>WACJ01000543.1:0-1200000 GCA_008973525.1 Stenopsyche tienmushanensis
GACAACACGCCTCTTCCAAAGTGCCAACTTAGTGCTTAGCGAATAACGCGAAGTTGCGGATGGCATAATAACGAATTTTAATCCGAGTCTCTGTAATAATAATATAATCCAAAATACTATTATATATCTATATAAATTATAGATGTATGAGCATATATGTAACAACAGATTTAAAGACAAATGTATATAATTAAAAAAATGGAATCAATCCAAGAGTGTATTTAAATTAAAGAAGTAATTTAGATTCTTAATATCCATCGTGGTTGGTTATATGGTTTTCATCCTTTGTTCCGAGCGTCCAATGCTTTCAAATAATTAGGTAAATGTGGGTACAGTCTTAAAATCCGGATTAAGTTGCGGTCTCCATTCGAGTTGGACACCCAATGGCTTCAGTTACTTGCCCAATACACCCCACTTACACCGCTCTTGTTCGTTTTACTCTGGAGTCAGAGCATAAAAAATAGAGATCGTGATTGATAGCGAGTCTTTAGCGTCCCGGGGCCTCGATAAAAGTAGTCAAAGATTGATTGCGCACTAAAGAGGCTTAAGTTGATTTATATGCGTCGAAGGGCAACTTTGCCCTCAAATTTGAGATGGGCGGGGGGTCGTAACGTGTGAAAATTTGCGTGCTCGTGAAACCGGGTAACTAATTGATTTTTGTTAATGACTTGGGCCCCACAATGAGCGCTGGAAAAGGGCGCGCACGACCCCGGCAGAAAGTTGCTCGATTTGATAAAGTGTTAACCCTAAAGCAGTTAGGTTGGATCTATTGTTTGGGTGCGCAAACTTTGGCCCTGGGGTCGTGCACGTACCCGCCCTTACAGCCAATCCGCCGACGCCTTGGACGTGTCAAACTTTCGACACAAATATTTACTCATTACTTTTCCATCAATCATACGGCGCTCGAGTTGGGCTTCGTTTTTCGATATAAACTGCTCGCTCCTTCGCCACCCCGTATCTTTGTGGAAAATCAAGGTAGCATTGGGTATATTGATTTATATGACAGGACCGAAACAAAGAAAGCCCAACTCTACTGTGCATTAGCACAGTAGAATTGGGCATCGCTGACAGAGAGCATTTTCTAAAATATGGATACAGGGAACTGTTATTTATATTAGGGTACTATGTATATTTAAATGAAAAAAACGGTTTTAGTTTAATTTTTTTTACATATTTCCATAAACTTTTTAGTTTAATAATTACATCAAAAAATATATATTAAAATTTACCGTTTTTCAAAAACATTAACAGTTAGATCAAATTTGTAAAATACTCTATTCACTTTAAAAGTATATTTGGATTAAGAAGTTCCTTTATCACCTGATCCATTGGAATGTAGCACAAAATATAATTAAATTATGTATCTTTGCTATACACAGGGAATATTCATCTATTACTAATGATTACCCAACATGCGTTGCAATGTCACATCTCGCATAACAAACTGCGTACACAAACAATATTTTTATACGCCTATATTATTTCTGTAAGTATAAACAATATGCTGACAAAATTTTATTGCAATCAGATAAACGGTATGGCAGCTCATTAAATACGAACAAACAAACATCATTTTTTTATAAATTTAACTATGCTCATGCTACTCGCGCAATCTTTAGCAATAAGTGAACGAAGTTATGTTGCAATTTTATGAACGGTATGGCAGCGCATTGCATACGAACAAACAGAGGTTAAGTTTTATATATTTTAGATAACAAATACATTTTCAAAGATATAATATGAATTAAAAATAATAATTTATACAATAGTCTTAAACTGTAGACTACGTAGCGCATAATTTAAAACATGAACAGGGGCACTGTTCACAATATGCTGATACATCCTTTAATTTACTTTTTTATGAAATAATACATTTGAAACAAATGTTGACTATATTATAGCAAAGGGGAAATCCTTGTCTGATATTCATAATATACATCCTATTCGTACATCCATTAAACTGGAAGTTCAATTTGTTACTTCCTTATGAAATTTACCTCTATTTCGATCCTCTATTTATAGGCGGGAGGTTTTATCTTCCCGCGAAGCGCACCCACGTGCTTGACGGGAAGACAATAGTCAAAATAAGATGGAATAACGCCGTCTTATTTTTCATCCCTAAAAAATGAGATCCAGACTCCGTAGGCCGATGAGGTCACATTTGCATATAAAAAGATGTTTTAGGGAATTGTAAATTCTAATATGAGAGCGGAGCTTAAGCCGATAAAACAAGAAAATATTTGTAATACGAACAGACCGAGAAAAGGGGCGAATAAAAACGTTCGGAGTGCAAAAATTTAAGCCGACAGAAGTTATTAAAATTTAAGTAAAGATTATGCGAAGGGAAAAAAGCCTTTCCCGGTTCTTGAGAGCAATGATGAGATTAAGGATCCCACCGTAGCAAATTAAAATATAGATTAAACGGTTCTGTGCAAATTTTGGCTCAGGCAGTTCTAACTAGATGAATCAGATCTTGTCAAATAATTAAGACTCCATTGGGTTTGTTTGGAGCTTATTTGCATAGATAAAGCAGTATTTGTACAACCTATCCAAGAAAACTTCATATGCTTTGGAGTTGTTCCTTGAAATATGATTTCTTTTCAAATTAGACGTTTAAAATCCATTCTATGGGACAAATGCTTTAAACTAGCCAATTAATTGCTTCTCTGGGCACATTATCAAGAACTCATTCTATAAGTCATCCAGAAAATAAGGTTACAAACATTTATGCAGGATTGAAAAACAGAATATTTCACAGATATATTAATTGGTCCCGCGTATTTGTAGGCCATTTTCTTCAGTCACAGTAAATTCTTCCGATGGAGAGGTTGTCACGCGCTCCCGCTTCTTCTTTTTAGATTATGGATTGAAGTGAATCCTTGGCTCATCTGAGTATCAACACGGCCTTCTCACAAACAACCTAACCCCAATTCTTATCAAGTTGTTCATAAACTTCTACGAGCTTCCAATGGATATTCGTAGCTGTATTGTTTCCATAAAGTCAAAAATCGAACGACCTCATAAATTTCGCATGGATGGGAGGTAGAGGGAACGCGTGACGTTCTCTCCTTCGGAAGAATTTACTGTAACTGAAAAAATGGTTGACAAACACGTGAGTTAGTAAATGTAACCCGAAAAATTCGGCATTGAAATTTTTATCTAACAGAAATCGTACACTTCACCAGCACGACGAAAGCTATTAAATCGAATCATTCTCGCCGAAATCTGGACGCTTGGAAACAGTGGCGTAACTACTAATTGGCGAACTTAGACGACGCCTAGGGGCAGTAACTGTCTAATCTATGTATAAATATATACAGTATATATGCTTTTCAAACTGTTTTATTAACCTTTCCCTACCGGTGATGTATTTACTACACATCGACTCTAATAATGGGAATATCGACATGAAATATAATAGATGAGAGATTCAAATTTTTTGTATTCCTTCGTAATATAATTACGAATTACATCAAAATATTATAGTATACAAGTATTCATCTGCGGTGACGGAAATAAATAATTTATCGGGAAATCGGGAATTTTGCGAGTTTTAGTCTGTGTCTCAGCAGACATAACTTAAAATCATTACGCACACAAGTTAATGTATAAAACTTTTATATTTTAACATGTTTATTTATTTATTTATTTATTTATTTGTGGAAACCCAACAGCTTTACATATATAATTAGCTGTAGATTAGAAATATTACAAGCCAATAATAGGATTTCACATATAGAATTAGTTAAAATTAAAGGTAAAATTATAACATGTACTCAAATTTAAAATTTAAAAGTTCGTAACCTTGTAGTTATTTCGTTTTTTTTTTTTTTTTTTTTTTATTTTTATTTTTTTTTTTTTATTATTTTTATTATTGCTGTTATTACTACTGATTTACTTTATTCATCAATTAAAAGATTGATTAGCTGACGTTTGATATCGATTAGATTACAAAATAATAAATACAAAAATATATCTTTACCCCTTTATGAATATAATTTCTTAAATCTAAGTCTCTGTAATTTTGCAGTGTGTGATATTTCATAGAACTATTGCCAAGATGGCTTTTTGGAGCAAGTATTACAATATGTGGTTTGATGTTTTTTCAGCTTTGTTTCTTTGAGAACCGACTTTGCAATCCTTCCTAACTTCTGTTCAATGCTTATAGGGATCAAAAACTTAGTAGTCTTTCTGCCACGACTATCAAATTCTAACAAGTACCGGAAATGCAGTCTGGTTCGTGGTTGCGGACTCATTTCAGATAAGAAAATCTTATATCTATTTGAAGGGGTGTCATGTTAGATTTTGTAAGATTATACAGAAGAGCGTAAGAACCCATTTCAAAGGAATTAAACGTCAACAATTAATACCGTGCATCGAGTTTCTGCATCAAGCCGAGTGGTGAGCGAGAGTCACCTCTCGAGTTGCGGTATCAAATTATATGGTGAGTGAGAGTCACCTCTCGAGTACAAATGTTTTAAACGCAATAATCATTAAGCGTTTTCAACTTTACTTTATTCGTTTGAATTTTCACATTATGATGCTGTGATACATTTGCAAGTATTACTTCCGTAAAATACATTGTGTTGCACAATTATTCATTCTATTTTCTGGGTTTTGTCCATTGGGCGTTTTACATTTGTATTGTCATCATTAGTTGACATAATTTATATATGTGTCGTTCATCAAGATAAATGCATGCAAGCCATGAGGTCTAATCGGGAAGCCATGGACATGCATGATGAAGCATCAGTCATCAACTATATATGAATCCACTCTCTCCTTGGGTAGATCAAACAGGGTTCAGCAGGGAAACTTCCTTATTTTAAAAATGTATAACAAACATTATGGGAGATATAAGTTTAATTATTTTTTCTATGTTGACATTTAAAGTTTCTATTTATTATGTTTTAAAAATTACATCAAACATGTTATTAAACATTTTGAGGCACTTAAGCTTTCTTTGATTTATGGCACATACGCATACATTTTCTAGGATATTTTCTGTTTATTCATTGTTTGTACAAAAATAACACGTAAAATGGCGAAAGGTTACACAAACATATAATGTGCTCGGTATGATTCATTTATTCAATTTGATCATTAAATATGCACAGCGTTTACACTTTCTTGTGTTTATTTATTTTGTGCAACAATCTGCATATTTAATATTTCATACTGGAATTACTTTTTGCTTTGATTAAATGGCACGTGATTCAAAAACGTGTGCAAAACTTTCATTTTTCAAAGTAAATATTGATAGAATCGATGCTGAAACATAAACGATTTGCCGAAAACCGATTATAATATTTATATTTCGTCTTAATATCCGCCTCAGAAGTTTAATTGTTGAATGGAAAGTGTTTTCGTCTGCAACAATTTCTAACTTGTTTTATAAAGTAACGGGTAAATTTCATAATTATGTTCTTTCATTCATTGTAAATCTTCCTGCGGATACAATGCATCTTGTTAACGATATCTATCCAGATTTTTGCTCGTGTACACTTTCCATCCTGTTGCTAGGCGGAAAGGCATCGGATAGCCTTGGCTGCGGGAAGATGTCCTTCTTGCAGACTCATAGCTGTAACCATAAGTAAAAGATAAAAATTAAGGCGAAAGTGTTTCTGTCAGTACCCGACTGTTTTACGTTGTATGTACAAAGAGAAAAAACAATGATTAAGACGACAAAGTATCCACATGCTTTATTATGTATATGTATGCGATCCGGCTTATGTCCGCAAGGACAGGACTTATCCGACAGTCCAAAAGGCAGAATTTCAGTCCGATTCGAACCGGGTTAATGCGCATAAATAAAGGTTAGCGGCTAAATAAAATCTCCCCGGCATTAATTCACTCCATGCGACATTTTGCAGGGGCTCAAAATTATAAAAAAAGGAAAATTACTTCTGGGAATCGGATTACGAAACGTACCCAAAATAAGATACACTCGAAGCCGCAACATCAAATACACACGTCACACGAGCAAATTGAGATCCGGCGGATTATTCAAATTTTTGACCCGCCGCGGTCTCAAAAATAAATAGACCGCCAAGGAGGGCAAATTTGACTTGAAACGCTGTACGGATTTTATGGGCCGTGCAAACAAGGTCCGTAAACAGTGTAATTCTTTTTTGAATGTTTATTAAGTCAAACATAATTCCGGAGCTCCTGGCCCGGCTTCCAAGTTTTACGCGGGCATTAAAAGCTGTTTTTTATTTGTTCTTAACGCCGCAAAGTTTCCTCCGCCGCCGGTGAGCTTTCAATTAAGAGGGCTAATGGCGGTCCTCATTGTCCTTAATCGATAATAGACCCTTTTATGCGTCCATTCATGGGACGTTTTAAAAATAGATATAAAATAAGATGGGGCTGTGACTTTTTACCTTTTCGGGGGACCCGCTTAAAAGCTTGTGGTAATGCAGCTTTTACCTCGAAAGTTCAAAGCTCGCATTTGAACTTTTTTTACGGGCGAAAAGCATGAGTATAGTCTTTTAAATCCCCATCGGAATATAAATTTGTCCTCTGATTTATCCAATGATATTACATTTATTAACCCTTTTGTCAATGAATGCTTTTATTACCTCCCGTCAATGAAAATGGTCTGGCTAGACCCTTATACGTTTTGTATAGAAATGGCAAACTGGCTCTTTGCATTTCTAATATGCAATTTGAAGGTTTCTTTGAAGTTTATCGTTCACCCGATCAATTCTGCATGACTATTTCGCTGATTATTAGCTGATGGGATGATTAGTTCTTTGGTTAAAATTCTTATAAACTATGAATGATGCAGATGCTGACAAGCACCACAATATTACTGCAGTGGCAGTTTTAAAGCTAGTAAAGCAAGCCAATAATCCAGCAACTCTAGCTTTGCGTAAACAGAGTTAACTTCGTTTTTAATCTATTTTTTAGCTCAATGCAGAAATAGAGATATCACCTTCCCAGATTAGCAGCACTCGTTTACGCTACTAGCTTGAAAATCAGCATCGTGTGCACCGGGCATTAGTCTGCCGTTTGTATATACAAGATATGTTGCACATGGATCAACATTTTTTTGGAATAAAGTTGATCTCCAGATCTGACACCACTGGATTTCACACGGTTTCTAAATCTGACACCGCTGGATTTCTTTGCCGCCTGTGAATGTCCCTTAATCCGTGGCACACACAATCTCCAGATCTGACACCACTGGATTTCACACGGTTTCCAAATCTAACACCGCTGGATTTCTTTGCCTGGGGATTTCCCCAATTCCGTGGCTCGCATAATCTCTAGATCTGACACCACTGGATTTTTTTGTCTGGGAATGTGTCCTATTCCATGGGTCGCATGTTCGTCATGTAGACTAAATATTTTAATGATGATGTTTTCATACGATGGCATCTGTGTCATTCGGGATGCGGCAGGGAAACTTCTTTATTTGAAACGCGCACTCTGAAGTGACAGCTAATCCGAAAATAGTGCAATGATACTCATTTGATATAGAAAAAATTAATGTTGTTTGTCATATAGGATTTGTAACGATCATGCAGTAGACGAGGGAAAAGTGCGTGTTCGCCTTAGAGGCGTACTTTTCAAGCCACTGTTTAATTATCACCGCTTAACGTGCATTCGTTTCATATTTCCAGTTAAATAAATAAGCAAAAAATGCGATACTGGAGTAACACAAATCCACAAAAACGTACTATTTTTTATTGTGCATTGTCCAAAATAGGCATCATTTGACCATGGTTTTTTGGCTGGTTAAAAAAGACGCCATATGTCTGTCCTGGGATCACTGGAATTCGATCGCAATTACGCGACTGTACTCATCAAAGGTTAATGGTAAAATTTACATTTAAAAGTTTTCATGTGATAAACTCCAATTATGTGATGAATTCCAATTGAAATAATATGTTTATTCCAGTGAAGGGATATAAGGTTAATATACAAGCATAATATATAATCATGATTTGGTAATACTTGGACTTGGATGATATTATGTAAATATTAACGCATGTTTAAGGGTTGGAATTGGAGCTCGATTTTATGAAAGGCCATTTCGTTTTATTTTCTTATATTGTCGTTAACACTTCTTGCCCTCAGCCACCACTTGATATAAAAAAGGGCGCGTTCTTTGTCTTGACGACACAAATCGCACCTATTCATCTCCTTTTGTTTGTTACCTGAGGGTGGTCCATTCAGCATAAAAAATCGTGTTTTTAATGTCTATGTTTAAAATTTAAGGGTTGTTCCAATTTAAAATGTTTATCAATATTATAAATAACATTAGAAAATTATATGCCTCTGATAAAATAATGGTTTTCTTTCCGGTCCTCTTAATATTTTAAAGCAGAATATGAATAAATTTTGGCTTTATTTTGCGTTTTTACTTTAAATTTAAAGCATTTTCCAAGAGTAATACATTGTAGATATTGTGGAATGAAATATTTACATATTAACAAATATTTTTTTGCACATTGTCGTCTGTCTTGTAATTTATTTCGACATAGCACGCGCCAGTCACATACATTATCTCGGAGCATTTCTTTCTTCTTCCATACAAAGTCTTTACGTGCGTTAATAATACGGTTTTTACAACTGCTCCCCGTATGAAAATGTATGAAAAAATATTAGCAGAATAATAGTGGTTGAAATCATGCGCAATATAAAAGGATGGTCGGATAAGGATCGTTTATTCGGGGTGTTTCCATTCACGGCCATTATGATGAAGTTTTTCTCAGCTTAGTCCTCGTTTTTGCTGTGGAGAGTTAAAAAAAAAATCCACGATGAAAAATGGAAACCTCTCTCGACTGAAATCAAGTATCTGTAGTCCTCCTGGAATAACGGGATACGGTATAAATGTTGCTCCAGTATTCTGCGCTACGGGGAATAGGTGAAGATAACACGAAATGACCCCGTTTTATCTCGTTCTTTATATTTATTTTTATTACAGTTATATATATTTATAGTCAGACAGATAAACGCATCAGTACATTGGATTTTCAATTCTAATTTTCCAAAAAAATATTTTAAGAATGAAATCGTTGACAGTTCGATTCGAATGAACATAAGAATTGACTCAATATTGTATCAAAATAGGCGTGTCCAAGTTGAGTAAACCGAAGATTTTTTGACTGAAATTTTAACCCGCTGATAAGGTATCGCACATTAAGTGCGGAGATTAGTGAATCAAAGACAGAGACGGATGCGTCTCATCATACACTCGCACATCGATGGCAAGATCTTACTGTAAAGGTAACCCTATACATTTCTTATTTACAATTTATTTTATTCTATTGTCGCGTTTCAATTATATTTTCAAGAAAGTTTTATGAACACAAAGAATTACTTGTATTTCTATAAACGAATACAAAATTTGAACGACTTTTTTGATATAGAGTATTATTACATCAATTATCAACCGATCATGACTAAATAAACATTAAAATTATAATGGTCTTCTTAGAATCTCAACAAATATTAAAAAGCCAGTTAAATCAATTATATACTTAAAACTCTAGCATCAAAAAATTATCAAAACGCTTTTATCGGACCCAAAAATATCAACAGTGTTGAGGTTCATTTATCAATATACAAGTTTTATTCACGCTGCGCAATTCTGAGAGAAAACTGGATTAAAATAAATTTAATATTGTTCGTGCTCAGATTGTTTTTATCCACAACATTAGCTTCGTTCATAAATTATAATTACTATGAATTATTGCCTTTTTTTAAATTATTTGTTTAACAATTGTCTGTAGATATTCGATAGGGTCAATATTAGAGCCTAGTTACTATTACTATTTTTATTTATTACTTATCGTCTTAAAAGATATTATTCCACATATCTTAACTGTATTCTGATAAATATTGGCATTTTCAAACTTATAAAAAGTTTTTGCAGTCTGTGGTCAACAATTGGTTAAATAGATCATTAAGTATGAATTTTTGACAAAATTATTTTTATCTACAAGTCGCCCGGACAGGAGGTAGCGGGAGCGCGCGATGACCTCTCCATCGGAAGAATTTACTGTAACTGAAAAAAATGGCCGGCAAACACGCGGGACCAAACAAACTAACTGTTTGGATTCTTCTATACACCAGATGCCTCAGGACCCTTTGTAACCATCCCCCAGTTCATGATAAAGATACAAATAACTCTGTATGGAACTGTGCGCTACACAGTTCCAGCGGTGTAGTTTTTGACTGTTGTGCGCATGCGCACATAGGACGTTGCACTGTAACTCCCGCAGTGCTCACTCATATGCTATACAGCATCTTTAATAATTTTATCTAATAATTAATCAATTAATTGGCAATTATTAATTAATTAATGAAGTATCAATTTAGATCGTTATAGTTAATTGAGATGTTGGTAGCATCCAAGTATGATTGTAACATCGAAAAATGTTCTTGAACGTTTGTCAACTTAAAAATGAATCTATTCTATCGTACACTTTCGTTTTCATACAGCCTCAAATGTGAGCAATTCTGTGACATTTGCTTCATTCAACAAGCATAACAATTTCCTACCGCTCCAGAGCACAACAACGTTTCTTTCAGCACTACTAAAACAAGTTTTCATTGTTTTGTCATCGGTAACATCAAAAGCTCACATCAAATAGCATCAATTCAACAAAATCAGCCCGGAGGACTTTTCTTTGTTTCGTCGACCATTCAGGATTTTTCAGCACTTTTGTGCGGCACACAATGGGTTTTGCTGTTCATTATTTTCACATTTTGTTCAGTACAAACAATTCGTACGATTCCCATGTGAAGTATTCATGGCGATAGCAAAAAATCCAAAAAGAAAGTTGGGCCTGCTTCCCCAGTTTTTCAATTTTCATGGCTACCGTACGTAAATTTTCCTCTTTCTTTGTTTTGTTTCGATTATATTTACAGTTGTCGGTATCGATTGTTTTAGCGCTAGAATTATCACGCTAGAACAGGACAAACAACTCCAACAAAACCCAACAAAATTTGATGATAACCTTTAAGTCTGCCATCTCAATTACTTTTTTCAAGATTTTTTTTCTCATAGTAAAACTGACTTATTTATTTCAAACTTTTGATATATAAAAAAGTAGCTTTCAAGGTAATACAGACAATTTTTTAAATTTATTTTTTATAGTAAATCTTATTAGAATAGCCGCCTAAAGTTATCTCTCCTTGATTCTTATGGGCACGATATCTCAACCTGGGACTTTGACATTGAAAATGTAAAATCATGATAAGTTTACGTTTGGATTAGACTGCATTTTTACTACATAGTCTTGAATTCCTTCCATACTTCCATATATTACACAACCCACAGCTTTATTTTTTAGCTAATAATTTATATTAACAAATGGAAAGAAATCAATGCATAAATTTAACCTTATCTAGAAGCTCAGAAGTTCCATTTATATCGCATATTTTTGAAGTCCAGTGATTTTAACAAGATTTGGTGGAAATTGCTTATTTATGGGGTCAATCTGTTAGCATAAATGCATGCTTAAATTCAAATTTAATGCAGAATTTATTTAACAATCATGACATTTGCATGCATTCGGTGGTTTTAATTAAATTTTGTGATTGCATTTCGCGAAAGTGTAACCAGCAGACTGTGCTTTGGAAACTTTTGCACGCGTTTCTCTCGTCCAGTGTAAATAACAAGAAGAGTTTAAATAGATTGATGAAATACAAAGCTTCCATTTGCGAACAAAACCTCCTTTGGAAAGATTTATTTGTTTATTCTTCTCAGGTCCTGTTTTTTAGAAGGCGGTGTGTTTTTCTTCGCACTCTGCCGGATCGATTTCTGTTTACCGCGGCGCGATGTTTTGTTCGCCGACGCATTTGAGAGCCACTGGTCCGGCCCGGGGCGACACAGATGGAGAGCTATTTGTTGAGGCTTTGTTTTACAGAGATTAATGTTTGTGTACAGGGCCGCGGCGGGCCCGGTACCTGGGCTATAAGTGATGGTCTTGTTTACTCATAAGTGACAGAACAGCCGGTGACGTAATGTCTTGCCACAGTTCCCTTATTCCTTCGGGATTGTGCTATTATTATCAAAATATCCCTCAAGAACCGGGGAAGAGGCTCTCAACCCGTGGACGCAAACAGACCATTTATTTCGAGCAACTTAATTCGAGCGTATCGAACTCGAAAGCAATGCTAACAACGCCCGGGACGTTCTAATTGAATCAATTCGTTTGAGAAGCACGTTCGGCCGTGAAACGAATAATTTCAGAAAGTGTTCTTGAACTATTATGGAATTAATTTTGAGCTACAATAACTACGAGCTATTTACTGTGAGTGGATCTTCTCTATCTCTTATCGTTCGGTGGAAAATTGCATTTAAAACGAGCCAATTGCAGGCAAATATTGGAACTAAATCGTATTTTCCTTTGGTTCAAAATTTGAGGTGGAAAATCTCCTTTAAGATATATAGTTATGGATTTCATATAAATTTTTATTTATTTTTAAATACACAAGAGCCTGTTTATATGTAGACCTTTTTAATGCGAATTTCAAGTTATGCGAGTTTCAAAAATAATGTAACTTATCCTTCATTTTTGTATATATTGGGCAAAGCTTTTTTTGTGCGAATGCACATAAAAAAAAATTAACGCTATTGCATGTTACAAAGCGCATATACACCCTTTGAGTATATTTTAAACTTAGATGCTATATTTGTATGTCCTCCACATATTATCCGTACAAATCCACTTATCGGTCAGGACCGTTGCGGCGTATATGAACCTTGTACATAAATAAATAAACACTGTCAATAGTACACAAAATTCAGTCAATTATTCAAGTAAATATAAACAATAGACTAAAAACCGATTCATTATATCATTCACACATCATTATTGGTTGATAAATTTGAGTTATCTATTCAATCTCCCATTCACAATCTCCGAGCAGCAAGATAATCTTTCCATGTCTGTTTCTCTTTAAACTCAACGTGCAAAACACTTCGTCTCTCTCTGAAAAATGCTCTTTATGAGTTACTGGAATTCGCTCGCAAATAGGCGGCTGTACTACTATACAGGTTAAAAAAGACGATTTTAACAAAGAAGGATGACGATTTGTAATTTATATTATTGCGATGTTTGGTACATTCTATCACATTAACCTCTTCAACGTTTTTATTCTCTGTCAAAAGTGTCATCCGTAAATATCCAAGATACGAAAATAGTTTGGTTTGCTTAACTTTCACAATGCGGATATATCCGTCATACCCACTTTGCATGGACTTTGGTCTTGACGGATATATACGTCATATCCACTTAAGGGGTTAATTTGAAGTTATGCGGTTTTTGAAAATAATTGAACCTATCAATCAGTTTTCTATGTAGTTCAAGTATTTTTATATGCGACTCCTTGTGTAACGTATCTATCGCATAAAAACAGACAAACATTGGTTTTTATGTATAAGATCTACTGTATGTTAATTGTACAATACCCATGCTATTTCCACAAGTGTAAACAGTAATTTGGCAATTTTTATATTGCAATCCGATGAATGATATGAAAGCGCATTAAATACGGACAAACAAACATTGATTTTTATATATAAGACTATACTTATGTTACTTGCGGAATCTTTAGAAATAAGTTGACAAAGTTTTATTGCAATCCTATAAACGGTATGGCAGCGCATTTCAGACGAACATAACCTAATTCATTTTTATATATTAAAAGAAGATTTATTTAAAAGTCTTAATTTTTTTTAAAAAAATCGAGAACAATGTCATCACAACAAAATGCTAGCTTTTGTGAAAGGGTGTAAAATTGAATACTGTGTTATATAATACAAGGACCGAATTTATTTGCTCATGAATCGTATGGCGCAGATTTAATTAAAAAAATAACTGTCCATTATTTAGTTAGGGGTAGTTGTCGATGGAATTGAAGCCCCTGGCTTATGCTCATTAGAGGGGTTGCCACATTTTGAAGATTGCGAGTCCAATTTCTGAAAAGTGTCAAGGCTCGTCTCCTCATTACAAAGGATACTACTTAGCGTCGGCGGCCTTCTCAATTCCTGCGGAGTCGCTAATGACTCTGGACTATCTGCATTGTTTCAAGCCCTGTTGACACATTCAAATGACTAACTATGCCCGAACAAAAAATAACACTTTGCTTTTTGCACATTCGGAGATTTTCGCCCTCGAACGAGCAATTTATCTCGACAAACAAAAAAATCGTTTTTAATATCCATCCGAAATTGAGAGCCGTAAATTCACCTCCGCCTCGGTCAGTGCGGAAAGTTCCCGGGAAAACTTTTTTTCGTAGTGTTTTTCTTCGTGGGAAATTTTTGTAACGTCTTCATTTTGTTTTATGGCTCTAAAGTTTTGGTTCACCTTCAAAGATTAAAAAGCGACTATCGCAACAGACTTTTTCAACGGCGTACAAACTTCCATGTATAAAAATCTCTAATGACGTACAACTACGTCAGAGTTTTCCACTCTCGCGAAAAACAATTAAATTCCACTCATTTTTTCCGCACAATAATATTTTTTGCAGCTCTCGATTTTTCAAAATAAAAAAAAATGCGGTTGTCCTGTGATAAATGACGATTCAAAAAAATAATAGAAGCGACTCTGAGTGAATTCTCTCTCCGCCAAAGTTTCTTTTCGAAGACCCAGCATGTCATAATGCTTTCATTTTTTGCTCCCGTAACACAATACCGCCATTTAATCTATACCCAGCCTTAGAGAAAAGCAAACCTCTGTTTATTTTCTTCAACATTTTATTTTCACCCCGGCTTGGTAAACTTAGGACCGTTTTTATTTATTGAAACTATCTGTTACATATAAGATCAGATCCCAATGGATATCGGTTACGGACCCAAAGATTAGCCACGCGTTTTTGCAGAAGACATTCATAAAAAATTATATCAAATATAAATATATACATTTGAGTAGTTTTATTCATCGTTTGTCTGAAAAGAAAGCTCAGTTAAAAAATACAGATTTACATTCTGAATGCATTGAATTTGACGCATACGACATAATTTAGGTGTATTTATAATAGTGTAACACATAGGGAAAAGTCACAGGAAAAGCGCAAATGATCTTACAAAAATAAAAAGACGGGGTTGCCGTGCAAGCTTCCGGAAGGGTAGGTTTTGCATAGGAGTGGTGAAACTCGGATAATGACGCCACTCTAGAACAGTACACGAGGCTTCATATAAGCGCCAGTCAAGGTTATAAATTAAAATTCTCAAAGCGATGCTCGTGGCTTAATAACCAAAACCAAATAAATAGGTATCTAAACAAAATGGACAAAGAGGCTTTATAAAAGCGTGACACATGTGCTAAGCCAAGTAATTCGTTTGCTTAAAAAATGATCTAACGCAATAATCGTAAATACATCGCGCTTTAGATTAAAAACAATATGCATAACCCGACGAAAATGTGTTAAGATAGGTTGGGTATATATGAAGTGCAGATATTTACAGTAAGTTTCCATTTAGTCGCAATTTAATCGTAACTCAGCTGTGAGTCTTTAAAGTATTCAATTACGTCTTAAGATCCGACCAAAAGTCTTGGCCGCGGGAAGACTTTGCCATCCCCACCGATTTCTCTATGTTCATAAATAGCGACTAATATGTTAGAAGACGCTCTCTTCTGACGGCCAACAAGATTGGAGGTATTTTTATAATCATCGTGACATCACGTATCGTGTGAGCATCAAGTTAGTTGGCAGGATAGGCAGTCCACATCGGTCGTCAGCCGCCACCTCTCACGTTTCTTACACTCGGTTCAGAATCGCTTAAGATGTCGCTGGGTCATCCCGAATCACTGGACGTCCCAGTTATATATGACTTAATTTCTTAGGTTAGGACTTTCACCGTCTTTGGAGTATCCGTGCGGAAATCCATTCATACACGCAAGCCATTTTTAATGGACATGTTTGGGTATTGCATCTGATCATGAAGTACTCTTTTGATTCGATGTGTCAGTGATCTGAAATTTGGACCGATTGGACACGGATATCTTATGGCTACTCTCTTTAAGTTTAGGGCCTAACTACAACATCCATCGAATCGTAGTTAAATTATAATCTTTAGCTATGGTCACCCCGATAGTAAACGTACCCAGGGAGACCATCCGTTTAAAAGCGTAAGTGCTTGGAGCGGGGTGTGGTTTTAAAATTGCGCCCAGTGACCCCGACCTCCATGTTATAATAGGATATGTATTGAGTACTTTATTTTTAACACATAAGAGTCGAGCGTTAACGCGCGCAAACTTGTTCTCCCATTATAACTGTTGCCAACACTTGATCCTTTAAATTCAATTGAAGAAAATCCTTTTTAAATCCCATTTATTATTTTGAATATTTTATTAGAACTATATCATATCGAATATTGTGATATCAATTTGGACGTTTGTATATCGTTACTTCTGTCGTTACCACAAGATGCTGCTAAAATTATAAAAGCTTCAAATATTATTATCTAATATATAAAAATAAATTGGGTTTTGTTCGTTCGATATGCGCTGCCATACCGTTCATCGGATTGCAATAAAACTTCGTCAATTTATTGCTAAAGATTCTGCAAGTAACATAGGCATAGTCTAATAAAATTATGTTTGTCAATTGATGAAAATAAGCACAGGAAGAATTTCATTTAATTAAAAATATAGTTACAAAGCGATCAACCAACCTTCATGGATCAAATATGGCACACGGAGAGGCTCTTCTCTACTTTTGAGAAAAATTAAATTAAAAATGAAAACACTTATCTGACACATTCTCTGCTTAATTTGGATTTAATTTAAATTTCACCCCGACAATCGTTTATTTTGTAAAATGTCGACAAAATCGTATTTTAAGCGCGTATTCATATCGCCCGTACATATACGTCCCGGTCTTCCATTACGACCCCCGATACGCCTCCCGGTCGTCAGGAGTGATAGGTCTTCACTCATTTTTCCCGGTGTTGTGTAATAATATTTTCAATATTCCGCTTCGGAAAGCGACCTACACAAATGAGTTTATTTTGTTCAAAGGAAATATGTTAACGCTTCCCGGCAGGCCCGACGTCCCTAACAATTTGTATTATAATTGAAAGCCAACATCGCCAATATCTAGGGGGGGGGGAGTAAAATTCTACATAACCGTTGCCCCCTTATTAGCATCGCCAAGGAAGAATGCCATCGTCCACGATTTTTTATTTCCCAAATAAAATTTTATCAACCCTGCGTTTTGTGCGTGGATCCTTTGGGCGTGCGCCCTACGCCCTGTGGGTAATCATTATTTAAAAGCCTTCATTTTGTCTGCTGAATTTAAATGTATTTATACTTCCAATATATTTTAGGTCATCAGTATCTCAAAATGTATCGCGTTCTCATCCAATAAAAGCAACGATTGATTCAAATGTGCATGATTCTATGTGCGTCTCATATGGAATCAATTTTTAATATCGTAATTAAATAACGTATTTTTTTAAGTCGACATAAAAATAGCATAATTTATCAACGGTGCTGATCGCCTGAAAAAACATCATTATAAATGTGCATAATCAACCGTCAAAAATATCAAAAACAAACCGATTATTTGAAGCATTTGAATTGAATTACACGTAGTGTTTACATTGAATAAATATTAATATTTTTACATATTTAGCAGGAAGTTGGTGTATAATATTTTATCCTAAAATATTATCAAATTTCAAATATATCATAATTTTCTTTTTGAATTGAGTATCTCTGAGAAAGTAAGGTTACAACATTTATGTAGGATCTAAAAATGCTTGTATTTAATTGAAATTCATAGGATATATCCATATTCCAAATATAGAGTCCAGAAAAGCTTCATGCGATTTTGACGGTGCTCAGGTGTGAGCATTCTAGGCACCCATCTCACACATAACTTATAATAAAGTTTTCATTGTTCGCTCCAATCAATTCCCGCTGTCTATTATATCTGGCAGTTTCTTCCACATCTAGTATGAACAGCTCCTCGACATTCCTTTTGTTTAGACTTTCAATTTTATACAGGGAGCTAAATATGCACTCGCCTTGATCTTAATCGCTCAACTACTCCTGCGATTGTACAAACAGAGACAACCAAACAGTCTGCAAGTACTTTTCTTCCTTCTTTCTTTACCAGCAGATAGTACAGCTATTAAATCTAAACTATTGTTAGACTTGGCTATATGATACACAACAACAACAAAATATAATTGAAAAATAAGAATATTTTTTAATCAAATACGAAAATAATCCATTCCTAATTTGATAATATGTGGAAAGCAATAGAAATCTATTTTATAAAAGCTTTCTGCATTAAAGTTCCCAATGGAGATCGCTTAAATCCGATAATAGTTACTCCTTCTGTGGCGATAATTAAACATTCTTGGCACCCATTTGGCACATAACTTTAGGCAACAAGTTCATCAGAAATCACTGATGGTCTCCCACTCTTTCTCTTGTCATGAGTATCAATGTACACAGTATTTCTCTGAACAACCTCATTCACTTCGTTACATGTTGTCGACTCATCACATCACTACCATAAACTACCACAAGCTTCCGATGGATATTCGCGGTGATTTTTTTATGCAAAGTCAGAAAACGTATGACGGTGCAATTCTCGGATCTATGAACGGGAGATGACGGGAACGCGTGACGACCTCTACATCGGAAGAATTTACTGTGACTAAACAAAATGACTGACAAACACGAGGGACCAAACAAACCGTTAGGATACCCTCTACACACCAGGTGTGCCAACTTCAAAATAACAAAAAAATCACTCGGCCTCAGGAGCTTTTGTAATTCAAAATCCTTAGATTCTTTGCATTGCTTTTTCCATTAGTGAGCAAAAATGTGAAACCGTGTTTGTGCAATATATAATAAAATAGGCATGCTACTGGTCTATTGGTTGCTTTGCTACGTATTGACACACATGCATACATACAGTAAAGGCGACGCGGCGCATGCGCATAATATGTTTATGATCCCTCTTTTTCCAAACAACTACTAGTTGGAGTTTCTTTTTTCCTGACATTCAAACCAATTTGCCCTACCGTTCTTAATCAAGTTTAAAGCTATTATGACTATAAAACAGAGTTTAAAAATAACATTAAACAAAGACAATTTAACACTCTGCTTCATCCATGACGCGAATTGTTTCCTTGTAAGTCTGAGAAATTTGTGAAATATGTTTAGTGCATTATCCATGAATAATCTTTGGTTCAATTCCTTTCACATCCATCATTAATGTCACGCGCATGCGCCTCGCCGCTTCTACTGTGTATATGTATAAACGTAGCATAAAGCAACCACTAGATCAGTAACACTCCTATTTTATTATATATTGCACAAAGACAGGTTGACTTTTATGCTAATTATTTTGTCAACAAATGGGGAAAAAAATAACTTTTTGATAGTATGGACACTGTTTCACTGCTAATGAAAATGATAAATGAAAGAAAAACATTGATTTGTGGGGAAGTACCACATTTTTTGCTCCGAGCAGACTATCAATTATTCAATTGTCAAATGATTTTAGATCAAATTCCTGAATATTATCAACGACTATCAAATTGTATACAAATAAAGTTGGCGCTATTTTGAACTCTGCTTATCATCAATTTATAGACGACAAACGCTCGCTTTTCAGCCCTCAACCCAAACACGAGCAGAAGTAACAAGCCTGAAAGTGTCATTTAACTGAAATTTATTCATGTTTCATTTGCAGAATTGCTTTGAAATTCCAGCCATCGTTTGTAATCAGATATCTGGGCTGAAAATGCACTAATGTAATCAAAGCGAATTTTCATTAATCCCCATAAATTCATCGCATTCCGCTCGCAGACATCAAAGCGAACGCTTCCCGCGCCCTGAAAAACGAATCCGTTCGCGGAAATTCCCCCGGAAAAACCTCAACGAAAACAAATAAAGGCAAGATCAAGTGGTCGCCTCATATTTCATTTTTAATATCCACTTTTCGGACGTCAATTTCAGCGCTTTCGGCAAATTAATTGAGTACCGCCGAGATAAAATGGCCGAATTCTAATGAGATTAAGGACCGCTTCCTCTACCTCCGCACATCGCCGAGTATTAGCATTTGTAGAATAAATATTATTTAAGGCTTTTTTTTCCTCCACCTAGGCATATTTCGCAATATAAGCCTAATTGAAATTGATACCGCCATTACTGAAAAGGGGCCGACGGCACTTTTGCGTAACGATAAATTGAATTCGTAAATAAAGAGAGGCCGTTATTGTTTGCATGCGAATCGGAGATTTTCAATTTGGGGTCGCTAATTAAAAAAGTTTCGGCACAACTGGGATATTTCGCCCTGTATATTTGCAATTAGTGGCGAAAATGCGAAAACCATCGACGCACCCCTATTTGTGCACGTCAATTGACTGAAGAGTCGATGAAATGCTCCCGGATACTCCAGGAAATGCATCAACCATTTCCGATTGGTAAATTGTATTTTTGGAGTATATTGTTAATCTATTGATTCCGGAAACTCAATTTCGCAAATTTTGACAATGCAATTTAAATTGACCGTTTTAGACAAATTTAAATAGACCATAGTCCAATGTATTTCATTAAATTATATATATCAAGTGGCCAAAATAAGAAAAAACCAAACGATGCATGCTTATTGCATGCCTTCGCTGAGGATCGCCATCATGAGCATAGATTTTATTTAAGATAACCCCAAAGAAAGAAGCCTAAAAGCGTTAAACCGCAAGAGTTAGTTAACTTTCAACTGCTTCAGGGTCCCTGGGTAGGTATCAGACTCCATGATGCCCACCCATAAAATCTAAATCCATCCCCTAAACTTATGTAGTCCGCGGACCCCCTCTTGGGCAAATTATTTTTCGCGGGCCCCTTGTGATTTTTTTTTTTCATAGATCCATCCCAACCCTTGTGACCTAATTGTTTCAACAAACAAACATTTCCTGGTCAAAACAGATCTTTTTACAATGTCGACGAAAATATCTTTTTCATGTACAGGTCCGCAGATCCTAGTTTAAGAACCGCTGTTCTAGGGTATTGATGTGGTACGTCGTCTTCCTTCCATCAGTCTTTTAATCGCTTAAAATGCTATACACAGTTTCCAGGCGCCAACTCCTCGCTCTCCAGCTGTTGAAGATAGTGATACTTTTCATATAAGTTGGGTATCTATCTTCAACAACCTTGTGGATACAGAGAAGAACGGCTTTAGACTGCTCGAACGGCAACTCGTCTCCGTGGCTAGATACTACAAATTACCGAACTGATGCGAGTACTATGGGGAAGAGGCAGCCACTGCAGTCCGTCATCTGCTGCTGCCTCTTTCAAACTCGTGCTAGCAATGACTCCACTAGATAGCTCCTTTGAACGTAGCATAATTTCTGTCCGTCCTCCTCCAAGGCACCTTCGAGTGCGTATGGTATTTTTTTGTTTGCGAAGGGAGGAACCTTCAAAAGACACCACCGTTCTGGTGATGGTGTGGGATTTGTACCCACTAAACCTCCTTCTTTTTCGGCAGCTCTTCATTTGTCTCCTTTTGGATGTCATTCTACTGCTAAAGTTCGTCGTCTTATACGTTCAGCAATCTCCTTCTGCCGCATAGCGCACGTCATAAATTTACACCACGCATTCTATGCCCTGGCATCCGTTAACATTGAAGGTACCATGTTGCTAGGGGAGAGCGAACTGATTCCCAACTCCTCCCGTAAGATGTCCCTTTCTGTGCTCCATGCTGGGCAGACAAATGTCATGTGCGCAGCATCATCGTACTCCACTCCGCAGTGGTGGCACTCCGGGCTGGTCTTTTTGACTATTTTGTGTAGGTAGCTACCAAAACAGCCGTGCCTGGTGAGGACCTGGGCAAGTGGTAGTACAGTTGACCGTGCTTTCTGGTTTCCCAGATTCTCAGGTTCGGTATTAGCTCGTGCGTTCACCGACTATTAGCGGAGTTGTCCTATCGGGACTGCCACGTTGCCATGGTGCTTTGCATAGCGTTACTCTTATCTTCACCTTTTTGTATTGCCTGTCTCTTGTAAACGAACAGGTCGATTGGCGGTATGGCAGTCAGTGTCAGGACAGCGTATTCCAACCGAGTGCACTACCTCGTTGTAGAGTCGCCTCCTGTTTGTTTTTGGGCCACCAAGAGTGCGTATGGTCTGACGCTTGGAGGGCGCGTAGTAAAAGGGGTGGATATCTGGACACTCTACGTAGCGTTCTTCATGGGGTTCTTCACTCTTTGTGGCTAGTCCGGGGAAATCCAGAAAGAATCGCACAGCGGCGCCGGTAATAGGGTCTGTCATCAAGGACCTTTTACACCTGTAAGACGTTGCTTGTCACTTTGTCTTGCTCCAGTATCCAATCAGCGAACACACGGCGTTGTCTATAGTTAGTATTAGTTAGTTATATAGTTCCTGGATCAATTTGATTTTATACGGCTGCAGATCCAAATCTTGATACAAACGGTCGAACGAGAAATTGACTGCCTCAGGTTCTTCCGTATACTCTCACGGACAGCAGTGATGTTTTCAACAGACTTTGCGTTTTGGTAAACGTGCAAATATTGGCTGATTATTTATCGCATAATGTGGGGAACGTTTCTAGAAAGGAGCGCTAATTTTGAAAATTAAATTTAATAACTTGCACACCTTAATCGACGTTATAACCTTAAAAAAAATCAATTATTTGTGATTGTAATGATGATCATGTGTGTATTTGTAAATATTGCAAAATAATGACCTTATATTCTATAATTATTAATTTGAATAAATTTGAATCTTCTTATAATGAGAATATTTTTAATCAAAAATATTTTTGTTCACAGGTTTCAAGAATGAAACACGCTAAAATATCGGTAAGATGATTTTCAATTATTATATTTCATCTCATGATTAATTGTGCATTGGCACCGTTTAAAGACGTTGACAGAAGTGCTGTTTGAGTAGTTGAACCCAAGTGTGACCGATTTTCTTTGATACGCAGCTGCGCGCGCATGTACTTTTGATAGTATTTCTTTCGTACGATCATTACGGACGTGTTCAATCCTTGGACCACATTAATATTGATAAAATATGACATAAATATAGCTCGTTTCATCAAATTGACCCGGGGCTCTAACCTCTCCCCCAAAGGCGATGATACATTGAGCTCCGTATAAAAACACCATTTCCTGGACGTACTCTCGAGAAGCTCATAAATAAAATACATAGTTTGTTTTTACTTCATCAAAATATCCACACGTCTGCTCCTGACGCGCTTAATCCTATCTCTCTAAAAGGTCTATACGCCCGTTATTGTGCTTCCTTTCCCTGAAATAACTCCACAAAAGACCCCCAACACTCCGTGTCCGTGTTGTGTCTCCGTAAACCTATAGAGAAACATGTCAACCAAAAACAAAAGACAGAAGAGAAGACCTGATAATTACCCAGTTAGATATTTACGGAGCGAACAAAAAAGGTTCTCGACCCCCGCTGGCCGGAAAACGGATCGCAAACAAAACACCGCAGCAAGAAAATGGCCGCAAAAAATCACGAAAAACTCGAAACTATCCTACGTCTAAGATAAATGCTACGCACCCAATTATCCAAAAATATCAGTTTAAAAATGATAAATCCATAGTTGGGCGAACCTTCGAATTTAAAAGGAGGAATTTATTAATTAAACGATCCAATCCAAAATTCTGCGAGTGCTTTTAGCAAATTCCATAGCAATTGTTTGGATATTTGCAGAAATTTACTCGCTCAAATAAAACAAAGCATGATCCCAATTGTTGAAATTTTGTGAATATATTGGCTTTAAAATATTCAAACAAACCGTATTGAACATTCGAATCTACCCACGTAAATTGATTCTTTGTTTCGTTCAAATAGAAAATTTGAATGTCCCCGGATATGGAGTAATTTCACTAATACTGTTCCACCATATTTATCCAATGAACTGTCAAACAATTCTTTTTGAAGAGCTTTCCGATCACAATGACGATCAAGAAGTAAGACAGAATGAACTGAATCATTCGACGTTGCTAAGACACCGGTCTAAATGAATACAAGGCGTATCCCAAAAGTTATGAAATATTTTTTTAAATTCAATATTTTTCAATAATACCGATGCAATATGATGATATTCTTCGAAGTAATTTGCACATGTTTTCCACGGATTCTCCAATGCTTGATACGGCCTGTTACCCCGGGAACCCCCTTTAGAGCTATCGATACGGCCGCTTGGATAGCCTCAATGCTGTCAAAATGGCGTCCTTTGAGTGCGGTTTTAATTCTCAAAAATAAAAAAGTCGACCTTAGGTCGGGAATACAGGATGATTGCAGTAGTATTGGTATGTTGTGTTTCGCCAGGAACTCACGGATGCGTAGATACATGTGTCTGGGCGCATTGTCATGATGAGGCACCTAGGCAGTCCTTTTCCTCAATATTTCCAGAACATCCTTGATATACAAACTCTTTGTGAATTACACCCTTTCATGAGTTTTTACTGCTTTTTTGTAGAGTTTTTTGCAAAATTTAATCGCCAATGTTATTCAGAAGTATCCGCATCGTGACATGATCTCGAAACAAGGGTGCACTAAATCTCCTATCCTGATTTTATTGATGCTCACAGCAGACTAAAATTTAGTGCACTGTAAAGCTAAGGATAACCTCCACCTTATCTAACCTGTTTGAATGCGTTGTGACTAGTAGAAGTAGGCCAAAAAATATATGTTTCATGACTTTTGGGATGCACCTTGTATTAATCCAAGTTTTTCAATATAACTCAGTAAGCTCTGCACAGTCAGACTAAAACTGATCTGTGGCGATTGATTAAAAATATAATTGATTCTATAGCGTAATACAAAGACACTTTAGCATAAAAAAACTATTTTACTTAATATTAGCATCGCTTCTAAATACACATCCGTGAAGATGACAGATTAAAAAGCTCTGCAAGAGACTAAATATGGTTCACGCGTATGCGGGAAAGCTCTCCGTCTCTGTCTCTCGAACTGCGCGACGTTCTCTCTCTATCTCTGTCTGTCTTCGAGCTTAATGCACAAGAGTGCTCTTTCTGAATAAGTGGAGGGGGGTCCCAGACCCTGGGATAGTACTCCTTTAGGAATTAAAACCAAATATTTTGATTCAAAAGATTTCAGAAGAAAGAGATAAATGTTCCTATTATGTTCGTGTAAAACTGATTAATTTGTCAGTTTTCTGTCCACGAAAACGCTGAAAAAATAGTGTTTTTTTTAATTTTCAACACATAAATATTACATTTTAAACACAAATATGCTTATAAATTATCTTACATAATACATATAAATACGTTAAATTCGCGAAAGATAAACCGTGTAAGAGTTTCTATTTAGTTGGAGCCATTTAAGTCTTAAGATCCGACCAGTCGTCTTGGCCGCGGGAAGGCCTAGTTTTAAGCTCTCATAGATGTGATATTTATCTTGGCGTAATAATAAGAACCAACAGTCGTATTCTCGTTACCTATACTTTCCACTTACATGGACCTCTTCAATAAGCCATTCATGAACTCAGGGAGGCCGTCCGTTTGAAAACGTAAACGCCAAAATTGCTTTCAGGATATTTGGTATTATAATACAGTTAGTATTAATTATAATTAATAAAAACGAAAATAAAACAGTTTTATTCCTTGCACCTTCTCTTCTATTCATCCGAGGATTAACCACCATGGATAGAGCCCTTGAAATCGCTCATGAAAGAGAACCATCCGTGCGGATGAGATTTATAAGTCTCTGAAGAAATCACCTGAAATCCGGTCGTAAGTCGTTTCTTTGTACGGGGGGGGCCTCACAAAAGATTGCGAGCCATTGTTTTAGAAGCTCATTGTTCGTTGACGCGTTGTGACGCATGGCCATATTGAAAACGCAATCGAGTGCTGATCGATTCCGCACAAATGACAAACATGGTTCACCCCGCGTATAACGCGGTCATCGTGCCATACTCAGTCGAACTGTTCTGTCAGCGTTTTTTAAGCCCTGATAGATTGCGTTTTGACAGTCGAGGGTCGTAATCGTTTGCCAATTTGTCGTCGGCAATCCATCACTGAGCTGGAATCGTGCGAAAAACAATATCACTTGATTAATTCTAGTAACGATCATTCAATTGTAGCCGGGGAAAATGGAGAATTTTGCTGTCACTGGGGATGAAAAAAGGGCTGTTGATTTACCCTCGAGCTTTTTTACTATTTTGAAACAGACAGGTATTATAATCGTATGAAATTGGATATATATCTACTTTAACCCAATGATGATAAATCCTACATAAGCTGCGAACGAAAGAGTATTTTCGCATATTGATAGATAGAAAGAGTGTCTTGTGTTTCATAATACACTCGCTCATCGATGGCAAGGTCTTGCTGTAAAGGTACCCTTACATATCTAAATATTCTCAAATATTGTGAAAAACGATCAATTGCGCTTCATTTTCAATGCACTTCCACCATCAACAGTGTTAAGGTTCATTTATTGATATACAAACTTGATTTACGCAGTGCGACCTGAGAGGAAAATTGATTTATGTGGACAATAAGTAGTGGACATTAAATTTATTACATTTTAAATTGACTCACTAATAGTTAATACTATGTAACGTTGAGGCGGGGGCTCTCTCGGGGGCAGAGTCCCCAGGTGGCTCCCCGCCCCCACGTGCTCATCTGGATGGCCACGCTAACGCATGGGTTCGTTATTCTATCGGGCAGTGATGTTGCTGGATGAATGAATGGGAATAGACGGGCGTCGAATAGAAAGACTACTCTAAATAACTATATGTTCCATATGAGAGAAAGAGAGATCTGGCTGCAGGAAGGACGAATTCCCGCAGCCAAGGCTAACCGATGACTCTCCCGACTCCCACATCCTGCGCGTCACTACCCAATTGGAAACGGTGCGCGCGCAAGAAGCGATCCGTCGCTATAAAGGCGCAATATCTCCATAGGGCCACAAGAGATGGCGCTGTTAAAATAACACATTGCACCTGAAAAGAGACGGAAGATCTCGCTGTTAATCTCACGATTTAAATCTGTTCAGATTAACAGCGCTACTACGTGGGGATAGTAAATTGCATAAGCTACACTACGTGTAGTCTTAAATTGTGTATGATTAAACAACAAACAAATTTGGAATATTGGAAGTATTCACATTCCAATTTTGTGCTCTCTATCTATAAATACTTTGACTTTTGTTTTCCAAGCATTTCCACAGTTTCATAAAATATATGAAATATTTATATTCAATACGAGACATTTAAATGACTTTTTATCTCATAGGATAAAAAATAAACTATGATTGTGCAATATATAATAAAATACGCAAGCCACTGGTCTGGTGGCTGATTTATGCTACGTATCGACACATAAAAACGCATAGCAGAGGCGGAACGGCGCATGCGCATAAAGTCTCTATGATGAATACGAACTATACAGAGACACTACACACGATTCTCCCTCTCTTTTTGACCAGCTGCCGGTTAGAGTTTCACTTTTCGTTACGTTCGGTGTTTCGTTCGTTTCGTTTCGTTACGTTGCGATTTATACAGGTCCGTGTGTATAAATCGCAAACTATTGCTGCCCTCAAAATCAATATAACGAACGCCATCCAGCAAATTCAACTAGATTTATGCGACAAAATCATCGAAAATTGGGTCTACCGAATACGTGCCACCAAGCAAAGCCGCGGCGGACATTTGAACGACTTTTATATTTCATACTAAATATCAAACTATTATATATTCTTTCAAATTAATATAAATAAGTATCATTATATAAAGACCCTATGTGTCTTTCGCTTCAATATATATTTATCGAGAAAGTAACGCTTTTTCGCGTATTCTGCGTCCATTTTCATTAGATCGTCGGAAAAATAATGTCATAATTGGAAAAGTCAATCAAACCGGAGAAAAAAGAAAGTTGCTGGATCACGCATGAGCCGATAATCCCTAACGAAAATATTATTCTCGTTTCTTCGACATCGTTCATTCCACCCACAGATCCGCACCATCTCAAACCCTTAATCTAATACAAATATTTCACCATTCAACGTTGATAATTTGCCGAAATGCGCATTTTCGCAATCCAATTTGGCAATCAAAAATAGAGATGAACCATCCATTGGCCAGATTTTGACATGCGGAAGCCATCATTCGGGCCGGAGTCATATCGCGCGTGTGACACTCTGCGAATCGCTTTATCGCGATGATATATCGCGTCTATCACGCGGAATAGGTCATAATGGATGTGATATATCATGGATAATATTAATTCTGAAAATTTCAGTCTGAAAGTGAAGGCATTAGCATGATAAATAACCCCGGAGTGAAACTTCAGAAGTTGCTGCGTACCTACGGCGCGACGCAAACGCGAGTTTCCTCGTGTTTTTTGAGCCAACGATGTAGCCCAAATTAAAAGGTCAATTTGTTCCAAATTAACGACCATATTTCACGGGGGTTTTTCGAAATTTTAGAAGTCCCGCTATTCGGGACGATGTTTA
The DNA here is from genome assembly GCA_008973525.1 of Stenopsyche tienmushanensis. NCBI lineage: Eukaryota > Metazoa > Arthropoda > Insecta > Trichoptera > Stenopsychidae > Stenopsyche > Stenopsyche tienmushanensis. The sequence continues at coordinate 28,448 of WACJ01000543.1, forward strand.
TTTTTATGAGCGCATATGTACAAACCCAACAGTTGGATCTCCATATATCACAATATATAAGTTTGAAAGTCTCTGGCATTATTATTTTTGCGGAGAACCCGGTGTTTTCGTATCGCCGTACAAAAAATAAACGGTTAAATATACAAAATCGTACGAGAAATTTTTCCTGCATTATTATTTATTTTTTTGCTTGGAAATGCGTACATTCATCGCAATCTGAAAATTGCGCGATGGTAAATAATTGCGGAAAATTTTTGTCGATTAATTTAATTAATGGTTCTAGTAGACGTACGTTGACAAATTTATTAAATTCATCGACACTGTATAAAATTGATCATTGAATCATTTTGAAATGAAACTTGTAAAGACGTGGTAGAGCAAATTGGGCTGAACGAGACGAAAAGTGAAACTCCAAGCGGCAGTTGTTCAGAAAGAGAAATAGAATCGTTTTTACTCCCTCCATCACACATACATACACAGAAATGTTGAGCGCATGCGCCGCCCGCCTCTGTTGGATGTATTCGTAGCATAAAACAACCAGTAGCGCTTTTTATATATTACACAAACACAGCTCAATCTTTTATCTGAAAATTTTCATTGTGTGAAAAGTGAAATGGAGAAAAATACAAGATCAGGGCAGGCAAAATATATAAAACTAATAAAAATAAAAATAAAACAAATCGTAAAAAAAGTAATGCATAAAATCAACTTTTCGTCGAGGCTAAGAAATTTCATTTCTACCACCCGAGAGTACACAAACGATTTTTAAATTCAATTACTCCTGGATGTACTCTTTAATAGGGTAGATAACTTTAGGTACATTGTAAATTGCATTAAAATAAAAAGCAAACTAATTATCTAGAACACGGCAAGTTTCTAAATCCTTGTTATAAAAACTCGAACTATAATCCAAAACGTTTATAAGCGATGTGTTCCTCGCGGACTCTCCATTTTTCTTCTTCTAGATGTCATTCTACTGCCGTTTTGTACGTTCAGCATCCTCCTTATGCCCTAACATCCGTTAACATTGACGGCACCATGTTGCTAGGGGAGAGCGATCTGATTCCCAGCTCCTTCCGTAGGATGTCCCTTTCAGTGCTCCATGCTGGGCAGACAAATGTCGTATGTGCAGCATCGTCATACTCCGCTTCACAGTGGTGGCACTCCGGGCCGGTCTCTTTGCCTATTTTGTGTAGGTTGCTACCAAAACAACCTAGGTCAAGTGGTAGCACAGTTAACCGTGCTTTCTGTCTACCAAGCTACTCAGTTTCGGTATTAGCTCACGTGTCCACTGACATTTAGCGGAGTTGTCCCGTTGGGACTGCCACTGAATAGTATCGAGTGCACTACGTCGTTGTAGAGTCGCCTCCTGCTTGTTTTTGGGCCACCAATGTTGGGCATCAACCTGGTCAGATTCTCCGCGATGCTAGCCGCTTTCGATGCCGCCTTGTCCGTGTGGGTGACGAATCGAAGCTTGTCATCAATCTCCACCCCCAAATACTGAATGGATCTTGGACGAGGGGAAGCAAGCTTCCTGCGTCTTGTGAAACAGAGGGCCTCCGTTTTTTTGACAGCGAGCTCCACAACAGCTCCTGTCAGCCACTTTTTGGCCTTCCTCAGCATATCCTCGCAGGTTGTTAGCTGACGGTGACTAGAATGGTTACATCATCAACGAATGCGACCATTTTGGCTCTGTCTATTAGTCGCGTCCTCGGCAGTCCGTCGTACATTATGTTCCACGGGGCAGGTCCAAGCACTGACCCCTGTGGAACGCCTGCTGTCACTAGTTTTTCTCTTATCTCCCCATCGGTGACTTTGTAGAAAAGGGTTATCCCGTGAGCTGCTTTTATTTGAAAAATATTGAGCAGATATTGGTGTCTGCAGAGCTTTTGGGTGCGCTCTTAACAGTGCGTCCATTGAAGGCATGCACTCAAACATATCTTTCATTCATAATATTATCAGAGCATTTTATGATGTATATTATTGTATAAAATATACAGATAATAAATTCCATTGATCACAATATTTTGGAGAAGGTCGCGATTAACGAGGGATCGCGATCAACGGGGGAATTTTTCCTTTAACCTAACTATGTTTATTATATTAAATTTGTGGATAACTGTCAAATAGTCTATTACAAACGCGCTGTATTGAATTTATTCTATGCTATGATAAGCTATATGATAAGCTAAAAAAATGCATAATAATGACATAAGATTACAAACAGGAATTTGGGCTAATAACAATTGTATCTGATGTATTGATTTAACAGGACAAATAATAGGAAGAACATAGAGAAAATATTATACTATAGCGTCGACGGGCTCCGTCTGACGCGTGGAAGTCGGCTATCTTCGTCTTTGCGGCTTGAGGGCTCTGACCAACGAGTCGGCTACGATGAACGACAGAATACATTTAGGACTTTATTTGTTCGGTGACAGAGTTTTAAATGAGGCAGATGTTGCAAGTGATAAATAAAATCTTGAACAATCGGCACAACAAAATTGATCAAGTGACAATGGCCCACTTTTCATCGTAGCGTCTTCTCGAAGATCCTCCTACGTCGGAATTCGGTAACTACTCGTACTGGGTGGAATTCTTTCTTTTTCCGGCTTAATATCTTCCGTTTTTGTATTATAAAATCCCAGTGTTTGCTTCAACAGTTAAATGCACAAGTCACATGAAGTACCGATAAAACCGATATTAGTTTTCGGTTCAGATCAGATTTAAAGTCCTGATTTTGACAATTAACTTTAACACAAGAAAATCTTCTAAGACATTAAGTCATTTTCTTGGGACGTAATACGGCAATTCATTTCCATCAAATCTGCATGGCATCGTAATTATAATTTCTGATGATTTGTGCATAAATACAACAAAAATCCCGAAAGATAATGAAATGATCATACTATAACGAATCTATTATATACTCACCAGGTATGTAATAGATAAATAGGAGTCACCTATATGGTAAATCTTGAAAAGAGCGCTTCTTGAGCGACTTTGGACTTATTCTCAAGTCAGTTTGGATCCAATGGGATCGTTTAGTTGAGTAGTTAAGCCGGTGACGCAATTTGTACCCCCGAGATTAAGCATATTATCATAAATCTTGCAAAATGGGCCAGATGATGAATGTATCCTATTCGGTTACATAACGCAAGTTGTCGTGGAAGTATGTCATTAATGAGGATGGACCTTCGCTCCCATTCCAGGCCGGCCCGCCGCTCCTAACGGGGTGGTAGTCGAGTTTCTTGAAGCTGGAGTGTAATAATCCAAAGTTTGTAACGTCGAAAAACCCTTAAGATAAACAGTAACAAACAGGCAGTGCTTAATCAAGGCTTATATTTATCGCGCTGTAAAGTCAGCTGGAACGAAAGTTTGTTCATCACCCTAGTTGGGGAGCTTTCTGGTGGGCGCAATATGAGACGAGCGAGCTTATCCATTTCTTATACATACATTATCTCAACTATTATTTCGATAAATTACTTCTTAAGCCTCATAATTTAAACACAATAAACTTATGGCGGCATTGTGACACGCGCCCGGCCCAATAATTTACATAATAAAATTAATTTGTTGAGCGCCACGTAGAAGACAATGTATTTGGTCGGGGTTTATATCCGCGCAATTTATTTTGAGTGATTGGGGATGAATAATAAATTCGAACTTCCAAGCGAGGGGTGATCTTGGCTTTATTTATGGCGTCGTCTCGACAAACTTTCAGAACAACGCTTGATGACTGTTATTGGATCAAGTTTTGATATTAAGCTAATCATATTTGCCATGATTGTTCTAATTATAGATTAACCGAATACTTTAATAAGTACGCTTTAAACTCCTTGCATAATCCTAAAATTTATAAAGGATGATAATTTGAACAAATCCTATTAACCCTTTGATGAGTACGCACTCATATGTTGAGTAGCTTTGCACATGTGGCGTGTGACGCTCCGTAGTACTTTATTTTTAATGCCATGCTTCAATTTCTTATACAATTAGTATCAAAAGTAACCCTATTTGAGATACTATTATGGATCCCTAATGTATTGATTTCAAGCTTGACCAAATGTGTGATACATTATATCGGTACTTTCCTCTCTAAATAACTATGTATTCCACACGAGAGAGAGATCTGGCTGCAGGAAGGACGACCTCCCGTAGTCAAGGCTAACTAATGACTCCCCCGACTCCCGCCTCCTTCGCGTCATTACCCAACTAGCAACTGTACACACACAAGAAGCTCGTATGCATATCAGTCGGTATGCAGGTGCAATGTCTCCGTAGGGCCACAAGAGATGGCGCTGATAAAATAACACATTGCACCTGAAAAGAGACGGAAGATGTCGCTGTTAATCTGGTGAATTTAATTTGTTCAGGTTAACAACGCTTCTACGTGGGGATCTGATGATCTGTTCATGACCTGCATGGATTCTCGCGCTCGCTTTATCATTCGCCGTTCCAATCAATGAACTTTATACCAATCAATTAAATTATATAATCATTCACAAATTTTCATCCAGTATCTTGATAAACTTGAATGTATTTGTTATTTTAATTTTTTTTGTTTTTATATGTCTTTTAACACATTCCTGTCGGGTTACGCATAACATTGTCTTTCACCTAATGCGATATAATGATTGATCTGTGCACAGATGCGTCTTACGTTGGTATTCAAAAGACACAGATATTACGAGGGTCATCCAGAAAGAATGTGAGTTTTTCCGACACAATATGAAATATTTATCGCGTTAAATTTTTTTTTCAAGCTAATGGATCACACAGATAAAGATGCCAATATGCGTAACCCGACGGGAATGTGTTAAGTCTTGCACGTTTGAATCTTATTTTTCAATACTCGGCTAGTTTTCGTACATTTCGAATGCCCGTTATTATGTTTCTGGTACCATTTAAATGATTAAGTACAATGCACAAACATGTTTTTGAAGTTTAGATATATAAGCTCGCCAATATCAGTCGCTTGAAACTTGCCAACTAAATAAAAGGCTTTCACACAATTACGTTTGAATTCTTTGTGGATTTGGGGAGGATTAGCAAATAGATCAAGGATCGTTTCAATATCCACGATATTTAGATGTATCTCACAATCAAACATATTGTAAAAACCACATATTTTTCTATTGTATTATAATTGTAACGTTTTGACACGTCTGATGCTCGCTCCAATCTGTCCATACAATATCCAACGAAATAAACTGACAATTTCACCTCAATCGATGGAATCAATTTGAGGGTGGATTGTTCCGAATACGATTCGGAAAAGTTTTAATGAATTCCCCGAAGATGGAAAGTTTTAATGGCAATTTGAGTAAGCCCCGAAAGATTGCGGTGGCATTATTTAGCCGAAATATATTATACACTCTTTCCATTCTTCCGGCCGGATCAAAGCCGAAAATTGCCGCCGTCGATAGAGCCTACTCCGGAAAATGAGGCTTCAATATCCGGGAAATGAACTGTGTCGAACCGAATCACATGCGAATTCTGCTCCAAATCAAGTTGAGAAGCTCTGCAGGAGCAACAATCAATATTCAATTTTCGATGGCTGTTATTCCCCCGACGCTATCAAAATTATATAATGCGTACAAACTGCGAGTATGAGACTATAAATCTGGCATGCTTGTTAATTTCCGGACATTTTTAATATTAAACCATCCCTTACAATATGGAGAAAACGTACACAAACAAAAAATTTGCTTCTTATCTCTGGAATGTTATTAAAAATATTTTTTTCGCCTCAAATGCGCATAATTACTCGAACGATTTCAAATGGGCTTCTTATTAAATTAGTATTAATATAACATAACAAAAAAAAACCATAAACATTATTGATATTATGAAATTTTCATTAAATTTCTTCACAAAAATATATACAACGGACTTCATCTTAATATAAATAACAACAAATTGCCATTAACATTGGTTATATCTGATATAATTAATATAATCTACTTGTACTTAATTAAAAAGCTGAGGAAATAAAGAGTCGTTGGATAACCTTGGCTGCGAGAAGATGTCCTTCCCGCACATATGGATAACTAGAATGCAGTGATAGAAAGATACGCTAGATTAAAAGCGACATCTTTCTGTTTCTCTTCGGACGCAATGTATCAAATTATTAATTAGATATTCTGTCTTCCAGCGGATACATTGCATTTCGTTAACGATTCTTGCGTGTGCATCGCTTCCCGTACTGTAGTGATGCATGGAAAGTGGGGAGTCCTTAATTAACCTTGACTGCGGGAAGATGTCCTTCTCATAGGTTCATAGCTGTAACCTCTCTTTCCATAAATAAATAAAAGTTATAAATAGTTGATTCCTTAAAAGCTACCGATTGTATTATATATTTTATGGTTTTATACGCTTATATAACATTAAGGCGGGGGCAATCCCCGGGCGGCTTCGACGGGTCCATTCTTCTATCGGGCCGTGATGATGCTGGATGAATGGATGTGAATAGGCGTCGAATAGAAAGACTCTCTTCTGTAAATAACTATTTATTCCACACGAAAGAGATAAAGATCTGGCTGCAGGAAGGACGACCTCCCACCGCCAAGGCTAACCGACGACCTTTCTGACTTCCGCCTCCTGCGCGAAGCGATCGGTCGGTATCCAGATGCAATGTCTCCACAGGGCCACGAGAGATGGCGCGGTTAAAATAACATATTGCATTTTTCTGTACAAATTTATTAGTAAACAATTTTCCATCAGATAAGAATTTTCTTGATCCCTTTACTGTAGAAAGAAGACGAGTAGTAGCATCTTCTGTTGCGCAACGCATAATTATTCATTTTCTCGTAAACGAAGGCGTGAAATTTAAAACACAGTTTGGTTATGCTACTCTAAGTAGGACCCATCTGTGTGATCGGACCCAAAAGTTTCATGAAAAAAATCGAGAAACAGTCTGGTTTCTGGAAAAGTGATAGCTACGGTATTTTGAAACACGAAGGTTTTATTGTTTGATTTTCTACATTACAGATAGATGATAAATACGGCTTATTACTGCCAGCTGTTAGAAGACGCTAAGGCTGCTTAAATGAAAACGAATAATTACGCGTTGCGCAACATATGATGCTACTTCTCGCCTTCTTTTTGCGGTAATAGGATCAAAAAGCTTTCCATCTGAAGGAATAAATGTATTTCTAATGAAAAAAAACTATGTAGAAAAATAAGACACTCCATTTGTATTTTTTTAAATAATAAATAATTTTTTTACATCAAAATTCCGGTTTATATTTGAATCACCCTTGTACCAATACATTACGCAAATCTTGTATGTATATGAATAAAAATTTAAAAAAGATTAATGATTTTCTTCACATAATATATTATTTAGAATTCAAGCATATCAATCAAAAAATCCAAAATGGCACACAACGTCAAATAGTTTTCTGCCAAATTATGACGTTCTATCAACATTACGACAAAATTCCCATCCGACAAATTCCCGAAACGATATGAATACGTTCCCGGGGATGTCTTCCGTTTTTTCTTTGCGTATTAATACACCGTAATGCGTTCACATACGCGACTTTATGAGGGGGAGCGATAAGCATACTTTCGGTGGGTTTTTTTTTCTTCCCGCCAAGTCTATATTTTTATTCCGCATTTTCATATTCTCTTCCCAATCTACGCTATTGTCATCATCATCTCAAATTACCATTTTTTCTCATAGAGCGAAATTTGTAGAGAATTTCCACTGATGGCGTGTACATCCTGATACAAAAGAGACGTAATCTTCTTAAAGCATTAAATATGGTGTATTCGTCTTCTGTGCATATTTTTTCGTTATAGTATTTTTCATGAAAAATCTAAATATTATTAAAGTAATCCTATTATTGAAACCATCTATAGATTTTGGTTGTATATTTTATGAGAATTCATTTTTCATTCCTGCAATAGGTCTTACTTCCATGCAACGCATATTGCATAAAACTTGGTCTATTTAACATTGATATTTTTATGATAAATATATTTTTCCTTGATGTAAATTGATTCTTATATTTTTAAGCTCGTTTTTACACAAGAATTATATGAATTTATCAAAACTTTCTTTCGTTAAATGCAACTATATTATTATTTATATAAGCGAGCCCACAAAATGCGGTTGCAATATCGCAGAATCTAAATGAATTTTCATGAAAGGGCTTTTAATACGCTTATGACAATGAGCTGACCGCAGATGTGGTCCGGCATAAAGGAGACAAAATAAAAAATGTCCCGACCGGAAAATCCTGTGGAAAATATTAACTCCCCGGGAAAAGCACGGCCATTGAATAAAACATACGCAGGTCGCATGTGAAAATCTCTCGCGACCGAATAAAAATTTCATGCCACTGAGGGTCAATCAAAAATTTAATAAGACATATCCTAGGATCCGTGCAAAAATTCGCCGACAACGTGAAAAAATCCCCCTCGCCAAAATGAAGCATTTCCGTCATCGCCATGTTTGCCATGGTGAAATGACCGTTTAACACTTCCGCGTCGTAACTATTAATTTCCGCTGTCACTTCAGATGTTATTCGACGTCACGATCCGACGAAAAAGCACCCGCGTCATTTTTCAAAAAGTTGTTTGACCACCCTTGAGCATAAAAATAAATAAAAGTCAGCGCTTTCAGGCTGTATTTTTGCAATGAAAATAACTTATATAACGCCATATCAGCATTATTCAAAAACCTTTTTTAAATTATTATAGCAATAAAATGTGCAAATGTTTTAACCCATTGATGAGTATGCACTCACATGTTGAGTGCACACCTGAACGATCCAGAAATGCTTTATTTTAAATGTTATGCTTCCATTTCTTATACAATTATTTATTAAAAATAATCCTATTTAAAATATTATTATGGATCTCAAATGTATCAATTTCAAGTTTGAACAAATGTATGTCAAATTATATTGGCAGTACCAAAAATACGTGCCGTTTTTATACTTCTGCTTAGAAAAGTCATCAAAAATAAAGGTTATAAGTTTCATTATGATCTTTTTATATTATACGCATTGAAATAATAATTATTCAATTTTTTGTAACTAATTTTACCATCGACACATAATTTTAAAAAATGTGGTCGCTAACCACACTTAAAACTATAAATTTGAATCCAAAATATACAACTAATGCTATCACTACTATCATAAATATTATCTACATCCCTATTTATCCCGAATTAAGCCATATTAATAAGAGTAATCATTTGATATGTGCAAAATTTATTTTTAAAATTCGCCAGATCAAGTGTTACCAATTTTAAGCATTAAATATTTGAAATTTCCAATATTGTGATTCGAAAACTTCATGTGTATCATAAATTATTATAGAACTTAAATATTGGAACAAGATGATGATAGAATTTGATGATCTGTTTATGACCTGCAAGAATCCTCGCGCTCGCTTTGTCATTCACTGTTTCAAATTATCAATAAACTTACCTTTTTTCCAATCAATTAAATTACATAATAATGAACATATTTTCATCCAGTAAAACAATAATGGCAAGCTTGAATCTCTTTGTCTTTACACATTCCAGTCGGCTTACGCATAGCATAGCCTGTAATCCGTGCCGTTGTTACACTTCTGTTTAGAAAAGTTATAAAAAAATAATGGACATAAGTTTTGCGAAGCTTTTTTGCTATACATTTGAAACGGTCATTGTTCAGTTTATTCTGACCAGTCTTGTTGTTTTGGATTTGTACAATTTTTGTAGAAAAGTACAGTCGACACATTGAATAACGACATTTGGTGGAGACAAATCCAGGTCTTAAATGTAAAATGCTATGGGTGAACAAAAGGCAACACAAGAGAAAGAAAGAAAGAGATCTGGCCGCAAGAGGGACGACTTCCCGCCGCCAAGGCTAATCGACGACTCTCCCGACTCCCGCCTCCCGCCTCCTGCGCGTCACTACCCAACTGGCAATAGTGCACGCGCAAGAAGCGATCGGCCGGCATGCAGGTGCAATGACTCCGCAGGGCCACAAGAGATGGCGCTGTTAAAATAACACATTGCACCTGAAGAGAGACGGAAGATATCGCTGTTAATCTGGATAATTAAATCTGCTCAGACTAACAGCGCTATTGCGTGGTGATGTTAAATTGCCCACACTACAGAGTCCTTTATATTTATTTTTCATTGGATAAGTCCTATGTAAATGTGTTATTGCGGTCAAATAATGTGGCCCAATTAAGCGGAGTCTACTCAATATATCGCAAGCCCAAAAATCATTGAGTCACTATGTTTTTTCGTAGAAAAATAAATATTTTTTAATATCTAATTGGATTTTAAAATTTCCATTTTATTTTTAAACATTGAATGATCTTTGCTATAATTTGAGATAATCCTAAATAAACAATCAGTTTAATGGCATATATACAATATCAACCATAAATCAATATAAGTTTGTATCAGTCTTTTTTTAATTTTTTTAAATTTATATCCAGTATTTTTGGCATTTACCTAAAAAAAATCAAAGGGCATTAAAAGGGTCAAACAATAACTCAATTTTGGTCTATAAAAAGAATATGAAATATGGGAGTGTAAGGATCGAAATGCGTATCAGGCTCTCATCTTTCTATCCATAGATCACAAAGGATTTATGAACCTGCCTAGATTCCGAGCTCAGTTAAGGAACGTTGGTCCGGAGCAAAAAGTTTGATGGATACAAATGGGCAAACACGCCAATTGTGGACCATTTTAGAGCAAACAGCAAAAAGGTTCCCCAAAAAACCGGCTCCTTCGACCGGTTGCTCCGCGGAGCTTTGCTGACACGCGAGATAAATCTTCTCGTTCTCTCGTGGGTGCGCTCTTCGCGCGGTGATTTCACCAGTGAAATTGGTGTCAGAAACATGTTCAGTTTTTCTTGGCTAATCCAACCCGGATGCAAGAGATCCCGGAAGATTTATAGAGGGCGTTCCATATCCATGAATGTTATAGTTGCGGGAATAAAATCCCATTTTTTTCCCCTATCATATGAAATATGCTAATAACATTTGATTTCAGTCTTTATGTCAAGTCACGATGTCTCCTTTCGCCAACATGTACAAAAATATCAATTCCCATTTTAGTCAACGCATATACAAGTTAATGGCTTCGTCTGCTTCGCTTTTACGGTGGTAAAATTGTGAATGACGGTTATTGGCGCGAAATTTCAGGAGACACTCCTACAAGCATATTCAGGCCAAGCTCGTTCACTTTTATTATCCCATAACACGTCATATCATGGCCATGGCTATGATATCCTTAACGTTATGCAAAATCCAGTACCATTTAATAATCATCATGCATAATGTTTTCAGCATTTGTACTCGCGCGTATATATTTATTAAGTGAAAACGGGACTTATGTCTGAGGGCTAAATCTTATGGCGGAGGGTAGTAAAATATATGCGAAAAACAGCCACTTTGATTATAAAAGAGGAGGATATTTGAATTTATTACACAGTGTGCAAATATTCAAAATATATCCATGTATTTTTCATACATTAAAATATAGTAAAAAAACCAAAAAAATATATGAATCGTAGTGAAAATCATCAACAACAAACAGCCACATCTTCTTCAAAGACATCTTTCACTTTTTGCGCGTGCACCGTTATCGTTCGATCGGGAATCGTCAAGAGTTGTTGGATAGCCTTGAGTGTGGGAAGACATCCTTCCCGCGGCCAAATCTTTATCTCAAAGCTACAACAACAAAAAAATCTAGATACGAATTAGCCTCTTATGGATATTTGTTGAAGAACCATAATTGTAATCTGGGGGCTAAATACAATGATAACTGCCCTATGATTCGTAGCTGAAGAAATTATATGAATTTTCCTAATCCGGGGATATTCCTCTTGCAATAATAGGGTTCTTGAATTAGGACAATATCTATAATAGCTTCATTTTTGCAGCATTTTGGAATAATCCAAAAGTCGCAGCTTTGAACATTCCCAGATTGATTTGTCTAAACTTCAGGGATGGAGTTATATTGATCCTGTCTGTCTTTTCTTACGCCATATTATCCATAGTTAATTCTTTCACTATCCATCCCTGCCAAATCTACCCAATGATCACGGATGAACATTTCGATCTACGATACCTGCGAGGAACGGGAGTCTCATATTCATCCGTGGTTGATCATTTCGATTCCTTTTCTTGTATTAGCCTAAAAGCAAAACAATTTCAGGAGCCAGTAACTACAAATGGGTACCTCGGCTTGGTAGGTTGCCCAGATATGCCCAATTTTTTGGCATTTAAAATAGCGCAAATCTGGAATAAAGTTGATGTATATTATTTAGCCCTGTAAATGAGGGCGTTACGAAATTTCGGAGAGACGCTGATGATAAGGGTCCTTCTGTCATGTCCCTCCTTGAATTAAAATAACAGGATTGTCGACACCTCCTTGATTTCCTCGATGGCAAAATGTTTCTTTAAGACCGCATCGTGAATTTCACTAAGGACCTCATTCTCATCGATTCGTAGCACGTCAGTTATTATTATCAAGAGTATTTCTATTCGATATCCGTCCGTCTTCATCCCTCCTTTCAACTTCATAACGATCCAAGAGCAGAACGAACCTCGATGAACACATGGGAGCAAGGCGGGAGTCCCGCAAGCCCTGCCAGTGCTCTCGCTTCACTACGTAACATTGGTGTCAGAACAGCGAGTTTCCAGGGATAGGCGTTAATATGACGGGAGGATTTCAATATGACTGGGAACCTTAAAACGACAAAGTGGATCGTGCCAATTGAATCTGTAAAAATTGCATGAGGTCCCCATGTCAACCCCATTGCATGAAGATCAAGTCGAACTTTTTGCAAAAAAAATCACAAAGATGCTTTGCGTTATATATACATTGTAAATCGACAAAATTCAATATTATATTTTCAAATAGCGGAATATAATTCTATCAATTGCTTGATTGAATTAGATAATAATAGAACACTTTGAGTTCATGGCTTTAGTTATTCGATGTGCGATGCAATCGTATTTATTTAATTCCCAACAAGCATTTCAATTACGTACTATAAAAGATCCTTTGTGCTCGGATGTACAATAAAATGTATCAATGCGAAGACTTTATTGATTAAGCGTCGTATTACTTTTCCATTGTTAGAGCTCTTCCAGTCTTGAATAACGCATCTCGACCCCGGTTTTGTATCCCGATTTGAAATTTTTCAAAACAAAAAATAAAGCGAAATGTATTACAAATTGACAAAGTCGTTGCGAGAAGAGTCGTCGGTCTGTTTTCCAACTCGAATCGCAAAACAATTTATGGCGAAGGAACAGAGGGACCAAGTTCGTGATAATAACTTTTGTTTTGTGAAACATTCTGTGACAAACTGGTGACAAGAAATATCATTTCGTGGTTGAATATCAAAACTTGACTTGACCAAACTGTCTCTGAATTTCTCTGTTCTGTCGAAATGTCCGCTTTACCCTGTCAGAAGACCACTATACGGTATGTACTACATTGTGAGATTGAATTAAACTTTGCTATGTGTTATAAGTTGTATACGACCGTCAAATGTACTTGAATACACCAATAACTATTTTCTTACATCCATTTTTTTGATGGTGCCATATTCATCATCGGATATGCAATATTCATAAGAAACTTCATAAAGATCTATGAATGTGTAGCAAAATTATCGTTATTTTAATTGTGTGATATCAACAGTGTAAAGGTTTATTTATCGATATACAAGATTGACTCACGCGGCGTGGTCCCGAGAGAAAAGTGGTTTAAAAAATCGTTTTAAAATTAACTTACTCAAAGAGTTGAATAGGATATTAAAGAACAGAATTAGAAAGGATAATCTCTTAAATTTTCAATTAATTTGATGTAAATAGATGATGTTGGGTTCGTTACTTTCAGTATGATATTTAAAAACGCCGTCAAAATGGTTTAAAAGTCTGAATTGTTCAGCAACGAGCATGAAGATTGGATTATGATGCCATATAATAAAGTTGCTGAAAATTTGTTGATAAATCGAATTCTTGAAGCGCAATTTGAAAGCTAAACTTTGGAAAGCACTTTGGTGTTCAATACTGGATAAGTTTCCAACGTGCAAATAATTCCATTTCTATTATTTATTAGCAGTGATTTACTTGTAAATCTGAGTTTAGTTATTTTTTATTAATTAACTAATTTATCAATAAACACCACTTCTACTATGTAGTAGTGCCCCCACCCCCACGTAGTAGCGCTGTTAACAGGGACATCTTCCATCTCTCTTCAAGTGCAATGTGTTATTTTAACTACGCCATCTCTTGTGGTTTTACGGAGACATTGCACCTGCATACCGATAGATCGCTTCTTGCGCGTGCACCGTTGCCGGTTGGGTATTGACACGCAGGAGGCGGAAGTCGTGAGAGTCGTCGTTTAGCCTTGGCTGCGGGAGGTCGTCCTTCCTGCAGCCAGATCTCTCTCTCTCTCTCTCTCTCTCTCTCTCTCTCATATAGAATAAATAGTTATTTAGAGAAGAGAGTCTTTCTATTCGATGCCTGTCTATTGCCATCCATTCAACCAGCAACATCGCGACCCGATAGAAGAATGATGATAATGATATCAAACCAGACAATAAAATCCACTTTTCCTATTTCTAATCAACACTCTATCTTTAACACTTTAATTAGTGAGTTAATTTTTAACTGATGCTATATTCGTATATTCACCACTTATCGTCCATACAAATCCACTTTTCTCTTAAGACCGCGCAGCGTGAGTCAAGCGTGTAAAACGATAAATGACCCTTAACACTGTTGATATTGTTGGACCCCATAATAGCGTTTCAAATAGAATCACTTTTTGGTACTAGACTGAGTTCTATATACATAATTGATCTTGAGGCTTTCTACCATTTATTATGATTTTAAGAAGACCACCAACGATCTAAGACGACCCCATTCCTGATGGTTTTCAATCGGATACGAATAAATTACATTTTAATCGTAATGTTTATTTTGTGATAATTGATGTGATGACTTTTGATAATTTTGTACTTTATGAAAATCGTTCTAATATTGTATTCCTTTATAAAAATACAAGTGTTTCTTTGTGTGAAATGTATAATTTGGTCGGAAATTTAATTGAAACGTGATAAAAGAATAACAAGATCATAAATGTTATATATGAAATAATAATAAGGATCGCTTTTCACAATATTTGAGAATATTTAGACGTGTAGGGATACCTTTACAGCACGATCTTGGCAACGGTGTACTAGTGTTACGATGAATCGTAAGACACCCATCTCTGTCTCCAATTCATTCAATGTGCAAGAATGCTCTTTCTGTATCACTCGAGTCCAAGCGCATATATGCGCGATTACTATTCAAAGGGATTAATATCACGTAATCATTTTTCATTAAACAAATTGTATTAAATGGTAATCGATTCATTCACTTCTGTATTAAATGAATCGTTCATTTAGTCTCAATAGATGGTTTTCTTAGTGGCGTTCATCAGATTCGCTCATTAAAGTAAGCATCCCAAAAATGTCGCTTTTTTTCCTCCACTTAAATCCGAGGGATAATTTGAAACGTTTGTATTGGGTATAATTATGCCAGTAATTACGATTTACAAATTACTAACGAGCGTTTGGGTTATCCGAAAAACTCGTTATTTTTTCTCCCCTTGACTTAATAGCGCCCTTCTAAAGGCTCTCCCGGGACGAGTAAACTTCCTTGGATACGTCCCAATATTGAGGCATCAATTTCAAGGACGCCGAGTTTACAATCGGAATCAATTTAAATTTAAAAAATAAAAAAACGACGAAATCGTATTCGATTCCGTTTTATTTCCGCTGAGAATTGCCTCTGCGAATCGAATATGGAATCGGTCGTGCTGTTTGATTGATATTAAGTGAGATCTTTTGTGATGTGACCCCATGGATGGGCACTAATTGGATACGACACGCAATACGACCTGGTGATAATTTTGATTGTTAAATTATAACAACGAAGAGCGCGAGGGTTGTAAAAGTCGATCAATGATGAACGAGGGCAAATGTATTTTTACCGACGGATTTGAGTGCCCGTTTTATGCCCTTTTTTTGCTTATCGACAGCGACAATCTGCGAAAAATGGCCGGTACTAGTGTCGATATCAGTATATATACACTTAAACCTTTTTTTGTGCGGTAGATGCGCTCCGCAGAAAATCGCACAAAAAAAAGCTATGACTTGCATAGAAAAAATAAAGATGCGTTCCATGAATTTTAAAAACCGCATAACTTTAAAACAGCCATACAAAATATATCCAAAATCGCATAAAAAAATTTTTTTGACCGCGAAGGGCTAAATAATATTAGATGGAATATTTAGAATTTTTCGTATATCAATTTTACTAATTAGAATTTAATTTTCTTGAGATACCATAGATTAAATCTAATTAGGCAATACATTTCATTGAGCATTTTTTCCTAAAAGTAGGTCTTAAGGATATTTTTTTATTTAAATTAGGGTATTTGCTCGCCCTTTTGCCTCTTTTCAACGCAAATTCTATGTCCATAAATTTGATTTTTTTTTAGCGTTTACACAGCATTTTTTAACCGCCCTTCGATCTTATTTAGATGGTCCTAAACATAACTAGATTGCTATTGAAAGTTCCTAATTAATCCACATTAAATGGATCCCTTTGTATTACTAACTTTTTTACTTTAAATTTTAAAACAATCTTATTCAAAACTACATTTTAAATTTAAGAGTTATGATATTTAAAGAAAAATCATTTTTTTTGTTGTCCAATTTTTCTTAATCTTTCGTGGTAATTAATGGATTTAAACAATTATGATTATATAATTTGCATAACTTTTATGTATTCAAAATATTTATTTTGTACCCATAACGTGAATAAATTTATCTAAATCCAAATTAATTTATCAGAATCTAATAAGGGCGGAATTTAATGATCTAGAAACAGAGCTATTGTATTTTTTGCACTTTCTATTGTTTACACTACCCAAGAAACGTCATCCTTACTTCCGTCAATTAACACTAATCATCAATTAATTTAACCATTTGTATACGTATTGTGTTATTAATAATTTGTTAATTGTGTTATTAACACTTTGACGTACACAGCCGTCAAATCCCGTCATGTGTTGCGAAAATCGTTATTCCAGACGTGTGCGTCAACCGGCTAACTCTCAGCAATAATCATTTTATCTGATCTCTTTTTATCTTGACTTAGGACTTGATAAACTAATCATTTCATATCTTCGATTACAGTTTAACCCTTTCAAAACGGAGAACATACACGCTACGCTCTAATGTAAATCCACTTTTCTGTCAGTTCCGCCGCAGCGTGTAACAAGCTTGATAATGAACCAGGCTCAATAAATGAACCGATAGCACATAATATTCGTTCATTTCTGCGGAATATTTTTTAATGTTCAACTTGCATGGTATCTGCTTTCTGTTGTTCTGTTATTTTTGCATATTAATGAGTTGCAAATAAAAAGACAGGGTTATCTTGCAAGTCTGCAGTTTACTTCTGAAGAAGTAGATTTTGCAAAGGAGTGGTGATACTCGGCTAATGACGTCACTCCAAAATAGACAAGGGGAAATAATAAAGTTGGTCAACGATAAGAAAGATGCGAGTATCTTATTTATCAAAACAAACGCCTGCTCTCAAGACAACACGAACGAAATTCATCTTATCTTTGTTGAAAAATCAGAACGGCTCAGCATTCACAACTCGCTGATTCTGACACCAATGTAGCGTACGAGCGTGGGTGCTCTCGGTACAGGGAAGGACGTTCTTCCGCAATCAAGGTTATCTAACAACTCCTCTACGACTAATGACTATTTAATTCGATTAGCGTTTTCAACAATCATCATCAAATGTCGAGTATCTGCCCTTATATGGTCAAGTCGATATTAGTTTATTTCATCTGATCTTTTAAGCCGTCTGCTCCGCCATTTTTGGCCATTCGTTTAATATTCGCTATTCCATGAAATATCCTCGTCCACTGTGGAAAGGACACAGTGTTCATTCTGTCGGCGGCGCTAATTCAGTACGACGTGGAGTCGATTTAGATTCGAGTCAAGTCGGGCATTGAGAACCACTGGAGTGTAAGAGGTGCTGTCACTCGCTGATAAACTTGAAGGGTCTTTCATGTAAAAACATAAACAATCCACCCCTGGATCCACTTTCCGACTCCTCCTGGCGAGGGGTGAATATATAACTTGCCTCCGGATCGCCGTTTTAGCTGAGTTATCGCGACATCCACATCACAGGGGTGTGTGGATCAAAAATCTTTTGTGATGTTGTCTTCCAGAGCATATGAAAAAAGACTCCCTGAACTGGAACGAAATAAAAATATATAACTTTGAGCTCCCAAGGTTATTGCGAAGCTCATTGTCTATTGTTTTGTTCGCTTTTTGTGAAAAGTAAATACAATACTACCTACAGGTTCATTTCTATGGCGGTGCTGGATTTTCTTCACTTCGGACGTATTTCATTTTTGCCCAAATTATTCCCTCAAAATGTATCAGAATCAAAATAATTCGCTACTAACTTGTATCCCATATTATTAGTTTTGAAATAATGGAATAAATTCTGGACTTTATTTATAAATATTTAGGTTAAAAACCAAATTTTGCAACAAATTAAACCCTACCGACAAATTTGAACAAACGGAAATATTGATATTTCTAATCAATCGTCTCTATCCAAATTTGTTAATAAATTGTTAATTTTAGTCGTGGAACAAATCCATAAATGAATTTTCATCTGGCGTTTTTCATCCTACGAATATTAATATCCTTTGACTTTAATTCTGAACGTTCCCATGGAAATACAAATTACAAATAAACGACAGATGACACTGACGCCTTTATTAATAAGTAGTGAGCTAATTTAAAATCATCATACTCTTAGATGATATATTTGTTTGTCCGCCACTTATCGTCGTACAAATTCACTTATATATCAGGACCGTCGCAGTGTGTATTAAACTTGTATTTAAATAAATAAACACTGTCGATAGAACACAATATATACAATCGTACGATATACCCAAGATACTCTCTCCGTCTCTGTTTGTATTCGAGCTCAACATATAAGAATGTTCTTTATGAGTGACTGGAATTCGGACACAACATTGTGTCTTACCTCTTTGAGGGGTTAATATAATAATCTATATCATTTTAATTCATACCTTGCGTTAAATTTAATCCAACATTAATGATTTGCTTCATTGAAATCAATTGGCGTTTTCTTAAAATAATTATACTCTTCGAGAATATCAAATCTTTTCAATTGTAATTGGCATAATTTATACTTTACAAAGAAACCCTTTGATTACAAATCGAGTTCGCATTTATTTTTATGGCAGTAAATCTTAAAATAGTAATTGAATTTGCATTCTTTGCGAAAAGAAGAATACCTTTTACTGCTGTCTTCAATTTATTCGATATTATCGCCCACAGCCGAAATTTTGTTTGATGTAAAAAAAGCGTTCATTGACTTATTCGAAGACTTCCCCAAGATAGAGGGGAAGTTTAATGAAATCCTCCTCGAATTATTATCATCCTTCAGGAGACTGTTGAGGCTCTTTAACAAGTTTGTTCGGCAACCGTTCGAGCGGTCTTTGATACGTCAATTTACGTGTGACATTTATCAAACTATGAAATCCCTATTTTACGTTTCATCCCTTTGTCTTTGATTATTCCGAGGGATGAATCCACTCAAACAATGCTCATTATGCCAAGTTCTCATTTGTGCGCCTTCATTATGATTTCCTCCGTCGATTTCGTCGTTCATTCTCAAGCGATTCGATACATTGCCGGATTTCGAGCCATCAGTTGAAGTCTTCCATCGAAAGCCGAACCGAAGTGATTATTTTATCATACGTAACAAGCGTACAATACGCATGAAATATTCATTCGATATCGGTTAGACTTTAAGAGAGCCGAGTTTTAAAATATCATCAGCTCACTCCGTTCGGAGTTGAATAATTCAAGCGATGAGACCGCAAATTCCCTGATATGCTTAAGAAGTTATGGCAGAATCCATATCTCGTGTGGGGATTTCTGACGCAGATCGTTTTTGGTCGGTCGAAATAGTTCCCGAAAGTTTGATTTCGTTGGAATCGTTTATCGATTTGACAACATGAATATAAAAGAAACACGAAGAAGCTTATGAGAAAAATGTGACGTTTGGCATACATCTGGAGTTTGTACTTCTTTGGGAACGCTTTGCAAATTAGTACGTGGTATTTGAACTTAAGATCTTTATATAATTAACAAACAACCATATTTGCAGATAGTGTTTATATGGAAAGCTTATTAAAATTTTAGATTTCCAATCAGTATAGTTAACCCTCCTATAGCGTACATTTTTTTGCGACATCTTTTTACATAAACAACGAGTAAAATACGTAAAATCAATGCTCCTCGCGTACTTGTTACCAAACTAAATACGTATAAATTTTATATAGGTGGTTAACTTTCTATAGAGTTTTGTTTATATAGCGTAGTCCCTATCTCGACGCTATAGAAAGGTTTTTTAATTTAATTAACCTACACGTATTAATTTTTTTAATAATTAACCACATACACCACTTATACAACCGTATACAAGAGCTCAGGCCATCTAAAACGCATGAAACCATTTCCATTTGTCCTCCTTCTTCCAATTTCCCAGGCCCAGACGTGCAGCGTTTATCTATTTATCCCATCACGAAATCTTCCGACGAGTCTACTGCCACTCGATCCCGAATCTAATATGACATAAGGGACTCTGTGAGTCAACATCCACGCTACGTTACCTGTCTAATGCAAACAGTGGGCTTGGACAAAGCTGGTATTTAAAACTTCGCCGTACATGTCCATGATCTCCCCATCGGATCTTATACCTTCGGATCTTGAGATCTCATTCAAGAGAGGACCGAAAATCTTTCGATGTATAGCTTGTCACAACAGGTCATGTTTCATGTTTTAGTCCCATAAACCACTACTGCAAAATGCAAACATTTTAATTATGAATATCCAAATTATGATAGTATATCTTAATAAATTTGTTCGTATGTAATGCGCTACCATACTGTTGATCAGAATGCGATAAAGCTTCGTCCACTTATTGCTAAGGATTGCGTGAATAACATAGGCATAGTCTAATATATACAAATCAATATTTGTTTGTCCGTATTTAATGCGCTTTCATACCGTTCATCCGATTGCGATAAAACTTTGTCAACTTGCTGTTTACACTTGCGGGAATAACATGAGTATAGTAAAAATATTATATGGATCACCATGTTAGCGCATATTGGCTTGATGAAATGAAGTTTGGGAGAAAGGATGTGCGCGCAATACGCTTTTGGATCATCGGCTCGGGCTATAGGGGACCAGAAGCAATAAACCACGTACTGTGTTTCTTTTCAAATAATTATTAAGCGTTTATGGCATTGCAACGCATTCCGGGTATTCGCTATTTTTATATATAAAAATGAATTAGGTTTTGTTCGTTCGAAATGCGCTGCCATACTGTTCATTGAATTGCAATAAAACTTCGTTCATTTGTTGCTAAGGATTTCGCGAGTAATATAGGCATAGTCTAATATTTAAAAAATAATGTTTGTTTGTCCGTATTTAATGCGCTACCGTACCATTCATTCGATTGCAATAAAACTTTGCCAATTTATTGTTTGCACTTTTTCAAATAATATAAGTATATTATAATTAACTTACAGTGTTTATATATATGTTCATATTTATAATAAAACCAACAAATGATATTTTTAGAATTATTACTTCTGTGGCGGCAACGCTCTTACAATTTTGTTAAAAATTAAAATATCCTGCAGTAAAAGAAGCCGGAGGGTGTTGTTGTAAAGAAAAAAAAATTATTCAGCTGACATTTAACATGTTTTTCGTCATCGAAGAGTCTCGCAGTTGGGATCACTCTCTATTTGAAAATTAGTGAATAATCATTCGTTTATCTGCATTTTTGCTGTTTTTATCCAGTCTGATAATGGTTCCATTCGATAGAGATCATCATTGATTATTTTCACATATTGTTAAATTATAATAATGGTAATTAAATTGGTTTTTCTATGGTAACAAAGGCTATCAATCTTCTCAATATTTGATCCTAAATATCAATGCTTTACATATTTTTCCCGAAATTTAAATTTGAACCACAATAAGCATCATGTTCTTATTCATTTTGGAGCTCACTGCTTTGTAGTATACTCTTAAGCTTACATCAAAGGGCTTATAATAACGAGTTAAATTCATTTTTGAATGAATGAAATATAAAAACGCGAATCTTCCTACTAAAAAAACATTGTGATACGGGAAGCTTAAATATGAATGAAAGCTCTTGGAGTGAGTTGGCGATGAATCAAATCGAATTTCTACCCGGAACATTTTCGACGTGATCCGCTCGAGCGGTGAAAAAATGAGCCACCCACCCACCTCTTGAGCGCGTGCCGCCCTGGGCGGACTGGGACAGGGCCGCCCCCAGGGTGAAACTCATCATCACTAAAGCCTCCACTTCGATTAATACTGAGCACTGTCCAAATTCTTCCATTTGAAAATATAAAAAATATTTGTTTGTATACTATGCTTGAAGTATAACGAGCGATGATACAAGGGCACCATCTGTCGATCGCTTAATTAAACTATAAATTCGCATTTGATCGCATGATTTTCGTCATATTTATTCGGCGCATTGTTGCACCGAAAATGTCGAAGGATTTATATATTTTTTTTCGAATTCCCTGGAACGAAATTTAAGTCGCCCGATTTATTCAGCCATGAATCTCTTCCATTCGGCCACTCGTCGAAGAATCCCAATTACTTTCCGATTCGAGCAAAAAAAAAACGGGCAATGTTTAATTTTCAATCGCTAATGTCCACTTTATCGGATCCCTGAATCGGATGAAATCATTATTTATTCGTCGAGGAAGGCTTTTTTCAAAATTCGGATAACTCCTTTCGAAACGGCGGGATGCGGTGTAAAATCAGATAGAGAAAAGGAGGCTTGATAAATATGAAATTTGACGCATGACGGCGCCTCTCGGCAATCAGCAACCCTTTTTCTATTATCGTGAAATATTTATTTTTCGAATATGGTTCGCTGGATTCTCAGTCCATTTTCGTGAAAGTTATCGCTGAAAATATTTATCACCTGGGGAATCGTATCGCCGCCCGTCTGAATACCAAGAGCATTGCCTGTTAAAGCTTTCTCTTTGATGTGCTTAAGACCCAAAGATAACTTTTTTCCTTGAGATGTTATTCCAAAACGCATTAGAATCCTTTGAAATTAATTCCCACTTGAAATGTATTCAATGAATAATCTTAGGATACGTTCATAGTTTTAAAAATATCGATAAAATAAACTTATCAATCACTTAATCACCAGCGACTCACAAGTGTGTCACTAAGTTTTTTCGTAGAAAAATAAATATTATTTTAACAGCTATTTTTTCAATTCTATGGGCACATATTAACCCCTAAAGGAGTACTATCCCAGGGTCTGGGATCCCCCCTCCGCTTATTCGAAAGAGCACTCTTGTACATTGAGCTCGGAGACAGACAGAGACAGAGAGAGAACGTAGCGCAGTTCGGGAAACAGAGACGGAGAGCTTCCCCGCGTACATCGCACGATTGTATAGATCGTTAACCCAAATTTATCGACTAATAATTATTTAGATTTCAATTCTGTTATATGTTTACACAAAAAAGACCGAATATTGTGTGCTATCAACAGTGCTTATTTACAATTGACTCTGCCTCGAATTGAAGATTGTCTCACGCTGATAGGAGCTGATGGAAAGTAATCGGTGTAAAGCGATTATGGCATCTCGTGTTTCCATTTTATTTTTAAAAACATTCAACAGAGATCATCAGGTCTTTGCAATGATCTTTGCTACCGAATGAAAGTTAAATTTGGAGACAAGAAAATATATAAATCCATGAAACAGTCAGAAAAGTTATTAGGAAGGCTGGTGGATGGCTGGCGTACGTTATGTTGACTTTGAGAACGTCAATTGTTTGTGGTTTATTCGCATAAAATGTTTCAAGACTGTCCTAAAGAAAGAAATCTAAGGGCGTTTCACATGAGCGTTCGGAATTCTTAAATGAGAACTAAAATGACATAAATTTTACAAAGCTTTATTTGTTCAATAAAATAAAATAGGAAAAAACTCCGCACATTTTAAATTCAATAAATTCGTTGAACCCTTGTAATTCTCATCCAGTTTTTGAAACATTTTATTCCTTAAAAAGTACTCCAAATGGCGATAAATTCCAAAATCTGTTGAATAAATTAATGCAATGACTTCATATTTAAAACCACAGTACCTATATAAATTTCAAATAGTCGAACTTGTAAAATATTACACAGTACCTTTCTCAATTGCGGTCGACTTTGGCTGACTGAAATTCCGAATCTTCATATGTAACTATGTAATATATTATTGCTAAAATTGAAACGCCACCGTATTTTGACGATTAGACCTTATTAAAAACGCGTAAAATATTTAAAATAAATTCAAACTTGGCTTTGGATAAATGGATCAGTATTTCAATTGAAGTAACAAAATATTTTATTCAAATCAATGCAAAGTAGATGAAATGAAAGCTTAAAAGCGATGGAAAACTTTACTAAATATTGTTATAAAAATAGGTAAAATCATATATAGAATTTATAATTGTAATATCTTTGTAATTTTAATTTTAAACCTACTTTGTACTCGAATTTTGGGAGATAAATTTGGCGCCCTTTTACATTTAAACGTTAATTTAAATGCTCAATTAATTATTGCTGCTTTTACTAGTAATATATGTATGCTTATTTCTATTTTCAAAATATCGAATAAAACCCAATTAATTACGCTAGTTTATCGATCTTTTCAACACCATAAGCGTATCTCATGCCTTTTGTGATTCATTCAAGCTCAAAAATCAATACAATAATCGCAAATATGCGTACATTTTTTTAATATCCGGCGTAATGCGCTATCCAATTACATTGCCATAATTTATTACAAAGGTCCAAGGTGAATGTGTGAAAATTACAAATGTAAAATATTGCGCATATTTCACCCTTTTATCTTTTTTTGCCCGTATTGATTGCCCCTTTTTTCGAGTCATGTATCGAAAAAAATACCCCTGTGCGAAATATATTTGAGGTGGTGCGAAAATGCTTTTATAAAGTTTAAATAAACGTTTTGAGCTCTGTGATAAATTACGAGCATTGCCTTAATGGAAGTAAAGATTATCTGGCATTAAAGCAGCATAAGGTACTCGTATGAGAGAGATTCTCGCTCGCTCTAAAAAGATCTAATAGCCTATAGGATGCTGCGAATCAAAGGTAATACCCTCAAATCTCATTGATGGATCGTGTAGAAACGATAATCTTTCAATTTACCTCGATCAACGAGATTTTTCCAATTTATTATAAAGGTTGCTTGGCCTCTTTTCGATCAGCCGTGTCTATATTGGTTTTGGTTTTTAAACAAAATTTAATTTATTTCCAATCTTCACAGAAAATCTTATAAATCCGCTCATAATTAAATATCTAAACGCGTTGTGATTTATTATTCGTAAAATTGATGCTCTTAAATATGATAGCGCGTATAGATCTTCGATCGAAATATTGTAAAAAGAAAGGGGAGTAATGATTGAGGGGGGGAAACTTGTGTCAGTGAAATACGATTTGCATAATAAATAACGAAGAGATTCGCGAGATCACTTTGTTTCCGAATAATTTATTCCATACATTTCTCTCAAAATTGAAAACTCCGTCGAGATAATTCGTCGAATCGAACGGCGAAAATATTAAATTTCCTGGCGATAAAAAAATGAATTATGGCCAAAATGTATGGAATTATCAGATATGGCCATCAGTTCATTTGCGATTATGTCATTATTGATACTAGCTGTCAAATATTGCTACAATATAACTGACATAATACACTCAGTTTTAAATTTAATTTTTCATAATTATTTCAAAACGTAAAACATTTAAATATCTGCATTTATGCAATCGAAACAAACATAACCTCATAAACGATTCATATTCATAAACGTCAAATCAAAGTCGATAAAACAGTTGCCTATTTGCGTCATCGCTAATGACAGCTCGATCCTAACCTGAAAATGATCACATAATTAAATTAAAACTTTATAATAACTGGTTATTACATTAAAAAGGAGCTGTAGAATAGTTTATAGCGTATGTTTCAAATGTTCAATCAATCAGTGTCGGCCATAAATATCGAAATGTGCATCAAATCAAATGAGCTGTCATTTTGCGCTACGCGGAACATAACAAAAATTTATCGACCATATCATGGCGCATTAACGGTTATAAAACCATTTTAACATAAAATATGTTAAATATACATGTATTTAAATATTTTAGAAATTAAATAAATCTATGATATATTTAATTAAAGGATAAATATTAAATGTATTATTATAACAACAATAATATGGATAAATATATATATTTAAAAATAAACCGATTCAGAGTTTCTATAAAGATGACGGTTTTTCTGAATTTTCCAATGTAAAAAGATGTAAAAAAAATATATTTTATTCATTTAGAAATTTATAACAGCTTTCACCACAGTGCAAATATTTTTTTTTAATAATATTTGTAATACATTTTCAATATCGAAGTTATGTTTAAAAAGTGACATGTTATCGACCATGCTCTTTTTTTAATGCACATTAATTATCATAAATGTAATCGTTTTATAAAAAAATCATCTAACTTGGTCGGTCATTTGGTTCAGTCACAGTAAATCTTTCGATGAAGAGGTCATCTTGTGCTTCCGTTACCTCCCGTCCATATGATATTCACGCAGGTATCTAAATTTTAACTTTGCAGAACAATACCACCGCGATAATTCATCGGAAGCTCATGGAAGTTTGTAGTATTGATTTGATGAGTCGACAATGTGTCAGGAAATGAGCTAGATTGTCCAAAGAACGATAAGGCTAAGAATAGGAGACCATCAGTGATTTCTGACACCAGTGTAAAAAAAATTAAGAACAAGTGCGAAATTATTGCCGTGTGACGCTTGACGACCTTCATGAAGAATTTCCTGATGTTTCTCGAAATCTCCTTGGTGATATGGTATTGGAAAAACTTGGTTACAAGAAGCTGTATCCGAGATGGGTGCCCAGAATACTTACACCGGAGCACCGCCAAAATCGCATGATATTTTTTAAACGTTTTGCACAGGAATAATTGGGCTTTATGACAGGTTCCATGCCATGTACTGCAGTACGATCTGTTACGACTGTCTAGCAGTGTGGGACACAGGAGTGTCCCACACCGCTGGGCATCTTTGTGAACCCTCAGAAACACTACCCACAGAGCTTCCACGTGCCTACCCTTTCACTCCACTACGAACAAGTTCACTACGAGTCCAACCTCAGTTTTAAAGAGGCTGCAGCAGATGATGGACTGCAGGGGCTCCCACATGGTACTCGTATCAGTTCAGTCATTTCTGGTACCTAGCCACAGAGACGGAGACGAGTCGCCATTCTGGACTACCCCAGCAGTGTTTGATAAGCAAAACGACGAAGCTGCTTTTGCCCACCTCTACTCTGCATCTAACAGTCAAACCCCAGGGGGTTTGACTGTTGTCCACGGGCGTAGAGTCGCCCGCTCCCGGGGTTTCATGGATGGGCACTATAGAGTGAACCACCTATTGTGACGGGGGATGAGACGTGGGTGTCACTACACCCAAAATCAAAAGGCTATATCCTTTATCAAACATATCCAATCTCCATAGGAACAAAGGACAACAAAGACAAATATTTCATATTTGATTAAGTTCGCATAGGATTATTTAAATAAGATTTTTTTAAGAACTTTAAATAAGAAGCCCCGCTTGGCTTTATCAATCGCATCAGTATATACGTTTTCAGCCCCGGGAAATCTTACAAATATTATTGATACGCTTTCCATAATCTAGATTTAAACCCGAATCACTGTACAAACACTTTGTCCGCGGGGTACATTTATTTAAGCCGCAAAAAATGCGTACCTTTGTATGCTAAAAATTTCTTTCGCGTGCCTTTTATCGCATATTAAATCATTTTTAATAACCACACAACATATGTATTTTTTAATATGAAACCAACTTGGGCTATGCTTAACATCTACAACTAGAAACTTCTACAAAAGCTGAAAATTTGCTTTTCATCCCACAGCCGCCTCCAAGATTTTCATTCCAAGGCTCGGAGCATTTATCTACGCTACCCACGCACAGATCCGTCTCTGTCGGAATAGTAAAGAAACCTGAATAACTTGTTCTTTAATAATATAGCTATCGTATAACAATGCTGAGCTCGTATTATATTCGATAATAAAAAATATATTTATATAGTTTACATCCCTTATATTATGGACGTGACGTGCATTATTGTTTGGGTGAAAATAGTCATGTTTTTGTATGTATTATTTATTATGATCGTACAATGAATTGGGAATGAAATGAGAGACACCTTCGTCCAAGTACCATTCCTTTGGATTCCATTTCATTTGAAATTTTGGCTAGCTTTCACAGTCTAAGCGAAAATATTTGCTCATCTCTCGTTCGTCGACTCCGTCGTTACACTTCCGAAAATTCTATTCAATTTGAAGTTATTTCGTGTCGTAAATCATCTTTTGCACCTGGTACTCGACCGAAACTGACTATGAGCTTCCAGGTTTTCCGATATGAACTGAGCTCACCATAATGAGGACGCAACAATGAACTAGTCTAGTACATTGCTTTGCTCTAAATTACTTTTCGTATTAGATTTATTCCTATCGTAAATAGAAATAGAGCTTTTGACAAATCGTTCTTTTAAAATTTCCAGCCCATCCTCCTAGATAATTTATTATGTTTGTGTTTTCCGATCTCCAAATGCTCCAGCACGCGAATTTCACCAGAATTAATAACCCAATTTTTCCGCAGATGAATGATGGCGAAAGTTTCAAAATTAAGGCGAGCATCATCAATTCTGCAAAATTCTTTAATCAGATAATTTTTTGCTTGCTAAAAATCGATATATGCGCCATTCCAATAGGGAAGGCTTTTACATAGCTTGCATATTCACAAAGCTAATGGACACATGGTGCAGTCTGTTCTTCGAGCTTCGACTAAAAGTGGTTGACAATTTTCTCCACAATTTTTTACTTGCTCCATCCATTCCAATTACGCTAAAATAGACCGTAGCTTCGAAGTAACATTCTCTTAAATTGCTTTGATACGTTCCACGCTGAAAAATGCAATACAAGAATCATACAAATTTAGCTTTCATACACCATTTCGTACGCTTACAAAGCATTTATTCATCCAACTTCAAAAAAAAATAATATCCATCACTTTATACATACAGCTAAATACTAATTGATAAACCTTGATCAAAATAATAATACCAAAATATTTTTCTTAGATATTGATAAAGCGTTTGATATTGTTTTTATCTATTAAATTCAATATCAATTTGATTATAAAACTATTATCTAGATCAGCGGTTTTTAAACAGGAGTCCGCGGACCCCTGGGGGTCCGCGAAGCCATTTCCGGGGGTCCGCGAAGATATAAAAAAAAACATTTATCTGTAGTTGAACAAGATATTTTCGTGAAATTATTTACAGAAAACATTATAAGAAGATCTATTTTGGCCAAGAAATGTTTGTTTGTTTGAAAAATTAAGTCACAAGGGTTGGGATGAGGTTCACCAAAAAAAATTATTCAAGAGGGGGTCCGCGAGAAAAAAAAAATCCTCAAGAGGGGGTCCGCGAAGGAAATTTTGCTCCACGAGGGGGTCCGCGGACTACATAAGTTTAAGAAGCGCTGATCTAGATGATATTAAAAATGGTCTCAATCAACCCCCAGGGATCGATTCTGACCTACGAGACATCCATGTTGATGGAAACAAAATTAGGAGTGTATGAGATGCAATTGGAGATCCAAATTTTTTTAAATCACTCAAAGAGTATAACTGCGGATATTAGTAAATCAGAGACAGAGAAGGAGAGAGTGTCTTGCGTCTCATCGTACACTCATACATCGACGGCAAGGGCTATAAAGTTACCCCTACACTTTAAAAAGCGAACTATATTCTCCTTTCTCTCTATTCTTGTATCATATTTCAATTATTTTATCGCTTGTAGCTCTATAAATTAATACAAAATAGAGAGCCATCACATCAATCATCAACAGATGACGACATAACAAGCATTAAAATATTATTGGAACGTGTCTAGTCCAGCTTTAAACCTTCAGATATGCAGGTTTCTTAGACCGTTGGTGGTCTTCTTAGAATCATAATAAATAGTAGAAATCCACATAAATCAATTAAGTACTTGAAACTCAGCCTGGTACTAAAATTGATTCTATTTTAAACGCTTTTATGAGACGCAATAATATCAACAGTGTTAAGGTTCATTTATTGATATACAAACATGACCCGCAGTGTGCTGCGCGCTCCTGAGAGAAAAGTAAATTTATGTGGACGATAAGTGGTGGACATACAAATATAGCATCAATTTTAAATTGAATAACTGATCAAAGGGTTAAAGTTGATATGAATTTGTAAAAAATCTTTTTAAAAAAATGTATTTTTTTTTATACTCGTTATAACCGAGCTTGACTGTATTAACCCCTAAAGGAGTACTATCCCATGGCCTGGGACCCCCCTCCACTATTCAGATAGAGCACTCTTATACATTAAGCTCGGAGACAGACAGAGACAAAGAGAGAACGTAGCGCAGTTCGGGAAACAGAGACGGAGAGCTTCCCCGCATACATCGCACGATTGTATAGATCGTTAACCCAAATTTATCGACTAATAATGATTTCGATTTCAAGTTTGTTGTATGTTTACGCAAAAAAGACCGAATATTGTGTGCTATCAACAGTGCTTATTTACAATTGACTCTGCCTCGAATTGAAGATTATCTCACGCTGATAGAAAGTAATCGGTGTAAAGCGATTATGGCATTAACGACTTCATCGATTTTAAATTTGCTCACTCCTCAAAAGGTTAATCAACTTAATACTTTATTGTAATGTACGTGTATTGGGTTATAAATAATTCATATTAAATAAAGTCTCACTCTGTCTTTATATTGGCATGGAATGTTTTCGACATAGAGCTTATTAATGATCTTTTTACTGAATATAGGGAATAATAGGGATATTTTTCAGAAGTTTGTGCCGCAGAAAATTATGAAAATCTTATAGAAGTCATTCATAAACATATTAGCAACATCAGTAGCGCCAAAATCATTATTCTGCCTACTGTATACTGAACAAAAATATGTGCAATCAATTTTACTAGTCCACAATCCTCGCAATAAAACTATCTGAATTAACTACTGAAAGTTAAAGCAATGTATACATAATTTATTGAAATTCATCTTTATTGCAATTTAAAAGTTTGCATAACCCCAATTTGAAGAATTTATAACAACCCCGATGTTTCCCATAGAACAGAAGACTCGTTATTTTAAGCAATAAGGATTGAATGATATCAATTAAATTATAATTGGGCATCGTTTGCAACGGCTTAATGTATATCGAAGAAGTTTTGCGTTTGCGAAAGAAATCACCATAATAACTCATTGCGGCCCGTAGTCACCGATTCAAGAATAAATTAATATTCCAGCATTCCTCTCCGAACATTCCAGACGGCTCCATGTCTGCTCCAAATTTGATTTTGAGCAATTGTACTATCAAAAACGACACATACGCCACTACACCACACTCGTGCACGGCGTACACGCTCACAAATTCATGTTATTCAATTAAAATTTACGAGGCGGTAAGCTGAAGCCATATCACATTTGATATCAAAGGAATTTTAAATGCGCCCTTGCGCTCTGAATATCCAAAGCAGTTGAGATTAAGGCTGTTCCGAGGTACAATGGCGTAAGGAAAACCTACCATTATTCCCTGCAGCGATGCGATACAATGGATCGGGAAGCATGGAGATATTTATCGTGCCTATTGTACCGGACGAACCGGCCCTTTCTAGGGACACCTTTCACGCTCTGGCCTATTTATTATTTAACACCACGTGGAATGATTCATATTGTCCGGTTGCAACGCTAAAAATTAAACAGTCCCCCCGTATTGAATTATTCATCTTGCAAGTCCACGCGGAGAATGCTTTTCGCAATCAACGACGGCCCTTAAAGCTTTAGCGTTGAATTATCCAAACGTGCATTATAATACAAATTTACTTGAAACGCAATCATCTTCTTATATTTGAAAATGAATCTCGTTTGTTCGTATGCAATGCGCTGCCATACTGTTCACCAGATTGCAATAAAACTTCATCAATATAATATCTACTGTGAGTTAATTGTACTATACCTATATTATTTGAGAAAGTGCAAACTATAAGTTGGCAAAGTTTCATCGCAATCGAATGAACAGTATGGCAGTGCATTAAATACGGACAAACAAACATTGATTTTTTTATGTATTAACCTATGTTACTCGCGGAATCCTTAGCAAAAAATGGACGAAGTTTTATTGCAAACCGATGAACGGTATGGCAGCGCATTTATAACGAACAAAACCCAATTCATTTTTATATATTAGATAAGCCTTAGTTTTTCCAAAAGCAGCTTTCTTTGTACTTGCAATCGTGTGAATTCATTGTCGGGGGGAAAAACGTATTCTAAAGGCCGCATTGAAAATCTGTAATTAAATCCTTTGCCTGAATGTCTCATCAAAGCATCCTGCTTGTGATTAGTTCGTAACTTGAAACTTTCCTATCTCCATTATTATAGTTTTAGCTTACTGTTTGAATTTTGAATTTTCTAATGATAGAATTTGCGTTTATCAAAAGGATTACAATCTTTAAAAGCATGAATAACATGTTTTTAAACATAAATATAACGTCATTGGTACAATGCTTACGTCAATCTCTGTTACTCGTTATAACCGTGTTCCTATATACTTATTTTCATAGTGTCCATTCGAATTTGAGCAAACATTTCCGATTGAAAGCCATGTTTTTCTGGTCGCTTTATATTTATGTATGCGCGTGTATTTCGGGACGGCCGTATATCTGCAGGGCTCATTCCCCGGTCGAGGTGATACCAAGAATAATCTCATGCAAAATGAAGTATAAATACCGCCCTTTTGTCTCAAGTTCTTGATGGAACATGCATATTTGATGGATGAGGTTGGAGATTGCCAGGCCAATTTGTGCTGGCCCGGACGAACCGAGCCTCAATTTCGCTTGAAAATAGTGACAAAAAAATCTCTACACGACCATAACCAGATTTTAACATGCAAGTGGAAGCGGCATGAATTTATGTTCCGTTCTGCGACATGACTTTATGGTACACTTTACAATGAGGGGCATCGAGCAATATATTATGCCCGTGCAATCGTAATAAGTAAGATGTGACATTTAACGGGCGCAAAGTGAATTAAAATCGTATCTCCGCGCTTTTTAAGGGACACAAAGTACAAAATTAAGGGAAACGGAAGTGAAATTTCATTTCGGGGAAATTTAGAGTGTAATAAAATAAAAAAAAGATATTTTATCCACTTCAAAACTTTTTTATTGTGCCGTCTTTCATTAACTTCAAAATACTCCTTTTGTTTGGGCGTCCGAGAGAATAAAGTTCCCGTTCTCCCGTTTTTATTCCAGCAGGTGTCTTCGCTCGATTTTATTCATTGTTTCTTTTTTTTCTTCTTCTTATAAAGTGTTAGATGAAGAAGACAAGCAACGGTAACACTCAAACAATACAAAACTTAATTTCGATGTTGAGAATGGAATTTTCATTAAAATTATTTTTGAGACAACTTGCGGGCATTAAACATAAAAATCTGAGTAAGATCTTATAGTAAACTATCTTGATAATCAGTTTCATTTATTCCCATAATTTTTATTAAGATTTCTTATAGTTGTTTCAAAAAAAACTTATTCTGAAGACTTTTTCATAGAAAAACTTTTAACTTTAACAAATTTACATCTATCTTAATTTTAATTTTTTTTTAAAAGAATAAAATATTTTTTTAAAAAAATCACCTTTATTCCCTTTATACTAATTTTATGATATAATAATTTATACGTCATGTTGCAAAATTGGTAACTAATGGCAGTATCTTAGATGAACCATTTTTTCTAAATAACTTTTTGAAATATTTATCTGATTCCTTAACATATTTAATTAAGCTATGCTTGAAGCAAATACACTCAAATGAAAAACAATTATCAACTACCTTTCTGCGCGTGCGCAATCAAATTTAAGCGCGCAAGAAAGATAGAAAGTCGACCAATAGTCTTGGGCGTGAGAAGACATGAGAAGTATTCTTACCACCAGCCTCTCCATTAGTCTCGCAATCACTGATGTTTCTTCGTTCTAGAATCTACAACAAAGATTTTGGCCGAAAAAAACACCTTTTCATCATCACCTGACTATCTGTTTCTGGGTGGGTGTTTCACTTTACAGTGTTCACTCATAAAATTTCAGAAGTAACAGCAGGTAGATCCTAAGATAAATTGAAGGTACTCTGTGTGGTTAGTCCGGGGACATCTGGGTCAGATCACACAGCAGCGTTAGGGAATAGACTCTGCTATCAAATAATCCAAAATACTGGTAAGTCGTTGCCCGTCTCCGTCTTCAATACTCCGATTGCGAACAGACCCGCGTGGGAGCATACGCATGGGGCAGGACGCAGCCTGGGCCTCAAATGATATAGGAAGACTCTACTCCTACTATTATTACTTATTGATATTAAATTCACGTGTCAGAAAATACTTTTAAAATATTTTATTTTATAGTATTATCTCTACGGTAGATTTTTTAAGGGATAAATATTTTTTTATATTCAATTTATACTTTAATTTTGGCAACAATAACTAAATTAAAGGTTTGTAATGCAAGCGTTTAAAATTAAGAGGAGAGAGAAATAAATATCTCCAATCTCATCGCCCTAAATATGTCTGATATGCACTTGTCTATCCGTTAAAATATAATGAAAGCTTCAGAGAAATTCAAGAATTAACTATTTAAATTTTCTGGATTGTAAAGAAGTTTTCAGTTTAGTGGTTTCTCATTGTTTTTCAAATGAAACAAAACATGTTTAAAATATCAATTTAATCTTTGATTTGATGCTGTCGAGATTTAAGACTATGGTAGCGTTAACATTTGCTAGATTATCTTCAATGTCAAAATTATGACATCTTCCGTCTCTCTTCAGGTGCAATGTGTTATTTTAACAGTGCCATCTTTTGTGGCCCTGCGGAGACATTGCACCTGCATACCGACCGATCACTTCTTGCGCGTGTAACGTTGCCGATTGGAGAGTGACGCACAGGAGGCGGGAGTCGGGAGAGTCGTCGGTTAGCCTTGGCGGCGGAAGGTCGTCCTTCCTGCAGCCAAATATCTCTCTCTCTCGTTTGGAATAAATAGTTATTTAGAGAAAAGATTATTTCTGTTTGACGCCCGTCTATTTCCATAGAGCCACCCGGAGACCGAGAGCGCCCCCGCCTCAATGTTACACAATCATGTTTATGTATTAGGTTAAAAATTTCACAGTACCAACAAATTTAGATTTTACCTCCTGATTTAAATCCCGATTTCTCCCGATTAAAGAAGGATAAAATTTTATTTGAAAAATTTGAAATGAGAAATGAAATGTATCAAAGTGATTGCACTGTGATTTCATAACTGTAATATGATTTATTACCGTTGCTTTCCTCCTTAATGGTAAATTGAATTTCATTTTTGCAAGAGGCTTTCATATTTTTTTCAAATTTATCGCAAAAAAATTCTATAGTCAGTCCCATGGAATCCGAACATAAAGCTGAAAATTGTTTTTGAGATTTGTTTGCGTAAATCTGAGTTACATCAGATTAACGAACAACCACGGGAGTCGTATATATAAATATGACTTTTTATTGCGATCATATGGAAATTCGGGCAATCTCTTCCACGGGGTCGCCACCATTAACATTAATTATTAACTATCATACAAACCAAAGCAAAATGTGCTCTTCCACCCCATCTCGATTTTTCCATGCGTATTGGGGTTGTTTATCTTTGTTTTTATTGCGAAAAAGAAAAGTTTCCCACTGAAATATGCGCACATTCGATTTTTTCCTTCCCACATAAGAGACGGTAAAACAATATATTTTATATACAAAGCAAAGGCATCTCAGGTGTTCAGATTGCTTACGATTTGAAATCCCGGGAAAATGATTCGCAAACAAAAAATCCTCTGTGGTGTATTTTTACGGGGTCGAATGTATTTCGACATTTACATCGCAAATTTTATTTCGATAAGGCAATTCGAAAATTTTCCAAATGTGTTTTCCAGAGGACGCATTGGATATTTGCCATCAAATTATATGGAATTCAAAGCAGAATTATGCTACGGATAATCGAATTAGTTATTTATGGAGACTTGACTTGGAATGCTGTTTAGAATTTGAATA
This sequence comes from Stenopsyche tienmushanensis, assembly GCA_008973525.1. NCBI lineage: Eukaryota > Metazoa > Arthropoda > Insecta > Trichoptera > Stenopsychidae > Stenopsyche > Stenopsyche tienmushanensis. The sequence goes on from WACJ01000543.1 coordinate 64,878, forward strand.
ATATAATACTTAATAATGATCTTTGTTTCAATCACAAATAAACATACATAAGCTATGGATAGTACGGCTATTTTCTTAATTCGACAATTGACTTTGCGTAGGTTTTAAGCCATTGATTAGGAATCCCACGTATGCTGCGATGAACTCGAGTGAAAAATAAAGTGTATTTTCGTATATAGAGTGCGGAGATTAGTGAATTAGAGAAAAATATATTGTAAAGGTGGACCTTACATGTCTGCTAAAGCTGAAGATACAAATATGTATTGTTTATATTTACGCGAAGAGATGAACGAATATTGTGTGTCATCAACAGTGTTAAGATGCATTTATTGATATACAAGCTTGATTCACGCTGCGTGGTCCTGAGAGAAAATTGAATTTGTGTTGAAGATAAGTGGTGAACATTATGTTTAACTCAATTTAAAATTAACTCACTAAGGGTTTATACAATTTTCTTCTTTGCTGTATGACAAATGCTCCATTTACATTTGGAAACTCCTTGATAGTTTTCAAAATATTCCTCAGATCCTGCAATATTTACTGATTTCCCGTTGTTCAACAAAACATTTCACTCTTACGTCGACTTACGGTGTTTTTACTATAAACATACATTATATTTCGCCAGACTCATAAGATACTTTTATTATGCCTATATTATTTCCGCAAGTATAAACAGTAAATTGACAAAGTTTCATCGCAATCGGATGAATGGTATGGAAGCGCATTAAATACGAACAAACAAATATTTATTTTTATATATATAGATTTGGAATAAATTTAAAGTTTCATAGTTTAATTTGTGAAAATGAAGTTCAAATCAAAATATGGCCTCAATGAAGTCAATGCTTTTGTTAAAATATCCGAAGAATTCCTAAATATTCCCTCAAAAAGTATATATTATATATAAAACGTACGAATATTATTTTAAATTCCAGTTAGTCCAGCTTTTATAAACTGGAACATGAACTATTTGTATATATTAAAATGGAATCTTTTAGATACTTTTATTAGTACATACATTTTCAAGATCCACATATATAATTGGGTGAAGAAATGAATGTCACCTTTCTAAGAGCGGAGAAGAAAGCCTTATAGAGTGGTCTTCTAGCATATATATATATAAATATATTTAATCTTGAGAAGATATATAATATACAGCAACCCCTTGTATTCATCTTCCTCCCAAGCTCTCTTCAAAATAGTAGTTGCTCTCATTTTATTTATTTTTTTCAAGAAAAAAATTTGTTTCGCTACAATTTAGATTATTTTTACCGGAGCGAAACTCGGAACTGTACCGATTTAAAAATTTCGGTTTTATCAGTTCAGTGCATACCTTATGCAAAATTTGTTTGATTATTATTTTCATTAGGTTATCTCTTCCTACATATTTGCCATGTATCCCGACTGGGTCTCCCAGAATTCGACTTGTTTCCTAGTGTTATGCACTCCACGTTGAAACACCCAAACATTCCACCAAAAAGCATCAAATCTTTATATTTTCGTTCAATAAATGATATTATTGTATACTTCTAGTACTAATTATTATACCTTTGATCAATTATTTATATTGCATTTATCGCTTATATAATAGATCTAAAGTTATAGGAATTTTACATTAAAAAATATCTCTAAACAAAGTCTATATTCAAAATACTTACTGCAAATACTATAAATAAAATAATTTAAAAAAGTAAATCCGATAATATTATTAATGTAGATTATTTATACATGTATGCTAGTTACTTTTGTATGATAAATTCTATGTGAATTAAAGATCTTTTGATGCTTTTAGTTTAGGATACATTTTCAAATACCAAAACTTGACATTGTATGTCGTTTTTATGAAAACATGGCTTAAATACCAACGAGAAACTAAAGCCATTAACAAAGCTAGCGAAATATTTCCGATAATAAAAGGATGTCAATCTTAGTTTCGAAAATTTTAGTCGAACAATACAACATTAAAGACGAGGAACTTAAAATAGAAGTCAACTTTTGACGATGACAAGTCGATATTCATGCTTGAAATATATCCTCAATCATCGCACATTATTTATTTTGTATCGCTAAAACCATACGATATGATTTAAATAGCTTTAGATATCATGATTTTCAGTTTAAGGTTCATCAAAATGAAATGTCCAATATGATTTTAATTAAGATTTGTCATTCCCTTATTTGGTATTTATTAAATTAATTGCCTTCGTATTTTGACTTTGCAATAAGTTATAAATATTACTCGAAACTCTGTCTTAAATGCTGAATTTTCTTTTTGTTCGTCTTTAACCACTTCCTTCGTCTATTTAAGCGTCGCCTCTTCCAGCACGTCGTCAACCGTTCATTCTTCACGAGATCGTATATCTTTAAGTTCCATCTTGTCTGATGAAAGCTTATCCTTGTTGCAGATCGCGCAAGTGTAGATATAGCAAGAAAGCAATGGATCGGGTCAAAGACGGTGTGAAATCGCCCACCAGTCCTTCGTTCCTCGGCACGGCCGGCACGGCAACCCCCGAGCAGCCACTTTCTGAAAATGACAATCGCAAAGTGCTCAGAGGACCCAACGATTGTTAGAAGGGAGATAGTGGCGACAGCAAACCCTCAACGCCTCTAACGGACTTATCGTTCGGAGGATCTAGCGCCCTCCGCAGGGGGCCAGGATTCACCCCCAGGCTAGCCCGCCCGCCGGCCCTGCTTCGACTCCTGGCGATTTAGCGACTTTCCCGAAGACGCCGGTGCTTAATAAACAGCAAGTAAGTCAAGTGGCCCCAATTCTTTCAAGTTCATTTAATTAATTAGCAATTAATGTCTTTTGACACTTACCTGGGTTCCTACCAAGGTAAGTGACTACAATAGATTTTTTGACGTTTTTATTAGAATATAATAACAAAAACATATTTTATTGTATTTTAAGTGTTAATACAGCTGATTTTATTCCAATAAAGGCAGTCTTTAATTTCGTAAACATAACGAAAATTGAAATACAACATATATATTGGACTGCTTGGGCGCTCTCGGGGGCAAGATTCCCAGGTGGCTCTATGGGAATAGACGGGCGTCGAATAGAAAGACTCTCTTCTCTAAATAACTATTTATCCCACACGCAAGAGAAAGAGAGAGAGATTTGGCTGCAGGAGGGACGACCTTCCGCCGCCAAGGCTAACCGACGACTCTCCCGACTCCCGCCTGCTACGCGTCATTTCCCAACCAGCAACGGTGCACGCGCAAGTAGCGATCAGTCGGTATGCAGGTGCAATGTCTCCGCAGGGCCACAAGAGATGGCGCTGTTAAAATAACACATTGCACCTGAAGAGAAATGGAAGATGTCGCTGTTAACAACGCTACTACGTGGGGATGATAAATCGCCCACGCTACAATTGCAATTTTCAACCTGTGGAACACGACCAGTATGATAAAAAACAAAAAGTGTTAAGTCCAATGTTGTACAAACAAAAAACATATAAACATTTGATATTTTTGAGCTTAATACTTGCGTGGATCATAAAATAGATGTTTCGTGGAATAAAGAAAGAATTGTTTTGGAATAAGTTAAGTATGAGACTCATTAGCCTGATTATACCAATTTTGTTGATAAATTTAAATTTTATCATGTACAATTCTTATTGTGTAATAAGTATTTATATGAAATATCTCAATAATTCGATGAAATCATCTGAAAAATGATTATTTTCCACGAAAAAAACAACTGTCCGAGTTTCATTTTGACATTAATATTCATGCATTAAAACATTGTTTTACATTTTTAAATAGAATATATAATATATTTGTTAACATCAACACAGTTCGTTAGCTTCGAATATGAAAATAACTCTTTTCAGACAGTTGCATGTTTGGAAAGTGGAAAAAACCTACTCTTAATCTTCGTCACATTAAAAATAGATCATTGAAATGATAAGAAATGGTTTTACTCATTCATGAAACTCATGAAACATTATGAACGACAACCAGGTAAATGACATTGAGACATTTTAATATAACAATGGAGTCACAAAGTTCAAAATAAAGCAAAAATTAATCGAAAAAACGTCCAAACTAATAATCTGATGATCATTATCGCGCCTAGTTCTAATATTAGACACAAAACACCACCAATTCCATTCATGTTTTAATCGTTTTTAAGGGTTAATATCCCTAGAAACGGCACGCAAGTAATTCCTCGAATATGAAGCGCCATTGTTTTATACTACAATATAGATTAATCTTCTTAATTAATAAAGATCTTCGGATAGTTTGAGACATTCAATACTTTAAAAGCGACTTGTGTATAAAACTTTGAGATCTCCGGCTAACTTTGCCATCTTTTGTATCTCGATCAAAGCGCCTTTGTTCCAATGTAATCAATGAGAAGACAAAAAATGTAAGATCTTACCCATATTGGTAATAATGCTTGGTCACAATGTGTTTGCTTGATTTTGTCCCGAAAAAAATGCAAATTGGGAGGGTGCACCCTGCCAAGGATTCCGTCTTAGTGCCCAAGTCCCGAATTGAGAATTTAATATATTCAAAAGCCTCCCCTTACTTAGCATTTACTTATTGGACCTAAGTATTATTATTTAAACCCCCGTTTGAAGAACATGCCTTATCCTCACAGAAGCCTTCAAATCCCATGACTTGGCTTAAGTACTCCCAAACAATCCTCTCGAGGAGACCCTAGGTAGTATAAATCACCTTATGTTATATAGTAAAAGATGCTCCAAAATTATTACTATTGATAAGTTCGATAATATCGCTGCCGTAGTAGATGCGGCATGTAAACTACCTTATTTTAAAAATTAATAACATAAATAGTATAGGAGATATTAGTGCAATTCTTTCTTTTATTTTATAAAGAACATGGCATACCATGTTGGTCCAATTATACTTGAATAGGGTAGTTTCCCTGTCGAATGCTGTATTATCATATAATGGCTCAAAAAACATGATACAAACGATGACAAAAATTCAGCTATGAAAGGTACTAAATATAATTATTTTTGTATTTATTGACGTCGTATAAAACATATTCCGATTCGAATAAAGTTCATCCCTCTTGTTGTTTCCCGCGTAGGATTAATTCGGCGAAATCATTTGAATAATTCAATCTATAACTGATTGGAGTCACAATGAAAACTTCAGAAATTCGCGGATTCGTCTCGTTTTGCTCGTGATTGTTTTATTGTTCTTTATTAATGATAACTCAAAGCCTCATCGAGCTTCATGCTATGGAAATAATCCTATTTTAAACCTCTACGAAATTCAATGAGCTATAAGCGAAAGCGACTCCTAATCGAATCAATTATTTGTTAAAATTAAGTCTAGGCTCTACATCGTTGATTTGCTCTATAAATATCAACTAACAAATTGTTTCTACTTGTTAAAATAATAGACGCTGAGCATCGTATTGTTTTTAATGTTCAAACAATTCAAATTACATAGCCATGAATAAGATAGCACAGTTCAAATGATTTCACCCGATTTTCAAATTTAATTTGAGAGCATACGGATCTGTTCGTTTGTCATTTATGCTTCCGTGGGAGCGTTCGGAAAGTAATAAATTGTCAAAGAGATTGGTTTTATTGAAACCATCTTCATTTCTATTGTAAATTGAATTTAAAATATATTGATACAATTATTGAATCCTATACTACGAGGGTAATCTAGAATGTTACGAAATTGAACGGTTGGTTTGTTTGATGTCGCGTGTTTGTCGGCCATTTTGTTCAGTCACAGTATATACTTCCGATGGATAGGTCGTCGAGTGCTCAAATCAATTGACCTAATACTTACTCTATCTGCTGATTTTATAATATTCAACATATACATGTGGCGTTCACAGACAAAAAATCCGCCATTTACATCTGGTTTAATTTAATCTCTTCCATTATTCAACCCCAAATATTTCACTTTTTTTTTGATTTGATCAACCCAACTATTTAGTTGATTAGATAGGATAATATGATAAAAATGGTTATTTTATTTGCTTGGTGAAATATGACTGAAGTCATTTTCTATAAACTAGGGCTTATAAAAAAACCGACATTCTTCAAAACCGGTTTTCGGTGTTTCGAAAACCGGTTCTCACCGGTTTTCTGTTTTAAGAAATACATGAAATATAAAATTAAAATAACAGACATATCAGACTTTAACAATATTTATTTATATTTAAACATTATTAAATAGAATAGAATAACCAGATAAATAAAAAACACAATTAATAGCATGCAATTAAACAATTTTAAACCAATTTTAAAATTATCATAACAATCAATAATCATAATAAAATATATAGTTATTATTACAAAAAGTCATTATTTCTAATTGTCGTTTAGAGAAATTATTAAAGCAAAAAAATGCAACATAATACATCAACTGATCTGTCTTTTAATGACAATAATATTTTTTGTGAAATTTACAGATAAAAAAAACACAAAAAGTGTTTTAGCAACTCCTAATTATTTTCGTTGATTTTGTCAATAATCATATTTTAGACGAAAACACGAAAGAAAAAGTTTTTCAATATTTTTACTATTTATTGTTTTTGTATGCACTAATTCAATTTTTAAATAATGTGTGGAATTTTTTTAAACAGGTAGTTTCATGTTTTCTTCCGGGGGTTTTACGATTAGAGCACACCGTGCAGTCGATATAGAACCAAATGTCGATATAGACTCGACATAGGAGTTCAAGTGATTAAACAGTGTCAAGTGAACGATTCAATATTTTTCGTTAAAAATTCTTAGATAATAAAATTAGATCGTTGAAAATAGAGGATAGATTGTTTAAAAAAAGAAGAAAAACACATTAAATTCGGATTTTTAGTATAAAAAAACTGGTTTTCAAATGTCACATTTTTTTTTACCTAAAAACCGGTTTTTGAAAACCGACAAGCCCTATTATGAACGTTTTAAATTAAAGCTTAACACAAAACGATAACTGTGGAAGCTTATAGTTGTTAATTAGATTCGCTCAAATCAAAACAGTTCAACAAGAAAAATGATTGGGTTTTTTCAATCAAAGAATGGTTAATTTCAGGCAATAAATTAATTGCAGTTCAGAATGCTTTGCACATGGACCGACATTTTTTTTTCGGGGCTAAGGGGATCTTTTGCTACGTTTCACACATAGACCCTGTATCCTAAGTATCAGGGTTGTTGAAATAGATTTTTTTTTCAATATTTTGAAAAAATTCCCAAAATTTTACCTTTAAATCGTTATATAACTTTTTAATCTGTGATCGTAGCATTATTAAATAACTGTTTTTGTATTTTATAATATATATTTTTTTAATTTAAATAAATTATTATTTTTTGCAATTGATTTAAATAAAATTACTTCTGAGCTAGATAATATACAGTGTAGATAATTTTTTTTGACGGCTCTATTCCGTGGTTCGCACGTTCTCCAGACCTGACACCGCTGGATTTCTTTGTCTAGGTAACGTGCCCTATTGCGTAGCTCGCACTGTCTCCAGACCTGACACCGCTGGATTTCTTCTCCCGGAGTTAATCGCCTTCTAATTATTACCAACTTCAATATTGAAAGCATTATTTAAAGACAATAAAAATGTCGATGAAGTCAAAAATCATTTGGATACATATTTATTTATAAAAGTGCATAAAAGATGGGAATTAGTCCTTAATTATTAATGCGATTGTATTTTATATTGACTTAAATAGCTTTTAAGTTGAAAATAAAAATAATGGATTTCTTTCAGGATAACCTAATATGAGTCATATGGATAATTCAAATGGCCCATATTTGCCGCCTATCTATATATTTTTATCAAATAGTATCTAGCATTTTACTACATCAGTATTTTCGTTAGACTCTGTTCTCTTGTAAAAAAAACGTGTTGTTTTTCTTAAGGAGATGATCATTATTCATTGAGAGCGTCGCCCAGAAAGGGTTAAAATTACGTCACGAGCGCTCCAAATTACACGTCGTCAATGCGACAATTTACAACTATCCCGAAATCAATCAGTCGAAACGGCAACTTATTCCTCAAGGAAACCATCCCGCCTCCCAACGGCCCTAAGAGTGATCCAATCATTTGCGCCAATTTCATCCCTAATGCGATAATAATAGTAAAGCAATTCAGGCCGTGCTCCCTATAGCGCCTTCGGACCAATTTCGCATGTAGATCTATGCAAACCGGATTATTTACACCGCAGAGGATCTTCCACGACACCCGGCAGACGTGCTTTTCATTCTAATCCGACCACACATTTGTAACCGGCCAAATCACAATATCGCTCCCAACCTCTTCAGTGACTTCTTTGTGGGTGTCTCCAATATCTATTCGTCCTGGGAAAACTATTCAAATTGACCTTGGACCTCTTCACATATGGCGGCTTTCAAACTTATGATCCTATTTATTTTCCCTTACATAGGTCAAGGACTTTATGATCCAAAGTACAGTCAACCCTCCTATAGCGTTCACTTCGTAAAATACGTAAGATAACTGCGCTCTCATAAGTGTTAGTCACTTGCACTTGTTAATAAGCTAAACACGTTCAAATTTTGTATGGGTGATCAACTTTCTATAGCGTTTTGTTTCTAGGGCGCGGTTCATATCTTGACGCTATAGAAGGATTGATAATATTAAGATTCAAATATCTTGACCTACATAGATTTCAATTTGAATAAAAATGAATCATCTGAAGCTGAATCAAAACAAATGTTTGAAACTGAACCGGAACGAAAATTTTAATAAAAAGTAACGGTTCGAAGCCCTGGTTATAATCGCACTGAAACGATACCGATAATCAGGGAAGTCTATCGCATTTTTTATGAAAGCCAGATTAATATTGGCACATCAAAGAGGTCTTTTAATTATTAATTATTGTACTTTGTATATTAAAATATTTTTTAAAAAATATGTGACGATTTTTGTCGTCAAAGTACACAACGTGATCGCCCTACATAATCACAAAGGGGATGATACATTTCTTCATCGCTTTTTTAAATTAAATTTCACATCGTTACCGCTTTGAATCCACTTTGTTTGTACAAATTTAACTGGATTTCTTTAAAAAACTATCCCGATTTATTCCCGACACGAATCCTATTTAATCTCGACTAAATAAAAGATCGTGGCGAACGAGCAAAAGCTAGTATAAATTCCATCCGAGCATGTTTTAAATAAAATCTCTTACGTAGCTGTGAGCGAAATGGCGCAAAATTAATTTGACCCTTAGAGCGCGGGCGCTTTAATCTCGTTCTGAAAATATACACTGTGCATGGAAAACAAATTACTCGGCAATCATTCGCCAATTAATTTCTACACGAAGAAAATTAGCCCTTATACATCATGGATGAACTAGACAGGGCTGACGGATGCTCCTGGGACCCAGTGTTGAACTTTAACCCCCCTACCAAAAGAGGTTATGCGTCCTTAGGAGAGGCCAACAACCCAACACTTTTATGATCTATGGACATAGACGCTTAACTTATGCCACAGTGAAATTTTTCCCCGGGCGATAACAATTTTAATTAATGGCCATTTTTTATTGCACCACCTCGAGAGAGGGTGTTAAATTAGTCCAAAAAATTTGGTTAACACGAAGAATATTAAAAGCCACCCGGATCACAGACCTTTGTAGCGTTGATAAATATTAATGAAGACGTCGAGCTTCAATGCTTTTCGAAACTGCGAACTCATCTTGTTAAAAATATAAGCGTAGTCCCTTAGAACAAGTGTTATTAATTTAAAACATCTAATCGTCATTTGATGGGTATTAGTGGACTTTATGGGAAATTACTTCTGAGCTTCCAAAGTCACATAAAATGTGTTGTAGTGTGGGCGTTTTGACATCCCTACGCAATAACGCTGTTGGTCTGAGCGGATTTAATTATCCAGTTTGACAGCGACATCTTCTGTCTCTCTTCAGGTGCAATGTGTTATTTTAACAGCGCCATCTCTTGTGGCCCTGCGGAGATATTGCGCCTGCATACCGACCGATCGCTTCTTGCGCGTGCACCGTTGCCGGTTGGGTAGTAACGCGCAGGAGGCGGGAGGCGGGAGTCGGGAGAGTCGTTGGTTAACCTTGGTTGCGGGAGGTCGTCCCTCCTGCAGCCAGATCACTCTCTATCGTATATAATAAATAGTTATTTAGAGAAGAATATTTCTATTCGACGCCTGTCTGCCTCAAAATTACAGTGCAAACAAATTGGCCTCGTATTCACGCATGACACCATTTTCTTATTACAACTGTAGTTGTCTAAAGTAACACTTCCTTTTTCATTTTGCTCTGCCGTGTTAAATAATACTTTTGCTCGTTCCTAGACACAAAAATATCCACTGGTGTCAGGTCTAGAAACCGTGCGATCCACGTAATAAGACACGTGCCCAGGCAAAAAATCCAGTGGTGTCAGACCTGGAGTCCGTGCGAAACACGGAGTAGGGCCCCCAAAAATCTTGTGGAGATCCTATTCCGTGGCAAAATCTTGGTTAAAAAGTCCTACGACTGAAGATAAAGAAAGAGCAATTACAAAAATGATACAATTTTGATCGGACATTTCAAATGAAAACAACTTAAAAATTAAGGTATTTGAATAGCGACAATGATAATAAATGCTATAAAAGAACATTAAGTGTTAAATATTCCATCGATGTCATTAAAATAACGACAAGAGTCAATAAAACCAATTTATCACTTCACCTGGTGCCACCCTCAGATGAATTTTGAGCGGTGTCGCTTCTTCGACGCTTGAGCATCAAACGTAGTCACCCCAATTATGTAGCATAGCTTGTTATAAATGTAAAAATTAACCTCATTTAACCCTCAAAAGATTCCAATTAATCGAACGCCTACCTAAGTACAATGTCAATATTCTATCCAAATCTGGGGGCTATTCGAGCCCCGATCTTTTCGTTGTATATTATTGGGCAAGCGAATAAAATTCAATTAAGCAGTCCAGGGAAGAATATAACAGCGCTTTAATTGCATTGAGTACCATTACGAATAAGTACCGTTTGTCGAGAACCGGGATTGATCTCATTTGTGCTCGAAAGAGAAAACAAAGAATCGGTCCGCTGCAGAATCTGGAGGACCTCCGCCAAATCGAAGCCCGCTGAAATACAACCCCGTCGAGGGCCACATCCCTCATACGCTTTTTGGCTTTTATTTTGCGTCCCGTTGCGAAATAGTTAAATTAAATGTCACAAACAAAAGTTGCTAAAGCAATTTTAATGTAATACTTTCCTGTAACTTTGTACTCGCGCAGAAGTTAGTTTACTCCGTTTGAAACGGCCATCTTTTGAGCTCACTTCTTCGAGTTGAAATTTTAATAAAGTCGTCCAACACGTTAAAGCACATTTATGTTAAATATATGAAATTTTCAAGTTTCCAGTCGGAAACCTTCGCGGCAATCCAAGAAACTCATTTAATTCTCGACAGCAAATAAAAATAAAAAATATTATAATCGCCAACCAACTGGATTTCACTTAGTCTTGGTTTTAATACAATATAACTTACTATTAATTTCCAACTTCAATACAGTGCATATATATCCTAGTTATATTCTTCATATACATTTTTCTTGATGATACAAACAAAATGCAACTTTAATGAGGTTAAATGGATTACGTTAATATTTTATTGCAATTTATAAAAAAATATCAATCGTCAATGTCAAAATAAACTTGGACAGTTGATGACATTATATAGGGTCTTTCAATAAAGACTTTGACATGCATAGACCTGCAGTATAGGATAGCTACAAAGGAAAAGTCTAAAGGCATTAAATAGCAAATTTAATTCGCTACATTAACAGCGACATCTTCCGTCTCTCTTTAGACGCGGTGTTATTTTAACATCGCCATTTTCTATGGCGCTGCGAGGACATTGCGCCTGCGAAACCAACCGATCGCTTCTTGCGTGTGCACCATTGTCAGTTGGGTGGTCATGCGCAGAAGGTGGGAGTCGGAAAGAGTCGTCGGTTAGCCTTGGCTGCGGGAGGACGTCCTTCCCGCAGCTAGATCTCTCTCTCTCTCTCTCCCGCGTTGAATAAAGCGTTATCCATACGTCCGGCTACATCATGACCCGAAATAAGAAAGGATTCGCGCGGTAATGCGGCCATCCCGCCGAGCACATGGGATAAAAAATAAAATTTGAAGATATGCACACGTTGCTTAACAATATAATCTTTCATTGTAATTTTCCATATACAATAAACTTTATATTATTTCAAAATTTTACTGAAAGTCCCTGTACATTTCACATGAACGTTCGGAGCTCGCAGATGAAAATCGAAAAGCCATAACTTTAACAAATCACAATAAACTCAATCAAAATAATTTTCATTAGCTTCAATAACCGCTGACAACGAGAAACTCTTAAATTGCTTCGTTTTGTATTTGGAGCTTTTTATTCTTAAAAAGTTTTCTATACGGCGAAAAAAACTAAAAAATAATTGATGGAGATCTGATGATAAAATCTGATTTTTTTAAAATTCCATCCTGTTGAAAGCCATATGAAACTATAAAAATAGCAACAATTAATCTATATTTAAAGACCGTTGATAAAATGCCAATTTTAAATAATTTAACTTATAAAATATTGCACAAAATCTTTCTCAATTACAGCAGATATTTGACTGACTGAAATTCCGAATCTTCATACGATATATCCTAATATTAATAAAAATTTGATCACCATCATATCTACAGCATTAGATATTAAATTTTTATTATATTATTTGGATTGAATGTTCAAATGCCAATAAATAATGTTATTTAAGAAATAAGAATCTTTCGAGCAATTTTAGATAATTTTTGTTTGTTTCTGTAATGAAACTCTGACTTAATCAATATATTCAATATTTTTTTCAGGCAAAATTATTTTTATGATCATACAGTGAATTGTTTTGTGTATCATACATTAAGTTCTTCGTGCGCTTGATATTAAAGATAGCCAACGTGTTTTATAAGTGAACGCTCACCCGGCGGGCCACCTGGGTGAGCGTATCGAAGAGCGCTTTTGCAGCCCATTAATATGATTACCGACTGATACTCAATTATATTATTACCGACTGATACTACGACCAAGTATTTAATCATTAAATAACATATTTATTTTTTTGTTACAGCCATGAATCTAATTAATATGGACGCGGAGAACCGCGTCGTTCTGAACGTCGGTGGCATCAGACACGAAACTTACAAAGCCACCCTGAAGAAAATCCCTGCCACAAGGTTATCGAGGCTGACCGAGGCCTTGGCCAACTATGACCCCATCCTCAACGAGTACTTCTTCGACAGGCATCCGGGAGTCTTCGCCCAGGTTCTCAACTACTACAGGTAAATCCCCCGTTTATAATTTCGGTCGCGAGCCTCGAGAAATATTGCTTTGCCAATAGTGGGGTTGCGGAGAGATTTACGAGCCCGGCCCGAGTCATGAATGCAGATGAAAGTGGTAAAATGGAAGAGTCGGAGATGTAAATGCGGTCAGTGCGTACAATGAGCGTCGCTGTCCTGAATAATAAAGTGTGAAATGGTGGAGGGCGGAAACGATGCGGTCTTGCGAAATGTAGCTCGGATGGTATGAAATAAGACCCCGAGGAATGGTCGATATTTAACAGCTCCCAGTGAGGTCACGAACAGATGGCCTTCAATCTTCACATCATATACGCTCAGAACAAATTTAATATTCAATCCTATATCTACAATATTATCCGACCAAATAGTTTATATTTTGAAGTGAAAATTATATGCGCGCGGCGGAAAAATGAAACCACAAGCGGGAGTTGATGCTCGCTACTGGCATGCACCGCGCCGCCTCTGCTGTGTGTGTACAAATCATAAACCATCCAATAGCACTTTTTATATATTACACAAATACAGCTTAATATTTTAGCTAACAATTTATAATGTGTGAAAAGTGAAATTAAATAATTTTTATATGGTTTTTCATATCGAATATATATTTTAAAATTTGGTTGACAGCTTCATTTCCCGTAGATTTGAACCCATGATGATTGAGTTGAAGCTATCTAACACGAGAGTATTTCGACTAGTCGACGCCGGTCTATCTTCATTCCACTTCTGACACCATTGTTGCGTATGAGTAGGAGCGCTCGCGAGGCGTCTCCGAATACACATTTTTAATCACTAATAATAACAACATAAATTTAATCACTTTAATTCGATTTTATTCAACAGTCTTAAATCCGAATTAAACTCTTCATTTTATTATCCCAGGCGGTATTTAACAGTTGTCGGACTTTAAAAATTAGCAGACCGTTAAATTGTTTTGGAATGAATAGGTTCTAATCAAAAATCTACTCCGGAAATGTTAGCTTGAGCCCAAATACAAATCGCTCCCGACTTACGACACAGAATTATGGTCCTGTCCGATCAGTATCGTAACTAAAACAAGCCCGACTGACACGATAATGATCTGCTTAAATTCCATGAAGGTATTTATCCGATTCACGGTGGAACTCTGAAAATCGATTATGCGGCGCTATTTAGGTTTTCCGCTTTTCCGGCTATTATTTAATGCTCGCATAGAAACTACGAGGCTCCTTGCTTAAATTTTACGCGCTATTAGCCACCAATCGCCGGAGAAGGTCTATTTTTGAAAGGCGACTTGACAATAGGCTTTCATGCGGATGGTGTGTGGGTTTGGCTTTGGAGTTGAGCGATTTATTGTCGCTGCGGCGAATATGTTCAGTGACATTCACCGCCCGTACACGCTACAAATGTACTCCTTCAAGTGAAATGACACTTGGACTTACTATAAATTGCAGGAATACATAATACATAAATAGATCTCAGATGTGCGGGAAAGCGTTCCAACGTGGATTTAGGGCGCTTTGAAGTAGGCGTGCTCGCTTGATGAATGGTTATTTTGGGTCTGCAACATATGATTTACCGCTTCCGCCCACTCCGATGAGATGATTAATTAAATCAAGCAAATTTCTAATAAAACATGATGACAGCGCATTAATGCTAATGTGCTCTATCTAACCACAAGCTATCGTTTTTTAATATTTATTATGTGTATATTCATATCAATAACAAACAATAAATCAAAGAGTCAAGCGATCCCCTTTTATAATACCCTTACCACATATAGAATGAAAAAAAAGCGCATTAAAAAAATGTAATATAAATATAGACATAAATTTAACTCTTTTATTGCCAACGGCGATATATCGTCGTTGACTAACGCTTGCGCAAAGTACCAACGACGATATATCACTATAAAGAAATATAACTGCTTGGTGTTAATTATTCTTATATAAATTTTTAGGATGTAATACTCAATTTTAATATGATGAATATGTCTGAATTTATTTTATCACAATTAATTTCAGTTTGTTTATAAGTTAATTTATTTATTTGTTTGCGGCCCATACATTCCTATACCATTTATCCGATTGCGATGAAACTTTTATGAGTTATTGGGCATATATCCAAGAAGGTTTTTAAATACATTGCAGTAACTGTACTACTGCGGTTTTTTTTTTCAAATAATTTATGAATGCGTGTGATATTGCAACGCATGCCGGGCTTAATAAATATATGCTTCGATTCAAATCCAAGATTATTATTCAGTATTCAATGATACAATAGTGTAAAACACTATACAGGTACGGAGATCCTATGCTCTGCATAATAGATGACATAAAAATATCATCTAAGATATGCAGTTATTAGTAATTTTTGCTGATGTGACTTTAAGAAAATCAAAATCGTCATTTGGAGGTATGGTGAATAAAAAAGATATCGGTTCTTTTCTATGCCACAAACTGTTTTACTGGTCTTAGTGTTACTATTTAAGAATAATAAGTTCTCGCATTTAAATACTTAAAGACAATGCTAAAAATCATAAACGGTTAGCGTTAATGCTCTTTTGATCGCGAAAAGGCATTTGACTCCGTATGTATGTTTAACATGGACGAATTACCACTCCCATACAATAGCGCTATTAATATGAGCATATTTAACGCTTAACAACTTCTGACACCAGTGTAGCGTAGGAGATGGGGCGTTCTCGGAGCAGAGCGCTTGCTCGCGAGTACGCTCTGTTTTCGGGTCGTTATGTAGCCAAACGTATGAAATTATGATGGACGAGCGCCAAATACAAATACTCTCTTCTCTGGATAACCTCTTTATTAGCCACGAGAGAGAGATATGGCTGCGAGAAGGATATCCTCCCGCAGCCAAGGTTAACCGACGCCTCATCCCGTATCGCGACTCCCGCGAGTCACCACCCAACTGGCAATGGTGCACACGCAATAACCGAGTCAACTATCCATACAAAATATTTAAATAAGTTATTTCTTTTGTATTAATACATGTATACTAACATCAAGTTTTATGCTTGAACCCTCGCCTAAAAATATAATAAAGTTAAACAGCAAATCATAAGATCAATAAATCTTTTATTTCAATAAACTATCATGCAGTACTGATAGTTGATGCGAGCGGTGGCAGATGTGCGATCGTATATTAATAGACCAATCAATCAATCGATTTTTATATCCCCTTTTTCAGTAATGCCGCGCAGTTAATTATACAAAAACATAACGCATCACTCAATAAGTTCGTGGGATTTTTTAAGAGATTGCAAAAAAACAACCCATAAAAAAGCTAAAAATTAAAAAAAATCCTTAATATTTTACAGAAAAAATGAATTTATGAATATTTTAACTCTTTGTCTGCTACGTTCTATTTTGATAAACGGAAGTATATTTGCTATATTTCTATAAGCAAGATAACTATAACTCTAAGGATAGATTCATAATTGATGATATATTGTATTTTAGCACTCTAAGGGTTAAAATAATGAATACCGGTATAACATATAATGTAATCAATTATGTCTTGTTGGATGAATTGGGCTTGTGTAATATAAAATCACCCCATCCCTTAGCGTCATTCTCAGCTTTCAATTGTGAATTATGATTTTTCTTTTTTGAAATTTTTAATTTTCATACGTATGCAAATTTCAGTGGAGGATAAGGGATGATGTCATAGCGGGGTGATTTTTAATTGTGGCTCTCTAGGTAACATCGGAGCAGACTAGATCACATTGACGCTACATTAATCTCCCCTCGAGTATAACCCAAATACATAATGCATGTCTTCAGAAGTCGACAGAAGTTCCTCCAATACATCCTCCCATTTATGTTGTGCCAATTGTTCAAGTTTTCCAAATGCGTCAGCGATAATCGCCCTCCTTGTCAAATAAGAAATTCATATTACCGAGCAGCTCAAATTCATTCTCGCCGTCGATTCTATTCAAACTGTCAAAGAATTCACGGTTCAACTTTGTTAAACTTCTGTCGAGTGGCTTAAATTTAACGAATGTGTTGGATTTTAATGTAACCGCATTGAAACGCTAGGCGAAATGTAGGGAAATTGATATATTCCATATACATTTTTTGTGTGCTTCACGTGTGTCCTTTGTTCCCTGTGGCAAATGGTCTTAACATGACTTACATTTCTGCTAATGAAACACGTTACGCCTAATTGACTTCTTGTAATTAATTGTTGCCGATAATCTGCCATGTTGTCGGTGCTGGTCGTGTACTCTGATACGACGAAGTAACAATGGACGTTGTTTGTATTGTTAGTTCTGATACGTCCGCTAGGTGGGGTGGCGCACGCTCCATTGTTTGCTTCAAATCGGGCCTTGGAAAACTTTTGGAATACCAAGCAAATTGAACATATTTAACTCCTATCATCTAAATTTAATGCATAAATGAAAGCTATCAACCCTTTGATGAGTATTCACTCAGATATTAAATGAGCAATCGAGTGATCCAAAGAGAGTATGCACGCACATGTTGAGTGCAACGCTCCATTGCGCTTTATTTACAATGCCGTGCTTGTATTTCTTGTACAATATTATGGAATCCCGAATTTATCGATTTCATGCTTGAACAAATGTCTTCCTTTATTAGATAAAACTGAAGACACACATATAAAGCTGTATTTATATCTTTCTAAAACATTTGCATTTATGAGAGTCTTGAGAGCGACTACCCAGCATGCGTTGCAATGCCACACGCACTTAGTATTTTTCTGAAAAGAAGTACACAGTAGTATAGTTATGCTGTTGGGCATGTAAGCGCGGGCTGAGAGCTTAGGATCCAAATATTTGCTTACACACTCTCTCTCCGCCCCACCCCACGGTCCCATGGCCGCGCTTCACTTTATCAGACCAATATGCGCCAACATAGTGCATCCGTCAAACGTCTCCCAAAACAAACTTATGCTAATCCTATAATATTTACTAAGGTGCGCACAACAGCTTCCCAAAGTTTCGTCGTAATCGGATGAGTGGTATAGAAATGTATACGAAACAAACCAACTACACACAAAATTAAATTTCTCCCAAAACGTGTGCGCTACAAAAATCAACTCATCCATCAAAGGGTTAAATAAACATTTTTTTAAAAAGTGATACTATATACTATGTTTAATGAAGATTATGTCAGTAGATCGTTTAAAAATATGTAAAGTTGAGGCAGGGGCGCTCTTTGGGGTCCCCGGGTGGCTCTCCACCCCCACATGCTCATCGGGGTGTCCTTCTATCAGGCCGTGATGTTGCACACGAGATAGAGAGATCTGGCTGCAAGAGAGACGACCTCCCGCAGCCAAGGCTAACCGACGACTCTCCCGCCTCCCGCCTCCTGCGTGTCACTACCCAACCGGCAACGGTGCACGCGCAAGAAGCGATTGGTCGGTATGCAGGTGCAATGTTTCCGTAGGGCCACAAGAGATGGCTCTGTTAAAATAACACATTGCACCTGAAGAGAGACACATGGTAAATTGCCCACGCTACAAAAATATATTAATCAATAAGTCCTAAAATACCCACTGAAACAGACGGAAAAATTGATCATACCGCGATGCCAGACAGAGTCAAAAGCCTTTTCGACGTCGAGGCGTATAATATAAGTACATCTCTTCATGTTAAAGTTTCTCGAGATATATTCACCTAGTTTGGTCAATTGAAGGGTCGTAGATTAATCTCTAAGAAAGTCGAAATGTCATGTCGTCATTAATAATATTTGAACTAAATTTGTCCAATTTAATTAATACATGATTTTCGAGTTGTTTTCTTAGTACAGAAATTAAGCTTAATCGGGTGGTTATTAATAATATTGATGGCGTCTGCCTGGTTTAAATGTAATATATTAACACATTTTAGTCGGGAGTTGGCGTGGATAGACTTACCACTAAAAAATACAAAAACAAAATAACCATCAAAAAAATAAAATATTTATTACTTTTACTTTTAAACTATGCATTTTTGCATATATTATAAGTTCTTATTCTTAAAACTACTGGAGATAGACCATTTTCAATACTTGGTTAAACAGGGGTCGTAAATGCACTTTCGTCTATGAATTGAAAATTCACAAATATCACGAATACAGTCTTTGGATGAACTTTTTTTTGTCATTACTTCTTTTAAAAAAATCTATTTTAATAACTAGTATGATAGTAACTTTCCTTCACAGAAAAGATATTTATGCACTATGCTAACTCAAGATCAAGCAATTACTAACCGTCCCGCCTAATGTGTGTTAACATAAATCAATCTGAATCAGAATTTATTATATTTCTGATCAATTGGATCGAATCAAATATATTCTATGTTCATAGATGATTTATTGAATGTCGTGAAGCACGTGAAGCCAACTGTTTCTTTTTTACTTCTGAAAATATAACTGCGCGTGCGCAGACACTGCCTGAAAAAAAAGATTTGAATATATTATTTGAATGTTGTTTTTAAATTCAAATGGATAGTTTTAATGCAATTAGATGTTAAGCAGCATTTTGAACGCATTCATCCACTGCATACCTTCGGAATATTTAATTTCATTAAGTGCCGTTTATTTAAATATGCAAATGGCACGGGATGAAGTTCACTATCCCGGTAATTATTCAGGTACTTTTCAAGTATCGGAAACTGGGACACGGTTCTCAACCCTTGTTTCAAAAGAATGTTAAGCATTTAGAACCATTAGTAGGAAACGGCTTAATTCTATACGCCCTTGATGCCGGCGTTAATCGCTCATTAAAAATTATAACAGCTTCTGAAATTATTTTCTTCGTTCGCTCGTATTGAATAAGTATAATTAATTTGGTTTCTCGGACGCTAAATACGCCCTCTCTAATTGATTGCTCTTCTTCTTATTGCGCCATATCCATTTATCGGACGCAGGCAATCTCCATAAGAGATTCTCCTGGGGATGAGGGGGTTTTTAGTATAGTAGTTTCTCATTGGTTTCCGTATATGGTACGCTAGGACATTGGGATAAGTGAATTTGGGCAGAGAAGGGTTTATTAATGAGCTGCGAATTGAGGGCAAAAATGAGAACAATTTAATTATTTATTTTTGGCGGGAAATTATGACGTTTTCTTCATTTTTACACTGATATTTGCATTTGCCACGTCTACTCAAACCCTCACCACTTTATATTGAAAGTAGACGACGTTTATTTAACAATAATTTGCATAAACTACTTGTAAACAAAAAAGCGGCTTTATGGATTTTGATTTAATGCTAGTACGTACAATTATTCAGGTTACGAAAATAGTTATTAATGTTCGTACTATTGAAAACTTGCTAGTCTGTAATTAGCACAACTAATGAACACAACAGAATGTATATGTGTTTTAATCAAAATTTACAGTTAATCGAGTTTTTACAGTTACAAACTACATAATAAATAGAGTTATCTAGATATTGAAGTAACAAGTGTAGGATGGATTCTGACGATCAGTTTGTTTGGTCCCACGTATTTGTCGGCCATTTTGTACAGTCACAGTAAATTCTTCCAATGGAGAGGTCGTCGCGCGCTCCCGTCACCTCTTGTTCATGCAAGATCCACGCCATCATCCGTTTTTTGACTTTACAAAACAATACCACCGCGTATATCTATCCGAGGCTCGTAGAAGTTTATGGTAGTGATGTAATGAGTCGACAACATGTCACGAAGTGGGTTAGCTTGCTCAGAGAAGCCGTTCTGATACTCACGATGAGGCAAGGAGCAGGTACCATCAGTGATTTCTGATGAATTTTGCCAGATGTTGAGGAATAAGTGCGAAATAACCACCGTGTGACGTTTGGTGACCTTCACGAAGAATTTCGTGGTATTTCTCGAAGTCTTCTTAGTGATATTGTGTCAAAAAAACTTGGCTATGTAGCGTGGGCGATTTATCATCCCCGCATCTTCCATTTCTCTTCAGGTGCAATGTGCTATTTCAACAGCGCCATCTCTTGTGGCCCTGCGGAGACATTGCACCTGGTTACCGACCGATCGCTTCTTGCGCGTGCATCGTTACCGGTTGGGTAGTGACGCGCAGGAGGCAGGAGTTGGGAGAATCGTCGGTTAACCTTGGCTGCGGGAGGTCGTCCTTCCTGCAGTCAGATCTCTCTCTCGTGTGGAATAAATAGTTATTTAGAGAAGAGAGTCTTTCTATTCGACGCCCGTCTATTCCTATCCATTCGTTCAGCAATATCACGACTTACTACTAATCTAGTAGTTGCTTTGTGCTTTTATGCCATGGGAACTATAACTGACATTTAAATTTTATTTTGCAAGTAGATATTTTTGTATTACACATTACAAAACGCACAGGGTTAAACTTCGCCTATACCTAGAACCCCAGGAAAAATATGAGGGATGTATTAAGGGTTAGAATTTAGAATTAGTTAGAATTTTACTAATTGGCCATGATAAAGGATTGTCCGTGTTATGGCACATATGTTGTGCCATCGGCCATTATACTCTTACAACTCCAGAAAACTTCATAAAGGCTTCAGAAAATGCATTACATATTAATATAATCTGTTGAGATGATAACATGATAATTTAATACCTTGCTATGCACTTGGACAAATAATTAAAAATTCCATTACATATCAAAAAGATAAGAAAGTAAACGAAATATTAATACAAACGAGAACTTTGCATTGGATGATAGTCTGAAAATCAGTATGAAAAACTATTAAAAAAAGTCATCTAGACGTACATATTATAACTCTGAGGTGCCACAACGACATTCGATATTGACATTCTTCAGCGTTTTCAATTCAAAATCACATATAATACCTTGTTCTCCTACGAATAGTTCTTTCATAACAAAAACCCAATATCTTACCCATTTTACTAACATTTTGCTGTTTAAATAAAGTATTTATATATACCTGTATGTATATATTATTGCATTACAAATAACTTTTAATATAATATAATTACTTATATACCAATACGTCAACCGATGATATTTAAATAGCCCAAACTTAATGTAACTTCCCTTATTCAATCACATCGCATACGTGATTCTGTGTTTACAAATTGGAACTTGGAGAGTAATAAGATTAGTGGGAGGTACTTCTAGGTAGTTTGCCAAATATAAATGTCTTAGCTAACCAAGGACATCAGGAAAATATGAAGGATATCCGGTCCATGAATTGAATTACCTCCAGTCTCCCGCCAGTTTCGCGTATTATTTCGCATATGTAATTGCAAAATTGGCGTCGCTTTGAATTTACATACAGAAACGGAACTTTGTCTCATCTCCTGTTAGAGTTTATCAAATAACATGTTCTATTCAAACACAGGAAGGACCAACCCAAGCTGATTAATGCTGCTACAGTATCTCGGCATACCATTGCGGGCGGTTGATATTTGCTTCCGGCTAGATCTTTCAATTCTTTCAGACAGCATCTTCAGCACAACAAATATAATATAGCCTGCTTATTAGAACAATTCGAAATTAGACGTCGCTGAGATCGTGCAAATACGCCACGAGTCTGAACAAACCAAACCGTTCCCGTGTAGATTTAAACACACAAAAGGTTTAATACATGAGAATATTTGCAAAAGGAATACGTGAATGGGGAGGGAGGGTTGAAGCCTTCGGCAAGCCGCCAAATCGTTCAGACTGCGCTGGGTAAATAAGGGGTTAAATTTGACATCATACATCAGGATTTAAATTAAAGGAACTTAAGCCCTTAATGAGCGCGGTCCCTCAATTGAGGGATGTTTATACTAATTGCGAGGCACGGCATTAGGATAGGTTTGCGAATTTGGACCTGGGCGTGTCTGCTCAAATACATTAAACAACACCGGATGCAAATTAATCGGTTGGGGGATGATCAAAGAAGACATTAACAAATTTGCATTATTTTTTAAGAGTATAGCGGTAAAAAAATGCATATTCTTATTCAATAAGTTCGTAGGATGGCGTGTAATTAGTGACACTATTGAAAAATTCTTAATTTTTTAGAAAGTATTATTTAAATCTTACAACAATCTGACATTTAGTTCACAAGTTAGAGCAGTTTTAGTGACGTTCTGATTGTCCAAATTCGGTATTTATTCCGGCAAAACTTAGAAGAAGTTCACAAAATAATTTTGACCGTTAGTAAATTGAAGTTGTGCGACATATTTAATGCCTTAAATATATCAGAAGGCAATATATTCACCATTTTGCATCAATATTTGTCCATGAGAAAGCTCTGTTCGAAATTAGTACCGGTTTTGCTCACAGTCAATCAAAAAGAGCAATGCGTCCACATTTCAGAGCGCTGTTTTGGAGCTGTTTCAGCGTAATAAAAATGTTTTTTTCTTGTGGTATATACTATGGACATGACTGATCCGAGCTGTATCCGCTATTCGATACCATACCGACTCGCTTGTAAAATGCATGCAACTTCTTAGTACTTTATTTTAATAAGGAAAAAATAATAATATATATTGTATGTAGTAGGTAAGAATTTTTAATCTCTCACGCCTACTAATTATTACCAGTCAATACGACATATACAACTCGATAGAGGACGTATAGGATGAAGAAAATTGGAGGAAGCGACCACAAGGTTTAAGTGTCCAACCGGTCCGAAATTTGGACCGCTTACACATCGAAAGAGCGTCTCGCGATCGGACACCATGGATTTCCGTACGGACACTCCGAAGTCGTATCCTGTGATGAACCGAGACGTCCAGTGATCTGGAACGACATATCAAGCGGTACTTAACTCGCGACCCCAAATAAAGAAGAAAAATGTGCTCTTTCATCAAGACACAAGTCACAAGTCGATCGCAACAATGGCAAAATTGTTCAAATTGCACTTTAAATCGTTTCCCCATCCACTACATTCTCCAGATCTGGCTCCCAGCGACTATTTGCAGACCTAAAATGAATGCTCCCGGGAAAGAAATTTAGCTCCAATGCAGAAATTATTGCCGAAACTGAAGTCTATTCTAAGGCCAAAGATAAATCGTTCTACTATAAGGCATCGAAATGTTAAAGAGGTCTTGATATGAATGAATCATTTTTGGTAAGTGGTGAAAAACTTTTTTGATGTATATTCAATGTTTCAAAATTTTTTGGTATTGTGTATGATATAAATCCATGTTACGTCCTTTGATGTGGATTTATACCATATATAAGACACATGTCCACCTAATATGCAGCTTCAAATGTCTTAATGCATTAGGAAGGATGTACTTAAAGCTCTTTGTGAATTTCTAATGAAAGTTGCTATAAATTTGCTTTTAGTAAAGTGCATTTCCTCTATAACTGAATTTTTTTTAATAGTCTTAGAGATGTTATCATAGTCAAGTGTTTTTAATTGAAATCTCTGATTTTTCATGTCATCAAATAGTAATCAGCTTCTCTTATAACTTCAATTAGCCAAGATAATATGTTCACATTGTATTAAAGATGAATTCTAATAAATAGTGAATAATAAGAATCGAAAAATATTAAGGAACTCAATAAAACAACACTATTTGATTCAGTGGGTGATAAAACATTTGCAAAAAGTAGCAAAATTCAGTTCATAGGATCAATTTTAAAGACTGTTTATAAAAGGTTATACATAAAAGCCATGTAGCTCGGAAAAGCTATTAATTTCAAAAGCGAATTGCATCTGAAAATGAACATGCTAATAAGTAGAGCAATTTCCGGAATAAAATAATAGTTCATACCTTTGATGCATTTCTGGAATCAAAGGACGTAAATTTGTGTGAATAAAATGAACACAGCTTTAAGTAAAGAAAATTTCGTTTGAACATCTAAAAGGGGTGGATGTATGTAAGTGTATAGCAAAAAGCTGCATACAACATTTGCAATTTATATAATGTACATACATTTTAGAACATACGTTTAATCCCAAAGTTACTGTGAAACGTCATGAAACAAGCTTGAAATTTAAGCTTTATTGAAATTTTAATTGATTCCTTATTTTATTTTATCTTTCGCCCAAGATTTGCTCAATTGATTCAACAATCAAATTGAAATGTCTACAAGACTTGATTAGCACAAAAAAGCGATCCGAATGAAATTTAATCTCCTTTCTGAATATTCGGCCGAGTTACAGAAAACAATCACTCAAACGATATGATGAATCCATCAGGCATGGTCTTTCTTTGATTCGGCTGTTTCTACAAAGGGTTTTTAAATCTCTCGCAGGCGCTCGATCTCGATGAAAAGGTTACATTGATAGAGGCCAGTTTCAAACACCACTTAATATACGGCAAAGTCTCCTTGTCGGAGTTTTCTTATTCCGAGAAATTGTCGAAAGCTTGTGATTCAAACGAATTTTAACTTTCCGAAGGGGACTTCTTTTACGTGTCACTGAATCGAATAAAAGCTCGCCAGAATTAAATCTATATTAAATATGTTTATTGAAATTTCAACTTTATATTTTATTTACAAACGAGCAACTTTTAAATCTTTGGGATGGGGGAGGAATCCAACGCTGATATTAAGCTTTAATTGTGTAATACATATTTCACATACTTAAAAAAAATATTCAATGACCATGAAGTCATTCTATGTATTATAGGAAAACTTGGTTGTAAAAATCGGTTATTAAATGACGGCGAAAAAGACTTAAATTAATATTTTTATGGATACAAATACGACCAAATCTGCAATGCTTTTGAACTCATTGATCGATGATTATTTGTACGTCTTCCATTTTAATGTTCCACCCTTTGGAGAATTAATTTATATGACTACATAAAACGGCTTTAATACCAATCTAGGGACCGATTCCAGCTAAAAAAAAAATCAACCAAGACTCATTGACTCAAACTTAATTCAGAACAGACATTTCATATTTTTATTCGCCGAAGTAGGCAGTTAAAAATAAATAGGGGAAAAGCCCAGAGTGAAGATGTGGCGTTTAATTTATACTGGAAATAATAAAAGCTCTGAAGATGCCTCGGAAAAGATTGTCAAATTAAAGTTTTATGTGCGATATAATAATACACAAAGCGTTTTGGCGGGAGGGGTGTAATTTAAATGCGAGCACAAGATGGCAGCACAAGTACGTGCCGTTTTTCGCTTAACACTTCGAAATTGCGAAACTTTTTACGATTGGACAGCACTGGAAAAAGGTTAACTCGTATCAGTCAAACGAACCTGATGAATAATTTTGTCTTTGAGCCCATCCCTCGGCCAGGGATAAAGCGACGTCTTTTTTCGCTTTTGTGCCAAAGCAACAATGCAGGGATAATTTTGCTTGGCCTACAAAGAGGAGAGTGACGGGACTTGCTTTACTCACTGGGAGTAATCTTATATTATTATCACATAATAATGTATCTATTTTCATATTAAATATGTATTTATTATTAATATACATGTTCATTTTTATAACGCCAATGTCAAAATGAAACTCGGACAGCCGACAGTAATTTTTACGCATGGAATGAAATATTATTAACTTGAATGAATTTAAATTTATGCTCAAGGAATAATATTAAATGGGGGACTTTATTCCTCCATTGTAAAGTTGATGATTGAAGTGTAATTAATTATTACGAGATATGCAGATAATTGTACTTGACAGCTTCTGGGATGAAGAAGCTTTTTTTTTTTTCGGGTGAGAACAAAAGATAATTAGTGAGACTCATGAAATGGGAGAGCGATAGAAAAGTATCCGGAGTCACCAACATATATAAAATTAATGCAGGATCTATTTAGATTTATATTTTTATAGAGAAAAGTAAGAGAGCGTTTCTTTAGTATTCCAGTCTTGAACTTAGAGTTTAGACCATTTAAAATGTATCCATCAAAGAAATTCCTAAAATTCTAAATATTTACGGAATTATAACTATTTTTGTGACGCAGTACTATTAAGCCGGTCCTACTAAAATGAAATCTTTTGAAAATGAAATTACTTTTTTCAACACAGTTGACACGATATCTGAAGTTCTAATTAATCGATTTACTTTAAATTTTTTACAAACTTTTTCTATATAATCTTTTATCGTTTCTACCAGATTTATGCCAAAATTTGATTTTTTACTACTTAAAAAAAAAGAAAAGTTGAAAAATATTGAAAAATATTGAAAAACAATGCAATATCACGTTTTTCGTTTTGTAAACTGCCAATATTTAATATAATTAATCGTTATAGATCATGAATTTATTGTAAAATATAACAATGTAGTGCATTGAGCTTATAAAAAAAAATCAATTGAAGCCATATACGCAATCCAGCATACATGGAATATGTTTCACAAACGTTTTCGTTTATGGAAATCTGATCACTTCAACATTATTAAAGCTAAATATCTTCCATAAAGCATCTTCTTTAAAAATGCAGGGCGCATTTATTCCATCCAGGAAATGTAAATTTCCATGGAAGCCTGACAAGTGTTTATATTGCACGAGTTTCACGTGTAGTATGCATAAGCCAGATGAGATTATCTTAACATGATATATTCAGAGATGCAACTTGATGTACATTTATATAAATTTTTACTTTAAAATTATATAGTTTTTTTAATAAATTTAAGTAATATGATATTCATTGAAAATTTAGGTTTATGCAATTTTAAAAATTTATCGGAAATACATAATTTTAAAGAATATTTTATGGCATTAAGTATGAAATATAACGTCGTTCAAATGTTTATTATGATAATTTAAACACACATATGCACGTAACCCATCACTCAATAAATTCGTAGGATTACGATAAAATTAATCCAAATGAAGAAGAAGAAAAGAGTTAAATGAAAAAAATCCTACGAACTTATTGAGTGATGTGTTTATTTGATTATTTTACTAATTTACTGACTAAATGTGTGTTTTTTTTGCATAGAAGTTAAATTCGAAGATACATTTAATCCTAGATTACTAATCATTAGTCTCTCAGACTAACGACTCGGAACGCTTTTGACATGTATGCATATTCCCGAATCTTCCCGTAACCCAGGCGTAAACACTGCATGTACACGTCAATCGTCATCACGTAATATATAGGGACAATGTAACTAGAAAATATTATTAATGTTTTAGAATTAATATCAAAATGAAACTCGGACATTTTCCAGAATATATTAATCGAAATAACGACAAATCCCCGTCAATAAATTATCCGCTGACAATTTAGTCTCATTTTTCCGTGGAAAGTTGATTGATACGTATTTATCAGAATCAAATTACCACGGCGCAAATTACATGACGTTGATATATCGTTGAAAATTGATACATTCAATTGTGAATATGAATATCCCGTCATCATGTTGATATTTTGAAAATTGATAATAAAATGATATTCATTTAATTAATAATGTATTTAGATGCCTGGACGTCTTATCTTCGTCCCCTCCTTTTAGTTTATTCAGCCACAAACTTGCAGGGTAGCTATGGCGAGGGTATGTGTCAACACGGGTGCTTTAACCCATTAACACGTCTTGGTACCATAAAGGGATTGGTGGTTAGGCAGAGGCGCATTATTATGCAAGACAAACTCATTCCACACCCCCACGGTTTGGATAACACTTGCAAGTACAACCGCAACTCGGTTTCTGATGAGGACATCACAGTTATGGGTGGTGGGTGGCTCTTGAACTGCACCTCAATGGGGCACCCGGCGGAAGCTCTCATCACAAGCGCCACTAAGCCCGTCCGTCTTTATATTCTACAGTAAACACTGCGAAAGAAGCTGTTCTTTGGTCATGTGAATATAAAAAGTGCTATTTGATTGATTATCTTGCCATTCATAAACCAATATTACAAAGTACGTGTATAATATTATTCAAAATAATTATGATTTTCTTACATGGTGTAACGAGGGCGTCAGAATTATAGATCTCCATATCGCACCCTGCATTCCAAGTGGGAGGATATAAATCGTCAATTGATAACGTTAACACTCTCGTCAACTATTATTTATATTCAAAGTGAGAAGATGTTACAGTTACGAGATTACAAACGAACCCGGCTGCAAGAATAACTCTTCTCGCATTCAAGGCTATCCGTTGACTCTCCGTATTCCCCTTCCTTCGAAGCGATACACACACAATAAGACAAATAGATGTCGTTGTTAATATGACCTATTTGGCGAATTACATATGCACAAATTAACAACGGCTTCGCGTAGGGATGCCATTTCACCCACACAATAATTTCGTTCTTATTAAAAACTTGCTTTTGCTACTTTCCAACTAACACAAAATTGAAATTGAAATTGAATATGTAATATATTTGTTTGTGACTCCAATTTTGGACCATTTGGACTAGAAAAACTTTCGTTTTAAATAACTTATTTGTCAATCACTAGAGAGAGATCTGGCCGCGGGAAGCACGCCTTCCCGCAGTCAAGGCTATCGAACGACTCTTCATACCTCTTTGGTGCATGTGCAGGATGTGACAGATAGGTGTCGTTCTTCCATACGCAATGTGTCCACAGCGCCACAAAAGATGTCGCCGTTAATTGAAACATTGCGTCTAAATAAAATAAAAGGAAAGATGTGGCTGTTAACCTGGCAAATTAAATCTGGATGAATGGAATTGGAGCATCTAAAACCGGAGAAACTCCATTCTGAGAAATTCAATTCAAGACTATTGATGAGCAGCGATCTTACATCATTTTAATTTTATGACAGAAAAAAAAATTCCAATATATAGCCTTTGTCGCAGGAATACGCGTTCTTCCCGCCAGCTTCTCCGATCGCATAACTGTTCTATTCAGCAGTATTTCTCATCTGCGTCCTCTTCAACGAAACGCTAGAAAACAAACCCGCGTGTAGGCCGTCCGTCATGGCGCGGGGAGCAGCCCAAAGAGGCACGTAACTTATTAAATCAGAATTTTCTTCATGATAGATTCACATATGTGTAAAACATATGATAACGGATATTTTAAGAAGACGAGCGTAAAATTTGCAAAATAAATGTAAATGTATGTCTGTCTGTGCGCTATAAATTTCAATGGGCAAACTATTTAACTAGCTTGTTCTCTTAGATCCCGAAGAAAATACAAATTCGCTTGGGATTTGAACCATCTAATTTCACTTTTAAACAAATTTAAACTCCAAGCAACGTTGAAAATCATAGCAGCTTGCTTTAAAAATTAATTAACAAGAGTTATGCTTCATAAGCGCAGATTTCAATGCAATTTGCTTGTTGAAATATAAATTCTACTTAGTGGCGTTTTCTAATGAAATTCTTAATGAATCGTTATCTTCAGAGAGGCTTTAAAATTCAATAGTTTAAATTTTATATTGCCAATCAAATTTGCATTCAAGCGCCATTGTTACACCCTTAGCACTATAATAAAGAGTAAACCGTCGGTGGCTTTAATTTTCCACGAGGATGACCCTCCGCTGTCTTCTTACGACTTCATGCATATTCAACGCGAAATCTACAATGTTTTAACATATTGCAAAAAATACTCTCGCCGCTGTATTTTGGTCTGCGGCGGATACTAAAGACGAGTTTTAAAATGTACTTATTTCTATTTTCAGAACCGGCAAGCTGCATTATCCGACCGATGTTTGCGGGCCCTTGTTCGAAGAAGAGCTCGAATTTTGGGGTCTGGACGCCAACCAAGTAGAACCCTGCTGTTGGATGACTTACACACAGGTATTTCGAAGATTTTTTTTCAGGCCTTTGGCTACTTTATATTGCCATTTTGTCCGCTCGAGGGCATCCGTTGCAAACAAACCAATAAACGAGCTTTTTCACAAAGTAAAACAGTCCGAAAGTTGCAAATTACGTCGAAAGTCGAAAGCATTCGCATAAAAATCTCTTTGTTCCGAACGCAATAACATGAAGTTTTTCGCGGATGTTTGCACAAAGTTCTTTCTTGAGACTTTGATTCGGCCAGAACAATTAGTCTGCCGATAATAAATGTTGACTGTGCTCTTCATCATTGCTAAGATTTTAATCAGTTTCGATCTATAAAACAATATATTTAATGTATTAAAAAACATATTAAATTAATAAACTAAAACGAACGAACGATAGGACGAATGGATGGGAATAGACGGGCGTCGAATAGAAAGACTCTCTTCTCTCAATAACCATTTATTTCAAACGAAAGAGACAGAGAGAGATCTGGCTGCAGGAGGGACGACCTCCCGCAGCCAAGGCTAACCGACGACTCTCCCGAACTCCCGCCTCCTGCGCGTCACTACCCAACCGGCAAAGGTGCACGCGCAAAAATCGATCGGTCGGTATGCAAGTGCAGTAGTCTCCGTAGGGCCACAAGAGATGGCGCTGTTAAAATAACACATTGCAACTGAAGAGAGACGGAAGATGTCGCTGTTAACAGCGCTACTACGCGAAGATGGTTAATCGCCCACGCTACAGTAACAATAATTAATCAAGCCTAAATGTAAAAAACATCGCTCCTGTGATCCAAACGATTCAAAAATTCACGCGCGTCGATCACGTGATTTTGTTGGTACTCCAGTGTGAGCATTCTGAGCACCCATCTCCCAAACAACTCATCTTAACCAAGTTTTTCTGATACAATATCTCCAAGGAGACCTCAACAAATGTCAGGAACTTCTTTCTGAAAGTCATCAAGCGTCACGTGTTGATCATTTCGCACTTGTTTTACAATTTTGTTTACACGAGTTCATTAGAAATCACTGATGGGCTCCCATTCCTAGCCTCGTCGTATGGTCTTCTCTGAACAACCGCATGGGCGGGAGATGACGAAAGCGCGCCCGACCCCTCCATCGGACGAATTTACTGTAACCGAACAAAATGGCTGACAAACACGCGGAACCAATCAAAATGACCATTAGGATCCCGTCTACACGGCATAAAAGTCCCCAGCCCCAGGATCCCTCGTAACCTTACTTTCTAGATGACCCTCATAGTTGGAAAAATAAGATTGAATACTGAAATTAGCACTATTTTTAAATGATATTTTTGGATACTCAAATGTCTAAAAATATAGATAAAAACGCAAATATTAAAAAAGGATCAAAATTAACTACACAAATATAGATACTTTAAGAATAAACTTTAATAGCAGACGCTCTAAACCAACGGTTCTTAAACTGAGTCCGCGGACCCCCAGGGGGATTACCGAGAATCCGCGAAAATATTTTTTTAAAAAAAAAAACATTTATTTGTACGCGAACAAGATATTTTCGTGGAATTACTTACAGAAAACATTATAAGAACAAATGTTTGTTTGTTTGAAAAATTAAGTCTCAAGAACACCATAAAATTTTGAAATGGCTACATAAGTTTAAGAACCGCTGCTCCAAACGACAGAGCCATTAAGACGGCATTAAATCAAGGACCAAACCCTCCATCAAACAAAAGAAATCTGAAGTCTTCGTGTCCGTGGCATACTTCATAGGGACGCTACACGCATGCATACATGTATAATGCAACCACTACATCAGCAGCAAAACTATTTTATTATATATTACACAAACACAACTTCATCATTTGAGTTCACTTTTTGTTAATCTAGATTTGTACCCAAATATTTATAATGAGAGTTCAGGAACCCACCATACCAAGACTTGATCTATTTTTAATCTAATTTATGCAAGAAAGATATTTTTTAGCAAAGTCTACAAATATTTCAATAACCATCATGCAACACTTATTGATTGATTTGTTATTGTAATAGCCACCCAATTAAAATATAATATATTGTAATGTGTAAGGGCAACTACTTCACCAAGCTCATCCAACTCTTGGACACATGAGATTTTCATCTCATTCTACGTCCAATGTAAGACTTTTCCTAAATAAAAAGGCTCAGATTCGTTACTTTATCAAGTCGATTTCAAAGCATTCCTTTATTATAAGCACTTGTTCCCGATGTTCAAACAGATGATCAAACTGGCAATATCCTTATGATCTATTCGCTTCAAAGAGATCTATCTATTCTGCACGCACAATGGGCACTTTTGAAGCGTTCACAACAACTTAATGTATTTTCAGACAGGCCAGCAGATATAAATATTCTCTCCAGAAATTCGAAAGCGAGATAAGGAACCCCTTACGAGGACAACTTGGTAAACAATAGCGATTGATGTTTGGTATTTTATCGGGATCGGGGCAAAACTTCCGACGTTGCGTGTATCAAATGCTATCGGAACGACTTTCAATTTGCTGTAATGGTAAAAGTCCATCAGGCGTTTCTGCGATTCTGGAGGAGTAATGTCGGACAATAACCGTTTTGTCGGGGACTCGGCTCTGGAGCGTGCGAGGGACATCGGGACGGGAATAAATGAGCATTTTTCTGGTCGTCGTATCACTCCGGAGGGTATCAATATTTCTATTTATATACAGATGTATCGATGTTCCTTTCGAATTGGGACAAAGAAAAGTTTCTTCGAACCATCTGCTTCGCTATTATATTCCTCGGGTTTCCTTTTGAAGAATTTATAGGGAGATGCGATCGCCAATATTGTACCAGAAATTATCTATAAACTTACATAATATAACGCAATACAATAATTTACAACACAATCTTAAATAATACGCTAATGCTAACGAAGCCACAATGAAAAATTGTTTAAAATAGTGAGCTTATTTTAAATTGAGTTAAACATAGATCGCATGTCCCCAATTCTCATCCACACAAATCCAATTGTTCTTAGGACCGCGCAGCGCGAATAAAACTTGTATATCAATAAATGAACCTTAACACTGTCAATTTTATAGAGCCCCATAATTGTATTCCTTTATAGAAATACAAGTGATTATTTGTGTTCATAAAACATAGTTGGAAATTTGATTGAAACGTGACAAAATAATAAAATAGATCTTTAATGTAATGTTTGAAATACTGATTTGAATAAATAATAATATTGCATTAGAAATAAATATATGGCATTGAAAATTCAGCGCTATGGATCGCTTTTTGCAATGTTTGAGTATATTTAAACGTGTAGGGGTACCTTTACAGCACCTTGCCATCGATGTACGAGTATATGATGAGACGCAAGACATTATCTCTGTCTCTGTCTCCGATTCACTAATCTCCACACTCAATGTGCAAAAATACTCTTCAGTAAGAAACTGTGTTAAATAAGATATTCAGATAACAATACTAAGTAATATTTACTCATTTTTAGCAATAATTTGATTATTAATTGTATTTTTTTTTTTTTGCTCAGTGATTGATATGAAAAATCGATTTTTTATGTTTCTTTTTTTCATTTGTCAAAGGAAATTGTTATCTAAAATATTACGCTGTGTTTGTGTATTATGTAATAAAATATGTAAGCGTCTGATCTAGTAGCTGCTTTATGCTACGTATGGACACATAACATAGAGACGGCGCATGCGCGTAGCATTCTATGATGTACATCAGAGGAGTCAAACTCAAAAGCTAACATGGACCAAATTAAAAATGCTTAAGCTTAGGTGGGTGGCAAAAAATGCATTTTTTTATATTTATAAGTTTGAGACCCCATGGACCTATTCATCGTCCCTCGATAAGCGTGGTTTTCTAATACGATTTTAATATTACGCGGCATCAGGGCAAAGAAAGATCTAGTTTTTTCAATTAAATGCTTGTTTTTTTGAATGGATGAACATATTTTTTACATTTTTTTAGATCCCTTAAATTACACAGTACACAGTACACAGTAAAAATCTTTTGAAGAATATGGAAAAATTAAATTGGCACAGAGTAACTATACAAATAAATTTCTCTATACAAGAATACGGCCCGCGGGTCGAATGTTTGGGACCTCTGGTGACAGAAACTGAGAGAGTACAAATAATTATCTCTCTCTTTCCAACCAATTATCAGTTGAAGTTTTTGACGATTTTTTGACGTTCAGGCCAATTTTTCCTGCCGGGCCTATACAAGTTTAATTTCGACAAGTATAACAGTAATATATTTTTATATAAAAATGTATATGTATTTTCCTCAAAATTATACTATGTTATATGATGTTAATAATATACTTATATATTGAAAGGCATGTCTCAATGCGATATGCTAGGGTGCATTTTAGAATTAATCCACTCTTTATCAGAGGGGCGAAACAACATCATTTCGTGGCCCATTTCATGGTTTTCAACCGAATCCGTTCAATAAAGTTAGTTCCCTCGGGAGACTATTCCTTAATAGTTTTCTTTGTGAACACTCCAACGCTCCTTTTGATGACGGCCTTCTAAAGAGACGCCTTTCTTTGTTCCCTTAACCCACTCATCCGTGGCAAACGTGCCAAAACCTACTCCTCGACTCCTTCGACATCGACTAAGCATTTCACGTCACTCCGATCGTCAACCCAATTTACCGACAAATCCTTGAAACGACGACATCCTCGTGACCCCATTTTCAGCCATAAAAATTCCGGATTAGATCGAGCGAACACGAGAGCGATCAACGGAACGCTCCTAACCAGACGGCAAAGAACTCGTAGTAAACTAGCTCTCGGATTGAGTAATCTTGATAAAGACGCCACACAATCCTGGCAATCAATTAAAACTTAAATTAAAATATCGCCGAAGCGTTCTTGGGGAACAGAGTGCATGGGGCGCATTGTGGACTTCACCCCTACTGCGCTAATGATCAGTATTGGATGACGAAAACTTCCCCGTACGTGACTCACTCAGTCAAACTCAATTTTACCAGCTCTATTTTCTGGAAAGCTCATCCATTGTCGTATATCACGTCGTCATATCACGTGATTTTTAAATGTAAATTTAATACTACAAATTATTAGTGAGAGTCATGTCTTAAAATGTAGGACCGCTGAATCATTATTGCCAAATTTACAAAAATTAATGCATAATTATACCTTGATATACGCTATTCAATGGACAAATAAACAATCCCTACCATTAATACCCCGATAAGATTTATATATATATTTTTTGTACACAAACTGAATATTGTTTCATCGAATAAGAAACATTTTGATTATTTCCTAGACTTTCTTCTAAATAAAACAATATATGCTTAAGCTCTTAAAGAACTGTAGTCCGAATTCCAGTGATTCAGAAAAATTATTATTTACACGGCTCGGAGACAGACAGAGACGGAGAGAGTATCTTGCGTACATCGTATAAATGTATCGATCGTTAACCCAAATTTATCGACTAATAATGATGTGTGAATGAAATAATGAATCGATTTCAAGTATATTGTTTATGTTTTCCTGAAGAAATAACCGAATATTGTGTACTATCACAGTGTTTATTTATTTATGTACAAGCTTCATACACGCTGTGGTGGTCCTGACAGATAACTGGATTTGTACGGATGATAAGCGTCGGACATACATATATAGTATCTAAGTTTATGATGATTTTAAACTAGCTCAATATTCAAAGAGTTTATGCCCGGTGCACATGAGCGTGGTTTCCTATGCATGATTTACCAGTTGGCCGATTACTGCAGTGAAGTGACCACATGGCTCATGATCACCTGCGAGATATATTTGTATGAACTCTTCCAGTTGAAGCAGCTGCTTCGTCATCGGTTGCACTCACAAGGTTTTCTTATAAAATGTCTCGCAAATGATTATGGGCATAAACGTGTGATCATGTCACTGCAAGAACGGGCATGCTAGTAAACCATGCATAAGAAACCACGCTCGTCTGCACTGGGCATAAACGATAAGTCCTATCAATTCGAAGCAGTGAGTTACCATTGAAAAATTACAATCGAAATTCCTATTTTTTAATCAATGATAGAATAATTAATTTCACTAAAAATGTATCTTATTAATTTTTAAATATTACTAAAATAAACTACTACTACTGTTATTGCAAATTAAAAGTTATTTGAATATGAAAACTTAATGATTTTTATCTGAAAAATATTTTTTTGACATGATTATTAATGCAAATCATCAATATAAAGCGTATGTGATGTTAAGGGATGTTTCTACATTTTTGGTCCTAAAAGAGATCGATTTTTTAACATTTTTTATGCGATAAGTATTAAATATAGAATGTTAATATTTAATATATTGACTAGGACGATCTTTATTGAACATAAAAATATTTTTTAAAGTTTGACAAAATATAGTAGTGGGAAGCCACCTATGTTGATAGACGAGCGATGACATTTTTCATCACGGAAGTCCTAAGTCCTGAACTAATGGTTTGCAGCAATAAAATTATACATATTTTTATTTTGTATAATATTGTGTATAACTTAAACTATAATTAAGAAGAAATATTGGAAAATAAAAAAATAGTGAGCGATCGAAAAAAAGTTTGTGTTTTTACCAACTTTTTTGTAGTATTTTATTAATTTAAAAAGAACGGTTGAATATTTTTGGATAATTGTAGTCTATACGATGAATACATTTATTATACACATGCTTGCTAAATTTTATTAATAATGCTCATCTAGGACGTGTGGGAGCATTTCCATAAGCTTGGAAAAGGTAGTTTCGAGAAAAACGCGTTTAAAGTTTCATCTCTCCTCAGCTTCGCGAACCACAGCTTCTCCTCGTCGGCGTATAACTTTGCGAATTTCATTTATATCAACTTGAAATTTACTGAACGTATTTTTAAATATTGGTTCTTTCCGATACACGAAGAACAAACAAGATAGAAACGTCCCTTAAGCTCTTCAAAAATCATCATAATTTTACCTTCTTTTGATAAAAGCATATTTAGTCTGAGGATATCTGACTTATTCCTTTCGTCTAACTTAATATTTCTTATTTAAGTTTGATAGCATTATTTTATTCATGTTATAAATGATATTAAGCAATTGCTGCATCAAATGCATTTGAAACAAATAAACTTCGTATATGTTATTATCTTTGAATCATCCAGGATGCGATAATATAATATTATAGCTTCTTACCATTCCAACGGGATAAAAATTTAAAATGAAATATTTCTAGCATAACTTCTGATCGCTTGAACTGTACGCTCTAGATATCTTCGAATAGAAAATAAAAGAACCGGATTGCATTTCAAATATCTGCAGTTGCAGTAATAAGACCTTCTACATTCCTACCTTCATACCATTCCGACTCCTTTCCCGGAAAATATATATCGAAAAGCAATAACATTCCAAAAAAAGGGGGGCATGGATCGGAAAAGTTCCGACCTAAAATGGAAATTATGCTAATTCCAACATATTCGGTTGAAACTAACTTGAAATAAAAATATGCTCTCTCAGATAAGCGATTCACATGTTACTCCCATTTTTTCGAATATGAAATTTTCTCCTCTCGTAACAAAATCTTGCCAAAAGTTTAATATTCTTCGCATTCGATTCATACAGCCGTGGAGTGTTAGTCATATCGCTTCTTCGAATATACATAATCGTATAATCGAATCTACTCCTTTATTATTTCAATGGTAATTTTTACAACGCGTCTCGCGGAGCATAATACATTTGAGACTTAATGCGATATAGCCCCGTTATAAATTGCGGTAGTCCTGTGGTTATACGTTGAATCTGTGGTGGTGTTCATTCCACAGGAACCCGACGTACATCTAAAATAATTGCTTAAGCGAAAATAGGAATTAAATTGACTGGAAACTAGAGGAACGCCATAAAACTGGTAGATCGATTTGGAATGCATTTAGAATGGAGTCCCGATGCTGAACGTAATTTATATTATTTCTCATGTCGATTGCGCTCTTAGATTCAGGGCTGATTAATAATTGAACATGATGTAAATACATGCATAATATTATAAATTCCCAAGTCATCCCAAAAATATGCATCTGGAATTAATATTCATATTAAACTAGCGAGAATCCGGCACGTGTTACAATGCCACACCAACTCAGTTATTATTTGGGGAAAAAAACCGCAATACAGCTACGTGGTTTATTACTTCAGACCATGTGTAGTGCGGGTTAAAGGTCTAGGATCATCTCTCCATGTCCACGGCCTCTGTTTCACTTCACCAGACCGATGTGCGCCAACATGGTGCATCCGTTAAACGTCTGGAAAAACAAATTGCGTACACAAACAATGCTTGTACTAAGTCAAAAACGTTCACGGAGACGTGCACAATAACTCCCCAAAGTTTTATTGAAATCAGATGAATGATATAAGAATGTATACGGGACAAACAAACAAATCAGAGACATTTAATATTTGGTTGTATTGATTCCTAATACTCATTTTTTCAAAGTTTCCGAACCGAAACCGAATCTCTTATATGCATATTAAAGAAAAAAAAGAAATTAAAGAGATTTTTTTTAATTTCAAAAGGGTTCGAATGAAATCTATCAATATGTGGCGCCATTACAATATATTTTCGGTGGCTTCGTAGTATTAGTTTGGTTTCTCAAATAAGCCAAATATACATGTGTGTACATTTAGAGTTCAAAGAGATCGATCGCCTTGTTTGGTCTGATAAATGGTTGCCATCCTCGAGGAATTGTCTCTCGAGCCATTATCTTCTTTGTCGTTAGTTTATCAGCCGAGCAACGTTGAACGTGGTCGCCGAATGAAGTCTAGCCGTATTTTGCGGCGACAGTCCCTTTTCGCGGCTAATTTATTTCACCATCGGCTGAACAAGGGGAAGGCCCTCGCTCAAAACGTCATTATACTTCAATGGATCGAATTGATTTTGGAGTACGCTATTTAATTTTCCGGGGCAGTGGCTTATCCGGACGGTTTATGCCGATACGTCTCGAGATGGCTGAATGTGCTTTGCGCCCTCAGGCCCTCTCGCCCACCCTCCCACTATTCTGCAAGCTTGCGGCGGACCTTCGTCATTGCCGCCCGAACGAATCGCCGGATTGTCCGGCTTGTCGTGCATTTTCCAGTCTCCTCTTTTCACCATTCAAATCGTTCCATTATTGCGTTTGGCCCCCCAGATCCTATGCTAAGATGGCATTTAAATATAAAACGGATTCATAAAATGCTTTGTCATTTTTTTATGTGGTGTCGATT
Source organism: Stenopsyche tienmushanensis (assembly GCA_008973525.1). Taxonomy (NCBI): domain Eukaryota; kingdom Metazoa; phylum Arthropoda; class Insecta; order Trichoptera; family Stenopsychidae; genus Stenopsyche; species Stenopsyche tienmushanensis. Next base: position 104,975 of record WACJ01000543.1, read on the forward strand.
GGACTCCTAAAAGAATTCACGGCTGAACTGTTTTAATATCGAACATTGAATATATGCAGCTTTCATTGAAATTCCTCTACACGCCATTATTTCCCCAAACTTGTCAAACATAGTTTGAAAAGCTTCACTATGGCAAAAAATAACGGCATAATACTTCTCGACATCAAAAAGGCATTCAATACTGTATAGCACGACGGTCTTATGTTCTAAATATTTTCCCTCAAGTGGAATACGATTCGAATACGTGGATGACATTTCATGCCATCTGGGTGAGCCAAAACGGGAGTCCTTATTACACCTTCTCCAAAATATTTGAATTAAAAATTCATCTTTGATAATATTTTGAAACTATTTCCATATCTTGTAACAACTTACAAGGGTCATCCAGAAAATAACGTTACAACATTTATGTTGGATCGAAAAACGCTTGTATTTAATTAAAACTTACAGGATACTTCACAAATAAATTAAACTATTTTTCAACGTAACCGCCGTCAAAATCAAGATATTATTATAGTCGGGACACCAACTTTTGTATGTCAGTGTCATACACCTCTATCGCCAACTCTTTTTGAATTGTCTTTTAAATTCTGTATCTAGTGATACACTCACGTCATATCCCACATCCTAATAGAGTCTAAAAAAGCTTCTCTCTCTGATAACTGGGTGGGTGTTTCACTTAACCTACCCACGTGGGTAACAGTCGAATTCTTGAGGTAATGATGTAGATTAGAAGTGAGCAAACGTAGCCTCGTCGATTTGCTCTTCAAACGCTACTGGGGTAACCCAGATAACGTAAAGTGGAATGTGGAACTGCAGAATGAGAGCCTAGTGGAGGAAGAACAGCTTTCTACTACTTGAACGGCGACGCGTCTCTGTGGTAAGGTACTACAAATGACCTAACCAATACGAGTACCATGGGGAAGAGGGAGCCCCTGTAGTCCGTCATCTGCTATAACCACCTTCAAACTGAAGTTGGACTCATGTAGTAACCTCGCACAGCAGTTTCTTTACGTTTTAGCGTAACCTCTTCCTTCCTCCTTCAGCGCACCTTCGGGTGCCCGTATTTTGTTTTGTTTACGAAGGAGGAAAATCTTCAAAATACACCACCATTCTAATGATAGTGTGAGATTTATATCCATTAAAATCCCCCTCTTCTTCTGCTGCTACCCGACTACCAGCTAAGTAATCCACACGGGTGGCAGCGATGTGTCCCTTTTGGGCTCTTCTGCTGTGTCAATTCAGTGGGGATCTACTGGTCTTTGCCTTCTACTTTGTTCAGCGTCCTCTTTTTGCTGTATAACGCACTTTGTGTATTTGCACCACGCATTCCATGCCCTAGAATCATTAGGCATTGAAGAGATCACATTGTTGGGCGAAAGCGAGTCTGCTCCTGGCTCCTTGCTTAGAGTATCTCTTTTAACGCTCCACGCTGGGCAAACGAATGTCGTGTATGCGGCATCTTCATTTCCAGCTCCAGCTTCCAGTCTCCGTAGCTAGATACTAAAAATGTTCCCCCCCCCCCGAACCCTTCCAGTCTATCATCTACTACAAATTTCTTTAAACTGAGGTTGGATTCGTGATGGCAGTGACCTCATGTAGTAGTTCCTATACTTTTAGCGTAACCTCTTATTTCCTTTTTAACGCACCTTCGAGTTTGCATGGGAATCTCGCCTACCCTGAAAGGCACGAAGTGGAAGTGACGGGCGCCTGGAAGCTCTGCACATAGCTTTTCTCGGGAGATCAAAAGAACAGTGGAAAACACTCCCATGTGACTAGTCCGAGGTCACTTGGCACAGATCACACAGCAGCACGGGGCATGAACTCTGTCTTCAAGAGTCCAACAAACCACTTGTTTTTAACCAAGTTTGTATCTGCCCAGTCTCAACTTTTCTCTTTTGTACAAAACTAGGCACCCATCTCGCACACAACTTTTTGTAACCAAATTTTTCCGACACAATATCACCAAAGAGTCAGGGGTCCCAAGTCACAATATCAGTCAGGAAAATTTTCAAAGGGTCGTCAAGCATCACACGGCGGTCATTTCGCACTTGTTATTTTTTTTTCACTGGTGTCAGAATTCACTGATAGTCTCCCACTCCTTGCCTTGTCGTTCTATGAGCAGCCCAACTCATTTCCTGACATATGTTGTCTCATCATATCACTAACATAAGCTTCCGATGAATATTCGCCATCTCCATCGAAAGAATTTACTGTGACTAAACAAAATGGCCGACAAACACGCAGGACCAAACAAACTGATCTTTAAAATCATCCGTACACGCCAAGTGCGCCAACTTTAAAACAACAAAAAAATCCCCCGGTTTCAGGAGTCATTGTAACCTTATTTTCTGGATGACGCTCATATAATATCAATTACGTTTTGAAAAAACTTTTTATAGCGAAATTCAATACCGCAAGCATATATTTTGCAACACAAATTCAATGAGGGTTCCATTGTTTTCATTGCCTTCGTTGTTGTCATGATAAGAGCTGTCACAATTATCAATTATTCTGATCTTCGCCCTTATTTTCCACCAAATTATTTTTAGTTTGAAGTGCTATTTTTGTCTTGAATCCGTCCACTGTTATAATACTTAAAATAAATGCGAAATTCCATTGGCTTGTTTTTAATGAAAATAGCTCAATAAATGACCGATAAAAAAGGGGATATTTATGCCAATTATAAACGTTAAAGTTAGAGTGATTAAAATAACTCACGTCGCTGTGGATGAAAATAACTGAATTAGTTTTCTTTCGGCGTGGAAAATTAAAAATGACACGAACGAAAGTTTTCAAATTGCTATTATTACAATAGATTTGCGTTAAGGGTTTTCTTTGTATATTTTTAGCCAATTGATTTTATATTTATAGCTGTAAATCAATTCAAGTTTAGCTCCCAATGGAGATCTTTTATTGAAAATACTATGGACAATTTCAATATTCAAAAGCATTTTGGATCCAGCTTCAACAGATTTCTCATTTTCATTATTTGCAACAGTTAATCACGTTTTAATTTGATCACATCGACTGAGAGTGGCAATTTCATCAATGAATAATGAAGCAATAACGTACTAGAGCTTCACAAAGCAGTTTCTGAATATATATGACACAATAATGGGCGTCTTTAGTCAAATTCAAAGCGATGTTATTATAAACCAACAGGTGAAAATCTCGCCCTTAATTATTCGAATACCGCCACCGTACCCCTAAATAATTATTAGCCACCCCCTGATATATCATATTTGATGTTTTTGTGATTATATCCGCAAATTTATTATTGTTAGAAATGTATCATTCGCTATGAAGATGTGCTTCGAATAAACGCCCTCCATTTTTATTGTTCAATAAATCTTATGGCTTGTGAGATATATCTGAAAACTAATAGTGCTCCAGAAGGTTGTAATAAATCTTTAAAGCGGTCCCATCTTCATAAGCCTATGAATATACAAGAAAAATATTGGCTGTGTCATAATGATCGAATGAATTATATTAAGCCTTTTGTGATTTATAAGTCGCTATTTCATTTTGATTACATGGATTAATCAGCTTTTAAGCAATCAATTATTGCGATGCTACTGAGGTATAAATTTATTTTCATATACTAGTCCAAAAACAACGTTAATATTTACACCTGCGTAAGTTCATGCTTATTCATGTTCACTCGCCGCTCCAAATGATAGGCGCGTATCAACTAAATACAGTCAGTTTGTTCATCAATCAATCAATCTAATAAAGATACATATTATATATTTTTTAATTAGAGTACAGATTAATATTTTCATAATCGAGTGGCACGAATCAACACCAAAACGACGAGAGTTCTTTGCATTTTCTCATTTTCTGTATATGTTTTATTCGCGAAGGAGCAATAAAAGACCGGCTTCTATTGTGACTTGTATGAGAGCTAAAATAGCAATTCTCACCTATACATTATCTTTGACATTGACATATTGTAGCAAACGTTCGGCAGAGATGAAGGGTTGTTGGAGAAAAATGAACCTGACAATAATAGTACTCCTTTAAGATAATAATCCATGGGCACCCAAAGAAAATATCTGGAAGACATTTTTGTAATGGCATAATCATAATTGTTGATATTAAACTATTCTTACATGCATATATTCCTATTGTGCCACCGCCCGCACTAAACAACCGCTCCATGTGCATATCCGTCAACGTCATTTTGTCCAGTTTCGATGCGCTCATAATTTATTCATTTTTTTATAATAAGCATTCTGCATGAAAAATAATTGATAATGATTCGTTAGTTAATATGTAGGGACTATGAATTTACAATTTATTTATAGAGATTTCTATAATAGAGCCACCGCTCCACTACGCAACATTGGTGTCAGAAGTGGGAAGAACGCAAATCGGAAATCTGATGGAGCATAACAACTCCCACTTCTTGGGCGTCACCACCGAACCGACAACGGCGCACGCACAAAAAGCGAGAGATGTTGTCATTTGAGACGCATTGTGTCCCCAGTGCGCCACATAAGATATCGCTGTTAAATTGACACATTGCGTTTAAAAAGAGACGGAAGATGTCGCTGTTCATCTGGCGAAAAAGACTCTCTTCTCTAGGTATCTTTTTATTCAGCACGATAAAAAGAGAGATCTGGCTGCGAGAAGGACGTCCTCTCGCAGCCAAGGCCAACCGACGACTCTCCTTGACTCCCGCTTCCTGCGCGTCACCACCCAACTGGCAACGGTACACACGCAAGAAGCGATCGGTCGGTAATTACAGGTGCAATGTTCCCGCAGCGCCGCAGAAGATGGCGCTGTTAAAATGGCACATTGCATCTAAAGAGAGACGGAAGATGTCGCTGTTCATCTGAATAGAAACCCTGATCACTAGTTTTTTTAATACATTCTAAAACCATTCAAATATACTTCCAGATAAAGAAGAACCTCAAATTTTCATGAACAGTTCACTCACGTCATTAGTTAAATCAGATTAATGTCAAGCCATCACAAAATTATATCTAAAACTTGTAGTTCCATGAATTATAATACAGAACCATTCGAAATTTATTGGATAAATAGACAATATTATTGTATTATCGCGGCATAAATTCTATATATTTCTTCATCAGATTACATCTGGAATGAGAACCGAATGCATATGAAAACCCATTTCAAACTCTAAACCCGGCTTAACCCACATATTTGTGTTTGGTTAGATGTGCATTTGGATTGCTCAAACTTAATTTTAAAAAATATTACATCTAGGGATGTATTTTTCAATAATAATCGCAAGTCAATACTCAATGATTCATTTTGCGGCAGGGAAACTTCCTTATTCGAAATGCGCACCCTGTAACGACAGTAATTCTGAAAAAAGTAAAATGGCAGCTTATTTGGAAGAACTAAACTTAAGATTACATCAAATAGGTTTAATGATGATTATGTAATAGACTATCTCTAAATATTTCTCAATAACATGACGAACAAAATTAGCTGATACCTCATATACCATTTGTATTATTCATTTTTTAAATAAGGTAGTTTCCCTGCCGCACCCTGTATTTTAATCCGCCAAATATATTCCTCATTTTAAATATATTGCCGGGGACGCTCTTTGGAATTCCATCGCCGTAGAAAAAGACGACCTTCTTGTATCAAGAAAGAGCTTCGACCATATATATATAAGGAAAGATTTATGGCAGAATTAAAATTGGATATCGGCACACAGTACGTACACATCGCACGAAAACGGTGCTCTATAATTCCAATGCAAGCCTTTCTTTCGAAATTCGAAATTCCTAGGGATTTTCCCCGAAAGCCCGTCCACCCTTAAAGTGACCCGCGGCTGTAATGAGGCAATAAATGACTCGTCATACGTACGGAGCCACCCCGAATTTGGGTCGTACAAATGTTGGCGGAAGTGAAAAAACAATTTGGCCCAGTTTTGAAATTTAATAGTACGCGGCTCCTCGGGGTTGGGTCACTGTATGGATTATCCGGTTGCAAGCGATGTCCGTAAAATTAAATATTGATTCGAATCTCCTAGTTCGGATATAAGCTATGAAATTGATTCCTGGACGAATCACTTCAAATATGGACTTACCTGGGAATATTGGAAGCTTAAGCTTTTCTTATTTTTTGCGAAGCTTGAGAATTGAAAATTGGCTTTTACATATGAGCTACGAATTTCTCTGTTGTTAAGATTTTTTATAAGATCTAATATATACAAAGCTTACATGTTGCATCTAAATACGTCCATCAACTAGTTGAAATCTGATGAAGAATTTAATTTTAAAAAGCACGAACAGGACCCTAATACGAAGGTAGTCCAAGAAGTACCCGACCTCACAAAATACATACATGGTGGTGGTCGACCAAACAAGATAACCATGCCAGAAATGGTGAAAAATATCCATAAAATAGTATTGTACGATCGTCGATATTTCAAATATAATTGCAGGAATTTCAAAAAATGTTGTACATTGCATATTGACTGAAAATTTGGACGTGAGAAAGCTGTGCGTAAGATGGATGCCGCGTTTGCTCACAATAAAACAAAAACAACGTCATTTCAATCGAGTGTTTGGCGATGTTTTACAGCAATAAAGCCGAGTTTTAAACCATGGATGAAACATGGGTCCATTACTTCACACCTGAGATAAAAATGAATTAGATAAATATATGTTTTTATTGGTAAGGGTTTAATCTAGATTCAGTATGAAATTTTCGCCAAAAATGTCACAAAAAGCCCTAAAAGAGGAGAAAAAAATGCCACAAAGTCTGCATTCAACCAACTGGTCCGCCTTTCGGACCGCTGATACGACGAATGCACACCTTGCAATTGGACGCCATGCCCAAACATGTCCACAGAGCATGGTCTGCGTCCATTAACCGATCTCCACGCGGACACCCCGAAATCGGGGAAATTCCAAACCTAAAAAGTGGATTAAAATAGGATAATCAGCTCCAAATAAAGCGAAGATAGTTTCGTCTAACTTCCAATTTGAGTGTAAGGAAAGTTACATTGGTTGTCACAGCCGTGATCTTGAATAGAGACTCAAGATGAAGTTGTATTTTTCATAAATTTATTGGCTTTATTGAATAAATTAGGCTGTTCGTGCGAGGTTTGTATGCCTGAAGACGACGAAAAAACCACTCGAACAAATTTATTATGCTGTAAACAACACGAAAATGTTGTGCTTTTGGTATTCCAGAAGTGATTCGCCGTATGATAGATGTTCCTAGTGAGCTTTTGACGTTGCTAATTTGTAATTCACACGCGTTTTGCGGAATCCCATTATTCCCAATTACATGTATACGCGTGCACGTAATAGAGACGTGTGTGCTGTGTGAGCCCCAATCGCGACGATGATGGAGGCCGTCGTTAGAATTCTGGCGATAGATGACAGCAGCGACCCGCGACTCACGTTCATTATTCTTATCATTATCGTGATTATTATATCTTGATGCGGAGGCACACATATTTGCGGGCGAAATGCCTTTTGAATTCACACTCGCGGATCGGCAGGGCTGTGGATGTGGGTGGTGGGTTGTCTTCCTCCATTATCGCGCTCGTAGTGTTTACGGGCGTGCGGGGAAGTACCGGGAGTTGACATTGCTCGTAAAACGAGCTCTAATACAAAATCCATCCAAGCGTTATAAACGAGTATCGAATGTGTTGAAGCAAAGGACTTGACGGGAATTACAAGAAATGTACAGAGATTCCTTCAATCGTTGAGATAAGAGATTTGTTATGTTGATCGTTTTTGGTGGTTGCGAAGGACGACGACGTTCCCAATCTAAATTTGAAATTCATATTTTATAATATCAATCTTACATTAAAAAATGAATTCTTGTTTGTTCGTATGTAATGCGCTGCCATACCGTTCATCAAATTGCGATAAAACTTCGTCCATTTATTGCTAAGGATTATGCGAGTAACATGGATATAGTCTAATATACAAAAATAAAATTTGTTTGTTCGTATTTTATAGCGCTGCCATACCATTCATTCGATTGCGATAAAACTTTTCCAACTTATTGTTTACACTTCCTCAAATAATATAGGCCATAGTACAATTAACCTACAGTAGATCTTATATATATAAAAGTCTTTAAAAAATAAAATCTTCAACTGTGTATCTGGAATAAACATACTGACACACATTCATTTTTATATATAAATTGCAAAATTTATCAAACGGATGAGACATAGAACCTAAAAGAATTAAATACGAATCGCATTGATATTTGACTCTTAAGAAAACCTTCTTATCTCTTCCAATTCATTTATCGGAAAGTACAATTATATACGGGCGGAATTTGAATAAAGTTACGCAATTTTAGTGGATCAAAGCATTGAATTAAATTTCCATAATTCAGATTAAATATATGCGGCTTATCTCGGCGACAAGTTGCAACCCGGTTAGTTCGATTTGGCTGGTCCGACCAAAATGGAATCCCGGAGTTTACCAACTGTAGGTGTATTAAATATATCACGAAGCCATGTTGACTTACTAAACTTCACGCTTATCCATTTCGCAAGTTAATCCATATTTCCGACCAAGTCTGCTTCGCTTTTGAAGTTTGGTGCAACGGGAAGCCGAAGAGATTGGAAACTGCAAGTCGAGCGCTGCAGACACCTTATCTGCGGGAAGTTCTGATTAAATTCGCTGACGTGCAGCTTTCAAAGGTGGACTTGCTTGTCTTACAAAACTAATGTTATGCCATTAGACAATAGTTCCTGTATTTGCTTAAACACAATTCAGCTTGCTCACCTTGTGTTTCCTTACGAGCCACGAGAAAATGGTGTAAATACTTCTTCGTTGTTTTGCTAGAACTTTGACTTCAAAAATCTAATTTAAATATGATTTATCCCTAGTTGAACAGCATTATATAAATCATACTAGCTCATATTATGAATCGAATATGATCGACCATAGATATTGTCCATCTATGGAAATAAGCTAAATAATCACGACAGATTCAATCTTCTTATCTTTGATTTCTTATTTTCTGATCACATGTATTATACTAAGATCATGTAGAAAATAAGGTTATAAAGGCTCCTGAAGCCAGGAGATTTTTTGTTTAGAAGTTGGCGCACCTGGCGAGATCATAACAGTCAATCCCACGTGTTTGTCGGCCATTTTGTTCAGTCACAGTAAATTCTTCTCATGGAGAGGTCGTCACACGCTCCTGCCACCTCTTTTTGGATTGTCTTTTGGATTCTAGCATGTAGTAACATACCCACGTTTCATCGCCCATCGCGATAGAGTCCAGAAAACTTCTTCTTTCTGTACAAAACGATCACGTAAACATTCTGGGTATTTCTCGTGCACACAATATCATGTAACTAAGTTTTTTGATACAATATCACCAAGGAGACTTCAATAAATGTCAAAAAAAATGTATACAACGATAGTCCCAAAAGTAACCGATCTAACGTATAGATGGCGGTTACTGTTTTTAAAAATAAAGCTATGATAGAAAGTGTCTAGACTGCAATCGTACAAATCATATAAAATGCCGCAAAAAGCCCCAAAAGTAGCCATAAGATCTGTGTGCCCATTCGGTCCGCTTTTCAGACCGCAGTTTTCCCCTGTTTTCAAGATTTTGTTTCATTTTTTATCAATTTTTTTGTTACTTAAATTGAAATATTAGCCTGTTCTTGTATTCTTCTTTTGGTTGAATGAATCTTCTCAGCTCTTTATTTGAATTTATTACATGCTTAAGCATTTTTTTTTCCAAGAATATCCTAATGTTGTTTAATAGGCAATGTTTATTCAATAGACAAAATGAGATTTATGATATAGATCTTGATAGTCTCGATAACATTTAAAATGATAATCGCAAATTATTTTTGAAATAAAACTTGTATAGGCGCGGTAGGGTAAATTGACTTGAACGTCACGAAAAATGAAACTCTAGGGAGTAGATCATCGTAAATAGAGGGAGACATTTTTATAGTCTCTCCGTCTCTACCGCATTCATTATGACATGAGAGGCTTACGCGCATGCGCCGCGCCGCCTCTACGGTATGTGTATCTATACGTAGCATAAAGCAACCACTATACCAGTAACTAGACTATTTTATTATATATTACACAAACACAATTTCAACTTTTAGCAAACAATTTCCGTTGACAAATGGGGAAAGACATACATCAACTTTCCCTTGGAGCTAAGAAGTTTCACCCAATTTGACTCATATTTTTAAAACAAAATAGAAACTCTAAACTATAATACGTTTTTATAATGCTGTTGGCTTTTGAATCGATTTTCAACTTTATAATTACAACGGAAACTATAAGTAGACTTATTTCGTAAATATTTCTACAGATCCATGAATTATTTCGCTTTTATCGGAATGATCTATTTTATAATATTTAATGATTTTTCCTTCTGTAGCATTTTTATAACAACAATAAAATACTTGGAAATTCCTTAACTGAAGGCCTAAATCAGATGTAAAATAAATTTCCCAATATTTATATGCTTGTTATGATTCTTTTTTCAACGTCTATGTCGCTTTTATCATAATACAAAATTATTCCATACAAATATTATGCCCCATGAAGTATATGATTGTGATTCCAAGTCAATAAATCAAAGGCAACAAATGAGAATGGAGACCTTTTTTCTCGTTGATTTCAATATCTCCGATCCACTTTTCTGGGACTTCCCCCATTATATGCTCTGCGTGTATGTTAAACAGAGTAGGGGAGAGTAAACACCCCTGTCGGATGCCCTTTTGAACCTGCAAATTTATTTGATCTCACGTTGTTTACCCGAACTGATCTTGTACAGGTTTCTTATTAGAAAGACATGCGTGAAAGCATTTTTGTTGGCAACGAAGCATATAAATATTTGGAAATATATGAGATTTTTTCGATGACAGATCTGATTGAGATCTGTTTACTTGGTGTCTTTCTTTTTATATATAAGCTTATATGTTAATAAGATAAATGCGGTGTGTAATGATATATTAAAATAATAATTTCAAAAACTAAAATCATTTTGTATTATGCTCAGACACAATATGTCATTATTCATACAGTCTCCGTCCGTGAAAGGGTCTGCACTTCACGTTACACTGGTGTCAGAAATGAGAATGCCCGCAGGAAGACAGAAGATATCAACATTAATTCGACCCATCAAATATATTTAGTCTATGATTATGAAAGTTTACTGTAGCAAATTATAGATTTTTACGTAGTTTTTGTAATATCCTAGAATTATACGAATATTTTTTTACGGAACTTTAAATTTTCAATTCTTGAGATTCACAGCTTCTGAAATTGATTCCTTTACAGATTCTCAAATACCAAAAAAATATCCTCCATTTGTCACGACCGTGTGTATTTGTCACAGTAGGATATCGGATAGAAAAACGTATTATTCAACGTCACGCACAATTGCCGCACCATACACAAAAACCCCACTACCAAATAACTCGAAATAATTTATCTTTTTAATTACTACCCTTCTGATGTGAGGGGCGGTTGAAATATAAGAATAAAAAAATGTAGTGAAATTAAAACAATACACACTAATACAAATCCGGCGCGCATAAAGAACGCCAGCGGATTATAAAAGATTAATGCGGTACAAAGCTCCTGTTTTGCAAATAGGAAATATGTATCTACGAAACGGTCGTATGGGCAGAAGAGCCTTTCAAAATTGGACGAATTATGCAAAAGGATAAATAAAGCTTTATACTGTCGCGATGAGCTTCCGTCTGACACTCAAAATTAATCCATTTGCCGTAGATTAATAATTAACTCTCTCAAATCGACCATTTACTATCAAAATTATAGTGTTTTGCTATTGTGACATTTGCTATAATTCACACTTAAGACTACAAACACTACGTTTACATATCGCAAGTCATGTGGCGCAGATGCTGACTCACAGAGATCCTCGTACGATTTTCGTTTAGGGACCATGTGGCAGTAAACACGTCGGAAGACTTTGTCTACGCTATAATAAACAGGTAGACATTGATTATGCACGTCTGGACCTGATCAATTACGGTGTCCCTCCCATAAAACCCCAGGAGGGAGGCAAACCCTATACCTGTGGGTAACAGTCGAACTCCTAGGGTAATGATGTAGAGTAGAGTTGGGCGAAAGCAGTTTCGTCGATTTGCTCATCAAACGCTACTGGGGTAACCCAGAAGACGTAAATTAGAATATGGAACTGCGGATTGCAAAATGAGCAAAAGTATTCTGCGTAAAAGGCGACACCACTATCTCCAACAGCTTAGTGCATACAGGAGAGAACGGCTTTCTGCTACTTGAACGGCGACTCGTCTCCATGGCAAGGTACTACAAATGACCTAACCAATAAGAGTACCATAGGGATGGGGGAGCCCCTGTAGTTCGTCATTTGCTTTAACCGCCTTCGAACTGAATTTGGACTCGTGTGGTGACCTCTTCTGCTGCCAACCAACTACTAGCTAAGTATTGCTCAAGGGTGGCAGCAATATGTCCCTTTTGGGCTCTTCTGTTGGGTCAATTCAGTGGGGATTCACTGGTTTTTGCCTTCTCCTTCGTTCAACGTCCTCTTTCTGCCGTATAACGCACTTTGTGTTTTTGCACCACGCATTCCATGCCCTAGCATCTTTGAGCATTGAAGAGATCATGTTGTTGGGCGAAAGCGAGTTTGCTCCCAGCTCCTTGCTTAGGATTTTCAACGCTTCACGCTATGCAGACAAATGCCGTGTATGCGGTATCATCATTGCCAGCTCCACAGCGATGGTATTTCGGGCCTGTCTCTTTTCTTATTTTCTTAAGATAGCTGCAAAAGCAGCCATTCCCAGTGAGAATCTAGGTCAGTTGGTAACACATTTGAACAAGTTGCCTGGCCATCAACAATTCCAAGTTTGGTGTTAGTTCATATGTCCGCTGACCTTTTTGTGGAGCTATCCCATTGGGACCGCCACACTATCATGGTAGTTTCATCTGGTCGCCTTCTCAGAGTTCCCTTTTTGTACCGCCAGTCTCTGCTGAGCGAGCAGGTCAATTGGCGGTATGGCAGGATAGCATCTTCCGACACTGTGCGGTATGCAGCAGCCACCTTGATCGCCCTTCTTCTTTGGACTCTAGTCAAGTTAAGCCAGACCCTTTCAACTCATAGTGTCTCTGCCCATATCGGCGCACCGTACAGTAGCACTGAGTGAACTACTTCATTGTAGAGTTTCTTTCTGCTGGTTTTTGGGTCTCCGATATTAGGCATCATCGATTTCTAGCCCCAAGTATCAAATGGATATTGAAAATAAAATTTCGCATTCATCGATCGTCAGGAGTGGAGGAGAAAAAAAATTGCGGCTTGCGAAGAAAGGCGCTTCTGTCTTCTGGACAGCAAGTTTCAGTCCAGCTTTCGTTAGCCTCCTCTTTGTCTTTCGCAATGTGTCCACAGAACACGTGCACGTTGTCTAAAACCGATCTTCCTATGGGAACCTCGGATGTGGGGATCTTCCTATGGGGACCTCGGGGTGAAAGAGGTTGGTCGCCTGGAAGATCTGCGCCTAGCATTTCTAGAGGGATTAAAAGAGCGGTGAAAGACAATCCTGTGTAGTCGTAGTCCGAGGGGACTCGGAATAGGCCGCACAGCATTGCAAAGCATGGACTCTGTCGTGAAGAGTCCGTTCTTAACTTGGTGGCATCCGTACTACATATTCTGCCAGAAGAAAACAATGAGCTTGTATGAAGCTAACAATCAACACTCCACCGTACATAAACACGAAACATATTTATCTGCTTCGTTGACTTTGAGAAAGCGTTTAACCAAGTACAATATGAAATAACAGTTGCAGTGTACCGCGTATCTCTGCGGTGTACCAGATACGTCCATGACACTATTAGATGGTCAATTTTAAAGCACAATTTGCAGCATGTAAAATGACAAAAATTAATTTAATCATAAACTGTCCCTCCCGACTATGTAGAGTACTGCAAAAATACTTCACGCGTGCTTCTGAGAAAATAGTATGTGGGTGGCGATGGGGGGGAGATTTACAAGTGACACAAGTCGCCAAAGTTCAACCGTAAAACTTCTGACGACTTCGGCGAACTTTCAGTGGATCAGCATATCTCAAAATATAAATTATTCCGAGCGAGAAGAAATATCTACATGTACATCGAGAGCGTACAGCAAAAATTGTATATTGTAATTCGAGTTTTAGAAACGTGATCGAATACGTGACTTGAGTCGCAAGCCGCTGATGGATCGCATTGTAAAAATTTTACGTATTTATAATATTCAAACGTATTGTATTGGCATTCCTTCCAAAAATGCTTAAATCTACTAAACACATTTCGGGCTTGACAAGTTTAAAGTATACACTTTGTAAAATCTTGTTAGAGAAAAGATTATACTGTGTGTTGTATAATATATAATAAACTGGTCTAGTGTTGACTATACGCTACGCATGCGCGTAGCGTCTCTGTGATGTACACGATGGACACGAACACACTATAAACGATTTTCCTTCGCTTTTCGCGCAAATAGTCGCTTGTAGTTCAAGATCCGACTGCGGATGCCATAAGTCTTTTAAATCTTTATGATACCCATTTAACGGCACATACATCCCGCTACGATATGATATGATTTTAAGCTGGATATGTATAAAATAAATATGTTGTTCCACAAGTTTGATTATGTTGATCGAGTATTGAGCATATTTCGACTTCAACTTCCTACATTTATTTTATTGAAATCTTACCACGAAACAAGCGCTTTTCACCAAGGACGTATCCTGAATATAAAGTAGGAAGCATAGCGCCGTATTACGGTATCAGTTTCGCCCGCGGTAAAATGCATTTTCCCCCAGGTAAAATTGTAGGAGAGTTAGTATGAGAGTTTTAACTTCGTATCGATGTACTTATGGAACTTCAAAGGCATCTCGTGAATAATTTCGTTGTTTTGCGGGTCAAAACTGGTCAGAAGCCGGCGAGCTGATGGCATGGGATTTGAACCGAACAAAGAGAATACCGAATCAGTTTACGGACAGACAATACAAAGTTGAAATATTAACTGCGGCGATGAGATACAATGCCAGTATCTTCATGAGGGGGAATGCTTACATTTTGTCATAACGTTAACCGGAAATGCATTGTCGGATGCGGTTGAATTATTCCAGGCTTTACATCCCTGTTTTTATTTTATTTTTTGCTCCATAATATAATGTTTGTGTATAAAATCTCGATTTAACTAGATTTTTTTCCAAAAGTTAACTTCCTGGATGCTAAGCAACGATATATCGTCGATTGTTAACCCCTAAAGGAGTACTATCCCAGGGTCTGGGACCCCCCTCCACTTAATCGAAATAGCAGTCTTGTACATTAAGATCGGAAACAGACAAAGACAGAGTGAAAACGTAGCGCAGTTCGGGAAGCAGAGACGGAGAGCTTCCCTGACTTACTGACTAAACCCCTCTCTTGGTCTGTTTCTGTCCTCCCTGGTATTGTTTATCAAATTACTTTGGGGGCACGATGTAGTTTTAGATTTTCTTCAAAACAGGCGTGTTCTTTCAAGACTTGTGTCAGACGAAAGGTATGTCCGGTATAAATCGATGTGCCAATCCTCCTTTGCTGGCCTAATCCCATCTATCCGGGTGAGTGTTAGACTCCACGATGCCTACCCATAAAATCCTATGGAAGGGCAACCCTACGCTCATGGGCAACGGTTGAACTGCTGAGGTAATGATGTGGAGTAGAGGTGCGCGAAAGTAGCCTTGTCGGGTTTGCTGATCAAACCCTGCTGGGGTACCCATAATGTGAAACTGCTGATTATAAAAATAGGTGGAATCTGTACAAAATGTGTCACCGCTATCCTCAACAGCCTAGCTCATACAAGGAAGAACAGATTTAGGCTGCTCGAACGGCAACTCGTCTCCATGACTAAGTACTGTTAATGACTGAACCAATGCGAGTACAATGAGGAGAGGATAGCTCCTGCAGTCTGACATCTGCTGTGGCCATCTTCAAACTGAGGTTGAACCCATGGTGGCAGTGACCCTGCTAGATAGATTCCTTTGAACTTGGAATAACCTCTGTCCTTCCTTCTCTAACGCACCTTCGATTACATGTGGTCTGAAGCTGATCTTCCTGCGGGAACCTCTTCTTCTTTGGAGGGGGCTGTGCAAAGATAAGTGGCACCTGGACGCTCTGTGCGTCCCATGGAGTTATATGATCGGTAAACCCTGAAACAAACCGCCTAGACCAGAACGACTCTACACCAGTAAGACGCTGTCGGTCGGTCTGTATTTGGTCGCATCTCTGTTGCCAGGCTTCCTTTGGTTCCTGCTCATTTGCTGTGCGATTCTTGGGATCTTCAAAGTCCAAGACCCTCTTACTTCCCAGGAGGTCCACTGGAAGGATTCCAACTAACACGAGCACCGCATCCTCAAATAATATTTATGCTCGCCAGCTTCTTTCGGTTTATCTTGAACCTCATCGACTCGTGCCAAATCGAAACTCCATACAAAAGGATTGAGTGTATGACTTCGTTGATTATACCTGCAGCATGTGCGGGCATACTCATCAAAGAGTTAAGCGATATGAAACAAGCGAGAGAAAGATAGCAGATCCGTTCATTCAAAAACATCGTAGCAGCCAAAAAATTAAGAATTGATTTATAAATACATAAATTGATTTAAGCTCAAATCTTTATAAAAACGGTTCAGAAATTTAGCCACCATACTAATGCTTGACCAAAAAAATAAATTATGCGCTTTTGAGAAGCTCAAGAACAACCCTAATTGATAAACTTGTGGTCTGAAGTTTCCTCCGCGAATTGCCATATGGTAACTACTTAAATGTGAATTCACTAAGGGACTTGAGCATTGCAGTGACTTCCTAGTTAAGCATTCAATCCGCTTTGGAAAACCTTCGCTGCTATCAAGTACCAGTTTTTAAGCTTTCAATGAGGCTTTACTAAAAGCACACTTTTTATATTGAAACATATTTAAAATTCAATCAGTACTTATATTTTTGCCATATGCATAAGAAGTATCGAAATACCAACGACTTGCTCACATTTTTAGTTTCACATCATATCATCACAGAACCATCCATGAATCCAATATATGTAAATTAAATGTATGCAGAATTTCCAACTATAGTTCGACGTCTATATATCGCTAGGCAGCACTTTTTGGCAAAAAAAATTGCAAAGATAAATGCTGCTTTACACTTAAACTATTAACTCAGATGACTATTTTTAAGCTTTTCGTGTTTGGATAGAGATGTTTAGTGTTAGTGAATAGAATCAAATATTAAAATAGGGTTGTGTTATAGTTATTTATTAATATTTAGGAACCTACTGAAACTTTTTTCTTAAGACCGTAAAGGTCTAAGTTGTTATAAATATAATTTGAATGCTGTCAATAAAAACTTCACAAACTTACAATTTGTCGATAAATTCGCAAATTTTCCTCTTGAGCAAAATGTTACATATTTTTTTCTTAGCAATACAATAAATCTGCTAAATCGCAGTACAATCTACTTTGTGAAAAAGTTGATATCTGATGGTTCGCTCTTTGAAGCGGCGAAAAAAGTTTATAAGATCGAAATTCAATTGGGCACTCAAAGGGGCACTTGTTGATCTCGTCGATTTATCGCTGTATATATTATTCGTGCTGGTGAAATTCGCCTTTTTTGACGGTAAATTTATTTTTTATTGCAGCATCGAGACACGCAGGAGACCTTGGCCGTCTTGGATAGGTTAGACCTTGACACGGAGAAACCCTCGGACGAAGAAATAGCCAGGAAGTTCGGCTTTGAAGAGGACTACTTCAAAGGCACTGTGTCCTGGTGGCAACATCTAAAACCTCAGATGTGGAGTCTCTTCGACGAGCCCTACAGTTCCAATGCAGCAAAGGTAATTAGAAAACCCAATCAAATTGATCTTCGCATTTCAACTAGTAAACGTAATCCCAAAAGAATCGGGATTGAAATTTTTATCTAACAGAAATCGTACACCTCGACAACATGATGAAGGCTACTAAATTGAGACATTCTCGCCGAAATTTGGACGCTTGGAAATAGTAGCGTGACTACTAATTGGCGAGCTTAGGCTACACGTAGGGACAGGAACTGTCTAATCTATGTATACATATATACAGTACATATATGTGTTTCAAATTGTTATATTGATCTTTCCCTACCGGTGATGTATTTACTACACCTCGACTCTAATAATGGGAATATCGATATGAAATGTAATAGCTACGGGGCTCAGAATTTTTGTATTCCTCCGTAATATAATTACGAATCAGATCAAAGTATTATAGTATATAAGTATTCATCTGCAGCGACTGAAATAAATAATTTGTCGGTAAACCGGGAATTTTGCGAGTTTTAGTCCGTGTCTCAGCAGAAAGGAAATTTATCAGTCACATTCACACGGGATCCCGGGATGGTCTAATGCAATCCCGAAATTCGGAGATCGAAATTTTGGCTCGGGATTGAATTCCTTAGTCCCAACCCAGAAAGCCGAATTAAATTTTAAAAAATATTGGGAGTGATGGGGCGTAAAGGGAATAATTTATTTTGAATTACTGATACATGACGATTCAAATATTGTATTCTTTTATAGAACTACAAGCGATTTAAACGTGTAGGGGTAACTTTACAGCATGACCTTGTTGTCGATGTATGAGCGTATGATGAGACGCAAGATCGAACGCATATATGCGCGATTACTCATCAATGGGTTAACAATATTAGATATTACTTTGGATAAACAATATTTGAATAAACGTTTGACGGTCCCATTTATAATCGATGACAATAGCATACTTTAGACTGGAAATATACTTGATGAAAATCTGAAAGAGGAGAATGCTGAATGCCATGAATGTTTTGAAAACGAACGTAAGTGGTACTTCCCTATGCTTATAGAAGCAGAAGTTGCACTCCTATAAAACCCTTTATTTGCTTTCGTCAGTGTTGTTTGCCTTTCGTTTCAATATCTTTGATTTTTTTTTTGTTCTTATAAATCAAAATATAAATAAGAATTGCATAAAATTGACTTTTGTCATTTATATATATCTTAACCCTTAGAGTGCTAAAATATATTTTTTTATACGTGCACTTCTATAGCGACTGTATGTCTGTATCTTCGCATGACCGTCGCTCCGTGTACAACGCCTTAATGCATTCAAGCAGTCCCATTTTTACGTGCAACGTCTCCGGACGATATATTATGGCATCTCGTGCATTTTAATAAATCATGCAAATTTTCCAGTATTATCCCTTGCATTCATAGTGAGCCGTATGGCACGTAAGTGAAAATTTAATATTCTCATTCGTGCAACACGTACTCGTTAGGTTTTCCCGTCTTTCATTTTTTAGCTCCCCATTGAAGTAAAATGCTTAGTATAAAAGTCACGGTGTAGAATAGCGTAACAACCTTTACCTTTTATGTACGTGAATTTTTTTTTCAACTCCCCATGTGCAATACAATATGTATTACACTCCGCGGGCCGCATGAGTGAGTCGTAAAATATTTAATATACATTCTGCGGTGCAGGTGTTATTTATATTCGCGAGCATGACGGACGTCTCCATAAAATGCCTGATTCGAACCCTGGGAGGAGGATCGAGGCCGACGATGTTAAAGAGTTCAAAAGAAGGGCTTGATCAAACGCAAATATCATAAGAGTCCGTTCAAAGGGTTAAACGTGGGCTTAATGGGTCAATTTTTGCAAAAAATGTTCAAATTCAGGTGCAATTTTGTACTCCAAAAAATGATAACAAACTCGATTCTGGATGATTTGTACCAATTTAAACACCAAAGGCAGGCTTTAATCGTAGCTTCTTTAGAACATAATTCATTGAAAAATATTGTGAATCCATTCCAACCAATTATCATTCTTTTATCAAAATGTTTAATTTAGATCAGGATTTTCATACGAAATAAGAATTTTTTTTCAAGCTCGATAAAAAAGAAACATCAAAAGAAAAAATGTTTTTAGTATACAATTTTTAAACAGATATTTCATTAAAATTTTTAGAATAATTAAAAAATATACATACACTAAAAAATATATAGGACTGACAAGAATAAAGGGGCAAAAAGAGGGCGTATTCTGGTTGACACGATTCAAACCCTTCTACAATAGTTATTTAAAACCAAAACAACAAAAAAATATTTTTAATAAGTAAAAATTAAACTATAATTCCTACCTCAGTCAAAAAAATATTTTTAGTAAACTTTTTTTGCCTGAATTGAAATTTTAATGATTGTCAGTATAAATCATTTGTAGTGTGGGAAATTTACCATCCCCATGTAGTAGCGCTGTTAACAGCGACATCTTCCATCTCTCTTCATGTGCAATATGTTATTTTAATAGCGCCATCTCTTGTAGCCCTGCAGAGACATTGCATCTGCATACCGATCGATCGCTTCTTGCGCGTGACCGTTGCCGGTTGGGTAGTGACGCGCAAGAGGTCGGTTAGCCTTGGCTGCGGGAAGACGTCTTTCCCACAGCCAGATCTTTCTCTCTCTCTATTTCTCTCCCTCGTGTTGAATAAATAGTTATTTAGAGAAGAGAGTCTTTCTATTTGACGCCCATCTATTCCCATCCATTCGTCCAGCAACATCACGGCCCGATAGAAGAACGGACCCGTGTGATAGCGCGGTCATTCCAACGAGCACGTGGAGGCGGAGGGTCGCCCGGGGCCCCCGCCTCAATGTTTTCAAAATAAATCAAAAGCAATCAAAATTCTTAGATTCACTGATTTATAATCAGTTTGCGCTGAGACACGGTTCAGGAAACACGTATTTTTTATTACCATTGGAATAAGAGAGTTTTAATTTAATTTTGTTGGTTTTGAAATATATTTCTTTAAGCGGACATCCTAGTCTAAAGACATTTTAAGTGTTTTTTCAAGTTCAATAAAAAATAAACTATACATTTTAAGCTGATAAGTGTAAAGGGTTCAAAAAAGGCGTATCCTGGTTGTCACGATTCCAACCTATCTATTCATCTAAGACAAAAAAAGAAAAAAATATTCTTAACCAGTAAGAATGTCGCTATAGTCCCTAACTAGCCAAAAAATATTTTATTTTTGCAAATAGTGATTATTTTATATAAAAGTATTTTTTGACCTTATTTTTTACAATTTTAATTTTTTTTAAAGTACACTTTTGTCTGTTTTTATGCGATAGATACGTTCCACGGGGAGTCGCATATAAAAAATTCGCATAAAAAAAACTTGAACTACATAGAAAAGAGGGATAGGTTCCATTATTTTTAAAAACCGCATAATTTAAAATCATTGTAATAGAATGTACCAAAAATCGCTAATCGCCAAAAAGTTTATAAAAAAACCATATAAATAAAAACACTACATATTTATCTTAGAATTGCTTAGAAGTCTATTTTACTCGATAATCATCGAGTCAGCATACATTTATTCGTCATCCTTCTGTATTAAAATCGTCTTTTAAAAATTAAACCACTGATTAACCTCTTAAAGAGGTAAGACACAGTGTTTTGTCCAAATTCCAATTATTCAGAAAAATATTTTTTACACGTTGAGCTCAGAGACAGACAGAGACGGAGAGTGTCTTGCACATTGAATTTGGAGAGAAACAGAGACGGAGAGTGTATCTTGCGTACATCGTACGATTCTATAGATCGTTAACCCAAATTTGTCGACTAATGATGATATGTGAATGATATAATGAAGCGATTTCAAGTGTATTTTTTATATTTACGCTAATAAATGCCCGAATGACCGAATTGTGTACTATCGATAGCGTTTATTTATTTAAATACAAGTTTCATACACGCTTCGACGCTCCTGATAGATAAGTGGATTTGTACGGATGATAAGTGGCGGATATACAAATATAGGATCTAAGTTTATCATGATTTTAAATTACCTCACCACTCAAAGGGTTTGCATAAAAAAAGCTTTCTTCTCTATAGAAAAGTGAAGGATAGGTTCCATTATTTTTAAATCGTATAAATTAAAAATCGCACAAAAAAGATTCGCATAAAAACAAACCCAAGTGTAGTTAAAAATAAAGTTTTAATACAAATCTGGTAGGAGCGATAGAAAATTATATATAAAATATTTTTTTTAATTTGAAATAAATAAATTAATTCAAACTAGAGATATCATGTCAATCGTGTTGAAAAAAGTATTTTCGAGGAAAACGCGTTAAAAGACTTTGATAATAAACTAAACTAAACTTAAAAATAAAAACTAAAAAGACTAATAAACTTTGGAAATATATTCTTAAATGTCTATACTTTGAAAATATGGCAAGAAAAAAGATTTTTTATTACAAAATCAAGAATATGTCTATTATTAATGTTTTGAATTCTACACTCCAATGAAATGTTAAAATTTTTGCTTGAAGTAAATCTGACAATTTTCCTAAGGAAAATTCGTTTTTTCCACAACGATGACTGACCACATATGGTAACTTGATCAAGATAAGCTCACCGAAACGAAATGGAATGTTCTTCTCCATATGTCTTATGGTCTATTGGAAACAAGAGCGTTCCAAAATGCGGAAAATTCTTGTCAAACACCAAATAAAATAATTCCAACATCTCAAAAACAATATTCCCATTAGTATCACCATCGACCCCATTGTGCTAGTACGTCCCTCATCGAAACCCATTACATCTATAATATTCATCGATGGTATTTTATATATTTTTCCCCGTGACAATCTTGCGGCTCGCCGAAATAATTGGAGTGATCCAAATGGCATTAATACTTCACGACTCTCAAATTTACTATCTTCCCGAGGCGCTAAATTTCCCCCGAATTCCTGGCCAGGAAGATGATTTATGTTAATATTCTAGAAGACTACATACACAAACATCCATTATATGGGGTCGTAAACGCTAACGCCACGTATCTGAGGGCTTTAGCGGTCTATTGAGATTAACAGCCATATTGGTATCGCTCATCCTGGATAACGTGGGAGGGATAACTTTCGAGTTCCACATTTAAAAAATATTACTTCATACATTATCAATGTGTCGAAGATGTGATCGATATGCTTTTTAAGAATTTGTAACCCAATCTTGTTTGGATGCTTTTAGTTCCATATACATTTCTTTCAATTACTATAATACACATGAAAATTTCATGTTATATGCCAAAAATTAACTATTATTCATTCATAAATTCGGTTAGTATTGATGATGATTTATTTCCTTTTTTATGCAAAATATCTCGATATGCACTCTTTCATTAAATTTTCAAAAAATGTTATAAAAAAAACCGCATAACTTCGAAATCATAATGCCATAAAATATTCAAAAATTAAGTAGATATCTTGCATATAATCTATTTTATTTACATTTAAAAATTGAGCGTTCTTATTGAAATACCGTATATTATTATCATCATTCTAAATATGATGAATAATGAATTTGCAAATAATATTCACACACGTAATATGCATTATTATTCGATCCAAGGAATCCGTACTTAAGCCAGAAATTAATCATTATTTCGCCAACTATATAGATGTCTATGGGCGAAGCATTTCCGCGTCTCTCACAAGGGATGGTACTTGATTCCCGTACGACCCTCACGTAGTCAGGGATAAATACCAAAGTTTATTGCGTTATTCCGGGCTGATTACTCCACGTTTGAAGCCTTCAGCGTGATATTATGATGAAAATCCATTTGGCCTGAAAACATGAATTTTCTTGTTCCCCCTAACATCCACCCTTGCACTCATTAGAGGCGGTCTTCACACCGCTTTCTTAATTTTTTAATTGATCACTGAGATGAAAATCACCTATACAGAGACCACGATGTAAAATTAATGATATTTAAAAACCAACACAATGCCGGCTATAAATGCCGACACTGTACCGTAGAACAAAAGAAGTCTCAACGATAAATTAGGGCGGCACGGAGCCTTTTTGCACTTTTTGTCGGAAAACTTTGTGGGAAATGGAATCTGCAGATTGAGGAAGTTCCACTTCCTTCAGGCCACCTATTGCATTTCAGCAAAAATTCTTTCGAAACGATTTGAAAGGAGCTTCTTTCGTATTCGTCGGGTTATATAGAGGG
The DNA here is from genome assembly GCA_008973525.1 of Stenopsyche tienmushanensis. Taxonomy (NCBI): domain Eukaryota; kingdom Metazoa; phylum Arthropoda; class Insecta; order Trichoptera; family Stenopsychidae; genus Stenopsyche; species Stenopsyche tienmushanensis. Next base: position 129,013 of record WACJ01000543.1, read on the forward strand.
TAGGTGGAATATAAAAGTTTGTGTCGATATATCAAAGCTCCATACATCGCTTTTCTTTTATGCGAACATCCTTCAAAGGGGTTTTGAACATTAATCTCGGATATCCAATATTGAACGAAAACACGTGTCTGTACTTAAATTATTTGTATAATTTCCATAAATCATAATTTGAATACAAAGACACGAAGGCGACTTGTTCTTTTCCTATAAGGATTTACTTTTTCAGGTCCTGGAAATCAGACTAAGCCTGGATCGAGATCTTTGAGCTGAAATATTAATATTGTATACTTTCAAACTCCCAAATTTATTGATACGGTGAATTTATTTTCCCACAATCTTGATTTGAACCCGAAGTATTTGTAATAAAAGTCAAATATATCAAATCTCAGTTTAGCGGATTTATATTAAATGATAACAATAATTAATAGCGTTGTTTAAGCGTGTCTGTCATCTGCCGTTTGTTTTTCCGTGAGAACGCTTGAAAACAAATTACAAGTATACTTATAATATTTTTGCCTCCTTACAGATTACAAAACACAGTATATGTAATGCCATTTGATCAACTCTTAGTGAACGATCTAATTTTTCGAAATCGCCAAAAGATCTACAATATTTGTCAAAATATGTACATATATATATATTAAGATTGTATGTATGTATTGTATACGCTCCTATACCATTCATCTGAATATAATGAAACTTTGAGAATTTATTTTACGCATCTTCGTAAACGTTATGAAACCAGTAAAAGATTTTTTGTGTACGCAATTTGTTTTGCGAGAAGTTTGACGAATGCACCATGTTGACACATAGTTGTTCGGATGAAGTAAAGCGAAGTCACGAGGCGGGTAGCGGAAAAATGCGCACGCAGTACAGCGGCAGAGTTTCGCTCACGGGAGAGAGGGAGACAAGTAACAGACGACAGACAGTGATTAACTGGGTTGGGGTATCATGTGCTGATCCCATATCCTGCGCTGCTGTATGGTCTGTTCCGGGTTACCCTAGACTAGCCACACAAAGAGGGTCTCCCAATGATCTTTTAGCACCGCTAGAAACATCACGCACAGAGCATCCAGGCGCCCACCCTTTTTGTCCGCGCCCTCCAATGGAGTTGAGGTTTCTGCAGAAAAACAAGCTTCAGACTATTGGAAGGACAATAGTTCAAAAGGACAATGGTTCAAACTAATTCAATGGAATACTACCGCGGGTTCACTGCCACCACGAGTCCAACCCCAGTTTAAAGGGGGCTGCAGCAGATGACGGACTGCAGGGGCTACCTCTTCTCCACGGTAGTAGTTGTATCAGTTCGGTCATTCTTAGTACCTAGCCACGGAGACGAGTCGCCGTTCGAACAGCCTAAAACCATTCTCCCCTGTTTGTCTAGACTGTTGAGGATAGTGGTGAGCCTTTATGGGTGACCCTTTATGGGTGGGCAGCACAGGGTGACCTGCGCACCTAACTCATGTTAGCTGGGCTACCCCAGCAGCGTTGATGGGCTAACCGACAAGGTTACTTTCGCACACCTCTATTCCAGATCATTACCCCAGGAGTTTAACCGTTGCCTATGGACATAGGGTTGGCTCCCCCCTCCCCCGGGGAGGATTTATAGGTGGGCATCGTGGAGTCAGAGACACCCACCCGGGGAGAGAGGGAGACAGTCGGTCTTCAGGACAAGAGCGAGAGCGCACATGCTTTTGGATTCTAATCTTTCAGCCAGTGCCACACGTGGCATTGACTGTGGCACGTGGCATAACGCATGCCGGGTACTCGTCAGTTTGTGGCCAACTATGGATGAAACATGGGTCCATCAATTCATATCTGAGACAAAGAAGCAATCAAAACAATGGGCTGAAAGGGAAAAATCGGCTCCAAAGAAGACGAAGACAGTCCCATCTGCAGACATCGTTTGATTAATATAATCAATATAAAGCGACCATATTTGGCTAAAAAGAAACTGTTGTTTCGTCAAGATAATGCAGCAATTCACACGTCCGTCATCACTGCGAAGCTGAAAAGAGAGAGCATCCGTTCACCTCGTTACATAAACTGCTCATATAAAATACCTCTTCAATGCTTAATATTCAACCGAAACAATTTCATATTAACATAAACACATATCAATATCTGCATTTCGACGAGGCTTTTACATCTTCATTCAGAAATTCTTCAATTTCCGTTTCAACGTCCTTATCTTTTCTCCCTCGCCGAAACTTAAGTGATCGTTTCATTTTCGTAGACACAAATCCTTATCACACATATGAGAACTTCCTTCGCGCACAAAATCGAAGCCTGTTTTCCCTTATCTAAAGAAATGTGCTTTTATCACTCTGCCTATCCTACAAGGATTCCAAATCGTTCCAAGACGATATCCACGCAAACGCTGACATTTTGCGCTTTTTCTCTCGAGAGTTTACCCCGATCTTTGATGGAGAGCTTCAAGCGTGTTTGCAATTTGTATCTAATAGATAAAAAATCAAATTGATACCCATCAATGGATCGTATATTAAAACCTGAAGTGCATTCGATCCGAAAGTCAGATAGCAGTTCAAAAGCCTTCGTTGCCCGAAGGCATGAAACGTTGCATGTTTACAGAGCCTCGTTAAGTTTCAGATGTTTCATTAGATTCCATGAACGCGATTCCATACATAAATATAAAGGCTCTATGGGTTTTTCATACGAAACAACGCCAACATAATGCAGGGCGTGAAACATTTTTTTTATTATTAATGCTTTAATTTTCTAAAACACTCCGTATATAAATAGCCTGAAAACTCCGTACTAATTACTAAAATGTACTTGCAGATTATGCGCCACTTTGCTTATCATATCGCTGTTGGAACGTAATAAAACGAAGAACAAAAAGGATGTAGCAATCCAATTATGTATTAATTCAAATGCAGTTTTTTCCATAATCAATCAATTAATCACTGTTAAAACACTCTAAATTGGTCTTTATGGTACGACAGCAGCAACATGTATGACATTGCCATTCTAATCGATTGTTAAAAGCCCTCAATGTTGGCATAAGATAATAAAAGTCATAGAAAATTGGAACTATAGAATACGTACCACCAAACAAACTTATGGCATATATTTAAAAAATATTATATATCATAATAAATGCCATAAAATATTATTTAAAGTTAAAAAAAATTGAGTTGATATCGTACGTAGAATTTATTTTATTTACATTTAAAAATTAAGCGTTCTTATTGAAATATTTTAAGAAACACAATCGCAAAATCATAAATCTTGAGTCTGCGTTTATTTGAGGAATTTAAAATATCTTGCGTGACTTTGAACTATATTTTATCTCTAATTACTTTAATTATTCTTGTATAAAGACATCTAATAAAGCTTCGTTTTTGATATGCCATTGATTATTTATATAACATGATAATTGTGCTGTAATGGTGATTAACTTCTTCAATTTATTGGCTAAAAATGATTAATTTCATCATGTCGACACAATAATTATATTATAACGCAGTCAGTGATATGTTAGTAAAATTATAAGCTTATATAAAAACATTATTGTGTATTTGTAGGTTCGTATTTCCGTAAGAATGCTCACTCAATAAAAATCCATATTAGTGCTGTATAATAGGTTCTCCCGAAAGAAATCCATTATTTTCGCACGGTCTCGTTTGAGTTCACTTTATGTTCAAATATGATGAAAGGAACCTCTTTGTTTGCTTTATTTTCTTTGTCATAAATCTCATTTTATTATTAACCCCTAAAGGAGTACTATCCCAGGGTCTGGGACCCCTTCCTCCATTATTCAGAAAGAGCACTCTTAGACATTGAGCTTAATTAAAATACAAAATATTATACATTAAAAAAATGACGTGGTCTTGTATGCTATCAACAGTGCTTATTTACAATTGACTCTACCTCAAATTGAAGATAGTCTTATGCTTAGTCTTACGCTGATAGGAGCTGGCAGAAAGTAATTGGTGTAAAGCGATTATTGCATCAACGACATCGATTTTAAATTTGCTCACTCCTCAAAAGGTTAAGGGTTAACATAGCAGAACCTAAAAACAACAAAGATCATATTCGACATTGTATGTCGGTTTGTTCAAATTTCATGGTCTTAAAATTGGAAATTACAGGCCCTTAAATCATGACAACCATCAACTTTTGCAACTTTTCAGATCCTCATCAACCAATAGAATAACTATCACAGAAACTCTTATCTCCATCATCAATTGTAGACGTTAATTCAAAGCGCATTTACAAAGTAAGCCATTTGGATGCCGCACGAACTGCCTGCAGATAACAAAGCAGCGCGATAAAACTCATGTGCACATATCATTTAAGACAAAAAATGCATTCTTCTCCCTAAAAATTATCATTGGAGAGGAGAAATAGAAAAAGTAGAAATAGTAAAAAAAAAAATTAATGTTTAAATTATTAGGTGTATTGATAAGTCTTTGCCGATTTTGAATTTGTGTCCAGACACGGTGCTGACAGCATCTCCATTACTTGTTTTTTTAAGATTTATTGTTCAGTAATATTAATGACTAGAAAAAAATGTTTTTTTTTGAGGATAAAAAATTAATCAGCAAAATATTTGGATACTAGAGCAGGATATTCATTGCATTCTATGGCCATTGTAGATAAATCTGATCATAAAAAGCTATTTTTGTTTGGTAAGCATGCTTATATATGTGTTTCTTCGACATCAATAAAGCATTGAATAGAGTCAATCACAAAGGGCATCGTTAACGGTATTTTTTGTGTGATTTTGATCTGCTCATATTAATTGTGCTGATATCTTCAACATTTCACAATTTAAGCTTGTTTTAACCCTTTGATATTATGTATATCGATAAGTCCTTGCCGATTTTAATAGACGTCTGTTTAGTGAGTTATAGTATATTTATAGTAATATTCAGCAGTATATGCTGTTGTAGTCGATAGCTCAAGAGCATTTAAAACTGCAGATATGTACTATCATCAATTGGAAAGGGTTTAGTGATTTTGTAACATGACAATGCTCGACCCTATAAAGCGAAAAAGACAACTGGAAAAATCAGGGAATGAAGTCGAAAATCACGTCAGTTCATAAGTTGACTCAAAACCAGAAGAATTTTTCAAAAACGAAATCGAAAACCTGTGGAAAATAGTATATAGTAATGAAGGATGTTTTATTAGATTTTGTAAATAAAAATTAAATTTATTCTTTCATTGTTAAACAATCGGCAAAGACTTTTTGATTCACCTAATATTTTACATCATGATAAAGCAGCCTTACAAAAGAAACTCACTTGCATCGTCTATATTCAATTTAGCACCTTTTCTACTTACTTATTTGGATCCCAAAATACCATCTTGTGTCTATAGTTAGGTTATATATTTTATATCGACTAGTATAAAAAAATTGCAAAACTAAGTTTTAGCTTGATAAAAATAGATTTTTTTCGGTATAACCTAATGTATACGAAACGATTTAATAGAGCAATATAAAATTATATTTAGGAATATGTTTTTGAAATTTGATCACATTTTTCAGGAATTTTTAGATGGTGGTTAAATTTGTTTATTGTTTTAAATTAGAGAAAATTTCAAGCTTTCGCCAGAATGTTGTAGCACATGGCCCCAAATGTGTTGGCATGACACATAAAATCCGTTTATGTTAACCGCCCTGATTGTGCCAGATGGTGGCCGCCATGAATAATTGATAGGATGCACGACTCTCTGCCATATCCCGCATTTCCTCTCCCATTTTTTCCGACGCAAGTCGAGATCAGAAACTTGACAAATAATACTTGGGATGCGATGCGAAATTGTGATGATGCAGGGTCTGCGGGTTGGGCAGTGCGGAGATCGATACTTGGGGCCAGGTACGGTCGTGCCGCAGTGCCACAAAAGTCTTAGCGACATGTTGCTCTGCAAAAAAATCGCCAAGCAACCCTTTGATCCTGCAGAATGTCAGCCCAAATGGTAATGGGGGTAATTTGTGGTCGATCTGATTGTTATCTAGCGAAGAGCTCTGCAACTGCGCCTTTGCAATACTGCTCCAGGCGGATTTAGCGATATGACGCTAGCGTGTGTTTGTGGGTCACGATGTACAAGAAATAAATCTAATTTTATCATCCCTTGGAACAGACTTCCTCAAAGTATTTTATTCGAGGACCTCTCGATACTCATATTGTTTGCATGAGATTAAATTTGATTTTATAATTTATTTATTCACTTATTCAATTCAAGTAACTGTTCATTTACTTTATGATTTTGTTAGAAATTATAATTATAGAGTCGTTCAATTGCTTCGGCCATTTTGTTCAGTCATGGTAAATTCTTCTGATGGAAAGGACGTCACGCGCTTTCGAAACCTATCGTCCATGTGAGATTCGCGTGGCTTTTTTTGATTTTGCATACCAATACCGCCGCGAATATCCATCGAAAGCTCGTGGCAATTTATGGTAGTGATGTGATGAATCGACAACATATCATGAAGTGGGTTAGGTTGTTCAGAAAAGGGCGAACTGATAAGCACGACGCGGCGAGTTGTGAGAGTCCATCAGTTATTTCTGACGAACTTATGCAAAATGAGCACCATATGATGCATAAAGACCTTCATGAAGAATTTCCTGGCATTTTTTGAAGTCTCCTTGGTGATATTGTATCAAAAAAACTTGGTTACGGCGAGTTGTTTGCAAGATGAGTGCCCAGAATGCTTACACCACAGGAGAAATTTTGAATCATTTTCATAAGAGGAAGAAGCTTTTCTAGACTCTATCGTGACGAGGGATGAGACGTAGGTTTGCCACTACACCTCAGAATCCAAAAGTGAATCCAAAAATAGCTGGTGGCGAAAATTTACGGCACTGGCACTGGCATAAAGCTGATTCCTCGACTACAGAAATGTCTCGATCTCGACTGCGATTACTATCGATTCGATCCTAAATAAATGTTGTAACCTTACTTTCTGGATGACCCTTTTTTTGCTCCAAATTTTCTGCAAATGGTTTCCATAGAATTTATTAGAACCTGATTCTCATCATGCAGAAAATATGACTTTTATAGAAAATGTGGAATCGAAAACGAAGGAAATTGGAAAAAGGCAGATAAGATATAGAAGGAAAAAAAGAAATTAGATTAATATGAGACAATGCCATAGAATTAATGTATTAAAATGATATGAAGTATCAAACTGGCTGACCACTTGTCATCAGTCTCGCAGCTGGAATCTTTCTCTGTCTAAGGAATCTAATATATAAAAATCAATGTCTGTTTGTCCGTATTTGATGCGCTTCCATACCGTTCATCTGATTTCAATAAAACTTTGTCAACTTACTGTTTATACTTGCGGAAATAACATAGGCAGAGTAGAGATATTGTATATATGCACCATGTTGGCGCATATTGATCTGGTGAAATGAAGTTTGGGCGCGGGGACGGGGAGAGAAAGGATGCGCGCGCAATACGGTGGTTAAGTCGGTCTTCAAGACAAGAGCGAGTGTGTATATGGCTTTGGAGCCCATCTCTTCATCTCGCGCTACACGTGACCTGAAACATAAACCACGTACTGCGGTTTTTTTCCATATAATTATTAAGCCCTTATGCAACGCATGCCAGATATTGGCGTGGCGTGGCGCTTCGGCGCTGTACGCGACCCCGTGGTGCGGACTTCAGGAGCGAATAACGTCACGGTCGGTAGCCGTGACAGCGGCGAAGAAACAGACCAGAGACTGTTACAAAACCATTAACAAAATCTAGATTTCTAATTTTAACAAGCTTAATATTGGTCGATTATTTTCACAAAATAATTTATTGAAAAATTTGGTGACAAAAATATTTCTTTCTCTTCAAGCAAACAAAAGTTTCACATTCAATTCAACGTTGTTGAAAATCGCAACAAAACTAATGATAAGATTTGGATAGGCGCTGTTTTCTTATCTCATCTTTAAATAAATGTGCTGAACGTTAAAAAAAAATATTTTTGAAGCATAAATCAAGCCGAGAGCCGCGCATAGACAAGGGTAATACAACAAATTAAGCGCTTAGTTTCCCCTTTTTGTTCGGGGCAAATTAACGCGCGGTACTTTTATGTGAATTTCATTTTTTGCTCATGGCAATACTGAGGCGGCCATTTTACATGTTGCTCATCAGGCGGCTAACGCCATTAAGAGCTAACGCTGTTATGTCGTCGCTTTGTACGACGACAATCAACTATTTTTAGAATCGAATTTCGATCGTCGATTTAGCGATTCATTTTCGATGAACAATGCAAAACTTCGTATTCGGACGGAGAAAAATTCAATCAGAACCGTAAATAGATTTTTTGTATGTCCTAATTCCGTTCATTCGAGTTTATAAACACTTTTTCCATTTTAAATAATGATAAAAAAAACTGTTTTTATCTGTATTATTGGTGTTAGTGTATAATATCAGCTTTGTAAGTCAAGCGTTACCACTGAAGCACAGACATCAAACAATGGACAGAAGATATATTTTTTTTGCTTTAGGCTATTTGAACTTCATCATCAATTGATTCGAATTTGAACGCATATATGCGGGATTACTAATTAACTGCTTAAAGTATTTAAAACAAATCCTATTTGCAAAATAAATTTACGACCTGACGGTATTCCTTGATGCTCGCTGATCCATGTAATGTCGTATTATATAAATAACTTGTTTTTTTGTTGTTGTTTCAGATCATTGGGGTGATCTCCGTGTTTTTCATCTGCGTCTCGATCCTATCGTTCTGCTTGAAGACTCATCCAGACATGAGGGTGCCAGTCATCAGAAACATCACGGTGAAGACCGCCAACCAGAGCACCGGCTGGGTCCTGGACAAGACCCAGACGAACGCGCACGTCGCCTTCTTCTACATAGAATGCGTCTGCAATGCCTGGTTCACCCTCGAAATACTAGTCCGCTTCATATCATCACCCAACATGCTAGAGTTCATCAAGGCGTCGGTGAACATCATCGATTACATAGCGACGCTCAGTTTCTACATAGATTTGATACTGCAAAAGTTCGCCTCACATCTGGAGAACGCCGACATTCTCGAGTTCCTCTCCATCATAAGGATAATGAGGCTTTTCAAGCTGACGAGACATTCGTCGGGCTTGAAAATTTTGATACAAACTTTCAGAGCGTCCGCCAAGGAGCTGACACTTCTAGTTTTCTTCTTGGTGTTGGGCATTGTTATATTCGCCAGCCTCGTTTATTATGCGGAAAGGATACAGGCGAATCCTCACAATGACTTCAACAGCATACCACTTGGGCTTTGGTGGGCCCTGGTCACTATGACGACTGTTGGATATGGTGATATGGCCCCAAAAACTTACGTGGGGATGTTCGTGGGGGCACTCTGCGCCCTTGCCGGGGTAAGTCCATTTGACTTCTTATCTAAAACGCCGTTTTGCTACAAGTATATTCAAAAGACAAAAGCTCTCAACGACATAATATTAAATTAAAATCCCTATGGAAAATTAAATCACACATAAGTAATGTCGTTTTTTTTTTTCAATGCAATTCGAAATATTTTTCTCAGACTTTATTGTTTTTTTAATTAACTTTTCTTATACAAAATGATTGCATACATCGTCTATTAACATGTCACCTTTTTTAAAAATTATCTATGCCCTTCTTGTAAAATCCATTGGGTTTTGAATGAAAATAGTTTGAAACGGGTGGGAGTTAGACTTCACAATGCCCACCCATAAAACACCAGGGGGGAGCCAACCCTACGCCCGTAGGCAACGGTTGAACCCCTGGGGTAATGATGTGGAGTAGAGGTGCGCGAAAGTAACCTCGTCGGTTTGCTCATCAAACGCAGCTGGGGTAGCCCAACCAACATGACTTGGGTGCGCAGGTCACCCTGTGTTGCGCACCCATAAAAGGGTGCGTGGAACAGCCAATTACAGTAGTTGGTGGAGACTGTGTCAAAGGCTCACCACTATCCTCAACAGCCTAGGCAAACAGGGGAGAACGGTTTTATGTTGTTCGAACGGTTACTCGGCTCCACGTATCCGCACAGCGCGTTCCATGCCCTGGCATTGGTTAGCATCATAGGGACCATGTTGCTGGGTGTGAGTGAATAAACTTCAAACTTCAAACATGGCTAAGTACTAAGAATGACCGAACCGATACGAGTACCATGAGGAAGGGGTGGCCCCTGGAGTCCGTAATCTGCTGGCTGCAGGCCCCTATAAACTGAGGTTGGTTCGTGGTGGCAGTGAACCCGCGGTAGTATTCTTTTAATTTTGGCTTGAACCTCAGTCCTTCCTCCTCTGCCGCACCCTCGGGTGCAATAGTCTGAAGCTGTTTTTCCTGCAGAAACCTCGCCTCCTCTGGAGGGCGTGGAACAAAAGGGGTAGGCATCTGGACGCTCTGTGCGTAGCGTTTCTAGCGGAGTCAAAAGATCAGTGGAAGACCCATTATGTATGGCTACTCCAGGGTAACCCGGAACAGACCATACAGGACAGAACAGTACAGGAATTGGGATTGCACATTATAATCCCCTAATCCAGGTCGCTGTCCGTTTCATGTGTCATGTCTTCTATAAAATTGAAGCTCTGGTCTCTTACAAATATGTTGCATAGAACGAAATAGATGAAGATCAATTAAACAATAATAGGTATTTTTATTACAAAAATCTGCTGATGTTGAGCCATTGGGTCAATGCGTGTGGGACTCAAACATCTTCTTTTTGAATCTTGCTAAACTTGTTTTAAAGCCTCTAAGTACTAAACTAGGATGTGCCTGACCATTCCACCTGGATGGGTCGTCCACTTTGAACCTCGCCTTCCAAGCTCAAATCACAAGATTTAAATTTTTTAAACCATCGTTAGCATTTTCTGACATCCAATATGTCACCATAAATCTCACAAATGTTCTTTGTATTCCATGTTGCCTTCTTTTTTAAATGGTACTGAAAAAATATACAGCTCCTCACATGTTATTCCAACCGACAAATCTCTCCCATTGTCGTTAGAGGGATAAGAAAGCTTCCTTATTGATCAACAAACTGAAAGAGACTATTTTGAAGATGTTGCAACAAAAAACGACATTACTTATGAGCACCCCTCGTACTATAAATATTAGATTCTCATACAAATTCGTTCATGTAAAAGTTATCAAATCTTCTGCAGATGACATGATATTCTACAATTCATCACATCAATTATCAAAAGATGACGAAAAAATAAACATTGAAATTATAATGAAATTTGTTCATATTCGGATGAAAGCCGTTAGATATGGGATCTTCTTAGATCGTTGGTGGTTTTCTTAAAATCATAATAAATAGTAGAAAACCACATAAATCAATTATTTAAGCCTAATACCAAAAGTGATTCTATTTGGAATGCTATTATGTGGCCCGACAATATCAACAGTGTTGAGGTTCATTTATTGATATACAAGCTTCACTCACGCTGAGCGGTCCTGAGAGAAAAGTGGATTTGTATGGACAATAAGTGGTGGACATACGAATATAACATCTATATTAACCTGAATTTAAAATTAACTCACTAATCAGAGGGTTAATAAATCTTGCATTACCATCCGTTATGCAGACTTTCTAACCATTCCATTGTTGCGCCATTGAAGGCAATATCGAGATTACATTTCAAAAAGACCATTCATTAAATTGCGGCGATAAATCATTCGACGTTGGGCTATAAATCTATTCGCTTTTAAAAATCCACTATTTTTGGCTATAAGTACGCCCGGGAGTATAATTTTGGCGGATTTTTCCATTTAAAATATTGTTCGCTTTCCGAACATTCAAGCAAGGTCTTGAGCGATACATCGACGCCGCCAATTAAATTTCGCAAATATTATTCGTATTAATATTTTAGCGTTGTACGGGTGTATATCACGCGAGCCACCGTTTATACGGCACACGATTTCCACCCGACGAAAAACGTATAATTTTTGTTTTTCACAATGGCAGACAATGTGAAAATGTTAATTGGCATTTGAGTACTTTGGCGGGGGCAATTATGTTCTTATACCCAAAGCAAAAATATTATCGCACTCCACACCCTAATTACTTAGGGGCGAGTGGGGATTGAGAAATTCGAGACTTTCGGCCTTTTTTTCTTGCCCGAGTGGCAATTTTTCGATTTTGTATTCATTTCATGCCGGTTTAGTCCTTTGTTTTCTTTCAAATTGTAATTTATTAGCAAAAAATTACAATAAAAGCTTTGATAATGAATATGAATGACGCCTCCATATGCTTATTATTTTCTTTATATTTCATTAGCACGTTATACAAATTTATGAACTTTCACATTCATAATCCAACAATGGAAAAACCTTTTCACACAACAATTTTAAATATTCATAATATAATACAAGACGTGTTTTTTGGTATTTATGAACTAAATGCTGAAAGTTATTCCGTCGTTTTTTTATTATTCTTATTAAAATGCTTGATTTGTTATCAAACGTTGATGATCTCCATAGGAGATTTTTCCCGGATTACATCTTTAACATATGGCTAAAATTAGATAAGTTAATTCATTGATTGTTATCGTTCAGCATTCAGCATTTGTTCAAAATGCACACCAAACAGTAACATGTTTTGGGTATTTTGGGTTGTGGAACCAGATGCCACTTCTGACACCAGTGTAACGTAGGCCCCTAGCAGAATTCTCACAATCCAGTAATCCTCGCCGCAGGCTGCACTATCACAACCCCTCTGGCGGTCAACAGTATCTTCATGTCGATATTTCTCAGGCCCATAGTATCCAACTTCCCCATTATCTTTTGGATGTGAAGTGAGTGTTTCACTTTATCTTGCCCACCATAAAACCCTGGGGTAAGTATACACGTAAGAGTGTACAAGTAGGGTGAGCAGCTTACTCTGTGAGCAGCTTACTATCTTCACCAGCATACAGGGCTACAGCTGCTCGAACAGCGACTCGTCTCCGTGGCTAGATACTACAAATGACCGAACCAATACGAGTACCATAGGGAAGGGCCACTACATTAAATTTGTTACAGCCCCCTTCAAACTGAGATTGGACTCGTGGAGGTAGTGAGCTCGCATAGTAGTTCCATTACATGTAGCACAACTTCTTCTTTTCTCCTCCATCGCACCTTCGGGTGCACGTAGTATTTTTTTGTTTACAAATGGGAGACATCTTTTAAAGACACCACCATTCTTGTGGTAGTCTGGGATTCCTACCCACTAAAACCCCCCTCCTCTTCTGCTGCCACCTGGCTACTAATTAAGTATTACACTAGGGTAACAGCAATGTGTCCCTCTTGGGTTCTTCCTTTGTGATCTCAGCTCATGGGTGTCAGCTCGATGGGGATGTTTTCATTAAATGTCATCTTCTATTTCGTTCGATATCCTCTTTATGCTGCACAACGCACTTTGTGTATTTGCACCACGCATTCCATGCCCTAGAATCTTTGGGTATTGAAGGGATCATATTCCTAGGCGAGAGCGTATTTACTCCCAGCTCCTCGCGATCCATGCCGGACAGACGAATGTCGTGTGTGCGGCATCGCCATTGCCAGCTCAACAGTGATGGAATTCCGAATCAGAATCGTTACCTATTTTATTAAGGTAGTCACCAAAGCAGATATGCCCGGTAAGAACCTGGGTCTGGTGGTAACAGATCTGACCATGTTCCCTTCTGCTTTCCAGTGAAGCTGTCTCATCGGAACTGCCACACTGAGATGCCATGGTGTTTCTGGTCACCTTCTTTGTTTGTCAATTTTGAACCACCTGTCTTTCTTGGACGAGCAGTTCAATTGGCGGTATGGCAGTCAGTGCCATGATAACAAGTCAGATGCACGTAGTCTGAAATCGATCTTCCTGCGGGAACCTCACCTCTTTTCGGAGGGCGCGGAGAAAAAGGGGTTTGCGTCTGGAAGCTCTATGCGTAGTGTTTCTCGGGGGATCAAAAAGTGGCGTAGGGACATGGACTCTAAAAGAGACCAAATATTTTACACGTGCCACTCGGAGGCACGTGTAAAATATAAACGCAATATAAAAATTCCAATAATAAAAGATAAACCTAGAAACAATAGATGACAGAGAGAAGATGAATAGACCATTACAAAGTCTTGAACGATTGAGAAGGGATTTATGCTGAATCTTACAGGATTACATGGAGCTACACTCCATCTTGATGACGTCAGATGATAATGTAGGAAGTCCATGAGGAAAAAAAAATTAATATCAACTCACAATGATTGAAAATAGCATAAAGTACATCAATCATAAGATGAATAATTCAGATCAATTATTATAATTGGAAAAAAAAACATCAGGAATAATTGATGTGTGTGATTATAAAAGAATATAGCTCGGCTGCTTTAATACATTCAAAAAATCTCGACCGGTTGGGTGAGCAGAGCTTTGAGCATGCGCGCGCATCTAAATTTATAACAAAACGGACTACGCTCGATTATAATATATATATTTTTATAAATTGCGATTGATACAATATTTTTTTATTATTGTCACAGGTACTAACGATAGCACTCCCAGTTCCCGTTATAGTATCGAACTTCGCCATGTACTATTCCCATACACAGGCGAGAGCAAAACTACCCAAAAAGAGACGGCGTGTACTCCCGGTTGAACAACCGAGAGGACCTAGACTTCCTGGTAAGTTCTATTTATTCTATATATATTTTTTTATATTCCAATCAGGAAAGATACAGTGTATCAATCTTTCAGCGTTGCGGACATTAATAACAATTTTCGCTTTCGCGCATTGCTTACATAAAAGACGCCGCAAACGAAGTGGGCGCTATAGGAGGATTGACTGTAAAGATGTATTGGTTTTGTTTGATGCAAATATTTTATTAATTTGTATCATAAGTATAAATATTAATCATTTTATTTGTAAGTCTAGAAAATATTTTTGTAATCCAAAGCCAAGTGCAAAAATCCCAAGAACTGTTAAATTTTACGACACCAATTACTAATGGTTAAAAAGTCAAAAACCTCTTAAGCTCGTCGTGATGATAAATATAATTTTGCACATGCAGGGCGGCATTTTTCTGGATTGCACCCAAATTTAGCCCGCCCGGGGGAACTGGATTTGGATACTTTTCAAATGGCAACGTACCACCGATATTTTTGTTAATTCATTCCATAGCATTTATGCGAATTAATATGACGTGTCCAAATAATTTGACTACTAATTAATATAGCGAACGTGATCAGAACCATTGATCCTGAATTAATAGCTAATTTAGTTTTCAGCTAGAGTGAATTTATCCTCACTCATCATGAGGGAGGTTTTGTAAATGGGGTGCGATTGCGGATATTTAGCCGCTTAACTAATGTAATATTTATGCTCATAAATTTCGATTAAAATAATATTATTACAATACAAAAAAAATAATTATATGGTGAAGATCCAATTTTTCACAATATATAAATTTTTATCCAAATGTGACGCTTAGATTTTATTCCTATATAATGTTCACATATGGCATTTTTTTCAAATGATATAAGTCATTTTATTTTAGTAGAAGGTAGTACAATTTCTATAAAGTATTTAATGTGTGGTGAACTTTGATATAGGGTTTTTAAATTTGATACTACTTTGTTATGCCGAAATTCAAATTTAAAGCAAAATACCATTTCCTATTTCCACAATCTTCACATAATTGATAGGCAAGAGTTTGAAGTTGATGGCACCCCGGCATATCCAGGAGTTGCTCCATTAAGTAATTCGATTCGAAAAGGATTCGGAGACGACGACGCGAATAAATAAAAAATATCTCCCAATTTATAGCGGCCGCAAACTTGCAAAGCAATGAACCGAAAAAATTGGTCCCTAAATGAACAACTTAAAACTTTGCGAATTTCCTCGAGCCTAGGAAGTATTTAACGAGACGAAAAGTTAAATTATATTTCCTCCTAAATATCGCCTCGCTTTTGATTAGTTTTTTTATGGTCCATCATCCCATTTGGTCCTGTAAAGTCCGGGAAAAAAATGTCGATGTTGGAAGTTAATTAACATTTATTTTCGGAGCGCCTCGTCGCATCATATGAAGAAGCCCTGCTGTTAGTTCAAAAACACCCTGCCACCCTTCCGACGCATCATTTTAATGACCTGCCATATTAAAAAAGTCAATATATGTTCAAATATATTGATTACGCAGATTAATGTGTTTGGCGTTACGCAGATACGAATTAAAATCAAATGTCTCTTAGATATTTTTTTAACCCTTCTATCAATGAAAAGCTTAATTTCTTCCCGTCAATGAAATAAGTAAACAGACTCTCCTTCCGAAGAAATCCTTTTGGTATAACAACTACCTAGATCTTAGAATCATCAATAATTAATCATGTTTTATTTTTATTTATAAACCTTTATTCAATAAATATAATATGACAAGGTAAAATGGTGTATCAATATACACAATTACATAGAAATGGATTAACAATTTAAGTCTTAGATTACTATCCTTATCTTAATTACAAGTATGTATTTTAGTTATAATAAATTTTACATAATAAGAGTTAATTTAATTTTTGTATATATATAGGGGGAAAAATAGGAGACTTAAAACCCCTTTGCGACATTCCTTAAAAACTATCTTACAAACTAAACAAAATAAATAATTTAATCAAACAATCATATATCCTTCATACGTCGCAAAAATCAAATCCTATGAAAAAACATCTAGATCTAGTCAAATCTGTTTTATTGCATCTAGGTACATAAATGGAAATATCCTTTTTCTTTGAAACACAATGATCCTAAACTTTTTTAATTATAAATTCTCTAAAATTCTAAAAAGGACAAAGTCAGAGAGATTTGATAAGAACTACACATAGTTCTGGATACATGAATCTGGCTAGAAATTCATTATTTAGAAAGAAATCCTTTTGGTATAACAACTACCTAGATCTTAGAATCATCAATAATTTAATCAAACAATTACGAAATAGATCTTCTTCTTCTTAATATACCATATCTGCCTCCAAATGTAGGCGATCTCCATAAGAGAATTTTCGAGAAGAGAAGCAAGAGAAATGATTTTTATGTGGTTTTTCCTATTTTCTTCCACGTGTGATTTAGAATAGAATTTTTCAGGTGGGACTGTTTAATATAAGTTCTAATCTATGAGGATGGTCGAAGTTAAGGGAGGAAGAGTTTAGCGGGGGCGATTTACCATCCCCACGCAGTAGCGCTGTTAACAGCGACATCTTCCATCTCTCTTCAGGGTGCTATGTGTTATTTTAACAGCGCCATCTCTTGTGGCCCTGCGGATACAATGCACCTGCATACCGACCGACCGCTTCTTACGCACCGTTGCCGGTTGGGTAGTGACGCGCAGAATATAGGAGTCTGGAGAGTCGTCGGTTAACCTTGGCTGCGGAAGGTCGTCCTTCCTGCAGCCAAATCTTTCTCCCGTGTGGAATAAATATTTATTTAGAGAAGAGAGTCTTTCTATTCGACGCCCAGTCTATTTCCATCCATTCGTCCAGCAACATCACGGTCCGATAGAAGAACGGACCCGTACGTTAGCGCGGCCATCCTGACGAGCACGTGGGGGCGAGAAGCCACGGACACATTTGATTCATAATTCGCCAATCTAACCTGTACTGTATAGACTAGGGGTTCTTAAACTTGTGTAGTCCGACGATCCCCTCTTTAACGACATTTTTTCAATTGACGATTGGTAATTTCAACCGCGATTTCTATATGCCGCGTAAAAGTGAAACCTTATATTTCAAAGGTACCCTTGAGTTACGCAATGGATCACAAACTTCTTGAGACTTAATTTCTGGCTCAATAATGTCATAGACTCTAGGTTATAATAGATATTAGGTACAAAATGTATTGCTGGATATTTTAACATATTTGCTACAGGGAACGTGCAATCCTGCGTCCTCTCGAAGATTTTTCGAATATAAAATACGACATACAACAACCAAACTAATATAGTGACAATATTTTTATCAAAATTTAAAGTTCATAAATATATATACAAATATATACTTATCAATAACGCAACATACAGTGGGCGTGCATATTTTCGTTAGGACGTATATATACGTCCCGCCCACCTGGCGTGAGTTACATATTATTAATTCTTTTTAACGATGCTTTAAAATTTACAAAGATTTTTTTTAGGGCTCAACATATATTTCTAGGACGTATATATACGTCCTAACCAATTTAGATGCAGTTTACGTTGGACGTATATATACGTCCCGCCCACTTAACAGGTTAATCAATATTAGATACCGATAGTTGAATAAGCTCATCAACTTTCGAGTTAAGCCCCGATTTAAGTACCTATGATTCAAACCGAACCCTTATTATATAGAGCTTGCTTGCGTTTTTATTATTTTTTAAGTCGATTTATAAAAGTATGATAAGTCTCTCGCGTGTGGATGTTCTCCATAAGAATGATTGAATTAATGCTTACATTTTTCAGGTCAAGCAGGGTCCTGGAGGACCAGCCGGCTCGTTGACGGGGGCCCCGGGTCAGGGCGGTCCTCCCGCCGGCCCTGGGGCCCCCGCAGCTCAAAATAGGCGCATGAATGCCATCAAATCCAACCATCCCAAAGAGATGATGGGCGCTAAGATGGGTCAGTATAGCAATCTTCATGACAAACAAATCATCACGCATTCGAATACGATTCCACATTATGATCATAAACGATTTGTTTTTTCAGATTTTATATATATATGCTTATTGAAGTAATTTTTTACAAAAATCTCAATTAACGTCTCGAATTGAATTATTGCGAAAATTCGTTTACAGTATGTTCATAAAATTTTTGACGCTCGAATGGCTCTTCGTGTGTTTGGAGTTTGGGGATCGTATGGAATGTTTATGCGATTTTATTGGAGCAAATACATTTACATATTCATCGATCCGATTTTACACCCCGTTGGATATTTTCATAATTCTGGAGCAATTCTGACGCGTAAATTTGCGATGTGTTCGCCAATTGCCTCTGAAATTAATTCATATGACAATTTTCGTATATTAGCACAGATACGCCCGTGAAACTCTATCTTTGAAAGAAGTAAATTTCAAACACATGGTACGATACACAATCGTGATGGACACGTCTGCATTATGCAGTCATTTTTCATACAAAAAATGCGTCATTTGACTGATATTTAACAAAAATGACTGCATAATGCAGACGTGTCCGCCAAAGTGTTAACAACGACGCAATAACGTGTCCTGTATTTTAATCAATGGGCATATCTGAGCAAATATAGCAATATCTTTACTAAAAACAATTAATAACGTAAAGCCTTCAATTAATATTGTGAATTAGGTTCGAGCCTTAACGTCAATTGAATGATGAATTGGACTTGGATATATTTCTGATATGCTCGTCTTTATTAGGCTATTTTGTGGTCTTTAATCACAAATTACATTGAATTTATTAGAGGTCTCGAATTTGGTCTTTATCCTCCAATGGATACTGTCGAAGCCATTTCTTATATATGAAATTTTCTGGTTTATTATTATAATTTGATATTGTTTCTTAAGATTTTTTTTATTGCACATTTATTTTTTGGGATTTGTATATTCACATGGAATTGATTTGACAGATATGTATCTCTCAAGGAGGTTCCACACAACAGGCGTGTTTAACAAGCATCGTTTGACCGGCCTTCTATAAAATGACTTACTGGCAAGTCTTAAAATTATTAAAATACTCTTCTAATCGATATTTAATCCGCTTAATGTGTTCTGTTCTAAAAAAAAAATACACGTTGAAGTATGCTAAATTAACGAAGAGTAGATGGGTTCAAATATTTTTAAATTATTATTAACCATTAACTATCTAATATCTCGTTTTTGTCATAAACGCGATGCCGGCAGCCATGTACAGCATCAGCACCGGGCGCCTGAAAGATCACCCAAATGATCTAAATTAACTTACATTATGAACATTGTATTCATAAATATGCACTTTTAATATTATTTTTTATTATTCAATCATCGTATGAATTTATTTATATTATTTTCTATTTATTTTATTGTTAATTCGAAAAATTATAGCAGATATAAACTCTTCAAATAAAAATCTAATCAATCTTAAAATTCATTTGAGCTGCATTTATTTAAATCGGTATGATTTCTTTCGGAATCCTCTTTCTTTGTTAATTCACAATTTGAAGAAATGTCCATATTATCGTTCGTTTCTTCTCTTCTTCTTCTTCTTCTTCCATGTCAAATCTGCTGAATAATATTTATCTATCTAATGGCTATAATTATGTCTATTGTTTAATGCACCTCTTAAAATATGATTTCAAGTCGTTAAAAACACTTTCCTGGGTTTCTTCTTCTTGTTGTGGGTTCCATTTTTAAATGCATATTTTATCGCTTGCGGATATAAGAAGACTTTAATGTAAAGGTCAAATTAATTCCAAGTCCCTTCAAAATCATTTCTTTGTAGAAATTCATATGCAATGTTGAAATGCCTCAATCTTCCATTCTCGATCATATGAGATGATGGTCAGAGTGAAACATAACTGGTCAGATCAAGATGCGTATTTGCAACTTCCGAAAGTGACCCCAACTGCGAGACTTTTCGATCACGAACCACTTTTTCAAACTTAGATATGACGACATCTTCTTTCAGCCGAGGCTTATGACTCATTTTCTCTATCCCATAGCATTATTTCCTTTGGTTTCATTATGCTAACTTTGAGTCGTTATTAGTTTCACAGTATAACTTCAAAAATAAGCGTGACTGGAATAAATAAATGCTTACTTACTTTACTTACTTACTCATTTATTTTTCTTAAATTACTTGATAAAAAAGAGTCACGAAAAGTGAAACTCTTACCGACAGTTAATCGGAAAAAGAGAGATAATCGTTTGTATTGTGTCCGTATCATACGCCGCGCTGCTGCTATTATGTGTGTGTGTGTGTGTCTATTCGTAACATAAGGCAATCATTGGACCAGTGACGCGCTTATTTTATTATATATTACACAACACAAAGCTTCATCTTTTAGCTAAAAAAAAATCCGTTAATAAATAGATAAAAGCAATATATAAAGAGCTTGTGTTAAATCAATACTACGAGAGTCATCCAGAAAGTAAGGATTACAACTTTTATGAATGTTCGAAAAATATTTGCATTTAATTGAAATTCACAGGATACAAATATATTATACCCCTTAAGTGGATATGACGTATATATTCCGTCAAGACCAAAGTCCATGCAAAGTGGGTATGACGGATATATCCGCATTGTGAAAGTTAAGCAAACCTCAATAGAAAATGACGGATATGTCCGATTGCAGTGTTGTACACGTTAAATTTAAGAATGATTCATCTCGGGAACTAACTTGTTCGAACTTGATGATATACTATTTTCGTATACTGGATATGATGCGAAAAGATCTAAAAGGCGAAAAGATCGCATCACTACGAATGACACTTTTAGCAGTGAATCAAAACGTTGAAGGGGTTAAACCATTTTTCAACATGATCGCCGTCGAGATCGAAACATTTCTATAATCGGGACAACAGATTTTTTTCATCACAATAGAGTCTAGAAAAGTGTTTCCCTCCTATTTCGGGTGGGTATTTCACTATACGGTGCCCATCCATAAAACTCCAAGGGTGTCCAACCCTATGCCCGTGGGTAACAATCAAACCCCTGGATTAATGATGTGGAGTAGATGTGGGCGATAGCAGCCTCATCAGATTGCTGGAGTAACCCGCAGTACACTGGTTACACCGCTGTGTGCAGCCTATCATGTATAAAGTGGAATGCTCTGTGCAAAATATGACGCTACTGTCTCCTCCTTCTGAAGGTAAAACTATATGTGTAGCATTTCTCAAAGGGATTAAAGAGAGGTAAAGAATACCCTTGTGTGACTAGCCTGAAGCTACTCAGAACAGACCACACAGCAGCGCTCTGTCTTAAAAAGACCAAAATACCATTGAGTCGCTGTCTGACCGATTTCAACTTCTTCCACCTGTGTAAAACGATATAAAAATTCACGCGCGGTGATCACGCGATTTTGACGGTGCTCCAGTGTAAGCATTCTGGGTACCTATCTCGCCCACAACTCACCGTAACCAAATTTTTCCGGTACAGTATAACCGAAGAGACTTTGGGAAATCTCAGGAAATTCTTCATGAAGGTCATCAAGCGTCATATGGCAATCATTTCGCACTTGTTCTTCAATTTTTTGCACAAGTTCATCAGAAATCACTGATGGTCTTCCACTCCTTGACGTGAGCATCAATATGGTCTCTTCTGAATAACCTAAGCCACTTTGTGGCATGTTGTCGACACATCACATCACTGCTATAAACTTCCACGTCAAAAAACGGTTGTCAGCACGGATTCTTTTTTTTCCTGTGGGCGAGGAATTTTCACAAGACACCCAGAGAATCTGGGTAGTGTGGGATTCACGATTGATCGGTCGTGCCTACCCACTAAACCTCCCCCTTGTCCTTCTCTGTCCCCCTGGTATTGTTTTCCACATTGCTTCAGGAGGATAGGTAGTCTGGCCTTAGGTGATTGGCCCTATTCTATTGTTGGAGAGGCTGTTGCGCTCTGCGTCTCTCTCTTTCACTGCCCTCTTTGGCGCTGAGTATCTCTTCTGCAGTATTCGCGCCAAAGGTCCCAGTTCCTCTTGCTTTCCATCATGCTGTGGATCATAGTTATCAACGTTGAGCTCGGCTACCCCGAGTGCTGTCAGCACGGATCTTGCATTAACAGAAGGTGGGAGAAGTGCGCGTCGACCTCTCTATTGGAAGAATTTACTGTGACTGAACAAAATGGCTGACAAACATCCGGTCTCAAAAGCCCTTGTAACCTTACTTTCTAGATTTCCCTCGTACCATTAGTACTACGTGTCCCGTCTAAAGTGTGTTAATATACAGTGAAATGTCACAAATTGAGTTTGTAAGGGAATTGTTGTAAGATATGTGTCTGTTTCAAGTGTTGGCGATGTGCTCCAAATAAATCAGCATGTTTAGCTATTCAGTCGAACACAAGATACAATTTTATGAACATATGTTTATTGATGAATAATTTTAAGGCATAGTTTTAACTCTGTGTATACATAAATGTGAAAGTTCCTTATAATGTATTAGTTAAATGCAAAATATTCACACCAATGCTACATTGCTTTCGCTCACTGTATTACTGGGTAAGAGTCGAGTTGCTCTTACTGGATCCTAGATCGGTCAACTCCGCCACTACTCCATGCTTTCGGCCACTGATTAGACAACGTGGTCTAACTGTACGCAATTTACTAATCCAGCCTCTCGACTATAACGAACTTTCACTAACTCTTAATTTGTGATTATTCTGCCTTTCATTGTGCATTTGTGGTGCGCAACTTCCACAGATGGCGACCGTAGCGAGCTAGAGGCCATGATACAAAGCACCCCTAACCACTTCAAAAGAAAGAACCTGAGCATGCTCTAACGGCCACTTGGCCGAGGCGCTTCGGGAAAACTCGCCCGAACCACCCCCGTCTAGGCCAAAATCCTCACCTCACCTCGTTGATCCTCACCCTAGACCAAATTCGACATCACATTACCTTCAAGTGCACAGTCTTTCTCTATCTATCTTTTTTAGCTTCACTCTCCACTTTTTTATAACTTTTTTTAAAACAACAATACGACAAACACCACTCCCACGATCGAAGTAACGCATCGTTTAGCTTGAATAACAAACTAAATTTAAACGTAATTTTAACAAACAAAACGAAACAACGTCATTCGACAAGAATGGCATTGCTTCAGACATCATATTAAAACAATATATATCCTGTCACTAACAAAAATCTAACATCCTGAGCAACAACACTGACCACTTGTAGCTCCCCTTTAGAAGCTTTAGCAACCCGCTTCCTGACTGCCATCATCGCAGGTTTGATTTCAATGATTATTTTTCATCTTCGACAATTTCTTACTTTTCTCTCATCCTTGTGTAGATTTGTGCTCTTTCCTCACTCTTTGCGTGCACTATCTTGTATCGTCCTTAGTTACTTGTTTTTCCTTTGATTTGAGTAGTTTTTAAAATGTCTTCAGTGTTCATAGACAGTTAAAAAAATACAGGCGCTTTCATCGTCGTCAGCTTTCAGTGTGTAATAATTCGTATATCTTTCATACATTTTTCAGTGGAATTTTTCGGGTAATTTTATGGACGCTTCCGACATCGTTATATTCGCCAAATATAACAATTGTGCGCTTTTTGTGCGACCACAAAAAGACTCATCGAGCGCCCGTAAGATTCACTTTGAAAGTGTTTTCAGATGAAGAACGACGCAACTCGAATTTGGGAAGAAATGGGACCAAAGCCTCAATGGACGTAGGGCGGGACTAAACCGCAATAGGGTACAAATATTAATATCAATAATCATATTTTTGCAAAATATCTGTTTTGGCGTATGAAGAATGTTTAAAACTTATACTAATTGCATTAGCATCGAGTAGTTTTATGACGTTCATCCCCTTTAACAATGTCGGTTACA
This sequence comes from Stenopsyche tienmushanensis, assembly GCA_008973525.1. Taxonomy (NCBI): domain Eukaryota; kingdom Metazoa; phylum Arthropoda; class Insecta; order Trichoptera; family Stenopsychidae; genus Stenopsyche; species Stenopsyche tienmushanensis. The sequence continues at coordinate 153,456 of WACJ01000543.1, forward strand.
GTGAACACAAAACGCTTCCTTAACATCTACGAATAACCATGACGCTGCTAAGAGATGCATTCTTGTAATTTTAACGAGCTCAATAGATGGCGCCGCGGACGATGCTAGAGGTTGTGATTCCCCGACAATGCTTACGCTTAAGGGACGTTTCTATCTCATTGGTTAATTTATTTTTTTACTACATATATCAGAAAGAACCGATGTTTAAAAATATGTTCAGTAAATTTCAAGTCAATATAAATGTAAAACTACCTTTTCCAAGCTTATGGAAATGCGCTTACATGCCCTAGATGAGCATTTTTTATGAAATTTAACAGACATATGTATAATAAACGTTTTCATCGTATAGACTACAATTATCTAAAAATATTTAAAACTGTTTATTTAATAAACAAAAAACTACAAAAAATGTTAGTAAAAATACAAACTTTTTTTCAATCGCTCACTATTTTTTTATTTTTCAATATTTCTTTTTAATTGTAGTCTAAGCTATACATAATATTATACAAAGTAAAAATATGTTTAATGTTTTTGCTATAAAATACTTGTGCAGAACTTAGGACTTCCGTGGTGATGAATGTCATCGCTCGCCCACCGATATACGTAACTCCCCACACTCCCATTAAGATACTTTGTCAAACTTTAAAAAATATTTTTATTTTCAATAAAGATAGCCTAATCAACACATTAAATATCAATATTCCATATTTAATACTTTTCGCATAATTTTTTTTATAAAAAATCTCTTTTGGGGCCAACAAGGTAGAAACGTCCCTTAAGTAACTCACATATAAAAGTAAATAACTACAATCGATAGATTCATTCCTCTCCTCGTCCCCGTGACCGACGCTCCATTTCACCACAACAATATGCGCCAACATGGTGCATCTGCTAAACGTCCCGCAAAACAAATTGCGTACAATCAGATGAACGATATAGGAACGTATACGGGACAAACAGACATACAGACATTCATTTTATTATTTTAGGCTATCCAATCACAACCTCTAGCCATTGCGTACCAAATTTCCAATTAATAAAATCATAAATTTAGGCGCTTAGATTAATTTTTGAAGCATGCTTTAATTTTAAGCCCTTTTAAAGCTCTTAAACTATTTTAAACAACTTTTTAAGTATTTACGAAAGATCTTAAACATGTAAGTCTGCTTTGGAAAACTGTGTTCGTTAGTTTAAATTAATCAAATCAAACGACTTAGAGGAGTCTTTCAAAAAAAATCAATTTAGATGAACGACGTCGACATTGCTAATTTTATAATAATTGACGTATGCACAGAATTTGCCAGACCAAGTGTTGCACATTTTTCCTACTTGGGTTTATTTAGGCTTTTGAGATAAATCCATTCCAAACTTTGAGTCAGCGAGTGATCATAAGAGTTAAAGACTTACTCAGGTCATGTTATGTTACACTAATCGTGATAGCGCATTTTGAACATGTAACACTTGGGTTGGCGGACTCTGTAATGTAATAAAACTTCCACATCTCTTTTAAATGTGGAATAGTATTAACATAGTGTTCCTGACTGACAAAATAGCCCCCCCCCCCCCCCCCATAATAATAGAATTTTACATTTATTTTTTCGAGCGTAGATATATTTGATTAGTGCCAATGAGTTCGCATGCCTGTGAATCTAAACCAATAGAATAAATGCGGTAATTATTATTGAACAATTTTTGTTTTAACCATTATTGATTGATTAATATTTTTTGATTTATTTTCAGCATGTTTAATATGATATTTCAGGATTGTTTTTCAAGCATTTGATAACTGTATTATGTGCATGGTTTACTTATTTTAATATATTTTTGTGTAATATTTTTCCTTCCATAATAAATGTCTAAAATTAGGTTACATTTGATATTTGATGAATTTTCAACTTGTTAAATATATGTACAGTGTGAAAATCATTTTTTTCTGTTGATCTCACAATGAAGATTGTGCATGGTTTTGACGTTATGCAAAAATGTCTCCCCAGAGCACTCGAATCTTCGAATTGATATGTACAGTATGCTAGTTATCGATGTCATACACAATGCATTATTTGTGCATGTTTATCGATGGTCTTAAAAATGTTTTCTTTTTCGAAGGTACGTATGATGAGACATTTTTTTTAATAAGCGGATTCATTTCATATTATACAAAAAATTGCGATCGAGAATAATCATTTATGATATTGATCCTTGATAGATATTGTCGGTTAATGATTCTCACCTAACAAAAAAATACAATAACTTATGGATAGAAAAACTTCTACTTGAGGGCAAGAGTTAAAACGACCGCATATCTCAGGGATATAAGCTGGACTACTCAGTGACGTATTGCCAGGATGCTGACCAACACTTAAGATGCATCTGACACCAGTGGAAAACGCGTCTATTTCATTCCATATCTTGGCACGTTGTCCTGATCCGAAGAAAGCCCCCTTATAAATGGACTTAATAAGCATTCCTCTTCGAGCTGGATACCGACTTCGCCTTGAGATACATAAGATGTATCTGAGAAACAACTAGGCTTAACCTTAACCCATACTGTTTAGACCCATAACTACACCATAATTAATCCCCTCATCTCATTTTTTCTACATGATTTCCAGGCTTTTTATCGACCGGGAATACAGGCATAAATCCACTTTTGTCCATTAGATAAAAATCCTTGAACTGAACTGTTTTCAAATGTATCACTACTGTCTTTTACAAAATGTATGCTGGATATCTTGGGACATATATTGGAGTTCAGACAAGATTGAAATCCAAATAAAATCTGATACTATTCAATCATAAATGCATACATATGTAGCGCTTTGAGAGATCCCTGGCTACCGATAGCTGATAAGGACCTGCTCAGATAAGATGGCAAATACAGACGAAGCTTATTATTGATGCTTAGCATGTCCATGACCTCCCAGTTCGATCTTATCGATTCGACAATAGTTATATGTTACTCAAGTAGTCCAAATAAGCATTTTTATCGTATGAATTCTGAAATATATTTCAGAGCATCAAATTTCTCACCGTGTGGATGGATCCCAAGTACTTGAATTCCCGGATCGATTCTGTGTTATGGTCATTTAGTCTCACAGAGGTCGAATATCTATTATTGACCCTCAGTGCCATCATACATGTTCATATATTCCGATCAAAATAAGCAGCAGCTTTTCTGCTGTCCAGTGACCCAGATCCAAGAATTCGATCAGAGTTAGGTTAGGTTAGGTTAGAGTAGAATAGTTATTGAGGTTGAATTCCTTCTGCTTTATAGGTATAACTATCAAGGTATACACATCATTTTCTTCCGACTCTATCTCTCTAGGATGAATTGCTATTTATCTTTTATAAGTCGCTTCTATATTTTTTAACAATTAAAAATGCGGCTTAATCTTAGCTTTTTTTAATATACACTTGTAGACAAGAAGGTTGATTTTTCGATTGTGTGTCGCTTTGTGCTTGGGGCTAATTTTTTCTGTTTTCTATTCAGTGACGATGAGCATGATGCCCGGTGTAGGACTCACCGCCACTCTGAGTCCTAACGGCCTCGAGCTGAGCCCCGCCCTGGCGATGATGAAGGCCACCCAGTGCTTCGAGAACTTGGCGTTCAGCGGCCGACCTCTGGAAGCGGAGACCAACCTCATCAGCAAGGGTCTCATGGAGAAGAACGTCACCGAGAAGGGATTCCTCGAGAAGAACATGATCGGGGGGTCGACCGTCTTCACCAAGGAGACGACTCCGTTGAGAGAAGCTGAAATGGAACCAACCCTAAATCCATCCGATGATAATAATTGTAGTGAAGAAAAGAATGGCGAACTCCAATCGCTTGTCTCGTCGTAATAGTCATTCTTTTCTAAAAATAGTCATTAGCTTTTAACCGCAATATGTGGACCTGATAACGGGAAATTTGGGAACAGATTTTTTTGATTTGTTGAACTCCTGCACTTAAACTCCTGGTATGTGAATCGTTAATAAGATTTCTGTGCAAATGGATCAAAAAGAAGACTATAGCAGTATTTAAAAAAAAAACTATTTTGAACGAAGTTCTTATTAAAAATAATGGTGCGACTTATATATTTTTACTGGCTGATAAATAAGAGGTACATATGAATTGCCTGATAAAATATAGTTTAATAAAATATTTTTAAAAAATGTTCATAAAAAATACGACTTAAATCATACATGCACATACCTATAAAATTATTTTTTAAAAATTAAAAAATCGTCGTGATTGGTTACACCCGATGCAGAAATCCCAAACTTCTATCCCGAAAGTCAAACTTTTCACAAAAAAAAATATCGTTTAAAATTACGAAAAAAATCTAACCAATCACCTCGAATATAAACTAGCTAATAACTTAATATTAAAATACGCTTTTGCTTTATAAAACTTAAAAAATATATGTATCAACATATGTTAATTTTTAAATATATATATATATTTAATTTAATTTTTCAATGACACCAAGTGTAAATTTACAAACGATTAATGGATTAATAAATTCTATAAACAAACGCACAGAATACGAACAGAGTATCCATCCCCATAATAAGTTAATAGATTTATTATATACAGAAATCTATTGATACCCATATTTATTAATATTTAAAAGGCTTTTAATATTGCAATAATTTCATTTTAAATCCAATAAAAATATCCCTATTTAAACCATGGTGATCAAAGGCATCATATATTAACACATTCCCGTCGGGTATGCATAGCATTGTCTCTCGCTTTACATAAAAGCACAGGGTGCGTTTAAAAATAATGCGTCCAAATTCATTAAACATCTTAAAAATAGAATGCGTTGATATACTTGTAGAGGAGGTGTTGTCCAGACCTGGAATACATCCTGGAAGGTCCTTTTCTCCGGGATGTCTTTTAGAGCCGATGTAATATGAGCTTGGATGGCTTCAATCGTGTCCCAATGTTTCCCTTTTAGAGATCTTTTTAAGTAAGTAAACCAAAAAAAGTCTAGGGAAGCCATGTCAGGGCTGTAGGGAGGCTGCGAATCCTGGCTAGAAAATTGTTAACAATGAATATTCGGGGCGACCCTCCTTGAACGATTTGTGCCATCGGAGAATTTGTGATATGAACAAATTATCATCAAACTCTCATTACCATCCCCACGTATAGCGCTATATAGGGCGTTGAACCCAATGATGCCGACGCACTTGACCTAACCTCACGTTACCGGCGCGCATCCCGCCGATTCTGACACTAGTGTAACGTTGAGGTGAGGTCCCCAGGCGACTCCCCGCCCTCACGTGCTCGTCGCTGACGCACGGGTCCGTTCTTCTATCGGGCCGTGATGTTGCTGGACGAATGGATGGAAATAGACAGGCCTCGAATATAAATACTCTCTTATCTAAATAACTATTTATTCCACACAAAGAGAGAGCTCTGGCTGCAGGAGGGACGACCTCCCGCAGCAGAGGCTAACCGACGACTCTCCCGATTTCTATCCAACCGGCAACGGTGCATGCGCAAGAAGCGATCGGTCGGTAAGCAGGTGCAATGTCTCCGCAGGGCCACAAAAGATGGCGTTGTTAAAATAACACATTGCACCTGAAGAGAGATGAAAGATATCGCTGTTAACAGCGCTATACGTAGGGATGGTAAATCGCCCTCGCTACAAACGCATTACTTTTTGAACGCACTCTATACATACATGGTTATTACCTTCCAATTGCCCGAACCCAGGCTATCCCAGCGTAGATGAGGTCTTCCGACAAGTCTACCGCTTACTACTTGGTACCGAATCTAATATGGCACAAGGGACTGTGATTCCACTTCCACGCCACATGACCTGCCCAATGTAGACGGCGAGGTCCGAATGAAGCATGGTGATTGATTCTTCGCCATGTATATCCATGACCTCTCGATTGGACGCAAGATGTTCGATCTTCTTTCGATCGTGCGCATGCGCGTAAACCGACGGGAATGTGTTAATATCACAACAAATATATCAAATATCATTCATCCAGGATCTTTTTATTAACCAAGTATACTCATTTTTACTACCTACAGAGACATTTTTTACTGCAGGTGTCTTCTATGCTGTATATTTTGCGAACATAATAGATTCATAATCGACCTTATTCAAAATCCGTTGCTCTAATTCCGTGTTACAATAAAACCGTATTATAAGAATCCGCGTATATAGAGGTCATTTTTATTATATTTTAAATACGTATGTTTTCGGAAATTTTGAATCTTTCATATACATATCAGTCGATTAACACTTTTATCGTCGATTGGAAACTCTATTCGTATACTGTGCGTATGAAATATGAAATAAATATATTCTATTCCATGTTATGTACGTTCACTGCAAACATATTCGTGTAGTTTTCTACATTGCCGACGTTATTTTCACTGCACAAAATTCGATTATTATTTACACGTTAACAACTAGATGTCGCTCACATTTTCCCAAAAATACATACACGATCCTTTTTATGATTGTTTTAATCGAACATTTTCAATCGCGATACGATTGCGCGATCTCCGCCGGCCTTTTCGACGTCGAAAGGCGTCCTTTCGCGCTGGAATTGCGGCGAAATCGCGATCGCCCCCGAATCGGCCGGCGGACCTCCGTGTTTTAAAATTGAAAACGTTAGGGTTATCATAAATGATATTTTACATATTATAAGCACTGTTGTAAATAATACTTATAAGTGTTGATTGGATACAATACATTTTAAGCTTACGATTGTAATTACGAGTATTTTCACATTTATCTTAAAGAGGTAAGGTTAAATAAAAAAAAAAACTGCAATGGATTAGTGAGAATCACAGAGATTTTGGACCAAGATTTTTGAAATACCTTTGTGATAATATCGATTAATTGTGAACATGTATATTTTGAGTTGTCCTTTTCAATATAAATTTATATGACGTGTTGTATGTTTTTGAAATGGCGTTTGAAACCCGCAGGAGAAGTGTTCTAATCGTGCGAAGAATGTATTGGGGAAATCGAAAATTTAATCACATCTTACCGATGAAAGTCTATTGGCTTCTATTTGAGTGTTTAATCCATTCATTTAAATCCCGAAAGAATTTGTGAAAGAACGTCATGAAACTCTACTTCTCTCGTAAAATTGACATAATTCTTAAACCAGCCAATAGATTGAAATTAAATTTTAATAGTGCCTACAAAAGAGTTTACTGCATCGTTATATTTAAAAATGACAGTAGTTTTCAATCTGTGGTGCGTGTACCAGCATGATTAAGTTCGATTTTTTATTAATTAGGTAAAGCGGAAAGAAATGTCAATTTTTTGTTATTTGGAGAAAAAAAATATTTTAATAAAAGATATAAAATATTACTCAAATAAATAATTTCCATTGCTATTAATAATCGCCCTCTGCGGATTAGGTAGCTTTTTAATGCCTCTTTCGTAAAATTTGGCCGATTTTCTACTAAAGTAAGAATCCAAATGATTTTTCACTTGTTCCACAGAAGTCAACTTTTTATCGCGAAGCGAATGTTCTAATGACTTGAAAAGATGATAGTCTAAAGGTGCAATATCAGGAGAATATGATGGATCTTGCAGCATTTCCAAATCCAGCTCCCTTATTTTGTTCTGCGTAATCCTTGCTGCGTGTGGTCTTGCATTATCATGCTGTAATATTCTTCTTTGGTTGTTAACCAACACTGCATTCCGCACATTTCCGCGTTTAACCTATCTAATTGTGCACAGTATAGCTCTGCTGTGACTCTACTCTGTGTGCCAAAAAAATCCCACCAAACACAAAGGAGGACCTTTTTCACGGATAAAGACGATCGAGGGGTAGAAACAGGTACATGATTTGAAGAAAGCTACTGTTTTTTCCTTCCCAAACTGTTGTAAAGGACCCACTTTTCATCCCCTAGTAACGATCCTTTTTAAAAATGGATCGGTTTCATACCTGGACAATAGCGATGAACAAATGGTTATCAATTTATCTCTCATCAATTTCTGGCTTGGACATTTTCACTATGGCTAAAAAAATATAAAAATATTTGAAAAAGTAAGACAAACAACGGAGCTTCAAAATGACACCAACTTTGATGTATTCACTCGACAGTAACCCGAGGTAAACTGACGGCAAAGACGCAACCGAGAAAAATGACATTTCTTTCCGCTTTATCTAATATTTTTGTCTTGTCATACATTTTATACTATTTATTATTATCAATAAATAAATTTAAATCTGTATCAATTTTTTTACGATATTTGAAGGATCCAAAAAGCGATACAGACATTTTTACTCCAATAACTTTTCGATTTCCCTAATATATTAAACAAATTTGATTTGATCTCGGATGCTGATGTATATGTACGTCGATTAATAAGATTCCTGTTGCTTTACTTTGTGTTTGAGACATTTATCAAGCATTCAACGAGCCAAAACTCAATCGGTTTGGTTCAATTTGTGGTAAGCTCACGATGCATGTTGATTTTATACGATATATATAATGAACATTTGAGGGTAACTTATTTTTATAATTTTTAAAAACCATAAAAATATATATTATTCGTTGAATAACTCTAATATATAAACGAGATAGCATAAACTATGACGAATGCACGATTGCATCAACGCCCGCAATTGATTGTTTTAAGTTGAATCGAGATGTCGTATCTCTCTATATCTATAGCTCCATTGTACCGGGTGGTCAGAAAGGCATATTTTATTCGATTCTCAATCACAAAATTTTCCTACTCGTCTATTTTTTGAAGCCCATTTAAATCGCAGTATCGTAACACCCTCCCCAGGACGCGCCCAAAACCGCCCCCACACCGTTGCGATGACGAACACCTCCCGTGATCGGCAATCACATAAAATATGCATTCTGCAAAAATAGTTCGTGTCCATATCGGCTTAGATATATTCGCCGCTACGCTGTTGGGTCGAGCTACTACAATTATCGGCTTTATGCGATATATTATATCTAGTGACAAGAATATAACATGAATCTAAAATTTTATCTTCCTTGTGGTGTTTAATATATGAATAATATTCAAAAATACAAACAGATACATATGAAATTTATAAAGCTATTATGGGTTTTTGAAATAAATTGATTGAAGAAATAATTACACTTGTCTCATTGAATACCCCTGAATTCATCCTGATTACATTAACCATTATAATACACAGTCAATCCTTCTATAACAACGAGATAGGGACTACGCTATAGAAAGCTAGGCACCCTTACAAAATGTGTACGTGTTTACTTTGTTAACAAGTGTAAGTGACTAACACGCGCGAAAAATACGCTATAGGAGGGTTGATTGTAATTTAAAAATAATAATAAATTTGCCACACATTCCTATGGATTCCTCCACTTCCTTAAAAATCCTATTCAAATGCTTTTAACCCAACTTAAAATTAAAGAATCATCCAAATGCAATGCCTAAATTCCAACAAGACAGCGCTACATGTCATACAACTTGAGAAATGTGTGCCAAAGCAATAATAATCCATAAAAAGGTATCTCCTATTGTACACAAAATTATGCCATACACATAAAATTATTATTTTCTTCATTGATAAGCTTTTGCTATCAAGTGAACAAAAGAATGGAAATGTACAGATTGGCGCTCGTTTTAAGCAGGATCATAATTTAGCTCAGAGATGGAACTTCTGCGAGACTACAAACGAACCAGCGGGATAACTGCATCTTCCCGCGCCCAAGACCATCGGTCGACTCTTTGGTCATCTTTCAAGTGTTTCAATGATCTTTTTAATTCAAGTATATTCTGCTTTTATAAGAATATAAATATATAATTAAGTATCACGAAAACGACTAATGGCATAAACATTTTGTTTGAATTCAGATCAAGTTTAACAGTTTAAATGAAGCCAATTAAGTAACACTTGATTTGTCGCACTATAATGTATTTATTTCACTTGCGTGGTAAATTTCATATTTAAACAAATTTGTATTTTTAAAAAAATCTGTTTTACTTGTCATTTGTCTTACTTCTAATTTTTCATCGTGATCTCTTTTATTCTACTTTTTGAGATTAAATAGCTCTACAAGTTCTTCAATTTTGGGTTACAAATGTATTAGTTAAAAGTAGCATTCCCTGTTGCGCAACGTGTAATTATTCGTTTTCTCGACAACGAAGATGTGAAATCAAGTGAAATTTTGACGATGTGAAAGCAACTGATCTTCAGTGACGAGGTCAAGATGCTCCCTATCTAATGAACATGGTCGCAGACCACGTTCTGTGGACATATCTTGGCATGGCGTCCGATCGCGAGGTGCTCATTTGAAGTGTCAGCGATCTGAAAGGCGGACCGGTTGGACACACAAATCTTGTAACCACTCCATCCTCTTTTAGAGCATTTAGAGTTTTAGCGAGGGCCTTAGCTAACATAAGCTTAGTTAAGTAATGCATCCCGAGAGCTAGTATAATAATCTAATGAAGGAAACTATCTAGAAAAATAGGATACTCCATTTGTATTTTTATATATATCACTAATAAATTTTTATAGCAAAATTCCGGGTTATATTTGAATCCCCCTCGTTTCGACAGTAAATCAGACTTCTTGTTCTGTACATTTCAAGATAATTTTCAAACATTCGAGCTACAAAATTGGTATTCGAATATTAATCTTGAAAGTATAAATAGTAAAAAAACTAAACATCTTACATCTCAAGAAATCATTCATTGATAAGACAGTTATTATCATTTTTTTAAGGCCAACGAACGTAAAAATCATACAAAATTATTTAAAACGATATACAGTTGACTTATATATATTTTTTTGGTTGACTTTGGCAATTTTTTAAGGAATTGAGTTCAACTCGTTTTATTCAATAGTCAAATGCTGTTATTCTTTATTTCGTTTGATTCTCGACTGCAACAAATCGTGACCACTTTGTACCTGTCTTAATATTTCATCCATCTCTCGTCAATCATCTTGTTCGTCTGCTTTTTTTGCATTGCACCTTTAATAGTCAAGAATAATTATTTCGATGTCGATGAACTGTAGTCTTGGTTAATTCATTTTTAACGGGTTTTAACATCCACGTCTTCTTATTTTACTGCAATTTAAAAGCTTATTAATATATTGCATTGATTGACGCGTAAGTTGAATGATTGAAGTCAAGACCTGAGCATGTCCACGATATCTCATGATCACACGCTGTTTCGAATGATCGACAATCAGCGATTGATTCATTAAAAATAAAATGAGCACTTTTTCATAGTGTAAAATTGATGTAAAGTTTTATGTAAAAACATATTAATTAACCATTACAGACGGGAGTCAAGAAGAGAGTTGCCGATTGGCCTTGGCTGCGGGAGGACGTCCTTCTCGCAGCCAGATCTCTCTCTCGTGCGGAATAACGAGAGCGCCCGCGCTTCTATGTAACAGAGCTGTGCCTCAAATTTCACTTGATTTTACGCATTCGTTTACGAGTAAACGAATAATTACGCGTTGTGCAACAGAGGATGCTACTTTTTACTTTCTTTCTTCAGTGACGGACTCAAAAAGCTTCCTATCTGATGAATATTTTAATTGTCTTCAATCCACCAAATTCCATCTTTTGCGGCCTTTTTTTCACGTAGCCCTTGGAAGACAGATCACCGTTGAAGATAGAAATAATCACACACCTCCTTCAGAAGGGATCGTCATTGAAATACGGAGCACCTCACCCCTTCTAATGACTCACTGATGAAGCTTCTGTGGCCGAATAAGGTGACAGTCGGGGAATGTCGCAGCGGTGAAAACAACGAAATGAGGGCTCAAGAAGTCAGCCAGGGCCCCCGAAACGTTGCATTATATTATGTGATTATGTTAATGAGGGTATGTTTAACAATGTGAATATTGTATTATCGGTAACTGGTATATATTGATACATAAAAATAACTATGCAAAACAAATCCTTTTACTTTTTGGCTCCGCCTCAAAAAAATATACACGGAATGTTCTACTTTATTTTAACAACACCAATTTTAAAATGGTTTATAACGTGCACCATCGCCACAGCTCGTAATAACGGTATTTTATTACGCACCCAAAAAGGTCATATACCAACTTTTAATTTCTTCTCGGTTTCACTTTACGAGATAAATACACAAACGTGTTTTAATCAGATTACCTACATACCTGACGAACGCGGTAGCGTACAATTTAAACTGACGACAAAACCGACCGGAATAGTTTTTTATCAGCGTTCAAAGCTTCTGCTGGAATGCAAAGAGTGCAAAGCTTCGAACGAAACGCGGCACGTACAGTTGGCTGCACTGGTTTTAGGCTCAAATGTCAAATCCGTGATAATTTCGCAAACACCCCACAATTACAACGATTACCATCAATTGGACATCATGTATATTAGCACTAATAAATCAATAACATGGTGAAAAAAAGCAACCACGCTGATATGCTTTGAAGTCTTCCGAAAAGATCCGATGGACAGGTTTTTGATAGACGGTCAATTTGGTCCATGTCGTTCAATTAAACGACCATTATTATGATTTATATAGAAATGATTTTCGCTTAAAAAAACGCTACAGATAATAAATCAACGTTGTTAAAATATTCATTATATTCAAATATTCGCGTTAACATTTTTATTAACGTCCTATTTTTTTTTTGCGCAAAATATAAATCATATAGAAATTTAAAAATATATGTATATAAATATTGAGCGATTCATATTGATCCAATCTGAATGCAAATAGTTTTGATGCGTTCATTTGAAAAATTAATTGTATATACACAATAACATCACAAGAAAACTATATTGAACAACCCCCAGACGAGCGGAGAACGAAGATATGAAGCGCCCCTCCCCCTTTTTTTAAAGTTAAATAATATTATTAGAATGTATACTTTAAAATAATATACGAAGACGTCCCAAAGGCATCCAACCTAGCGTATAGATGCCGGTTGTTGTTTTTTAATAAATATTAAATTTAAACGAGGCCTATGAGCTGTCAAAACGAACAACACAGTGGTCGGTCAAATGAAGTGACCACCGAATGCTACACATCACATATTGACTGAACATTTTGCTGTTTATTGGTCCCGCAGATTTTATATCTTAAAACTAAAAAAAAACTACCCAAGATAGCAGCATAAATTAGTAAGATAGATAAATATCGTTCGTGACCTCATTTGACCAGGAGCCACCTATGTAAGCTAACCAGAAAATGCCACAAAAAGCCCTAAAAGAGAATGGAGTGGCCATAAGGTATTTGTGGTCAACCGGTCCGCTTTTCGGACCGCTGACAAGACGAATAAGAGCCTCGCGATCTGAACCCTCATTACAAAACGAAGTTATCCGAAGACTAATCGAGTGGATTCTTTAAATTTTACAATGGCTGTCTTTATTTTATTGCGGGCTTATACCAGCTGGGTCAGTCCAATATTTAAGCGATAAAGGGATTAGACAACTACGTATGTATTATACAGGACAAGGAGTCAATCAGTATTCACTTATGTAAAGTAGAATGGTCAAGTAAAATAAAAACTAAGTGCAACTCTTGACTGAGTAGGTATTCTGCGTTTTGCGCCCCAAGCACAGTTGCGCCCATGTTAGGGGCCTGCTTTGCCACCCCCTTGTTACGGCCCTGCAGACTAGCACCTCTTTTAAACATAAAGAAATGGTAGGCATTTCATAAAGGGTTATACATCGCATATTGACTGAAAATTTGGACATGAGAAAGCTGTGCGCATGATGGGTGCCGCGTTTGCTCACAATGGAACAAAAATAGCGTCGTGAGGATATTTCAATCGAGTGTTTGGCGATGTTTCACAGCAATAAGGCCGAGACTATGCATCGATCCATAACCATGGACGTAATATGGGTCCATTACATCACACCCGAGAAAAAGGAACATAGAGACACGACTATTAGACTACGACTAGTACACTTGCTAAGTTGTATGTATACATATATATTGTAAATTAATACCAGATAAACTAAATTAATAAACTAGATAAATATCTCTAAAAATGCCACAAAAAGCTCTTAAAGCCTTAAAAGAGGACGGAATGGCCACAAGGTTTGTGTGTCCAATCGGTCCGCTTCTCAGACCGCTAACACGACAAATTAACGCCTCGCGATCGGACGCCATGCCCGAACATGTCCACAGAATATGGTATGTGTCCACGAACGGATCTCCGCATAGATACTCCGAGATAGATCCGAAAATCACAAGTGTGTCAAACCGAAAAGAGACCAATTGTGAGAAATAAAGATATTTTATTCCATTTTATTTTGTTTTCTTTGTCAGATCGGACACTTCTGGGACTACCCTAGTACGCATGGTTTTTCGCATTTTACAGGGTTCAAAAGCAGCTGACACGACCGACCTGGATGCATGATTTGCAAATAAATAAAATCGTATACACCAAAAAGGTGGGACGTTTTCGACATGCAAAATATAGACGCTCCCATATTCACCGCCAACCCTTTTTGAACTTGAAACTAGTGACACGCCAGAACCTATTTCAGGTCTTGCGAAATGAACTCCCTAATAAACCTTTGTCGCCTATCCTGAAACATGTTTATCAACGAACACCTTCAGGGTCTTTGAAGGCAGAATATTCCACCCCCGACAGGGAAAAGGCCAGATCTAATAGGGAACTTGTTCCGTCAGGAAATTTGATACAGTTTTAAGCACAAAACATCAAAATGGACCGACGCAATATATTCCAAAAACTCATTAGGGATGAAATTCTATACGGCATGATTCATCAATTATTTGAAATGATCGCTATGAATTTGATCAAACGGTGCATTTGCCGGATACGCGATTTGAATGTATAATTCCCGTGAAAGTAATCCTCGTGATGATATCACAAAAGCTGAATGAATTGTATTAATTTAAATTTGTCGCCTATCATTTCGACGTACGTGATCCGAATCCGCTGTCTGAAATAATTTCATTTTCGCTTATATGCCACCTCTTATAACGTCGCGGAGTCACTGTTTAATTAATGGCGCCACCGTCGATGCAAAGCGAGCCTCTGTTCAATAATTGAAACATTCAAAATAATTAAACTCCCAACCATAAAACCGGTATTGCGACGAGAAATGACTCGGTGCATGATAAGTTTTAACGCATTCTTCTGACACCAATGGAAATATTTTTTTTTATATGAACCGATGAATAAAATCAGCGTATTCTTCTAGCGAAGCAACATTCGATGCGTTCACCCTGGTGGCCCACTGAATAATCGCCCGCAGATAAATCTTGTTGATCTTGCTACATTCAATATCGAGTGCATGAGGAGGTGAATATGATAATGAGTTTCTAAGTTACAAATATGTAAAAATTGAAAATTTAAGCGAGCATGTGTGGATAGTGGCCAAAATATCTATAGCCATAGAATGGGCACGCCTGGGGCCTTCAGGCAATTCAGGGTGATTCAAAAAATGTACGCTCATCCTTTGAAATACGGCAGTTTCACTAGGCCCAAGTTCAAAAACCAAATAAATCCAGATGGTCTCTAACTTAAATTGCGCAATGGACCTCTCAACTCTTTGAGTAGTGAGCTAATTTTAAATTTAGATTCTATATTTGTAGATCCGCCACTTATCATCCGTACAAATCTACTTATCTGTCAGGACCGTCGCAGCGTGTATGAAGCTTGTACATAAATAAATAAACACTGTCGATAGCACACAATACACTTGAAATCAATTAATATCATTCACATATTATTAGTCGTCAAAGTTGGGTTAATGATCTATACAATCGTACGATATACGCAACACACTATCTCCGTCTCTATCTGTCTCCGAACTGAACGTAGAGAATCTATATTTACCAATATTTTACAATAAGAAATGAGTCAGTATAGAATCATTGCTTAGTGATTAAGAAAGCAAAATACAGGACACGATAGGGAAACGTTTTTGTCATATTGTTGTTCATTTCAAATAAGGTAATTTCCCTGCCGCACCCCCTGTACTTCAAATCTAATATATAAAAATGAATATTTCTTTGTTCGTATGTAATGCGCTGCCATATCGTTTATCAGATTGTGATAAAACTTCGTTCATTTATTACTAAGGATTGCGCGAGTAATATAAGCATAGTCTAATATATAAAAATCAATGTTTGTTTGTCCGTATTTAATGCGCTTCCATACTGTTTATCCGATTGCGATAAAACTTTGTCAACTTATTGTTTACACTTGCGGGAATAATATAGACATAGTAAAAATATTGTATTGTAATACGGTGATTAAATCGGTCTTCAAGACAAGTGTGTGCATATGCTTTTGGATCCCAGCTCTCTGGGTCGCACTACACGTGACCTGAAGCAATAAACCACGTATTTTTTTAAAATAATTATTAAGCACTTATGGCATTGCAATGCATGCAGTGTATTCGCTAGATCTAAATAAAAAAATAGATGATATTAAGAATGAAGCTGGATTAGGCGAAACAGGCCCAAAGCTTTTGGATCGATCCAATACATGGATATCCCATATTTTTGAGCCATTACTTAATTGTCAGCATAAGAACAAACTGTGCTTAAAATGAGGGTATCGTTTTTAACCCTCGACCCACACAATTAACACAGATCGAGGTTAACATGCGGTTTAAATTCATTGCAAATTCAGTAGGCGTCGACAAGCAAAGGTCGATAATATTGGAGCCTCGTCGTTACACGTCCTTATTGCAGATTCAATTCAGGATCCTCAACAAACAAAGAATATCAACAGTGTTAACACGACGATTCATTATAGCCACATAAATCAACCGAACAAATTTATGTATCCAAATTAAAACCGGTACGATTTTATTAACCGGTTTGATTGTTCGTAACATCATTGCCGTCATGGTGGATTTTTAACATCTCAATCTGATTTGGACGCTTCCTTATTATCATTTATTTCGCTGTTCAATCTGAGCAATTAACATATTTTTCACATGAGATTGAACTCTCATAGACGGAATGGTTCATCAACTGAGATCATTAAGCAATAGATTGATCACTCGAAATAATGCGAAAAAATAACGGTCCATTGCTTTAAATGCCGGCTTAAAAATGATCTATTTACAGTTAATTGTATCTATTTAAAATATTTTATGAACGCGCTTCGATGATATTTTCATAATAGAGATCGATGACAATTTGATCTAAAAAAATCATCGACATACAATAATATAAATTGGAAACGTATGATGGCATCATTTGATATATAATTTTAATCAAAATATTTATCCAACGTAAGATATCGATCATATAATTTTTTATTGATTAAATATTTAAATAACCGATTTCGAATTTTTTTCACCTGTTAAAAATATTTTTTTCAAATAATATTTAATCAGTTAAGCGACTCACCGGTGAGTCGCTGACGCTTATTATGATCTAATTAATTAATTAACGCTAGCCTCCAGGATGAATTTCTCCCCATAACTTACGCTAAAACCCCTAAAAGATGCGGAAATGGCCACAATGTTTGTGTGTCCAACTGGTCCGCCTTTCAGACTGCTGACACTTTGAATGAGCGCCTCGCGATCGGTTTTTTGACTTCCATGTTTTAGGATGCGCACTGGATATATTTTATCCATCGATTACCTTTAGAAAGGAAGAACCATCAATAACGAATATTAAATGGCGTTGTTGGTGCATTTGACGGAAAAAGAAAAGTTTGATTAGTCATCCTACGAACTTATTGAGCGATACAACATTCATAACATCGTATGGCGTTATACACACGACAATAATTGTCGTACTTACATACATACAGAGCAATTGTATGCGGCAACTTCATATTACAAAGAGTAATGAAAAAAAACTCTTAGCGAAACTAAGCCGCGTTTTTACGATATGACCCAAAATGTTTGTCTGTCTGTTTTTAATATGCAGAATACAAACAACGACATACAACAACAATCGATTCTTATTATTCAATACTCGGACACTTCATAAATATATCACATTTTCAAATAACTAAGTTCAAAATCTACGAGCATGGCACTTGTTCGTATCTCAGACACATTCCGATGTTATCTTCGGGGTTCGATTTTGCAGTCGGCGGACCAAATTTGATGCTGACCGCGAATGGCTTGACGGACGACTCGATCCTGCAAGACTGCCCCGAAGGAAGATCAGGACACAGCGTTGAGCCGCAATGGAAAGGATCGCATATTCCAGGACTATAAGTGCCGGCCTGCAAAATATACAAATTTTGAATATACACACAAAAGCGATTGACCGAAAACAACCGGAACAGTCACCGACGTACAAAGGTTTGAATGAGTGACTTTATGGACTGTCTTAAATTAGCCGCCTGTTTAATTGTTTGATCGAACTTTTGGATGCTGATAAATCGGACGCTCCCAAAAGAGTACTCCTCCCCCACACAATACACCGGTAATCACTTTGTAATTAAACAAGGGTTCGTAATTAAACTTTCCGCCCGAGTATTGCCACATCTCACGCCGGAGTAGCCCTAGGCTGCTAAACATCCCAAAGGACCATAGAAATTTATCAAAGGGCTAAAAAGTTCCTCATAAAAATTATGAACATAATTCAACCTATATTACAGCAAGGCATATTTAAAAAAAGTTTCTTAATTAGAATCGGAAATGTCGCTTATTTAATCCTACATATATATTTGACGGGGGGTGGAGATAATAAATTACCCCAATAAATTCATCTCCATCGCACGGTGTAACAATGCGATCCTGACACCGTTGTCTGCCAAAACTGGAGACTCCCTGGCCGTAGTTGCCATAGCCCCAATATCGCCATAATTGTTCGTCTTGTCCACCTCCACCTAAATGCTGCGCGTATGGACTCCATCTTGTAAATTGGCGGGCGTTTGAGACCTATAAATATATTTTTTAATTATGAATATGAAGTTATGAAACATTACTTACTACAATACTAAAATAAATTTCTTTAGAATGCCCCGTATACATTCCTATAACATGCATCAGTGTAATCGAAGGATGCACCTATAATACGGCGGTTGGGCACTGCTCACGTGAGAGAGCGAGACAGTCGATCTTCGATGAGATAACGAGCGCGCGCATGCTTTTGGCTCCTGGCCTTTCGGCCCGCGCCTTGCCTATCCTTGCATTATACGACATTGCCTAACGTATGTATACACAGACCTGATTTGTATTAACAGCTGGAATAGCTCCATCTCCCGAACCAACCACTTCTTCATCGGCAGCCAATTCACCCTGCGTGGGCGAATTCGGATCTCCCAACGGTCCAGGATCAACAAACTCCGTACCTGCTCCTCCGAATGATCCCGGACCTCCTATAAACCCTCCATTTCCTCCAGCTCCCCCGCCTGCAATTGTGTATTTATCAACATATATTCTGAGCACATTTACAACAACAACAAACGTTAATTCATTACCATTTTGCCCTTGAAGTGCAGCATTGGGCCCAATCCGGAAACTTCTAGCATCACACGGTTCGTAGGCAATGGAGCACATGCCTCTGTTCTGTCTCACGCATGCTTTATAATCTTGATTGGCAAGATGTCGTCCATTATCGGCATAATTTAAAGTCTGAATAAATCCTATAAATATATTTACATCTTATTAATGACTTAAATTCCAACAGCCACAATAATAAGTGAAGAGAAGAATGTGACACTCAATGATCAAAATATACATGGTGCGGCAGGGAAACTGCCTACTGGAACAGAGGCGTTATTGTCGTGTCAACAAACTAGCAATTATTGTTGCAATGAAAAAAAATATATATTAAACCTCTTTTTTTGGTAAAATACTGCATACATCCAGCTGGTGCTCGTTGTCCAAAGGCTACTTGAGTCACTTTGATCTCCCAAAAGCGATTCACATTCGGTCGCGACATCTTCATATTAATTAACACCTTATTTACAGCCTTGTCAATATCGTAATATACTGAAAATATTTGCACAGTCATTTAGGAGCATCGTAAATGCATTTTAACAGTTTCTTATGCAAATACTTGTTGTGTACCGTGTTGATCACTATTCTGGCCGCAGAGCCTGAAGTCCTTTGTACTTCCTCCTGTCATAATAAAAACGTCTGAATCACAATCGCCAGTCAATCGATTTGGTTGACCCTAAAATGTAAAATAATGCATTGTAAAATTACTTAAAATGTCGAAGGTGTATACTCCGAATAACCTAGACCAAGACTTTTGTTAATCCCATAAAGCTGACGGGAGCTGGACTGCGCCTCCACCTCTGAGTATCGAGAACTGTGAGATCAAGTTCTCAAGAAGGAGTGGAAATTGATGATAAGCTCCGTTTTGTTCCACATATGGAGAAGGCCGCAACAAATGCGGCTAGTATTGCGGAAGGTCTAGCTAGGTTGATGCCTAACATCGATGGCCCTACGACACACCGTCGAAGATTATACAACGAGGTGGTGCAGTCGGTACTTTTGTACGGAGCTCCGATATGGGCCGAGGCACTACACTTCGAAAGGGCCAGGCTCAATCTGGCTAGACTACGGAGGAGAAGCGCGATCAGAGTCGCAGCAACATACCGCACAGTATCAGAAGACGCAGTCCTGGCACTGACTATCATTCCGCCAATTGACCTGCTCGCAAAGGAAAGGAAAGTCATACGCACCGAGGAAACCAGGCAAAGAGCTAAGCAGTCCACCATGGCGGAATGGCAATCTCGATGAGACAGCTCCGCCAAAGGTCGATGGACCCATCGACTCATTCCGGACCTAAAGCCCTGGGACAGCTAGGTAACACGGTCAACTGTGCTACCACCTTACCCAGGCACTCACTGGACACGGCTGCTTTGGTAGCTACTTGCACAAGACTCAAAAGGAGGCCGATCTGAAATGTCACCACTGCGGAGCGGATCTGGACGATGCCGCGCACACGCTATTCGACTGCCTGGCTTGGAGCACCGAGAGGGACACACTGCGGGAGGAGCTTGAAGTCAATTAATTCACTCCCAGCAACATGGTCCCTACGATGCTAACCAATGCCAGGGCATGAAACGCGTTGTCCGGATACGTCGCGAACGTTATGCTGCAGAAAGAGGATGCTGAACGACTGAGACGTCGGACATGCACCGAAGCATCCTCCTCCTCTTCAACCCATGAGCGAGAACCCAGCGGGAGCCCGAGGAAGATACCGAAGAAACCCAGGAATAGAGGAACCGCGAAGAATTCGCGATAACATGAGGCCCTAGATGGATACATATCGCCACCCTAAAGCAATACTTTACGGTAGCTGGGTGACGGCGGAACCGAAGGAGGGATCTAGTGAGTCAAATCTCACACTATCCCAGAATGGCGGTGTCTTGAGTCCACTAGGGATGCGAAGATTCCCCTCCTTCGAAAACAAAACAAAAAAAGGCTTGCTACTGGTCTAGTGGTTGCTTGATGCTACATATGAACATACACATAATGGAGGCGGCAAACAAGGACACACTACAGATGATTCTCCCTGTCTTTTCGACCAACTGCCGCTTGAAGTTTCACTCTTCGTGATGTTTCTTGTCAATATATCTTGCTGAAGGGAGGCTATGAGAATAAACTCCTTCGATAATTAGATCTTCAAGCCAAGCTTAGCCATGCTTGAGAAAGAGACTCCTCGTCATAAAAGTCTCGCAGTTGGGATCACTCTGGGAAGATTTGTAAATAAATATTTTGAAGCAATTAAACTGTTTTGTTTATCATATCATCGCCTTCCATCTTTCAGGCCTCTTCTCCGATCCAATAATTGAACAAACTACGCAGGACATATTCTTCCCATAAATCACACGATGCTCACTTTGCATTTTGATCTTAATTTAATTTATAAGTAAGAATTTTATTTTGACCTGTGTATTTAAGTGATATATTTAAGAAATTTAAATACAACTTATACCATATTAAAGTGTATGAAATCCAGCCTTAGCTGGGAGGCTCCGTCCATTTTTCTAATCATCACAGAACAACCAGACAGACTCCTTGCTAAACTCGGAAATTCTGGTGAAATAAAATATGTCAGATTGTTCTTGATCTCACTTCCGCATGTTGCCGTAACTGTAATGAAAATCAATCAAATTAAAATAAAAACATGTATGTAAAAGTATGCTTTAAAAAACTGCATTGCAATTTTAATGTTTATTCAACAAGAGAAATTATTCTAATTAAAACATTTCTGCTCTACTTCTCGCCAAAACTTCAAAATTTGGCTCAAGAACCTGACAATCACACTAATTAAGCGAACATTCAACAGATGGTTCCAAGAATCATTGCAAAAACTGAGACACTGATTACTAGTCCCACCATAATTGAGGTCTGATGAAGACTTACACACACAGCATACACCGAACCCATGGGCGCAGAAACCGCTGGAGGTCCCTCCTTGTCTTCGGCAAGTATATGGATTCAAGCACAAGCCGGATCTTCGTCCATCCTGGGCCTTGCATTCAGTTTCGTCCGTGAATGAGAAGATGTTGAACACGCTTAGGACTACAAAAAAAAAGCAAAATGAATCATTTATCACATGATGTGCACACGCGGAAAAAATCGCACTTGAACTTGACCCGCAAAATCCACACCACAACGACCCTGATTACGAACACTACCCGTAACTGTTCATGGAACCAGATAATACTGATCCCATGAGCACCTTTGCCACTTTGGAAGTATTACACGGATAACTCGAATAACAGGTAGGCATAACCCGGTAAGCTGAATACATGAACGCGCTTATATGGAAAATGAACGAGGTTTCCTGCAAAATAATGTCGAACAGGAAATGCTATACGATCCGAACACAGCAAGAAGATGGCTAGTCATGCAGGACCATAAAAACAACCAGCACATAAACTTCTTGATTCAATCGACAAAATCAATTTAATTGACAACTTGATATTGAAATAAAAAGCGTAGAGCAAGTGATTGGCTTACAATGAAATATAACAAAGAATAAGGCTTGGATTACATCAAGATTTTAAATAAGATCGACGATAAATCTATAGAAGTCATGCAGGCATGAAAATGCTTAACGTCCATCAAAAAAATAAGATCAAAGCAGCTGAAGACAGAGCGGATGCAAAAGTAGAACCTGGAGTATATGGTATGACAAGGCCTTAACGATATGGATGTTTGGGATATTCAAGAATGGTGGAAGAAGAGAACGATGAAGCAAATTTTTGTATCAATGGTATCTGTGATAATCCATAATACAGACAATGAGATGATTGAATTGCTTAGCATTTTATCTAGCTGAAAATTTTCGATAGTAGAATTTGCTAATTTTAAGTAATGGGAAAATAGAGAGTGTTCAAGAATTACATTTGAAAGAAGTGTCCAATAAAGCAAATACGGTCTTCCCTCCTATAATGACCATTTTGTTTGCAATGTTTCTAAAGAATCTTTTAACCATCATAAAATTTAAGTATTCGTTGATCATCGTAAAGAGCAATTCTTTCTGCTTATAATTCACTATGTCACTGTTACGAACAAGGCTTAAGAACAGAATGAGTGTTTTGAAGTCAAAACTCGATTGTTCGTGTTGTCTTGAGAACAAGGGTTTGTTCTGATAATAAAGATACTCGGATCATTCTTATCATTGACCAAATTTGTTATTCACCCTTGACTGCTCTAGAGTGGCGTTATTAGCCAAATATCACCACTCCTTTACAAAATCTACTCCTTCAGAAGTAAAGTCAAACTCAACCAAATTTATATAGATCTTTCAGTATATCTTGTAAAAAATAGAGTATAGAAGTCAAGATGCTGCTGAATATTTGTGATGACTAAAAAAAACTTATCTACAGGATGCGGCAGGGAAACTTCCTCATATGAAACTCCATCCTTCTCGGAATATCTGATCGGCTCTCTGAATCTGAATTAATAACGAAGATAATAAATAGACTAATTAATAATTTTCCTCTTTAGATCTACTATTCTGCATTGCTTTCCAATTATTCCAATCCTCAAGTACGCACTTCTTTCCGGATGTGATAAAAGCAGGATAGTTGATCGACTATCCACTCTGCTTAACAATGAGCATTTCACACAAAGCAACACACTCGGCATACCGATGTTAACGTTCCACATATCGCAATTTGCGACCAACGAAAGCCATTATTCTTGTCAACACCCTTCAAACGGTACACAACTTCACATCTGATCAAATCCCTCTTCATAATCTGGGACATTTTGAATCGACAAAACCACAAACTAACCGCAATTCAATAACTGATCGTAAATATCTGCACAACGAATTAACAAGCTGCATTCGAAAATTTTAAGCGTAATTCACTGCCGACAATACAAAGAGAAAACAATAACAACAGTTCGTAACTTATGATATTGAAATTTAGTGGGTCATTCATGATGCGCATTCCAGTACGATTGCTTCGTTTTGATGTGCAGATCTGCCAGAGATTAATCTACTTTCTCTTGTCGATGAGAAGATAAGTATTCAAATTGATGAATTGAACGCTGTGCTTATGATGTATTGTTGCATAACATTATCAAAGTGTTGAACAGCCGGATTAATGCATCCACTACTAAAAAAGGATATACAACGGAAGAAGCAGATCAATCAATGTGTCGATTAGGAACATTAATCGATGAAAGAAATCTCGATAAGAAACAAACATTTGTATGCATTTGGGGCAACTTACTTTGACGCATGTTATGACCTTAGCAAGTTCTCGCATTTTCATGTCCAATCACCGCTCCAAATTATTAACCAACACAGTTTGCTGACAAATCGCTCTGTACATCGAATGTCTCAATGTCTTTTGTAGGATATTTGATATATTGATATAATAATCTAATGAATCCAATCCCGGGATCCCGTACAGTTTTAGGTGCTCATGAATCCCGGGATTGGTAAACATAATCCCGAAAAATTCAGGATTGAAATTTATATGTAACAGAATTCATACGCCTCACCAGCGCGATGAAGGCTATTAAATCGAGACATTCCCGCCTAAATCTGGACGCTTGGAAACAATGGCGTAACTACTAATTGGAGAGCTTAGGCGACGCCTAGGGGCAGTAATTGTCTAATCTATGTATAAATATATACAGTACATATATGTTTTTCAAATTGTTATTAATATAACCTTTTCCTACCGGTGATGTATTTACTACACATCGACTCTAATAATGGGAATATCGATATGTAATATAATAGATACGGGGTTCACAATTTTTGTATTCCTCCGTAATATAATTACGAATCACATCAAGATATTATAGTATATAAGTATTCATCTGCAGCGACAGAAATAAATAATTTGTCGGGAAATCGGGAATTTTGCGAGTTTTAGTCCGCGTCTCAGCAGAAAGGAATTTAATCAGTCACATTGATGGTGTTGTACGAAAATGAGGGCTCACGCGGTCATCAACTCGAGCTAGCATTTAAATATCTGATGACGATACCTCCAACAATAAATAAAATTCTTTCGCCTTCAAATTATTTTTTATATTAAACAAATGGACTTATTAGTAATTTTTTATCAAATTTATTAATGTAATTTCTTAAACTATTGATATGATAGGCAATGGGTAGCCCCCATATGAAAATATTTATCCCTAGAATAAATTATTGTGGAGATCACTTACGTTTGATAACAGATATGGCACCCTTAACACATTAACTGCGGGAGCACGCATGCATTTTAACAGTCTTAAAAGCTCTTATACTGATTTCAAATCACGTCTAACGCTTATAAATATGCATTGCATGTTATTTAATATGTTTAAAAAAGTTTAAAAACCAGAAAGTCATGTTTTTTTATCTCATTAGCAACTTGTTAGCTAATTAATGTGACAGTAGATAATAATCTATGATTCACAGGAGACTTTTTTTAATTAGCTAATGTCTTTCTTAGAAGAGATTTGAATACAGGTAGGGTCACATATGAATTATATTTTTGTGGATCATTTTAAAGATCTGCATCCTTTTTTGCATAAAAATACACTGTGTATTTTGTTAAAATAGTTTTAATAAATCTACTGTGTAAAAACATAGCATAGCATAAATATCAGCTGATACCACATTAATGTGTTTTAAGGGGAAGATATTGAATATTGTACTTACTTTTTCCTTTTCTATTCGAAGTGCTGTTGAATTCATATGGTTCGATCTGCTCGATCGCGTTGATTCGCTTCGATCTCTCCGTCCTGGCATCCTTCTTCCCGATCTTAGCCCCATCGTTCCAGATGTCGTATGTGTTCAGATGTGCATTCTGATATGGAGTCTGTTCAAAAATTGGAAACAAACACAACACAACCAGCAGCTTTATATTCAGTCGCATCGTGCACCAGGATCACGTTTTAAACACAATCATCTTAAGATTCTAGCGAGCGATCCTTTAAACCTTTTTCGACTTGACTCGATCACTTCACATTGCACCGTGGAGCTTGTGGCGATCTACCAGTCAACTGGCAGTGCTCGCGACTCCAAGTTTTGTGGGCAACTGTGACTCAGAGTGCAAAAACTGGCGAAGCACATCGCTTCAAGTACCATGGCAGTATAGCGGTTCTCTGTACACTCGTTGCGCGACTTTTGGTACTTAATTGCAAAACAACAAATTGGGCAGGAAAGCTTGTGAATTTAAATGGACCGCTATTAGTGCGCCGATGTAGGGTGACACATATTTGGGTCGGCCGCGGGCCGACTACGAAATGCAGCAAACACGGTTATGCTCTTTGCGATCCGGAACATGCTGTTAATGTTTATTATTTACATCTTCTATAAGGTCACCTCTTCCGCTTACTAATCTGAATCTCGATTATATTTTCACTCTGCTCGGATCTTAGCATAATTAATGTCGCATTAGAATCTTTTCAGATCAGCTGACCCAATCATAAACGCTAAGGAATTGCTGCATGGTGTTAAAGAACGATATGAAAACAGGTTGCAATAATACATTTACATTATTATTGAACAATTTTTTCAACAAAAAAAAGGAAGAAAGATGTCTACATCCAAAAAAATGTTACTGTTTGTTGTGCATTTTGAGCAAATGGAATCATTTGGCCACATTTTTTCGAAGGTAATATTATTATGAATGCTAAGCGATATCAAAGTGATTTTCTCGAGAAAACAAGGGACAGACGCGCAAGGAGTGCTCCCGCATATAATGTGTTAATATGCCATTTGTATAAAAATCTTTGGATCAATGAAGAGGAGCTGCTAAGTGAAATTCATAATGCAGCCCTAAAGAAGCACTACACACTAAAAGAATTCAAGGAATCCTCGATCATCCTGCCCTTTCGTTTCAAGGAAATACAAGGAAACTCTTATCATCAGCTTTGCGCCGAAGATCCGAAACATGCCCATGGACAGAGCCAGAGTCAAGGTGCTACAAATGCCAACAATACGGGCACATTCGTGCTACCTGCCGATCCAAAGCTCTGTACAACCTGAAGAAAGAGATAGACCATTCCACCGGGTTCTGGGAATATCCAGCCTACAAGGCTAATAAAAGAATCGACTACTTACTAAAAATTGGACAAATTAATCTAGCAAGATCAAATGCTGCAGCTACAGATTTGTACAAAGTTACAAGTGAACTCAGCCTCCATGTCGTGATTATCCAAAAGTTTCTGTACACAAAATGCACCATTAAAGAACTTTGTTTCTTTTATAGTGTTTACACTTAGGTTGAGATAAAAACATAATCAATCCGTAGTGGCACTCAATTTGAGAAAGGACATATGCTAAAAATAGTATCCGTCTAAAGCGCATTTGGCGCCAAAACTGTAGCAGATCTTAAACGCCGTAAAGGCACCGGATCTGGCCAACAAGTCCCTGTGGCCAAGAGGTCCAGAAAAAGGACCACTGACACGGGACAGGAGCAGATCTCTCGGCCGACATACCCAAACACGATCACACACAATCCGAACTATATTATATCTTCGTTCTTACTAGTTATGCCGCAAAGCGGCTTTGCCCCGCCAGGAGCTGGGAAGTCCAGTGACTGGTGTCGACCCATTTTAGCTTGGGGCGAGATGAGACTGAGCCAAAGAAATTATGCAAGTGATCACCGTGAAGCGACTCAGACCAACTGCGTTCCCAATCGGCAATTGCCGCGTTCCTAGCCCATTTGTGCCGCAGATTGTGTATATCGTCGTGGGTCTACATGTTCAGCTCCTGTGGTGCACACGGGTATAAGTACAGGGTTCCAAATTTTCCCTTGCTGCCAAATAGTCAATGAGTCCCCGAAAATATTACAATTTTTTGGTCACAGTAACTTGCATTACTTATTTGGACATATGACATGCAACTTCGAAAAAAATGCATATCTAGCAACCTTTACATTTGAAATAGAGTGCAAAAATGCAATTTCTTTTGAAAGTCGAGCTTTAGATGTCCACCAATTAATAACAAACGAAATACGTGACAACAAAAACACAAATAGGAATTGTAAAGGACGATATTAAAAAACGACATTTTCATCCGGAACCCTTAATGCAAATGATGCCAGGAATTAATCCATTGTATTTTTTGCGTTAAGGGTAAAATATCAGCCCTCAAGATGAACACGTCGATCGATCAAAGTCAATGATGGCTTAGATGGTTTATCTATTCGATACAAATTTAACGAATATTCTTAGACAGGAGACGATCCTCGTTATTTGATGGTAGTTTGCTGAAATCGCTAATTGAATAAAATGAATCGAAGAATCACGAAGAGGGCGCAAAATCTCGTGTTTTGTAGTTTGAGTTTTTGACGCACTAAAAATAAATACACACTCGTTTAACACTGTCACTATACAACACGGTTTTGTTATAGCACGGTTGATGATCTAGGTGTACTTTCATAATTTTCTGTTCCATGCGTTAATTGAAAATCGTTTTTCGCTTTTTTGCATATTCAAGCCCTAAAGCGTAAATATTTTAAGTATTTGCATAAATTATCAAATATCATCGTTTTACTGATTGCAGAGCAAACATAATTTATAAATCCAATATTCAGCAGCAACAGTGAATAATTTTTCATTCAAATAAGTAAGCGTATCTCAGACGACCTCAATTATACAATGTATGAATGTGTTTCCATGAGATTATTGTTAATAACGAACGGTGGTTGTCCAATTATCAACAATAATAGCCCATTCAAAATAAAAAGCAAATCGACTCTGTAACGGTTCATGCAAGAATTTTAATAATAAAAAAAGTTGCCTGTCGATGGATAACAGAGCTAATCAATAAAAATGAGATATTCTTGTGCTTGCATTGATAAAATAGTAAGCAACTAAATGAGCACATAGCTGATCAAATATTCAACAGATGGCATACAATGTTTTAAGCAGGGCTTCGAACCGGAACGAAACAGAAAACCGGTAAAACCATTGTACCAACCGACGAAACCGATTCGAAAATATCGGTTTTTTCAGCCCTGAGAATATTGCGCATCTGTCGTATTCATCCTGTATTATTTGAAAAGAAACGCAGCAGTAGTTGCGTGGTTTGTTGCTTCAGATCATATGTAGCGCGGGCTGAAAAACTAGGATTCAAAAGCATGCGTGCTTGCCTTAAAGACCGACTATCTCCCTCTCTCCCGTGAGCGGAACTCAATCACCGTATTGCGCGCGCATCTTTCCTCTCTCCGTTACCGCGGGTCGCGCTTTACTTCACCACACCAATATGCGTCAAAATGGTGTATCCGTCAAACAGCTCGCAAAACAAGCTGCGTACACAATGTTTGTACTGATGAGATGCGCATAAAAACTCCACAAAGTTTCATCACAACCGGATGAATGGCATAGGAACGTATACGAGACAAACGGACTACGAACCACAGACATTCATTTTTATAAATATAGATTTAAAAAACCCAAAAGCCTTTGTGTAAATCGATAAGTCTACTTTGCCGCTACATCATCGTTATCGGAACAAAAAGGTAAAGGCAAAAAGGATGACATAATATCTTTTCCGAGACTGATTTGGTAAATGTTTTATTCCAGAAGTAAAAAATATTGTGAAGAAATAGAATTTAAAATATTACTGATTCATGATAATGCTCCAGGTTATTCCCCACATTTGGTGGAATCCCATTCAAACATAAAAGTAGTTTATTTACATCCCAACACTACAAGTACTGTCGGTAGATCAAGAAAGTATTGCCAACTTCAAAGTGAATTATTTAAGAATTACTTTTACCCAAACGATTGAGACAAGATTTGATTGAGATTGAGGACTTGGGGCGCGAAACTCAGAATATCGACCTGGTCGAGAGTTGCACATGGTTTTTATTTTACTTGATCTTTTTATTTTACATGAATCAACACTGATTGGCTCCATCTGTTTTATAATACATACTATATTGTCTTATCCCTCTTCTCTTCGTTATTGCTTAAACATTGACCCGACTCGGCCCGGCATAAGCCGCAATAAAATAAAGGCAACAATATTTTTGACCGATTATAAAATTTAAACAACCCACCCGATCAGTCTACTTCATTTTGTGATAAGAGCTTCGAAATCGTTCTATAGATAAGTTCAGGTATGGCGTCCGATCGCCAGTCATCCATTTGTCATGTCAGCGGTCCGAAAAGTGGACCGGTTGGATACATGGATGGCTTTTTGCGGCATTTTCGGGGATAAATGCGCACTTGGGGTCTTCCATGATCTGTACGATCACGGAAGCCATTTAGTTTTATGTTATAAAATTTGACTACTTTCTACCCCGCACTCATAATGCAAATGGCAACTCGAATTTGATATTGAGCGTGTCCTTGCAGACATAGATATTAAATTCAAGTTTTGCACCTTGCTATGCACTTTAGTTCCAGTCCAGTTTAGTCCAGCTGTAAAATAAGTGTTCATAATGTGCAAGCCAGGTGAAAGATTGATCTCAGTAAAAAAAAATTTGATAACATAAGACTTTATATATAATAGATAAAGTTATATAAAAATTTTCATTTGACCACTCTCATTGAAAAGTATATTGATACAATTTTCAATATACAAATATTTAAAAAATACATTATTTTTATCATTTTTACACAGAACAAGGCATTAGTTCGTATTGTATACAAATTCCAACGTCATTAATTTTAGCGTAGGGATTAAGTCTGAATCCCAACCTGTGATTTTTCACATGATCCGCATCAAAGCATCGCTCTGTTTTCACAACGGGACACAGTGAATTCAAACAATAAAATCCTGCACAAGCCTAAAACAAAAATTAGCATAAATCAGACAGCTTCTTAGATGACGATATAAAAACGTTGGCAAGTTCAAAGATTACTTTAAAAGAATTTTCACTACAGGGTATTACTACATAATTCTGGCATGTATTTTCCTGATTTATACTGCGCTTTTTAGTACTTTTAAAGTTTAGATCTACAGATGTGGATTTTTCCTAAAAGAAAAAAAAGCATTTGTCTCATGATACATTGTATAATTATATTATAAAACTAATATCGGGTAAAGTGGAGAGTAATCAAAATTTCTTCGATAAGTTCTTTCACAGTTTGTATTGAGACACGGTTCAATAAACACAAAAGTTTCGTTATGACGTTGAAGCTATATTTGTAAATTTTATTTTATCTGTAAAGAGGTAATCGATACTTATGGAAATATTCTGAAACTAAACATGTGTCTGCTCAGTAGTACGGTGCTGACAACAGATAAGAGAAAATGATGGAAATTTTTTTTTATTACGTTCCACTTTACCCATACGTAAAATTCATACGTCACATAAATATTTCAACTTGTCAGGAATAAACTTTTTGCAGAATTCGTGACTGCATTGCACGGCTTTACTTTTTCTTACGCACCATCTACGATTTATTGTCTCGTTTTTTGATTCGATTATATTGTCATCACCATTTGGACTGAGGTTTCTTGTTATGGGGTTTTTCTGAAAGTTTTAAAATAAACGATTAATTCAAAATTAAAAGCAAACCTACCTCAAAAAACTTTCATCGACGCTCATCAACTTATATTACCATACATTCTTCGACATCTTCCGGAGATCCACCGCCTGCACAAAAATACATTAGGCAACTTATACTCGTGGGCTGCGCAAAACACCATCTTTCGTTGATTATTTCTTCGCGAGAAGGTTCAACCGCCAATTTATCGCCTACATAGGACATTTTTAGTGGGTTTTTCTGAAAATCAATTAAGCATGAACATATAAACGTTATAAAATAAAATTACAGTCAACCCCTTCCTATAGCGTTTGCAGCGGACGTAAGCAACGGATAAAATACATTCACGCGTGTTAGTCACATGCACTTGTTAACAAACTAAACGCATACAAATTTTGTATAGATGGCATTTCTATAATGAGGTCCATATCTCGACGCTATAGAAGGGTTGACTATATTATTTCATAACCAATTCTAAATTAGCCCAATATACTGTATATTATAATAAAAAATAATTACCATACACAGTTCTTTTGTTTGTTTATTATTACTTCCTCCACAAAAAGTTAACGAGCATCGAAGGAAAATTGATTGTTCTGCGCACCATTTACTATTTATATCTGCATTTTTGTTTTTAGTATACATTACACTATTATCCATCTGTAAAAATTAATCAATATTAATTATTTTCGTTATAAAAACCACACCCGAATTTTCATATGAAAAACTAGTATTTCAACGTAATTTTTAACACGCATAATGCATGAGCGGAGTTTTGCATTATTTTGCTGCATCTACAGTTGTAATGTATTACGAAGACCCGACTAATAAAAATGTTAAATTTGACCCCATAAAATATAAAACTCATTACTCAAACAACTAGGATGGTTGTTATGGAGTAGGATGGTTGTTATGGAGTAGGATGGTTGTTATGGAGTAGGATGGGTATTATAAAGTAGGATGATTGTTATGGAGTAGGATGGTTATTATGGAGTAGGATAGTTGATATGGAGTAGGATGGGTACTGCACGTCAAACACAACAAAAAATGAGCAACAAAATACGTGCTACGCCTTCTTGACAGCACAAAAAAACATTATTTTTTTGAACAGCATTGAAACTACCAATGAGAAATGATTCATTTACAATAATATACAATGAAAAAAGCAACAGCTTTCCCCAACAGCCCAATTCCAACGCCCAAACCCGGATTAACTATAAAATCGTTATTTTGTGCATATGGTGGGATGTACAGAGACCATGACCTGAAAAATATATTAGGAAACAAATCACTATCTCTGGGATGAAACTTCAGGTTCTGAAACCATGAGGTCCAATCGCGATGTCATGGACATGTATGGCGAGGCGACTATTACTAGCTTCGTCCGAACACGTCGTCTCCATTGGGCAGGTCATATGGCATGGATCCCGTCAAACCAAGTCCCTCAAGCCGTCTTGAACTCCAACTGAGTGGCAGTAGACCCATCAGAAGACCTCGGCTACGCTAAGCTAGTCAAGTAGAAAAAGATGCCGCACATCAGGGCCTGAACAATAGGAGGGAGGAGGCCCAAGACAGACAAAAATGGCGACAAACGTTATCGGTGGCCGGGACTCTCTCATAGGGCTATAGATGCCACCACAAGAAGAAGAAGCTGAAGTGAAAATTCATTTAAAATCCTTTTTTGCTTCTAAGCAAGAGAGTTTTTACAAAATAGAGATCAAAGACTGCCAAAGCAATAGGATGATTTGTTGAACTTTTTTTACCCACTTTTCGAATACTTTCAGATCCTCCTAATATAAGAAAATGTTACTAATATAAATTTATCACTGTGTATGTAATGAAATATGTAATATTTTAATTTATGTAATTTACATCCTCTATCAGCACGGTCTCCTCTATATTGTCATGACTTGTAAGATCTTCTTCTATATTTTCCAGCATTTGTGGATTATCGATTTCCAAGTCTATGGAATAAAATTTAAATTATATTTTTTTACACTAAATTTTGTACAAAAGTAAAAAATAAGTAATACACAATTTACCTTTAATTAAGCCCAAATATGTTCCCATTTCACCTGAATCAAACATAAAATATTTCCATAAATACGTTTCATTAAAAATATATAATAAACCTTCCTCTCGGACTTTTGACAATGAGAATTTATCCAGCACGAATAAGTTATAAAATAATTCTTACATACGGAGTCTTTGTTTTCTTCGCACGCGCTATATTTAATGCAGCATGATTTTTTGATACAGACATTGTAATTCGTCAAAGTTGGTTTTCCTCCAAAATTAAAAGTCTGTATCACACCTATGAAATAAAAATATTAATCTCAATTATTTCGCATTCAAATTTTAATGCTAATGTAACTTAAATACAAATTCCTGAAGAGTCTGCTCATTTATTTGCAACAGTAAAATATTGGGTGGCAAAAATAAAATGTTGATCCGTCGAGACAATGTTATCTTTGTTAGGTCGGGTGCTTCTGAGACTACCCTCGTATATTGCAGAGCAAATGTTTATGTTAATAAAATATTAAATATATTATAATACCTTTTGCATCTTCATAATATTGAAGACAATTATCAGGAGATTTTCGGCTAGGACCCAATTGGGTCACTTTAATATCCCACTGTGGTTTACGTGCATCTTTGAATTCTATAATGATCTTCACTTCTTCTTTTATGTTGTAGTACACTACAAATTGAAAGGTTTAATAGTATTTCTTACATATATTTATTTTTTACATCGCAATAAATACGGTGTATATTAACCATGCTGATTCTTAATATCGCCACACAATTTAATCGGATCACTACCATCTTCTATTATCAAAAGGTAATTATTGCCACAATCTCCAGTTTGCTTATTTTCTTGCCCCTGAAAAATTATATTGACCAATAAATTTAAATAATTTAAATTGTATTACTGTCTCTAAGCAATATTTTTAACATATTGAACAATTATAACAATATGTCTTAATTTAAAGATTAAATATTAATAAACCTAGAGATGAATTCCAACTTAAATCTTCTCTTACTATCTAATTTTACTAAGCCTTACAAAGTCAATAACGCATTACATGATAAGACATGGATGTGTCACTACACCCCGGAATTCAAAAGATAATCTAAATAGAGCTGGCGGCGGAGGTCTATGACACTGGCATACAAAAGCTGGTATCCTAATCACAAAAATGCATCGATTGTGACAGCGATTACGTTGAATATGAAAAAAATTAATATATTAGTGAAGTATCCTGTGAAATTCAATTAAATACAAGCATTTTTCGATCCTAGATAAATGCTATGTAAACCTTCTCTTTTGGATGAAATTATAGACATAATAGACAGGATGCAGTCCATTGGCAGAAGATCGAAAACAATAGACGAGGAATTGAAACAATGGATATTTAAGCGGGATAATATTCCTTTTCAACGCCCTAATTTAACAAAGACAAAAAAGTAAAAACAATTAACAAACCACAGAATATTCCAAGAAATCAAATTTCAACTGCACAGCTCCTGGGGCCTTTTCTACGGTAATCATGCAACTTGTTGATTTTTTCAGATTATAAGCCGTCATAAAATATAACACATCTTTGTTCATTTTACTGCCACATCTTTTGACTGGAAAAAATATAAACTTATCACTTAAAACGTATAAAGATCGTTTTAAAGGAGAAAAAAAACAATTACCTTCATATTCAGACGATCTCTGATGTGGACAATTTTCATTTCCATCAAGATTACACTTCGATTCTTCCGAATTATTTTCTGAAAATTTAAATATTACATATTGCTTAATTTTCCAAAAGTCTTATGACAAATAATATAATCAATGTACGATAGTTACCTTCTGGTCGACTGATAGCCAAATTAAATTCATTAATAGATTGATTATATTCGGTTGCAAAATTTTGCTTCACGCGTTTCCTTAATTCATTTTGATAATCATAACTAAAATGCCTCATATAAGAGGAAGCAGACACTATGATAAATGTGCTTAAAAATAAAAAAAGATAACATAACTTTTTGCCACAATTCATATTGCAGAATGATGAAAATATACTAAACATTTATCTCAAAAGTGTTACAAACATATCTTGCATAACGATTAACATCATCAAAGGTTTTCCAAATTATTTTTTTAAATTTTATATACATTTTCATAGAGAATTGGGCTAAACATTATGTAAAAAGCTGAAGTACTTGCTGAATAAATTTACAGCACATAAGACAATATTGGAAATCTCTTTAGCGTTTAGCGCTTAAGATGCGTTCCTAGACGATAAAGCGGTAAATACTCCACTGTTTAGCAAGATCATTTTAAAAGCGCAATAAAAACAGTTTTACACATCACTCCACTCAGAGCCGTAACAAAGGTATGAAACGCCCATGGCAAGTGTCTAACTTGTGCCCCCTTATGGATTTGGTGAAGAAAATCCATAAAATGGTATTGAATGACCGTCGACTGTGATTGCGCAAGCTAGCAGAGATGGTAGGCCTTTCAAAAAATGCTGAATGTCACATATTGGACATGAGGAGGCTGTGCACAAGATGGGTGCCGCGTTTGCTCACAATAGAACTAAAACAGCATCGTAATGATGTTTCAATCGAGTGTTTGGCGATGGTTCATAGTAATAAGGCTGAGTTTTTGCATAAATTCAGGATGAAACACGGGTCCATCATTTCACATGAGACAAAGGAACATGGAACATCAACTGACCTAAATTTAATATCTATGTCCGCAAGGACGCTCATTTGGCGTGAGCCACCTATGTATGTTAGCCTCTGAGGGAACTTCTGTGATCATACAGATCATAGAAAATGTCGTAAAAAGTCCTAAAAGAGGACGGAGTAGCCATTAGATCTGCGTGTCCAACCGGTCCACTTTTCGGACCGCTGACATGACAAATGAGTGCCTCGCGATCGGACACCATAGTATTTCTACAGAACGATTACAAAATATGTAGAATGGTCAAGTAAAATAAAAACCATGTGCAACCCCCCACCGGGTCGGTATTCTGCATTTTGCGCCCCAAGCCCAGTTGTGTCCGTGGCTAACTTCTGCTTTACCACCCCTTTGTTACAGCTCTAACTCCACTTGTTTTGATAGCATAGACAGTTTTCCTGCTAATTAGGGGTACCGGTAAGTCCTTGCCGATTTTAATAGACGTCTTGTTTGAGCTCAATTTGTGTCCAGACGTGTCAAAAGCCGAAACCAACCAACATCACATCCAGCATTACATGCTACTGTTTTTTCGACCAGAGGTAGAACACTACAATGGCCAGAAAAGCCATAAATTAAATTTACTGTGAAGTGTTACCATTAAGGATAAAATTCAAATTGGATAACCGATGTTTGAAAGGTGCTCCTAGAAGTGGAATACCCTCAAATTTTGATGACGACTAATTGAGAGCCATGGTGGAAACAGATCATCAATTAAGTATCGCTGAAATTGCAAGAAGAGCGAAAAAACACATGCAAAATTTTGTTGTCAAGACAAAACGTTCGTCCCTTTTTGCACTAAATTGCGACTGGGGATGAAAAATAAGTTGTTTATGACAACATAAGTCGCAACCGTCAGTGGCTTTCGCTGAGACAAAAAACACTTCCAACTCCGAAGCCTAGATTGATGAGTCGCAAGATTCTTTTGTGCATTCGGTAAGATATTCACTAAATTATTCATTATGAATTTATGGAATCCGGCGAAACAATAAAGAAAACGAAGTATTGTCTGTGATTGGAAAGGGTAAACGAAAAATTAAGATTCAAATGTCGAGAAATAATCAGGAACAATTTAGTGATTCTGCAACACAACCTCATAACCTAAGAATTTTTCTTCTGATTTTGTTAGAAAATAGTAGGTAATAATGAAAAATGAAAAAATCAAATTAAATTCTTTCATTGTTAAACAATTAGCAAAGACTCCGGTACCCGCAATTTTTAAACTTCGAACAGACGTTAAATTAAATCAGCATTAATCAAGGAATTGCTATATTATTTTAAATGAACTACTAAGAAAAGGTATTATTAAATTTCAGCTGAAATAAGCATCTGTAGCGTCTAACACAAATTGTTATAAGTAAACTTGGAACGCTCGTTGTGAAAAAACTTTCTATTTAACAATATAGTTATTGCCAACAATATTCAAACAGTTTAAATTTCAAAATACTGTTGAGCAAGTACATACATACA
This sequence comes from Stenopsyche tienmushanensis, assembly GCA_008973525.1. Classification (NCBI taxonomy): domain Eukaryota; kingdom Metazoa; phylum Arthropoda; class Insecta; order Trichoptera; family Stenopsychidae; genus Stenopsyche; species Stenopsyche tienmushanensis. The sequence goes on from WACJ01000543.1 coordinate 191,456, forward strand.
TAATTTATAAAAATAAATACCTACGCAAAACATAAATGAATAATAATAAAATACAAAGTAAATTACATACGAGAATAACTTACAACATTTTAGACAATATAAATCTTGTCACTTTATATTTGATAATTTCATTAAATATAATCAAAATATTTTTAAAATATAACATGTTGTATATAAAATAGCATAAGCAGAACCACTGATCAAATCTCGAAACGTTCTTAATGAGGAAATTATCATCAATGATGACATGTAACCATGACCTTTCAGTGAACGTGTAACAGGATAATATCACTTTTAAATATTTAAGATGTCCCAGCATGGTACAAAACTTTCCTGTAAATAACATTGGCTGTACCTCATTTTTTATTTTAAAATATCCTATAAATTTGACTATATTGACGTAATTATGGTAAATAATAGGAAGCCAGCAAAAAAACAAGTCAGTGGGATTCCTAGTAGCGCTCTTAATATTTTAGGCATATATCTTTGCGGATAGGTTTTCAGACGCACACAATAAGCCACTGCCAACTCGGAAACCCAGTGACGTGACATAACGTGAGATAAGTTACACGAGAATAAAGAAAAGGGTTACAGGTTTCAATATAATAACAGTTGATTCAATTAATAATATTTATTTAGAGATACATAGAAATGAAGATATATCAAATACAACATAATGTTGAATGCTTATTTCACAATATTGTAAGATTCATACCATTTATAAAACAAATAGATACAAAACAACTGTCTAAAAACTTCAAAAAATCATTTTATACCATAAACAATCAGAAGACAAAAAATTCAATTGACCGACTGATAAAGAACTTTTCAGGGCTAAACGTAAGCATTAAAAATTAACCTTTATTGAAATATGGCTGTATTAAATTTATTCAATACTGGGCATGTTTTACTATGAACGTAAATCTATCTTATAACGGAGCTACAATACAAAAGGCGTATATTGATCACAAGTCTTTCAACACTCAATGAATAAAAAAATTTATTTCAACAAGACAAACGTATTTAATCTATCTCAGTAAACGAGAGCTATCTAACTTAATCCAGCCTACTAACAGACATAATCATGAATAATTAACATGTATTGTTTCCCTATGCTTACTTCAATTGCCTAATAACAACATATCAAAATAAAAATATAAAAATGTTTCTTTTAGGTAAATTAACTAAGAATTGAAATTAATTATTTAAATAAAAAAAGTAATAAAAATATATAAACAAGCCTTGGGATTGTATACTGAGTTTTATTGAATTTAAAAAAATTGTAACAATGTCTTCTTAATAATCCATTCGATAATTTTTTTCATTCATGTAAACTCCAAATTTATTGTACAAAAACTAAAAAAAATGAGGCAGAAACTATGATTGAAATAAATACATAATAAAATATAAAACGCTGATTGAATAAATACTGTTGTTCCCAATCTGTACATTTTTTTAAAGACCTGTTAATAATAAATCCTCTCAGAAATTTGAATACGTGATCAACAATCTTATCAGTTCTAATTGTGAGAATCGTCAGTCTCAAACGCTCGTCAAAATTATTGGCAAATATAATTTAAGTTCAAAAACCCTATCGTACGCTAAAATGACATTTACTCGAGTAAATAATTCAGTTGGCTTCGGCGGCATGATTCCTAGGAAGTAAATAGCGAATTTTTTCACATGCATATTGCAAATTGCTTCGGAGCTCATCAGAACAACCAAATTCGGAGAGTGTTGAAAAACGATAAGTTCTGAAATTCTTCTGTCTATCTATGTGTGTAACGGCTGACATCAATGGACATAAAATAATCTTGGAATGATCTTGAAAGTTTATCTACGAACAAAAATAATTATATTAATAATGCATTTAATATAATACATTCCGACATTCCTAACGAGACAATTATAAGAAATTTTAGTCACGTAAATATATTATAAATAATACCTGTACAGTTCCATTTGTGAGTTGCATTACTACTGCTGTGTTCGTGCGGTACCACTCGTGTAAATGAGGAATACGAGATAATCGATCAGTCTCTCGAATTGCTACAGATGCACCTTAAATTATCGAGGATCAATTAATTATTTTTTTACACAAAGCATAAATCGATTTTATTATTTCACAAATAGAATTCATATTTATTTACCTGCTTTCATTAGATGTTCACTCATATATTTTTTAAAGTAACTAAGAAGTTTAATTTTTTTATCCAGTTCAGGCGGGTAAACTGTCAATGTCATGTAGGTTTCCTGTCCAGATCGGTCAATATAATGAACGTTACTAAAATATAAAAACGGCGAATTAATAAAACGGCACAATTTCATTTACAAATTCCAACATGAAATTGAACAAATGTACTTACACGCCATTGCCGAGCATGATTAATTTAGTGGTGTCGTTGAAGATCACACCGACACTTTCATCGCACAAATGATAGCCAAATCCATATTTGTCTGAATAATCCACCCATTTGCTAACCCATACCAGTGGTTGAGCCGCTGGATCGTACGCATCTTCGCTTAAAAATCCACCTGAATTTTGAGGCTATAAAAGATATAATATGTGAGTAAGTTGAAATTTAAAAATTTATCGGAATGCATAAGTGTAAATTTATTTCTAATAACCAATGTTTTGATGAGAGTCTTGAGCTGAGTTAAGAGCGATTGAAGGTGGCCTCGATATTCCAAAGCTAGTTGTTGTAGATTCAATGTTGATGCCACTCTGCCATTTTGGTTATTACCTCTCTTTGTTGGAGATTCTACTACTGCAGGTTCTACAAAATAAATCATTAATAATTCCTTTAGTGTCGGGTGTGTGAATAATTTCCTGCCGTTTCACCATCAGATAGCGGCATAACAATTGTGTGTGTATAGCTTAAGTGGTGGGTGATGCATCTATATTGAATTAGCTTTAAAACCAGTCTGCATCATTCTATTTAAGTATACACACAACTTTTTTTTTCATAGCATCGAATTTTGTGCCAAGTAAACCGTATTTGTGAAGACCTATGATGATCATGCAGACATTGGTTTAATTTCTTCAAAAATAATTGATGAGAACGCAGTGATGCAACAAAAAGTTTGAAGACGAAGAATTGGAAACATTGCTTGATGAAGATCCATGTAAAACATAATCTGAACTTGCAAAATCATGACGAGTTGATCGAACAACAGTTTTGAAATGTTCGTCAACATTGGAAATGATACAAAAGGAAGGATCTTGGGTGCCTTACAACTTGAAGTCGAGAGATGCGGAAAGCCGTCTTTTCGCATGTGAACAGCTGTTCCAATGGCAAAAAAGAAAATGTTTTTTTTTACATTGTATGACTGGCAATGAAAAGTGAATATACTACAATAATTCAAAGCATGGTTTTAACCCAGCAAAGCAGTAGTATTGACGTCAAAGCAGAATATCTATGGTTCCGAGCTCATGCTTGGTGAGATCAGCTGAGCGCAGTGTATTATGAACTCAACGAGCATGATCAAAAACTGAAGGAAGCCTGGCAGCAGAGATGGGATCAATCCAGCAAAGGAAAAACTTATCACGGTCGTAAGCCAGTGGAGGGCCCAAAAACACAAGAGAAACGACCTACCGCTTGACTCAGGTGCTCACTGAACATGGATGTTTTGGTGCGTACCTGAAGCAGATCGGCAAAGAAGCATCCGTGACATGCCACCACTGTCAAGCGGAGATCAATGATGCTAAACACACCATCAATGATTGTGAGGCTTGGACATCCCAGAGGAACATGCTGAAACAAGCACTCGAGGTAGCCAAGCTCAACGTTGACAACTTGGTCCACAGCATGATGGTGAGCAAGAAGAACTGGGACCTTTGGCGAGATTTTGTTGAAGAAATCACGAGTGCCAAAAAGGGCAGTGAGAGAGAGGAGCAGAGGAGCTCTCCACCACTACAATAGGACCAGTTACCTAAGACCAGACTACCTGTCCTCCTGAAGCAATGTGATAAACAATACTAGGGGGACAGAGAAGGACAAGGGAAGGGTTTATTCAGTAAGAATCTGACACTACCCTGGGATCAAACCCAGGTTTTCTAATGTAAGATTCCCCTCCCACAGGAAAAAAAGTGTATTGAAAAGGTGGACACAACAAGGTGATTTTGCAATAAGACAACGCTAGACCGCACGTCACATCAGCAGTAAAAACCTATCAAAAAACAATAAAATGGGAAGTTGTACATCATCCGCTGTAATCTTCCGACATTGCTTCTTTTGATTACCATTTATTCCAATCTATGACTCATGATCTGACTGAGCAGCACGTCCTTCTTATGAAGATATGGATCGATTCTTGGATAGCCTCAAAAGACATGTCGTTTTTACAATGTGGAATTCAAATACTGCCAGAAAGAATATCAAAAGTAGTGGCTAACGATTGGCAATACTTTAATTGACTTGCTTTTCTAATACTTATTTTAAAATCTTGAATACCAGCAAGAACTCATTCACACATTCAATATTCAAATTTATAACTACAATGTTTTTGGACAGGAAAAATATAAAAATATAAAATGATCATCCATATGCATTCCCTACCTCCATTGACTTCTGTAAGCGGTCTCCTAGTTGATGGTTGTTCAACAATCAATAATTGATCCATACGAGGCGCTGTGGTAAGGCACGAAATGGGCAGAGCCGACTGGCATGATACCCGAAGAGAAGAAGTCATGTTGTAAAAGCTGATCAACCGATGGCCTCAACGTGGGATCAGTCTGCAGAGTCTGTGATATCATACACGCAGCGGGCTTCATTATATGCGATGGAACACTAGAAAAGAGCACATATAAAATTGAGCATACGTACGCATTTTTTATATAAAGAATAAAAATAAGAAACGTGTATTACTTGTAAGCGCATGTTTTAATTCGCTTGTAGGTATCTTTTAAAGATGAGGTTTCGAAAGGAGGTTTGCCAACGAGTAGGGTGTACATAATACAGCCTATGCTCCAGATGTCCACTTCGAATGAATGGCCGTTCTTTTTCAATATTTCTGGAGCTATGTAATTAGGCGTACCGCAGACTGTTTGTTTTCTTTCACCTTAAACATTATGCAATTTTAGTAACAATTCAAATTTCAGCTGTTAAACTGCCGCATATAAAAAACGGAAAGCTACAAACTGCAAATAATTGCATTTTATTAATGTCTTAATGCATACATAAATTTTGGCATGATTTAAATTTCTTCAAAACTACAGAGCGGATAATTTAAAAATAATAATGAAAAAAATTACCATCATACTCAATTTTTGTAGCTAATCCGAAATCTCCAATTTTAACTGTAAGATTATCATCTAAAAATAAGTTGCCTAGTTTCAGATCTCTATGAATGATTCTAGTCTTGTGAAGATACTGCACTCCTAGAAGTATATGGTGCATATAAAATCTTGTTTCTGGTTCAGTTATGGCCTGCCGTCTTTTGTGTAGCTCCATCATAGACTGTAATTGTTTAAATAAATAAAAACTGCCATATGACATATATACGAGTTCAATTTAAAATGACATCAAAACTTACTCTATTTTTGCATAATTCCAAAATAATATAAATATTGGCACTGTCCTCGAAGAAGCTATGGAAATCAACGACATGTTTATTTTTTAAAGAGCGGTGAATGGATATTTCTTGAGACATCTTGTCCCTCTGGCTAGCTTTCACCATGAGGCTTTTTGAAACGATTTTTCCAGCGTAAATCTTCCGCGTTTTGTTCTCCCGTATTTCGTAACATTTTGCAAAACCACCCTATATAAAAAAAAAATAATGGGTTCAATAAAAAATAAAATAAATAATTTAAAAAAAATTCAGTAAAGAAGTCAAAGATTATAGCAACTTGAGAAGTTCAGTTGCTATAATGAGAAGTTCAGTCCCATTTTCTGATCCACTGCCAAGATTTCCTTTCATCTGCCTTTTCCATATGTATTTCTACAATGAAGTCATACAATATATTAAATTGACCATCGATGAGTAGATCCACAAAAAATCTCAAATGGAAACCTATTACCTAATTATAATCTAATATATAAAAATTAATTTTTGTTTGTTCGTATGTAATACACTGCCATACTGTTCATTCGACTGCGATAAAACTTTGTGAACTTATTGTTTACACTCGCGGGAATAACATAGGCATCGTAGAAATATTGCGCGTGTATGCAATTTGTTATGCAAAACATTTAGCGTATGCGCTATGTTGTTGCATATTAGTTTGGCGGTTGCTAAGATAAATAAGGCACTACAACCATCGATTTCTTATGTATTTGCCAAGTGTTCAGTCTTCAATGGATTATACTGTGAGGCTGTGACACACAAACTGTGGCATTGCAACATAAATCACTAGTTTGTAATAAAAAATATATGATATTTTTGGAACAGTTTCAAAAATCAAGCCGCATGTGAAGCGGTTAACAGAACAGTAAATTCTTCTTATCTAACCACTCCCAACCATTAAAATGAGAGTATGTTTTTGATTATCTACCATTTAGGCAGCAAAAAACCACAAAAAAAATGTGTAAATCAAAAAAACCACAAAAAACACTCAGTACATAAATTTGTACCTGCAGATTTTTTAGCTTAAAAAATTACTACAGCCGCCAGTATTTTATTGACAGTTGTGTATGCTTGCTTTCTCGACCTGAACAAGGCATTCATTTGCGTAGACCGGACCCTACTCTGGGACAAGCTGAGGAAGAGAGGCGCCCCATCTACTCTGGTCGATCTATTGGCCAGTTGGTATCGTAGGCAGTACTATACAGTGCGCTGGAATGGTCATCTGTCGAGCTCTTTCAGCACCGGGTGCGGAGACAGGGAGGCCCTATGTCGCCAGATCTTTTCAGCCTTAATGCTGTTGGCGCCGTCGATCAAAGCGCTGAAAGCGCTATTATATCTGGGTGGATTGCACCATCACACACAAACTCACTTTCAGTATGTCTAAGTCAGTAGTGATGGTGTTTCAATACGGGAAGGCCACCCGTATCCATCGAGGGAAGACAGCTCAAGACAGTACGAGAGTTTAAATATCTCGGACATATCATCAATGAAGAACTCGAGATGATGCCGATATAGATAGACAAAGAAGAGCCATCTGCTATCGAGAAAAGAGCTTAGGAAACATTCCCAACAAAGCATCATGCGACAGCTCCGGATGCAATATAACGCATATTATAGAGCACTATTCGGAATGCCCAGGAGTTGCAGTATATTGGGAATGTTCCTGTATGGGCACCTTCCGCGTCTGTACAAAGTGCCGCGTTTTCTCCTCAGGGAACGCCCTGGTTAGAGCAGCCTCAACTGACCTCACCCCTATCACATTCAAGAGATGGATCGGACTATTTAGACATATTTAGGCCCCCATAAGCATTCAATGTTTTTAAATTTATAAATAAATAAGATTGCCCGATTGTTCGGTCATTGTCATACGTATCTAGGTGACACGTGTGACGTGCACCGTACACGGGCAAAATTTCTGGATATGAAACTAACGAAGTTCACATCCGGCATTGTATGCTGCTTTTTAAGCGTGGGTTGCAATGCCATAAAAGCCGATAAAATACTCAAAAATGTTTATGCGAAAGGTGGCAACAATCCGCAGATGCTAATATTAATTCCAGATATTTAAATTAGGGAATAGAAACTTAAGGGATGAAACGAGAACAGAGGGGGACTGTCGAATTTTGATAACAATGCACTAAAATCCCTAATTGAGTCAGATCCATGGCAAACAACTAAGGAATTATATCATTGGCTTCAAAACGAATAGGATGGGTATTATGTGGTAGGATGGGTATCGCACGCCTTCAACGAACGCAACAAAACACATGCTATGCCTTCTTGATAACACAACAAAATAGACCCATTTGAACGAGAAGAACCCCCCATTCCAACCCCTAAGTCTGAATTAACTATAAAAAGGGTTATTTTGTGCACATGTTGAAATATGCGAATTTATGAACATGGGATGAATTATTACTGCACAAGTTTATCATCGACATCAAATCCTCCTCATTAACGGGATCTCGCCCCGACGGATTTCCACCGTTTCATGGAGCGCAGCCTGAGAGAAAAACAATTCATAGCGTGGGAATGCTTTTAAAATCGTTTATTGCTTCTAAGCCGGAAAGTTTTTACAAAAAACGGATCAAAGGACTTTTTGTTCGATTTTCGAATACTTTCGGGTCTTCCTTATATAAATGTGCATATGCTAAATGCATTTATCTATTGTATAATATTTTTGCAAATAAAAGTTAACGATAACGTTAGTTAAGCGCGCTCGTAATGGATTATATGAGAGTTATCGACAAATTTTACGTAATGAACACTAGACTCATTTTTGGTAGTGCAGAACCCCACGTATTTATATATTATAGACAAAAATTTCAAAACAACATTGTTGTGCCCAAATTAAACGGTGCGTTAAAAACGCTTTTTGATTTATTTGAGTACATTCAAAATGACAGCACCGTTAAGGGTATACTATATGTATGCTTTAAAATCATATAGTTCTAGTGGTATTCAATGGAGTAAATATCAGTTATAGACTTATTTAATATATTTATACAGATTATACAGTTAAATGATTTTGTATGTTGAGAGGAATCATTATGAGCATTAACAATGATTAGATATGGAAATAAATCTATTGCTTTAAGCCCATTTTGATCAGAATTTACCTTTGATAGAGAATAAATTAAATTTTAGACCATAAAAAGAATCGTTAAATACAATACACGCCATAAATATGCCGCGCTTAAGGACAAAGATGGCTAGAGCCAGTTTCTTTACGAAGCTGGATAATTGCCATTTTTGGACACGTTAGTCATATCGAAGGTCGAACAAAAGACCATGATGAGCAATTATCAGCGACGACGAAACAAAAAGACAAAGAATGTCGGCATCAGGATGACTGTTGGACTTCAACGGATCAAACATGGAAGCGTTGACGAGAAATGACGCGCGCGGATAAATTATATATCATACCTTCCCGAAAAAGCGTAGTCGTTCGTAAGAATATCCTGTGTTGGAGTCCTTGATAACCGAGGGGATATCATGTTTATCGCTTTGCTTGGCCGACATTCCGGCCACTTCGAGCTGAACTTTCAAATAACTCAACGGCTGCCGGGGCTACCATGCGTACCTGCGGCAGCAAACCTCAACGATCGTTGCGGATGGCAACACTCGCGTTTTTTTTTAAATTTTATATTTATTTTAATATAAATCCAATATTTTATTCATCCTCAATTCGATACGATAACTTATAAAAACAAAGTAAAATTGTTCCATAATTTATTTAAAATTAAAAGCACTTCATACATAATATGGACTAATCGAGAGCATATCAGCAAAGAGTAATTTATTAAAATCACTCATTTCATCACATTTTTGTTAAAGGCGAATTACATTCTTCATACATTTTTTTAAACATTGCAAAGGCACAAATGCAAGTCCAATTATGTAATTACAAAGAGACAACATCAAAACATAATAAACGTTCAACGTCATTTTTGATCGATTGAATTTACAAATATATACTTAAACATGTATTCCTATTTGGAATGACTTGATCATACAAAAAACAAACGTAACACACATGACATGTTAAAATAAAATTAAGTAAACAGTGCTGATGAATAGAGTATTTTTTGGCACACGAATATGTAAATTTATGCATCTTCCCATCAATTGAAAAAGGCGTATATGCAACCAAATTTGAATACACTAACTTTATAAATAAAACGTTTTTGTAAATTTTACAAAAATATTTAAAAAATATTCGCACACTTATTTAATCCTCTGCGGACGATTATTTTTGTCGTTGCGTCGGACATTGTCGACATATGGCCGCTTAGGACCGTTCACGGCTGCGCATGCGTAGTATTCCCAGGCTGATGCGTTACTAACGAAATGTCACATAACTGCAACTATTCAAATTAAATAGAATGAAAAATCCTAATTTTGATAAAAAATGCAATCGTTAAACGCATTATTTTTGACTTGGAAAGGCAAGTGAATTTTGACGATTATCGAGCCTTAAAAATTTGCACAAGCAAATATATTCAGGCATCTTTGATAAGTCCTAACATAATTTATGCCACTTTAACTGTGAAAAACATCACTTGATAACAAGCAAATAAGCAACAACTGATATAGTTATACGTTATAATAAATATAAGAATTGAATTGACAAAGCAAACCAGTTTACAGGCCGCATACTGGTTTGTATAAAAGTGGTGGCAAAAGTTATATTTGGGGGCTTGTAAATATTAACTATAAATTCGTATCTATTAAATAAATTACGATCACCCAGTTGACAATTCAAAATGAAACTCAGAGATCATGCTACTTCAATATTGAGACAACGAATAGATTAATGTATGATATAAACGGGATGGATTTAATCCTCTATTCATGAATATTGACTGATTGTAGTTGCATTATGATGATATAAAGCAGGAACATGACTGCATGACATATTTATATACTGTTATATATATAACTAGGTTGGATATCGACGTGGTGTAGTTCTAATAGGACGGAGCTACGCACTACACAGTGCATGCTATGATGGAAATTCTGTATGAGCGATTTAAGGACATGGTTATCTCGCACAACGGCGACATGAATTGGCCACCAAGATCGTGTGATTTAACGCCTTTAGACTTCTTTCGTAAATGTAGGTCCACGAACTACATAGGTTTAAGAGCCACTGATATAAAGCAAATCTGCAAAATAAAAATGCAATGATGCATTTGAAATTCGTATATCACTCGTTAGAGCAATTATCGATAGAGATAATAAAAGCGACTATTTCAATAAGGAAAGTAAGCAAATGCAAGATTTTAAAATTAGCAATGTATAAATACAATGAATTACATACATTTTCTTGGACAAATAATTTTTATTACGCAAACGTTCAACGTATATATTTTCTCAGCTTCGTGCGCCATTACCTCCAGTCCACAGCGACGTCCGCAAAGGGTTAAAGTATTAAGTGTGTAATCTCATCAGTTAAAAAGGAACGAAAATACATTAAAACAATATACTTTCCAATTGCAAATCGAATTGCGCCCGGACACAAAAATATTTCACACCGTCATTACTTTTCAATCTCATTTAATTTTGATGACAGTGGAGGTGTTCAGTCACAATGTGATTGTGTTATAATTCAAAATAAATGTGCCATTCATAAACATATAAATGCACGTCTGTGAAAGTATTTGTGCATGTAAAAAAAAACTCATAACGATAATCACAGCCCTGGTGAGAGAATCTCAGAGGAATTATACATTTTAAACACAATAACAATAGAGTCGCAATATATCATGGTTTATGCAAGACGGTTGTTTTCCATATTTGTTAATCCTATTTATGTCTCCTGAAACAAATAAAAATCATCATTAAAAATGTGGTTCATTTAAAATAAATCTACCGATAAATATTAACACAAACAATCACTGTTCGGGAAGTTCAATTGCATTCCTTAAAATTTATATGTATATATTTGGTGTATCGAAAAGCCTTTTTTCTTTGTTATCGATTAAACATTAGGCCGAACCAGCTGGCATAAGCCCGCATTAAAATAAAGACAACAATATTTTCAACTGATTGTAAATTTTATAATTTATAAAAAAGACCCGCTCGAACAGTCTTCGGACAACTTTTTATAAAGAGAGCTCGTAAACGTTCTATAGACATGTTCAGGTATGGAGTTTGATAGCGAGGCGCTCATTTGTCATATCAGCGGTCCAAAATGTGGACCGATTGGACACATACACCTTGTGGCCACTCCCCGTCCTTTTTTAGGGCTTTTTGAGGCATTTTCTATGATCTGTACGATCATGGAAGCTCATTTGGAGGCTAATTTACATAGCTCCGTAAATTAGCCTCTAAAGGAGTTCCGTTCCGTACGGGGTCAGGGGCAGCACTCTATAATCCGACAAATTGGACAATCCGACACTACCTTGCAAAACATTTGTCAGATTACCACGGATTTACTGTATATTTGTATCATTCCATTGATTATAATCAGCAAAAAATACTAAGTAATAATAATAAGTGGATTGGTACAGTAAACCTAGTGCTAAATATTGTTTTATTCCATAACGTACCTAAAACGTGAGGGTCAGTTAGTGGTGCGTATTCAACCGCAGCTTCAAATAAACCGCCACTTGGCTGAACTTCAAAAACTACTCGTACCAACAAAGACGGAGAGCCTGTAGAAAAGCTTCTCATTGAAGCACTGCCAGATACTATACGATGTAACCGCAAAGCGGCACATTTTCTAGTTTCACCCATTTTAATATATCGAGGTGCTGCAACAAAATAAACAAATAAGTACATTCATATAATCTAGACTGCATTTCGGGATGAGAAAAAAATTACCATCTCTTAAAATTTTGTTTATCTCGTCGACTACTATCATTGCTGATGAAAAAGCTTTTGGTGAACTCGTCGGTATTTGAGATTCTCTGTCACACATACAGTATTCCGGTAATATTCCTATTTGAGTGCATCTATCAAAATAATGATAAAAATTAGTGACAACAACTTGACGTAGTTAAATTTAAAAAAACTGTATAAAAAGTTGACGTACGTCCGATTTTCATCAAATTGACGAAAGATCGATTTCCCGACTGCTTTTGGTCTTATTTTCTCAGCAATTTCATCAAGGTCATCTAGAGCTAGATCAACAAGGGTTTCATGAATATCATACCAACTTAATAATCTCTCCGTATGGCTCTCCAGCGCCATCTAAAATATTGTATACACATGTATTATAAAAATTAAATGTATAGATTTACAGGACAAGCGTTTGGTAGCATACATACATCTAAATGTGGATGAGATTTCCTTATGGTTTCGGGCAGAATTATACCCAAAAATGGCATTCGTTCTTCAATTCTACCAATGAAAGTGCTTCTGATCCCGTCGAACCTATGACCATGATCGCCCATCACTAACAAAACTGTATTATCAAACATACCAGTTTCATACATTTTTTTGAAAAAATTAAAAAGATCTTGATCCATATTCTGAAACGTAGATTTTATTAATTTATTTTTAAAAAATTCCAACAAATAATACACAATGTTTTATTCATTTTCCAACATGAAAACCCTACCTTAACGTCATTTAAATACTCATGACTCATTTCAACGAAGAAACTCAAGGCAAAATATCTCATTTTCGCCATTTCTGTTAAGAATTCTTCGGTATAATTCAACATATATTTATAAGACGGCTCATTGCCAATGCAGTATCGCCATTTAGATCTGTCCCAAAACTTAATTTTATTGTGATTCATATTGGCTAACGTATCCTTGAGGCTGACATACGTTGATCTATAATAATAATCGACTGGATCCTCCCGGAAACCAACATCTAAGAGGCTAAATGTGGCATCTAAATATTCTTCGCAGTACCTGAAAAGAGTTTTTAAAAAAATGTATACCAACGGAAGCAAATATTCAACATTGTTAATTTTAAATCAATAGCATTTTACATGGTAACATAGCCTGCTTCTTTGAATGACTTCCATATTATAGGCATGTCGTCGTATCTTTTAACGGTAGAATTCAGTTTGATGGTCCATTTCGGTACGTGAGGCATATCATTACGAATATAACCGAAGAAACCCGCTAGCAAAGCCATCATGTTTGGGAATGTATTATCCGCAACCTGAAAAATATTTCAGAACTCGATTTACAATTTTGTTAAACAATTATATTCATAACAGTATTTCAATTATGTACATTGAATTGATTACACGGTTGAATTTACTCTACTAATTATGAGCATTCCATGTGAGCCTATATTGCATAAGGAAATAAATATTTACTTTTTAATCTAACCATATGTAATAATGCTGTGCTTTTCAATGTAATTCAAATTATTTAATCGCTAGGTCAATAATGAATGCAGATAAAATCTGCAATTTGCGTGAATACATTATCATTATCTAGCGTTCAAATCAAAAACGTTTATTATATACCTTATTCAATCCTTTGAAAACTTTCATCTGGTGATTCTCCATTAAATATTTATACGTCAGCGGTAGGGCTCGAATAAAATTTCCCCTCGACATTGAATCTATAGTAAATATCAATACACTCGGCCTGTGACTTGGAATCTCTTTATTAATATTCACAAGTTTTTGATCCGGCGGACGTATCTGACTGTGGATCATGGCGTAGATATTCTTTCCTCCGTCGTCGCATCTAACTCTTATCACGGGCTCTTCGATGAACGTTGGATACATTTCTATTTCTTTTTCATTTTCATACTTTACTTTGTAGTCATCCTCTTTGTCCCCTACCACCTTTTCATAAAAACACTTCAAATCTAAAAAAAAAAACAATAAATACATCATTAGAATGTTGTAGTTTATAGTAAATTATAACAGAACTAGAGCTAATTTAATACTGTATATGAACATTTAACAATTACATGTTATGGTATAGTAAAAAATTATTCTCAGCTTTAAATAATAATTTAAATATGCAAGATTAGAATTGATTGATAAGAATAAAATATTGATACAATGTAAATTCATAGCAAACAATTATCATTTAATTCAAATAGCATCTATTTTTATATTAACCCCTTAAAGGTGATTGTTAAAGGTGATTCAGAAAGAGCATTCTTACACGTTGAGCTCAAAGACAGACAGAGACGGAGAGAGTATATTGCGTACATCGTACGATTGTATAGGTCGTTAACCCAAATTTATAGACCAATAATAATATGTAAATGATATAATAAACCGTTTTCAATTGTATTTCAATGACCGAATATTGTGTGCTATCGACAGTATTTATTTATTTATGTACAAGCTTCATGCACGCTGCGTCGTTCCTGGCAGATAAGTAAATTTGTTAGGATAATAAGTGGCAAACATACAAATATAGCATCTAATATACCAAACCAAACCCAACGGCACTCAGTCGCCAGACTGTCATAATGATAGTCCAGAAACACGCCAGAACACAACTATTAAATTATTCACATGTGTTAGATGACCTTAAATTTATGCTGCCAGCTCTCAGTTTATAAGTTTATGATGATTTAAAATTAGCTCACTACTCAAAGGGCTAAAGATATGTCTCCCTCAATTGATGTGTCGATTCTCCAGGGCTTCGAACTGTTATTTTTTCCGTTTCGGTTACCATCCTATCATTTATATCGGTTCGGTTATGGTTTTGGTTCCGGCAAAAATAATGATTTTACCGGTTATTTCGTTCCGGTTCGAAGCCCTGCAATTCTTCCACTTTTTTGTCGACGCTCCACTGCTGGATGTTCTTCAGCCATGATGTCATCCGCGACCCTGAACTATCATGCGCAGAAGGTCATATTTTTGGCTTCTTATGACATGGCTTATAGTATTCCAATTTGCGCCTTTTTATAGTGTTGAGTACCTCGACCCGTTTATTCATCAAAGCCAGCACATCGACGCTGAGCCTCTGAACAGTCCATGGAATATTTAGGCATCCTTCTATGTGTTTACATTTCGAACGCCTAGAGCTTTTTGCATATGGAGTTTATCAGAGTCCATGATTTTGATGCTAAACACGTAGCAGCGTAAGATTTGGAGTCTAGGAGCCAAACTGAGGTCTCACGAGGTCAACATACTCTTAATTTGCAAAAAGATCACTCTTACTTGCTCTAGACTAGAGATAATTTCTCTATCGCTGTCGCATGATTCATGCAGACAGCTTCCAAGATATTAGAAGTGTATGACTCTTACTTCATCCAACGGCATCTAACTTAGTCTGCAAGTCTTTCAAACTGGTGGTCAATAGCACAGTACCATCCTTGTTATGTCTTTGCCCTCGAGGCGTTTGTTCTTTAACGAACTTCTCTTCGAGGACGATGAACTGATCTCTAAACTCCATGTGATGTGGAGTTTCAGCGGCGTAGTCAGCGGGTCGTCGGCGCGGTTGGCGGGACAGCGGCGCGATTGGTGGGGTAGTGGGACAACGGGTTGTTCGACGCGATGGTGGGGTGGTGTGACAGCTCAGTTGGCGGGGCGGGCGGCATATTCGTACAGGTCGGGCGCCCGTCGGTGATTTATTGTGCCTTTAAGGTTTTGATGGACGGTGTAGTCCTAGATTTAATGCCTACTTGAATGTTAATGTTGGAGCCGTGTATGGCTAGCAATTCGATGTGGTTTGACGTTGAATAGTTAAGTGCTTTTTAATTAAGTCTAAAAGTGCCTCTCCCTTTCTCTTTCTTTTTCAATACGCGAAAAAAAATGTATTAATCCATTAAACTCAACAAATTTCAAGCGTCCCTATTAAAAGACCCTGTATGAAAATTACTCCAAATTCCATTATTTTTATAAGGAATAAGTCATAGCAAATTAAAATGTATGTACAATATATTATTATCCAATCCATGTTTAATTAACCGCAGTTCTTTCCTGTCTATAACAATAGGCAAGAGCACTATGTATTTGTCATCGAATTTAATTTTTATAGCAAAATATTTTACTTTAACACATTTTTTACGGTAAACTAATCACAATCTTCGGCGAAGTTTCATATATAGGAGACTGTGATCACTGTCCTGTTTATTTCAATACAGTAGACTCTCACAGATGACCAACACGGATAATCCAAATCATCAAATATCTACATGGTTTCGATTATAATATCATATTCCCAATACAATTTTTTATTTCAAAATTTTAATACTCATTTTTTATTAAGAAAAACGCTCATAGTTAATATGTATGAACGCGCATTTGCGAGCGAATTCCATTGATTTAGAAAGAGCACTCTTGTGCGTTGAGCTCGGAGAGAGACAGAGACGGATAAAACATAGCGCAATTCGGTAACTGCATGGGAGACAGAGACGGAGAGCTACCTACGTATATCACACGATTGCATAGATCGTTAACCCCATCGACTAATATTTATGTGTGAATGATATAATGAATCGATTTCGAGTGTATTGATAATGTTTAATTGTAGAAATTACTGAATATTTTGTGCTATCGACAGTGTTTATTTATTTGACTCGTTCGTCGCTGCGTCCAGCAGATATGCGCGTCTCCGAAGTCCGATTCTCCGAAAAGCGAATTCAACGTCTCATTGTTACGTATTTCTATAATATTGTTTCGGACGAACCGGTACCGGCGCGATATCGGATCGGAACTGGAGCGATACAATAGTGTGAATACTCTCATTGTTTCTGGTGTAAGAATATTCGATCGGAGCGAGATCGAACCGTCAACGGCACCATAGTGTGTATTAAATGATTAAAATATGAGAACAGGCGTTTGTTTTGGTAAATACAAGATACAAGCATCATCCTTATGGCCTTGAAGAGTTTCTTTAATCTTGATCTGTGTATATAACACCTCAGTACTATTCGGGAATTCCCTTATTATACAATTGTACATTCCAATTTTCGAGCACTATCTATGCATACCTATGTTACGCGTTCTGTAAGATTTGCCTACAATAGTCCCGCTTAAGATGTGTTAACGTGGTTTATTTAGTCCAAAGACTCAGCATAAGATATGTTGCTACATAGAGATGTTCAAAATAACCCGTTTATATTGGATCATATAAACGAGCCAGATTTAAATTCTAAAATGCATGATGGATGGCATGAAAATATTTCATTATAATTCTATTCGAATATAGACAAAAAAAAACTACCATCTTAAAATCCAATTACTTTTTAATTGTTTAATATGGCCTCAGCCCGGATAATTGGATTAATTCTGACGAAAAACATGTCGTATGTTCCATAAAAATAGTCCAATAAAAAACTCCACAGACATTTAGTTGTGCATATAATGGAAATGATTGTTGAGTCAAAATGAAGCTAAAAACATAATTCTAGTACTAGATGGTACCCGGCGCGTTGCTGCCGCAGAATTAATAATTCTAGAAATATCGTTTGAAATTTGAAAGAGTAATCTTGTTTAATTAGGAATGAGAAAGAATGAAATTTATTATCTTTCCGATCTACTTAAGTTAATTGCACTATACCTATATTATTTGAAAAAGTGCAAGCAATAAGTTGGCAAAGTTTTATTGCAATCGAATGAACGGTATGGCAGCGCATAAAATACGAACAAACTTTTTTTATTTTTGTACATTGGACTAAGCTTATGTTACTCGCTCAATCTCTAGCAATAGGTGGACGAGGTTTTATCGCAATCTGATGAACGGTATGGCAGCATTACGTACATACGAACAAACAGAGATTAATTTTTACATATTAGAAGATAATCTCATCTTTTAACATGGTAAGCGAATTTTACAGACCACTGAACGAAATCAATTTGATATTATCTTGCGAAAATTATTATCTCTTGAGTAATGAAAAATCTTATTAAAAGCGAGACATCGTGTGTAATTTTCTGATAAAAATACTAATAAAAAGCATATAAATCTATTTTTAAACAAACTGCAACAACAATCAATAATTAAACTGTCATAATTTATCTTCTTCATAACAAAAAATCAAGAAGTAATATTCCCACAGAATCGATGGTAGGCTGAAAACTGATGCACACATTTGTAGAGCGCGAATAAAAACAAATTTGGGCAAAAAGTGCATCAAAGTACAAATTTTAAGTTTCAAAATCATATATGTATTTATTTATCAACATGTCACTGAAAAATTCTTCCGGCTTTTCTCGAATCCAGGACTTGAAGCTGCCTTCACCTCATCGATGGAACAAAAAGGGTGTGGAATTGATTCAAACAGAGATCGGACTGTTTACTGCGCGTTTCTTCAATAATTATGGCTTTTCCAAGCTCACGACCATCAAATTTTACTACCCATCCATTTAAAGTAGACATAAACAGCCTTTAAAGCGACGATGAATCTCAGTAGGAATCACTTTTTCAGCAGTTAAAAATTCAACAACAGCACGCTGTTTGACTCGCATTGACATAACACTAAAACGCGTCTTCATAATTCTGCTTATAAAATAGGCTTGATGAACCCAATGACCTCAAATTTCAACCCTTCAAATTGAGGGGGAATGTTACTTCCACATGCCACCTGGCGCATTTCTGAAGATCATTTCGTTCGCGGTCTACAAGCATGTGTGCATTAGTTTTCAGCCCTCCCTCGTAATACACGAATGATGCAGATAGCGAAATACCACTTCATTGCATTGGCTCGATAATAGCAAATTTTATATCTAATTATAGATGCTGGTCTCCTATTTTAGACCTTTACTGGAAATGCTGACTGTACCGAATGTTACCAATTTAACCCCTAAATGAGTACTATTCCAGGGCCTGTGACTCCCTGGAATGTGCAAGAGTGCTCTTTCTGAATAGTGAAGAGGGTTACGGAGGGTCTCCGATAGTACTCCCGTAAGGGTTAACCAAATATGTATATGATAAGGTATTCACATTCCAACAATCTTTCAACAAAAAACATTCTTGAATAATTTGAAACACCATGTAGTCATGAGAATGTAGGGACTTGTTCAGGTCATGATTTAAGCTGCAATGCTCGTTTTTGACTAAATCATGAAAATTAATGCACAAATGTATTCACACCCTTCTTATTTACTGGATTTCACCCCGACGAATTCAGGTTCATAGATCACAACCTGAGAGAAAAACAATTCAAATATGGAATTAAAGTGGAAAAACGTTTAAAATCGTTTTTTTTTTTTTGCTTCTTAGCCGGATTTTTTTTACAAAAAAGGGATTGAATGTCTGTCAAAATGATGGGAAGATATATTGAATATTGGAGGAAATTATATTTTATAACGTGGTATTTAAAAATTTTGTTATTGATAAATTTGACCTTTTTTTTACTAAATACACGAATCCTTTTTGGTCCCCCTAATAATTGTTTTGCAGAATAAGGTCAATTTTGTAAAATAATAATATTGTCTGAATGTCTGAAAATTCGACACCACTATGGGCGTTTTAAATTAATGGCATTTATTATGGCGTGCCTTCAATGTTTGGATTGTCTCACTGTACAAAGGAGTGGCCAGAGCTAAAACGCCACACAAAAGATCCAAACTGATCCGATTGAAATACAAATCTGTCGAAAGAAACCTAAAAATAATATGCTTATTCCCGATAATGTGATTTCAACTCAGTGTGCAACAGTGTCAAAAATAGATCAATAATTCCACCGGACCGTATTCCATAGAAAACTCTATAAGAACGCATGACAATGATCTCATCTAACCCCATAAAAATACCCACCCACAATAACTGCAAACACTGTTGCTATTCTAAAAAATTCTATAAAGTAAAACATTCAAGTATTTAAGTTATGCGATTAGGCTAACGATTTGAAACCAATCGTTGGTTCAAATCCGGATAATTTGGAATAAAGTATTAATATTTCCTATCGGTTGTCTCGATCCATATTTACTTGATTCATTCTAAAAAGTAAATGTTGAAACTATTATCACTACAAGTCTCACACCAGTCAAAATTACTGGTTATATGATACAATTTTAAAACTGTGTTAACACGAAAAAAAACATTTTCTTGGCGTACATGCGTTTTTAACACGCGACAAGAGGGAAACACTCGCGAAATGCTCCCGCAGGGAATTCGTTAAAAATAAAATATATAACTATTTATGTCCAGTAACAAAATCACACATGTTTAGTAACACAGTAATGAATCGTTTTGATTCCGTACATTTTAAAAAACATGAAATTTTACAAAATTATCAATATACGAGGGTGTTCCCAGAAGTACCCGACCTTACATGGAGATAGGGGTTTTCATTTTTAAAAAAATACTATGATAGAATGTACCCATCTTGAAAAATTTAAGTTTGAAGACACTACGTTGTTTAGTATTTGTTTGGCAATCACCAATAGTGAACGTTCTCAGTGAATTTGTAAACATGGAAAGCAATGATCATCGTTATGTGATACTTTGGGGGAGTCTGCTTCTTCATTTACAACAGTAAAATATTGGGTGACAGGGTTTAAACGAGGTCGTACGTGCTGCCAAGACGAACATCATAGTGGAGGACTAAATGCATTCCAGAAAGGCGAAGAAAATCCACAAAATGGTATTGGATAACAGTCAACTGAAAGTATGCGAACTAGCAGACATGGAAAGCATTTCAAAAAAAGGCTGAAAATTTAGACATGAGAAAGCTGTGCGCAAAATGAGTGCTGCATTTGCTTACAATGGAACAAAAATATCGTTGTGAGGATGCTTTAATCCAGTGATAATAATCCTTTAATCCTTTGATCCAGACTGCAATAACAAGAGATATCATAAAATAACATATTTGAAAAGGACCATTAAGAGAAACGTAGAAAGCTCTACCTAAAAAGACATGCTACTAAAGCTATTCACCAATCTGTGTTCCAACTACTAAACCATCCATCATACAGTTCAGACGCAACTTCCTTGGACGCTTTTTGAACGATGAAGAGGTGAAAGAAGCTATGATTATCTGCTTTGGCAAACAATCAAAATAATATTTTTTCACAGGGATTAATTTAATCCTCCAAGTATGAGATCATTCACAAAAAATGTCCAGCTTCATTACAAACGCTCTGATGTAAACATGTAAAGTTAGACCTGTGTGCCAAAAATAAATGTCATTTTTATGTCAATTCTTCTTCCTGTTCTTCGACTTCTTCCTGGCGTATAAATGGAATTGTGCCAAATTTTATAAATGTATTTTTTTCGTATCGAAACATGGTTTCTGCTTATTGGGAATTCAAGAAGTGTCCCTAACTACCAAGTCCACTAGACCAGATATTAGGTGTACCGGATTAAAAATTCGTTTTCAATGATCAGTTATCGATCTATTAACAAGCATTTATATCGACCTGTATGGACGTGCCTGTACCCGGCGACCTGACCAACCCACCACCGCGTCAACTGAACCGTTGCCCCGCTATCCCGCCAACCGCGTTACCGACCCGCCAACCGCACTGGAGTTTAGAGATCAGTTCACAGTCCTCGAGAGAAGAGGAGTTCGTTCAAGAACAAACGCCCCGAGGGCAAAGACATAGTGTGTTGCCTCGTGAGACCTTCGTTTGGCTCTTGAACTCCGAATCTTATGCTACTACATGTTCAGCATCCTTCTGCATAGATCGAAATCATGGAATCTGACAGACGTCATGTGCAAAAGGGCGTACAGGATACTTAAAATTCTATGGACTGTTCAAAAGGCGCAAATTGAAATACTAAAGTCATGCCATAAGAAATAAAAAAATATGACCTTATGCGCCTGATAGTACAGGGAAAGATCATAGGTCATCGGAGTCAGGGCCGTCGGAAGACATCAAGGCTGAAGAATCTCCGGCAGTGAAGCGATCCTAGCATCGGATTATTGTTCCGAGTAGCAGTCTACAAACTCAAGATAGGACTACTGGTTGCCAATGTTCTTGGAAGGACACAGAGAAGAAGAAGACGATGAGAAATGGATCAAATGCGATAACCATACACACATACACGACTATTGCACAACACTACGGCTATACAATACAAAATGAATTTTAAAAAATCGTACTAAAGCGTTTATATACTACATCATCATCATCATAGTACAGCCACAAACAGTCCACTGCAGAACTACTCCACTAGGGCGTCTTCATATCCATTTACAGGAAGGGGTTACATCCATCACATCTGTATCATACATTCACCTCCTCATTCGCTCGATATTGAAGGTAGCATTACCACCGAGTTTTATTTCAAACACTCACCCAGCGGGTATCCTGAATGAACGTATTGACGAACGCTTTCGCAACTGTCTCGATAGGGAGTGTGGGATGTTTGTAAAGACTGAGTAGTTTTCTTCTGAAGACAGTAGAAAACTACTTTAGACGACCTATTTTAATTCTACTGGAAAGGACTTTCTGGAGTGCATAGAGTCCAGTTCCTCCTTTCCTCGCTAAGACGTAATAAAGTAGTATTCTGAATATAACAAAGTGTGACCCTTAAAAGACTGCATGGCCAAGAGGAATGACCGGGTAAAATGATAGAGGCAGGTTATGTGGCGATGCGAACAGATGAAAGGCGCACGAATTCATAAAAATAAATAAATGATAAGACTTATGCCAGTAAAGCAGAAAAGCAATCGTTCATTCGTCACCTTACACAAAAATTATATCATAAATATTTATATATTTAAAAATAAGCTAATGTTGATATAACGTCAGCGGATCTCATTGCAAATAAAATTATGATATTTATTTGCATGTCTTTTCACATCAGCTAAAACTTCTGTAAATATCAAATTCTAGAGAATTTCGGCCAAACCCACAAAGCCCTCGACTTTTTAATTAGAACATTACGCTCACTATCTAACTGATCTGAAGAGCTAAGTAAATTTATATCTCAATCAAATACAAGATGACGTTATTAAATTTCTTGGAAAATAATATGAAATTTTATATCTATCTGTAGTGTACCTTTGACGAAAGCGATAATAAAAAAGGGGGAAACAAGTAGAATCTATGACTCATGCTCCTGTATATCTTCCTGTCTAATGGTTTACATAGATATAACATAAACGGGAAGAACGATTCCGTAAATTATGCAATATTTAAATATAATAGCACGTAGCTAACTCCAAGAAACATATATCGGAATAGCATATAATAAGGAAAAACATGGAATACACATTAACCCCTTAAAAAAGGTTAAACACAGAATTGTGTCCGAATTCCAGTGATTCAGAAAATGCATACTTACTTATTTACAACTTGAACTTGGAAAGAGACATAGACTGGATAGTGTCTTGCAGATCAAATATTGTGAATGGGAGATTGAGACGGAGAGAGTATGTTGCGTACATTGTACGATTGTATAGATCGTTAACCCAAATTTATAGACTAATAATGATACGTGAATGATATAATGAACCGATTCCAATTGTATTGTTTGAGTTTAAGCAAAGAAATTACCGAATATTGTGTGCTATCGACATTTTTTATTTATTAATATACAAGCTTCATACACGCTGCGACGGTCCTGATAGATAAGTGGATTTGTACGGATGATAAATGGCAGACATATGAATATAGCATCTAAGTTTATGATGATTTAAAATGAGCTCACTGCTCAAAGGATTAATAAGGTTTTTTATGCAAAATAAATTACTTCTCGCTTGCAATGAGACATGCTGACAATTTCACTTGTATGTCAATAAATAATACAATATAAACAATGGATGAAATAATTTTTAAGATTGACGCGAATCATGTTTATATAATCCTATCCCGTTGATGAGTAATCACGCATATATACGTTCGGACTCGAGTGTTACAGAAACTCGGAGGTTGTGATGAGAAGATTTAGATGTTGCTATGAAAGAAATTGTTCAGGTTGTAAATTAGCTTAAATTATCTTCATGAAAGGCTTGCGATCACACTGTAATTATATCAACAGAAGTTAAAACTGTGGAAAAAGAAAATAAGATGATTTCTTATCACACCGAGTCACTTTGTAATAAGGAAGTTTCCCTACCGCACCCTGTACAAAGGGAAACATATTATCACAAAATCCCCATAAATAGGGAGGGTCATTACATGGTCGCGTTTAAAAATAAGAACGAAAAAAGAGCAAATTTTATGCTGGTTAGGGATTATGAAATATGATATCTTGAGCAAAAAATTAATACAAAGATGGATGTGGGTCTTTTAGCTTACTCCCATCAATTCCAACATCAGCTTAATTGATCACATCATGGTTTTTTTGTAGCTTCGTAAACCTGCATGGGTGTTAGAGAACAGATATTTTTTAGAGAATTTCGCTATGAATATCAAACATATTTGGTATCAATTTAACACTAACATGTGTTAATTGTATAGCGATTGGACTACAATACATACTATACAGTATGTATGTATAGCTGGAGCTAAGCTAGGATGCTGACACAAGAGAATCCATTGTGGATGTCGACAAAGTTGTCAAAAAATAAGCCTATAATTAATGTAAAAAATGCGTGAAAGTCTCGCGATGTTGAAGTAAAAATTCTCAGCTTCTAATAAAAGTTGATTTTATGCATTGCTTCCTTTCCATTTTTTAACGAAAATTGTTAGCTAAAAGATTAAGCTGTGTTTGTGTAATATATAATAAAATAGGCTTGTCGCTGATGTAGTGGATGCTTTATGCTACTTATAGACGCACACTCACAGCAGAGTCTATGCGATATATGCAGTGTACATAAAAACTTGAATCCGAACGCATATATGCGTAATTCCTAATCAACGGGTTTATTGGAGTCTTACTGTATATGGTAAGCTTGTGTAAATCGACAGCGAATAATGTGAATAAAAGCATAGAGTTAGCCTGCATAGAAATGATGATGATGGTAAAATTTGAATTACAAAGTAGTGGATGCAGATTATGAATTATGACAAAAGTACTGAACCTTTTCCGACTCAAACAAACACATCATACATTGTTGAACTAAGATATTCAAGTAAAATAAAGACAAGATCTACAGCCCTACATATGATGCAAATTTCCTTGTTTAGGCTGCAATAACCATAAGAATTTAAAATATATATATTCAAATGTTCAAAAAAAGGACAATATTTTTAAGTTAATTATGGTTTCGCTTATCGCAGTGTTTTTAGCAGTATTCATCGAATAATCCTACTATTCCGGTATTGCTATTATCGCCAAGATGTAACGGTTTTACCATATGTTCCATGCCAACTACTAAAATAATTAAATTTGAGATATGGAAAACGTAGACAGACTAGAATACACACGTTTTATTGAATGATTCATAGAAGCTTGCATAATCATCTCGCCATTTGGAATCAACACATCCAACGAAAATTTGTACCTTCACCTTCCGAATTGAGCCAATTGCTATTTGTCTATAATTCGTCTATTGTGTCGATGGTAATTTGTTTATCATCATAAAAAACTGGTGTAAATCATGTTTTATAAAAGTTGAAAACGAGGAGCTCATGTAGCGTATCATGACATACTCGTAGGTTCCATTTGGATGCAAAGACTTGACACATATTTTCAGTGAATTTAGGCGTGATTTTAGTGTCATAATTATAAAAATTATTATCAAAATCAAAAGGATGATAAAGTATAATCGCATTTCAGACCTTCAGTCGACTGCCATATGTTCAGCAATGACCAAATCATTCCGGTCCGCTTATTTAAAAACACGTGTTTCGCACAGAGCTATCCTACGCAAATCACCGTCAGAAACTCGTGGAAGTTTATGATGATAAAGTCAACAACATGCCATGAAGTAGATTAGGTTGTTCAGGGAAGGTCGTACTAATACTCACGACGAGGAATGGGAGACCATCAGTGATTTCTGACGAACTTGTGCAAAATATTGAAGAACCAGTGCGAAATGACCACCGTGTAACGCTTGCAGATCTTCACAATTTCATGACAATTTTAGAATAATAGTTTTACACAGAAGGGAAAAGCTTTTCTGAACTCTGTCATGACGGGGGATGAGACGTGGGTGTGTCACTATACCCCAAAATCCAAAAAGAACTGGCGGTGGAGTCTATGACACTGGCATACAAAAGCTGATGCCCAGACTAGAAAAATGTCTCAATCTCAACGACTCGTTGAAAATATAATAATAACCTTACTTCCCGGATGACTCTCGAATGTATATCTACGCAATAAGTTCTTGTTAAGGCATTTAGAAAATTTCGTTTCAATCTGTCTGTTGATTTAAAAATTATACTGATTTGACAAAGGAATTTCAAAGGAAAAAACACAGCGGACTGGAATGTGTTAATATATTAGGGTGTCCCATAAGTTTCTTTCGTTTTCATATTAAGAAAAAATAAACAATAATTTGTATTACATCAAAATTTATTGAATAATACATGATCAATTCTGTTCTATTACCTTTCTCCATCTCTCCGGAAGCCTCATAATGCCTTCTTGCCAAAATTTCCCAGGTTTGTTGGCAAAATATTGATCAAGGTACATTTTTATATAATTTTTTGAATTTAAATTTTTACCACGTAAATAATTTTTCAATGAAAAAAATAAATAATAATCTGAAGAGGCAATGTCCGGAGAGTATGGAGGATGAGGTAAAACATCCCAGTCAGATGATGTTCGTGGAATTTCTAACTTGTTAGCTATTTCGCGAACAATACATCGCGGGTTTTCTTCAACCATGGCTATGATTAGATCTGTGTTCATTTGCGAAAGAAACTTATGTGACAACCTAACATATACATATTCATTCGTATGCCCTGCTGCAAAACCATGAGCAGAAAACGACCTTCGACGATCAATTTATGACCAGGGTTGATCTTTTTTGTATCATAGTCACTCGCTGTTTCAAATAACTAGTCAAATTAATTTTAATGCGATCTTGATTTTTTTAATCTTATAGGATATCAAATTAAGTATATGTTTCACTGTGCAGCGATTGAGCTATTTAACGATTAAAGGGAATAGATAAAAATTAAGATCCTCACTTCACCAAACCAATTTCAAATATTATTGTATTTCATGGTGTTAACAATACCATCCAAGCAATCAATAAACAATGAAATGAAATTCCATTATTTATGATATTATGAAATTACATGAAAGCTATTTCAAGCTATGAATCATATACAATCCGATAGACTTGTATGAAGTGCATTTGATATTGATTAAGCTGAATGCGCATGCAACAAGTTCTCAATACGCAGGTGGTATTCCTCCTTGTTATGTGGGCGTTTTTGGGGGAGTGACCCAATTTATCCCAACATAAATAAAAACATGCATGAATAACGCCGTAATTACTCATTCATATGTCATTGTAGCTCTAAAAGATATTCGGTAAAGTTGTATTAAATCAGCGAACTGAGCCAAGTCTAAGCAATATAGTGAACTTCCTTCTATAGTGTCGTGATAGGGACCACGCTTTAGTGACCACGCTATAGAAACAAAACACTATAGAAAGTTAGACACCCATACAAAATTTGTACATTTTTATTAACAAGTTTAAGTAAACAAACATAGTCGGAAACATATTTATTTGGTGAATGTCTGCAAGCTCACACCCATTTAATTTCTGACACCGAGGAATGCACGCGATTTCAACGACACGTCAAAGCTTAAAACATGCAATTATTTCCATATATCTGTGCAATGTTTTTGGCATAAATTGAAATAGGTAAGATGGAATTGACCGAGTCTCGGTATAGTGGTTTAGATCCTGGACTCCTATTACAATGGTTCGGGTTCAGATCCAGGTTGTGGAAAAAATTCCACAGCACCAACAAATTTGGGAGATCGGAAATATTAATATTTCTGATCGATCGTCTCGATCCAGGTTTACCCTAATTTCCTGGATTTGAAAAAGTAATATCTGAGGCGATTAATAAAGTCGTGCAGTGACGCCCATGAGTGAGTAATTGAATTTGCAACAATAATTAAATTATCATTTATATATATAATGATAATTTCGCTAGTCACTCATAGATTATCTGCTCTCCTACTTTTCTAAATAATCCTATTCTTATTGTATACCACATGTGGAAGGTAAATGGGAAACCATCACATAAAAAAATATTTCCCTAGTAAGATCTCCTATGGAGATCGCCTATGTCCAATACCAGATATTGCACATTAAGAAGATGAAATACGAGTAAAAAATATTTTAAATATTTCCCCAACCCGTCATAATAGATTGGCAGTGATTCATGAACCATTGAAAGCATGAGCACGGTTATAACGAGCAACAAAGAATTGACTTTTAGACTAACTCGGCATCCAGATAACGATAATTTTATGGTATAAACCAGACCAGGTTCATTAGCATTGAGTACATACGGGATAACTTCACCATACATTTTTAATCCAACCTTCTGTCGTCTATTTACGTCAGCTCACTCACTGTATATCTTACAAAAAATGGTTTATATTCTCACATCCAACAAAAACAGGTTTACTTCTTTTATAGAACTTTTTTTTCAAATGTAGAAAAAATCTCTTGCATTTCACGTTTTCACCATATCACCACATTCAAAATACGAGGCATATCCCGAAAGTAAGTGTACTAAAATTTTATATACATATTTTTAAAAAAAAAATACAGGATATTGTTGATACATTTGGTAACTATTTTTCAACATAATCTGATGAGCCGTGCCAACTCCTTCCCCCACTTCAGAACCTCTTTTTGCATCTGCTCGTCGGTTGAAAATTTAATTCCACCCGTGTGTTCTTCCAGGAAGAGAAAAATATGATAATCTAAAGATAACAAGTCAGGAGAATGCGGAGGGTGGTTAAAAACATCCCAACCAAATAAGTTCAAGAGCGCTTTGGTGACTAAGGCTGTGTGAGGACGTTGTCGTATAACAAGCACACTCCTCCCGTCAGCATACCCCTACTTTTGTATTGAATGCTTCTTTTGAGTTTTTTTAGGGTCTCAGAATATCGTTGTCCATGAGGCAGAAATTCGACCAAAATGATGCCTTTTCGGTCCCAAAACACTGAGGCCATGGTTTTTTTTGCGCGAAATTGTGCTTTTAATTTTTTTGGCAGAAGAGGAATTGGTGTGATCAGTCACAATAGAACTCGGAAAATCCTCGCCTTTCAATTTAAGTCGCGCAAAAAACTCGCGGGCGATATTGACCAGCTCGCACTTGACGGGATTTCTTACCAACATCTTTCACACAACTGGACACCACAACGTGAATTTACATACTACCGTGTTCCTGCTATACTTGCTTTGACAGGGGATCCCCCTCTACCACTCAGTATGGTCAACCCTTAAAAAACAAAAAAACACGGCCCGTTATTGTCACAGTACACTTACTTACGGGATGTGCGTCGTAGATAGATTGGGATAAAAATAGCTTCGGTTTTATTATCAAATTTTCTTGTTTGCGATGACGTGATTTTTATCTCTACAAAACATTTATACAGCTTATCATTTTTTTACTAAGATGTTAATGATAAATATTAAATGCATGTAAAAAGGGAGTATGTAAAAAGAGACGCCTAAAGCCAACAGAGGCAACTTCCATATGATACAGAATTCCAACAATAGGATTTCGTTCGACTTCATTGCTTCAAGCAGGGAATCATAGCTACATTTAAAACTCACTACAATGGGTTTTAAATTAGGTCAATGATGAATCAATAGCAGTCATAGAGGCATGGAAACACTTTACTTCCATCAAAGAAATAAAACATTCAATCCATAACAAGAAAAATATTTGAACAAAATTAGCGCAACATTAATCTTATCAATTCAGCTAAAAATATAATAGAACCAATAGTAGGACTGATTTATAAATTTGTTAAGCATTTGACCATAAAAAGCATAAAGAAAAACCTAGATTGACTGAATAGTTGGAATTATATGCTTAACGCCTTGACGGACACGTCTGCATTATGCAGTTATTCATACAAAAAATGACGCATAATGCGTTAAATGAAGATTCTTCACACAATTCTTAGCTCCATGCCACCAAATTTATAAAGATCTCCCATTCAAAACAAATGTTCAGATGTAGACAAATACATGATGCTGAGGCTATGGGCAAACTGCTCCCTATCCTTTGCAAGGTGGAATAACTCCTCCAAGTCCTGTCCAGTTGTAGATATTCCATAAGCAAGATTTTTTCTACCCAGTTCCTGCTCGTCTTCTATTTTGTCTTTTTTAAATTAATTGTACAAGACCACGGATGTGTCCAAAGTATTCCATTCTGCGGCGCTTCTCGTTGTCCAGAAGCTCTAAGTCTTTACGTAGTAGTTGCAGAACTGTTTAATTTTTTGTGGACTATGAAATTTTAAATATTGTGCATTAGCACCACACCTTAAATGCCTCTAATTTATTCATACTCGTGGCAAACAGAGTCGATGACTCACATCCGCACAGTATTACTGACCATATATTGCATTGCAGCTTCCAAAATTTGACTTTCAGTGATGGTTAACGACAAGTTTTGCCACTTCTGACCCTAATATTTGAAGCTGTTTTCATTTTCGATCTGATATTCCAGTACTGTCAGATTCAAAGGGTCTGTATTATCTTTATAACCATTGATTTGATTTGCATCGATAGTCAGTCCCCAATTCCGATAAGCGTCATATTTGGCGACGATATTTGTAGATCTTCTATGAGTATGGTTATATTATATTAGATGGAAGTATTGTAGGAAAACGGATATCATTTACGACTTCCACAATGCGCTTCACTTATCGTTGCATGCTAATTCTGAGTATAAATTGTGTAAGCATCGGCTACAACACACTTCCTCAGTTTAAATTTATCAAAGCTTTTGCACCAATCTAACACAACACATTCCGAGATGCACATGATGTTAGTGGAAGATCATTCACAGCGGTTTAACGACACACTTGATGTCCTTGTAATATAAGATATTTATAGCCTGTGAGCTTATTTCAGATAGAAGTGTTCCTGGTAGACGGAAGACTCCACTGGCCACTAGCAACTGTTTCGAAAAGTATCATATGTTGGATATCAATGAAAATAGTAATACATTACCAATTTCAAATAGCACAAAGTAGTCGCATTACAACTATCCTTTGATTTTCAAATTTAATATGGCAAAATCAGCGCGATTCATACCTCTGCCATTACACTACAAAAAAAGGCTTTTTAATTAAGGAAATTGCAAAAAAAATCTATCAAAGGGATGCATTATGCCATTACAAGACCATAGGAGACTGGAACTTTGAAGGATAGGAAAAGACCGGACCAATCAAAATCTACCCAGGGTCGTAGCAAAGGCGTGGCAAATCGCTCGTTCGTCATATCAGCGGTTCGAAAAGCGGACCGATTGAGCATACAAACCTTATCCTCTTTCAGAGGCATTTTGCGACATTCTCTATGATCTGTACAATCGCGGAAGCGACGTAGCGTCTAGAGACTTTCTATCATAGTATTTTTTACAACAGTAGCCGCCATCTATACGTTAGGTCGGATACTTCTGGGACTATCTTTGCATCTCTCGCATTTACCAATAGTACCCAAAAGACGCACATATGCGTAACCCGATGGGAATGTGTTTTTTTTTTGTTTTTTGTTTGCGACCCACCTTTTTAATATGGTCCACGTTAGCCTTTGAGTTTGACATGCATAATCTAATGTGTTGGTGTCTACAGCGAAAAGTCGCTCGAATTCACAAGAGCATCATGAACGTGCAACGCTGAAGAGCCCCAGATTAAACAGAAAACACTGCTCTTGGTACAAAAACATAAAAAGTGGATAATTTCTAATTAGAGAAATGTCCTTGGGTTGGACCAATTGAAATTTGAAATTTTTGGTCTCAGAAGTGTGTACAATGCCTAAAATTAAGCGCGAACGTGTTTATACTATGTCATTATGTGAAGGAGGACATGTTTAATAATGTACATGTAAATATCAATCAATAGCAATCAAAACTAGGTTTTTTCACGGAGTACTAAGCGTTTCCAAATTAACTGTCGGTAGTGTATAGAAGCGAGCTTAATCCATTTAACATTGTTTTAATAATCTTTCTATGCTTATATAGTACATACATAGAATAGTTAATAATATTTCCAATTGAATTTGTCCAAATTATCGACAAAAAATACTAGCGTTACATAGTAGGCATTTTAACACTTTCGTGGCTGGTGATGCATATGTTGCATCATCACGGGTTCGACCATTGGTGGCCGCATGATGCCACATATGCACATCTGCACATCTGCAACTGCTGATGCTACGTCTATTTGAAGTAATACTTTTAATGGTCTGATCCTTTGATGCGGCCACGATAGTGTTAAGGAATAAAGGAGTATCAATTCAGTGGTTTATCCACAGTTCAACCAGAGTTATTGTCAATCAGTTCCAGGTATTATAGTCAGATAACGATCAGACTTGTGGCACTCGAAGACGATAGAACCTAAATGGGGAGCACAATATGCTCCGATTCTTCTCAGACGATGAGAACTTCGACCAAGTATACAGGATAAATGACAAGTATGTAT
This sequence comes from Stenopsyche tienmushanensis, assembly GCA_008973525.1. NCBI lineage: Eukaryota > Metazoa > Arthropoda > Insecta > Trichoptera > Stenopsychidae > Stenopsyche > Stenopsyche tienmushanensis. Next base: position 224,380 of record WACJ01000543.1, read on the forward strand.
CTCTGTTTTAGCACCCTTGAATCAATGTTGCCATACACACTAATCATGTAATGATATTGAGTAGCACAAGCAAAGAGGATCATTGATCATATCGCCTTCATCGAGCCACTGGGTGCAGTTTTCAAACCCTGGATTGATAGTCGAGTGGATGAATAGTAACTCTAAAAAAATTATAAATATTTCAGGCTTACATAGCCAGTACTAACATTTGATCTCCTAGCTCTCCTGATTTAAGTCGCGAGGCGTAAAGTATGTTTATGATACCAAGAAATTGTTGAAGCCTGCCAACGAACATTAGCGATCTCGGTGAAAGATATTCTTGGAGGATGTATATATGTTATTTTTTTGTTGTCATCCATTATTAAATTAGATAAGTATATTTAAATAGATTTTTTTAGGTTCGATCATTGGAGGCCACATTTGATGCGGCCACGATAGTGTGAAAAAACAAATGATACGTCCTGAATAGGGAATCCAATTCCGAGCCAAAATTTCGATCCCGGATCCCATTAGACCATCCCGGGATTCCGGGACCGGGGTTTTCAATAGTTTAAGAAATTACATTGATAAATTTGATCAATAATTACTAATGAGTCCATTTATGCTGCTTTAATGACGCTTACGATGCTTTAATGTCCGAAGTAACATTAAAGCATCGAGTGTTTCGTCATTTGGTCTGGATCTGATTTTGGAAGTCAGGCAACTAGCTGCTAAAAATGCACGCTCAGCCTCCACACTCGTTGAGGGTATCGTCGTCAGATATTTAAATGCTAGCTCGAGTTGATGACGGCGTGAGCCCCCAAATTCGTATAATACCATCAATGTGACTGATAAAATTCCTATCTGCTGAGACAAGGACTAAAACTCGCAAAATTCCCGATTTCCCGACAAATTATTTATTTCCGTCGCTTCAGATGAATACTTATACACTATAATACTTTGATGTGATTCGTAATTATATTACGGAAGAATACAAAAATTCTGAACCTCGTATCTATTGTATTTCATATCGATATTCCCATTGTTAGAGTCGAGGTGTAGTAAATACATCATCGGCAGAGAAAGGTTAATGTAACAATTTGATATGTACTGTATGCATGTATACATAGATTAGACAGATACTGCCCCTAGGCGTCGCCTAAGCTCGCCAATTAGTAGTTAGCGCCACTGTTTCCAAGCGTCCAAATTTCGGCGAGAATGTCTCGATTTAGTAGCCTTCGACGCACTGATGAGGTGTACGATTTATGTTAGATAAAAATTTCAATTCCCGGATTTTTCGTGATTACGTTTACTAATCCCGGGATTCATAAGCACCTAAAACTGTCCGGGATCCCGGGATTGGATTCCTTAGTCCTGAACTTTTTCGTTCCGCCATAAAAAATATCCATGCTTTCTCAGAAAGTCGAAAGATTGTATTAGCTTATCTGAAGATAGCAATTTTAACAAATTATATCTACATTTTATGAAAGTTGAAAAATTGTTTGGAACGCGATTTTTGTTTAATAGGTTTTTTGTCGGTAAGTTGTTTGTACGAGAAATTTTAAGCTAAAACAGAGTTATCTTAATAACTTATTTTTTTTAAACTAAAAAGAGAGCGAGAATGTCCGAGTTTACTTAGATGGCATGTGTTTTCTTGAGAATTCTTGAGAAATTAGATTGCAGTATGATCAGATGAATAAAATTTAAAAAAATCTGCATAAGAACCGAAACAAACAATTTTCGGATCGGTTTAGTTCCGATAAAAATAACGGTTTTTCAGTTCGGTTTCGGTTCAAAGCCCCGGAAAGGAGACGCTTTAATAAAAAATAAATAGGCCTGATCAACACATATCAATTCATAAATTGCACATATAAGTGCAAAATTCTATGAAAGTAGTTTTTTAGTTTGTTCTTAAATAGCTGACGCACGTCTTTTATATTGTGCAGTCTTATGAAATATTTATCTCCCTAACAATACAATTGCTACTCAACGACAAATGTTCCAGCGTTTTTGGTCTGGTAACTACAGACTAATGGATGAAACAAGATCAGGACAACCCCAGTTCGATGATGTCGTCTCTCAGACGATAGTAGAGCAAAATCCTACAGTAATTGTTGAAGAATTAGCCAAAAAAAAACTCCAACCAACCCATGCCACAATATATTGGATGTCTAAATTAGGCTAACGAATAATTAGCCTTGCGATTTATCGGCCTTCAATCAGCAACTGAGAATGGACATTTGCATTTCTCACACTTGCAGATTGGAAATACATTTTATGAGACAGTAAAAGACGACGAAAACAATTGGTTGATCGCAAGAAACACCATTTCCACTGTCGAAATGAAACCCCACTCCAAACACAATGGAAGGAATTAACCAAATGAACCAATTAACAAAATAAGCGAATGGCCAAAAATCAAATAGAAAACAATCATTTGCAAAAAAAGGCAACACTGGTCATCAGGAGTTGTTTTTGTTCAAACCTTCTAAAACAAACGTTCAAAATTCTAAGAACAAAATAGAGGGTACAATATATTTGATGTTTGTTTCATTTTAACGCCTTGCTTGCGGGGTTGGTTTAGCTCGCTACGTACAGAATCCTTTTTTTAGCTAAAAAAAAGTGGCCGTGTGTTGTGTAATCTAATATATAAAAAATAATCTCTGTTTGTTCGTATGTAATGCGCTGCCATACCGTTCATTAGATTGCGATAAAACTTCGTCCACGTATTGTTTACACTTACGGGAATAACATAGGCATAGTAAAAATATTGCATGGATGCACCGTGTTGGCCCATATTGGTCTGGTGAAATGAAGTTTGGGCTGCGGGGACGGGGAGGGAAAGGATGCGCGCGCAATACGGTGGTTAAGTCATGAATAAAAAATAAACATGTGAGACGGTCTTAATAAAATTAAAATAACATTTGCAACTTACACTGGTGCTATTTTTGTGCGAATTCGCATAAAAAAAGCTTTGTCCTCTATAGAAAAATGAGGGATAGGTTTCATTATTTTATAAAATAGCATAACTTCAAATTCGCATAAAAACAGACCCAAGTGTAATTGGACAACAGCGGCTTCGTATTCGGTCACATTACAGCAGAGATCATGCATTGCTGTGCGATCTAACCTGGGAATCCCCGGACTAGCTACACAGAGAGGCACGGAGACAAATTGCCGTTAGAGTAGCAAAGCTGTTCTCCACTGTGTGCTATTATAGGCTATTGAAAATAGTGCTGTCGCTATTTGCACAGATTCCTATTTTTCATGTGAAATCAACAATTCCATATTCAACTTAACACAGGGTAAGCTTGATACCAACCAACCTTGTTAACCAAATCATCACACCAGAGGTTCGACTGTTATCAAGAGGAGTAACCCCCCTGGGGTTTTATGGATGGACACCATAGAGTAAATCACCCAGCCGAAAATAACGAGTGCGCCTCTCTTTTCAAATGACTGCCGCTTGGAGTTTCACTTTTCGTGACGTTCAAGCCAATTTGCCCTACTGTGCCTATACAAATGAACCTCAAAAATCGTCAAAGACAAAATGATTTAGGATTGCAAATATGAAATAGGTTGAAATAGGAACATAAATTGATTTTTATATGATTTTTTATGTCCGAACACAAAATGCTCACACGTCGTTCAGCAAGTAAATTTTTAAACACTTTCATATATAGAGCTTACATTAAAAAAAACTGTAAATGGCCCACATTGAAGGTGTTAATTATTCATGTGTAAGCTACGCACGTAAACATCCGCCGGAGCAATGCTAGCCTATTTAAGTCCCAAAAGGGGAAAACATAATGAAGCATATTACCTGTGTATTTATTCAACTCCAGTTCCGTCTTGTTAATATAAAGATATCCATCCCAATCCATGTAAGTCAAGTAGGGCTGCAATGTACCACACTGGATCGGAGTAGGCGGCTTGTTGATGTATTGCTTTATTTGAGGGTCGTACAAATTGTATTTGGGCAATTTGCATTCGGTTGCATTCATGCCGTCCAAAAACTTGATGTTCTCCTTGAAGAATTTTAATTTGGCGTTGTCGTCCCGTTTGTGCAGATGGAAGTAGCAAAATATCCCAATCACCAACAGGCCCAGGAACGTCAACTTGTACCTGGCCGCTATTTTCAATGGTTTAATCCTCCTCATTTTGTCGATGATCGCTATCATTTATATGGCGTGAGAAAATTGCCGCCAATACAGAATGATTTTCTCGCGATGATCTCGAATTTACACCATATTCACTAGATTTAAAAAAAAACACACTTCAATAAGACCGAGGTTTTAAATTATTGCTATATCTGTCGTTCATTTATAAACATTAGCAATAACACCACGAAAAACGCCCATGACATATGCAAATGCATTAAATCCGAATATGTCGATTTAAATTCATTTTCATGCGGATGACTCAAGGCAATATTAAAAAACGCATAGAGATTCGAGTTATAAATAAAAACTATTTATAATTTATTCCGTATCTTATAAAAGCCAGCGGCAGGAGGCACTTGACCTCCTCAATTGAGAGCGCTCAGCATTCCCGTAATTAAATAATTATTCCGAAAACATTATCTTCGCATGAATGAATTCAAATAAAGCAAAATCGAATCGGCACATCTAACAATTCAAATTTTTCAACGAGGCAAAATTATAACCGGCGTCCGGCAAAAAATGGGTCAATGCGCAAATAACAGCTGCTTTGACCAAATTTAAATTAAACAAATCTAATTACTCTCAATCATTCAAACGACCAAAACATTAGCATAATACGCGTGTCAAAAACGAATATATTAACAATCTCGAATAACATGCATTGCAGTCGTGATTATATTTTCGGCAAAACTACATATTAATTAACGTTTGACAGTCGATCCACCCCCATTTGCTATTTAGGGCTGGACAGCATTAAACTCATAATAAAATCTGACATTTGTATCACACTCTACTATCGAATACTACAAATTCAACCTGTGTATAAAATCGCAGGAATCGTGTGTGAGATTTATTCATTTTTTAAAATCATTTTCGATATGGAACGCCTCAAAACACCCGCCGCTACGAACCTAACCGTATCGTACGCGGTACTAACTTCACAATAGTAATGAGCCTGTAGCGAATCGGCAATGTTGCAAGTGTTAAAAATAAGCCGGATTCGCAATATCACCCTTAATTATTTCAACAACGGACATTCTTTATTCGCATTATTCTCCATCTTATAATATCATCTGCTTTTATTTAAATTTAAAAAATGTGGTAAATTAAATCTGTATATAAACGAAAAATATACATTTTTATTAATGCACTCAAACCATCATATTTTATTCTGAATTTAAATAAAACGGGTTTATATTTGCATTCATATTAAATTATTTTTATTTTAATCAAATGTAGACAATTGTAATACTTCAAAATATGGTATTATTTTTGTGTTGCATTAATGCGGACTCAAATAATTTTATTTAGAGGAGCGAAATCTCGTTTAGGGTTCTAATCGTTCATTAAAAAATAAATTAACGTTTATGCGTCATGGTCTTTATTTCGTCGCTTATGGCCATGGACGTTTTATCGGGCCCCCAATAATTCGAAACGAGAACAAAGGTGGCACAAACGCTTTCTTTTTTGACTTCAGATGTATCACACCGGTGTAAAACGTCATTCGCAAAACGTCTGTATATCGCAGATTTTTTTTCTTTGTCATTGTAATTTATAAATTGTCTCCATATATGATTATTTTTCAAACTATTTCAATAGAAAACCAATAGATTATTATGCTCATGACCATGAGCTGCATTCATTAAAGCGTTCATGATTCATATTCTTTGTGTATAAAATTAGTTCAATTGCTTTGCATCTTTGCTCATCAGTGTTAAAGAAAACTGGTTTTAAAATCATCAAATTTTACCTTGTTTTGACTTTTTGATCCTAGAGAAATTGCATAAATTAATGAATTTATGAATGACTCGTAGCTTTTTTAATAGATATTATATTACATAATCACAAAAAATCATCATTTAAGGAATACTCTACTAAAAATAAGTGAAGAAACTTTTCAGAAAATGTAGAAAATATGAGCTGTCATAAAATTTATTTTTTCTATGATTTGATATACATATTTAATATTAACAATCATAATAATTATATTCTTATCTTAATTACAGATTAAATATATATATATAAATGTCTTCGACTACATGTTGTTTATAACGGAGGGAAATAAATGAAACTGTTGATCGTCGTGAATTTTATCAATGGTAAGTGCAATATACAATTCACTCAATATTTTTTTGTGTTTTAAAAATATGATGTACATATATATTTATAGAAAGTATGCACATGAAAGATAACATTGCAATTAAATTAAATAATTTCATGTAAATACTCTGACATATATATATCATAGTCATATACAACTTGTAAATATTTACTTCTAGATTGCGTTATAGTAATGGAGTGAAAACGTTTTATGTTGTACAAATCGTTCAGCCAATTTTCATGTTATAATTTAGTGTTTCCTTAAAATTGCCAACCAGAAATAATTGGAATTGTGTGAATCTAATAGATTATGGTAAATTATTATGCAAAACTCATTCTGAAATCTGTATTTATTGATTGTCTTAATGTGTTTACAGATTTAGAAAATGGATTAAATCAAGTTTGAGACGATCAACTTCCTTAATTTATTGGTATGATTTTTTATACATAATTTAGACCTAAACCTTTATAATTAGACCAGAATTAATCAATTATATCAATACTTGCTTATATACAATTAGTTCTCGACTTACTACCATTTAGGCTTATGACGGAGAGTAAAGAGATTAAGTATACATAGTTGTAGATTTAATAGAAATATACAGGAAGAAGTGGAATTTATAATAAATGATAACAAATACAGTGAGCAGAATTGCATGTAACCAATCAGTATGCTTTATTAGAAGGACCTTAAAGTGATGTTTTCCTGACGATTAAATATTATACAAAGAATGGACAATAAAAAAAGGATCTTTACAATTCCTGCATATGTCACTCATTGAAGACTCCCAAGAAATATCGCATAACTAGTGATGGGAGTAACAGGGGAACGCTTGGACAGGAAACATTTTATTTATAAACACCCAGATGTAAAACACAAGAATTGTGCTGTTCAACAACAAGAAAATAAAAAATGGAAGGAAAGAAACGTACCACTACTGTAAAATATAAAACGAATATGATAACGATACAGTCAGGTCAAGACTATGCTAATTCACTATTAATACAATTTTTCATATCACTTAACGGAGCGTTATAAATATTTTAAGTTGTATAATATCGTCTTGAAAAGTGAAAGTACTACCTTGGACATAGGCTTTCAATATTTTGTACATAATTACATAAGTACACATTTTTTTAAAACTATTAGCTCAATAGTTTGACCTAATATTCATACGATAATTTGTGGCAATGCTCAAGCAAATATTGTCGTTTAAAGCCACAATTATGAATAGTAGTGATCAGTCGATTCAATTAACTACATATAGGCTAAAGTTGGGAAACACTTCAGTGATGATACATAATTACAAACGCTTATAATCGAGAACAGCTAATTTCCGTTTTATAAAATAATCTGAATAAATTTGATAATAGCTCTAAATAGCCGAACTGTAATATCGTTTATATTTTTTTAAACGTTGTTAATCTTTATAGTGTGTCCGGTTGCAGTTCCAATGCTCAGTGACAAAAGGAATACCGTGGAATACACGTCGATAAAGATGAAGTATAGAATAAGCGCCTGGTTGAGCATAATTGTAATTGCGTGCTTCGCTATTCCGAACGTGTTATGCGCTTATGATGATCGTGAGTATCCAAGCTCGATGCGTCTTAAACAAATAGATCTGATTATAATTCGGCTTGTATGTGCATTTCTATTTTGCAGTGGAAAATTTCATCAATCCCGATGATATAAGCTATTTAACGAACGACGATGTAGAGCCTCCCGTTGAATTAGCATCCAGTCAATCAGTGAATGCGAACCATTCGTTGAATTTCTATCAGAGAGTTAAAAATAAAGTATTCAACTTCTTTAACGTAAGTAATTTTTTATGCTTTAATCCTTTATGTCAATGAAAGTTTGAAGAGGTCTGGCTGAATCTTCATACATTTTGTATAGATTCACTCGGCAGCTGTCGCTTGGTTGTGTTACTCTATCCTGCAAAATTCCTCCCATTTCCTTTGTACTTATCGGTTAATTCTAGTTTTTATTTTACCGCACCTTTCCACCTAAATTGACTTATCTCTGGCCTTCTCTTTCTTTTCCAGTGCACAGGATACCTTTACAAGGATATCCATTTTTTGAATTACAGACTTACCATACTTTTATTACACAATACATTTTTTTTTTACACAATTCATACCTGCCAATTTCTAAAACAAGGAAAATACCTTGCCAAAACCAGGGATATACCTGCCAAGCAGGTATCCAGTCCAAGTCCAGCCAGACCTACTTATTGACAAATAGGTCAAATATTTATTAAACGTATAATTTTTATATGTGCAGATATCAAAAGTAAAAAACTACACACAAGAAATACCGATAAACGTAGACTGTTTCGGTTTTGGCAGCATTTCGACAAAGCTCAGCTGGATATTCAATTTGAAACCGCTTCAATCGGAAGAACTTCAAGTAGAATTCTATTTTTCCAGCAGAAACCAAAGAAAAAGAGTGCTGGTTTTAGGCGGAGATCAATTTGGTTTGGAATGGGTGAAATATAATCCCAAACTACCGACTATCGTTATCGTTCATGGATTCTTGAGCTATAGCAACGCTTCGTGGATCAGAAATATGACTAAAGCGTTTTTAGATTGGGTAAAGTACTGTTTTATGTTGAGATTCATTTAATGTATGTGCTTTTACAACGGCTGGGTTTCAATAGAACGACGTTAATGTGATCACCGTGGATTGGAGTCGTGGGGGACGCACGTGGAAGTATTGGAGAGCAGTGGCCAACACGCGCACTGTGGGAACTGATCTTGCTGAGTATGTAAATTATTTATACGCGCACAATAATGTCGATCAAATATTTATCGATTCATTTATTCCGAATCAAGTTTCCTTCGTCAGCTTATGGGTGCGACAGGAGCGCAGACAAAGGACTTTCATTTTATCGGGCACAGCTTGGGTGCTCACATATGCTCATTTGCCGCTGCAAAACTGGGCGGTGTTCGGAGAATAACAGGCATTGCTCATTTGCACTCTTATGTAATAATTTTTCACAGTTGCATATCAATATTTTAAATTGTGTTTTTGACAAGGTCTGGATCCGGCACAACCATGTTTCATAACGACAAATCTGGACATGTTGCTTGATAAGACGGACGCTGACTTTGTTGATGTAATACACACGAATGGTCGGCTACTTTCGAAACTGGGACTGGGAGTACCCAATATTTGTGGTATGTATAATGCATAACATTTATGTTTCTTCATATGTAATATTATTTACATTTGTTTTTTTATGAAATCACAAATCATATAGTGCTTCAACCTGCATGTCCTGGAAGTTTGATTGGTCAGTTCTATAAAGTGGTTGAGATATGTGTTTAATATTTTTTTGCAGTTATGACTATAGTTTTCAATCTCCTGTTTTACTGTAGCTATGTTTAATTCTTTGTATATATCATCATTTGTCATAAACCATGGAACATCGGTTATTGTATGCAGCATTTTGGACTAAAAGCGTTGGAGCGATTCTGATTTCCGACCTAATTGATAGAAGTGGTTTTTTTGGTTGGGATGCTTTGAACCACTTTCCCGTATTTCCCAGACTTGGCCTCTTCAGATTATCATCTTTTCACCTCTCTGAAGGCACACATGGGTGGAATTAGTTTTTCAACCGACGAGCAGGTGCAAAAAGAGGTTCTGAAGTGCAGAAAAGAGTTGGCGGGAGTTCTTTGAGGAAGGCATAAAAAAGCTCATACCACGACTCATTACATGCATTAAACGACAAGGAAATTATATGGAAAAAATAGTATTTTTTTTTCACACTTCTAAAACAAAAATATAAAAATCTAGTACACTTACTTTCTGAATATACTTCGTATATTGGATATTCTCGGCTGCAGTGCTGTTTTTAACAGAAAAAATGATGCATTCACGTCCAGTCTATTCCTTTATTTCGATTTTATTAAAGACTATGGATATTCATCTTCCACTGTTATCCAAAACTCTAAAGCACTGTGAATGTTTTGTGACTGAATATCAGAGTGAAGACAATTCTATTGACCTTTCCTTACAATGGGAATATCGATATGAAATATAATAGATATGAGATTCAGAATTTCATATGGTGTACCAAATACATATCATAGTAGTGCACGGGTGTTTTTTTAGCACGGTAAAGGAAAGGTTAATTGTTAGTTTTCTCTACTTGTAAGAATACATGAAATGACGTCCTCCACGAAGGGATTATTAATTCAAAGATTTTTTCATGAGGATACTCATTTTCGAGATAATAGTGATTCAATTTTAGTACCAATGCCTTCAAGTGTTGACTTTTTACATTTAAAACACCTTTCCGGCACCAGGCTGCGGACCACCGGTTGGAGAACACTGCTCTAGACGACCTTGTTGATTTTATTGGAAAGGGCTTTCCGGAGTGCAGAGTCCAGTCCCTCCTTTCCTTGCTAAGATGTTGCCAAGTTAAGGTGAAGTCATATCTCGGATTCGCTTCTACGCCAACTGAGAGTGTCTGCCCATCCACGTGCAACTTATTCGAGCGAATTCGAGACTGAGTGGTTTCCTATTTCAAATTGATCCTCTCAGTTGGGCAATTTCAAAGCGATATAGAAGGCAACAGCAGACAATGCTGTTATCATTACAAAATTAAATTCTTCATTTGCGTCTCCTCAAGATCATCTGCTTGTTCCTCTTGTCCTTGTTTTGTTCCTAAAGCTTCCTAGCTCAAAGAACATTTAATTAGTTAATTTGCAAATATATAAAAGGCAAGTAGTCAAATAGCTTTTAAGTAGTTAGACCCCAAACAAGTGTAAGTCAAATAATAGGTAAATCATTAGAAGCATCTTCCCGCAACTGTATTAGCCAACGATAATTATGTAGCATCTGAGTATTCGAACTTTGGGTGCTTAGTTTTGCTGTATACTTAGCTGCATTTCTGTCCTAGTAAAGTTCATCATAATTGTGGTGTAGATGGTCCTTTTTGCAAGTGTTAATCGCGCAATCGGAGTTTTGTCGGGTCGAATTGAGAAAGCACGGGAAAAAGGAGATTTTTCCTCGGGTAGTGATGGTGCCGACAAGGCACAGAAAGCAATGTCTTCATGGAATCGAGTTACTTGCATGGTGCAGCAAGCATCTAGCATTTAAAGTCTAATATTCTAATTTATTGTTGATTCACACGCTAGGTCATCAAGATTTTTATCCAAACGGAGGAAGCAAACAACCCGGTTGCCATACCAGGAAATTGTCTTTCGTTTCAAAAATATTTCCTATATCTCATGAAAGTAAGTAATACTTTTTTTTGATCTACTATGAAAAATTTAAATACATAAAAAAAACCCTTCTCGTATTATCTTTTGTAATTTCATTATTTGTTTAATATTAGGGCTAATGAGAGCAATGTGTAATCATGGACGAGCTTATTTGCTGTTCACGGAAAGTTTAAAAAACAACAATTGTTCATTGGTCGGTCATCGTTGGAATCTCAAATACTCTGGGTAAATCCTATGCTGAATTAAAATATCATTTTAAAAATGAACAATCAATACAATAAAATATATCATTCCAGGGTCAATGCCAGTATTAATGCGCCTTGTACTAAGCACAATTGTTCAGAACTCGGGGTCAAAGCGGATCGCTCAAATGCCCGTGGATCATTTTATGTATTTACAACATCAAGCGAACCATTTTGTGGTACTTATTATTGCAAAGATTGAATCGCTTTTTTATATGATGTTAATTCGGTATATCTTTGCTTGTAGCTAAGGATCCTATTGAAGCAGAAACAAGAGAACATCTCCTGAGTGATTTAAAAAAAAAAGAAATAAATCATTACACAGAGAACGTCATCATTTCAACACCCACAATGATTCCAATGACGACGATGACGACAACAAAAAAAAAATCAATATTTAGAAGAGCATTTTCATTCATAGGATAACCAAATAAACTCCTATATTTAAATATTACTCAATATCCATATAATTATAAATCATATTTATCAACTCTATACTAACATTATTTTAAAAGTCATAGTGTACATATGTTTTTCTTTAAAAAATAGTGTAATTCCGAGATCATTTTAATGGTTTTATTAATATTTTATTGCAAATAACAACGTCTTAATTAAAGGATTAAAATAAAACACGTGGAAGACAAATCTTAAGAAGTATCCAAATGGATCGGAGGAAAGTCTAAATCTTGTAAATTGACTACCAGCATTAAGTATTTTATCTTCTTTTTTCTTAAGATCCGTGAGCAAATAGTCCCTCGTTTCAAATTTAACAGGTATGTTATCTGCAATCAATAATGCGTATTATATAAATGCAATGATGTTTTTGTACTGCTACCAAATATAGGCGCATTTAAATGCGACGCCTAGATACTGTAAAATGTTTGACGTCTTTTCGAATGACGTAAATCTACATATATAGGTATACATTGCAACAACGTGTTTACATTACTATTGAACGACGAATCGATGAAGCTAATTTCACAATGGATGGATTCGTCACTTAACAAAATTGTCGTATCCGTGTTGATGAAAATCCTCTCATATTGATGTGTCCGATGTCTATTTTCAGCGAGACGGTGCTACATATCACACAACTCGAGAAAACGTCCCAAAAAAAAACATCTAGGTGTCACATTTAGATGCCTTAATACTTCTATTAAGAGATGATGAAAATTATTTAACCAATTGTATCGATTTTATTGTATTATATGATATATGTATATTGTTTTATTGAAAAAAAAAGTATATTTTAGTTATTCTTATGCTTGTTACTAGTGGTACAAAATGCGGCAAAGAAACTACCTTATTTTAAAAATGAGTAACATAAACCATTCAATGTTACAGAAGAACATTTAAAGTTTTTATTTATTATATTTTAAAAATTATACTATTAAAGTGGCCTCTGTTCTGATCAATTCATTGTGATAGTCGAGGTTTTGAAGCTTCTCGCCAGGTCTACGGCAGGGAAACTTCTCTATAGAGAGGTGGAGTGACGTTCCTTCGAAAGAGCATAAGCCAGTTGCGGTCAATTTTGTTCGTTATATCCACATGATTGAGGATATATTTTTATACTAAAACTTGAAGAAATGAATGCAGGGTATGTCTGGTTTCAGCAGGATAACACCACGGCTCACATGGAGTTAATGTCAATGTATATTTTGTGAGAACACTTTCCCAGACGCCTCATCTTCTTACAGAGTGATCTTCAGTGGCCAGCGCACTTGCCTGATTTAGCCCTGTGTTACTTTTTTTTTTTTTTGGACCCACCACATACTTCTCCCCACAATGTGACCAGCTTACACCGGTCATCGTAGACATACACTTGCAATCAAAAAAATACGCACCAGGCGTAAAAGTCATTTATCAGGGAGCGTTCTCCTGCTGGTCCAACATGGCTACTACAAGTATTTGCAACAAATGAAGAGGTCGTATGCGCAGCGACCAACTACTAGTTCTGCGTGTCCAACAGGTCCTGAAGCGGAACCTCTGACACAAGGCAGGAGAATTTCCAGATCGGTCTCCATGCTCGGACATGACCATACAACGTGGTCCGCAAATTTCTAAACACCAGAAAAACAGTTTGCGCCATCATTTTAGCAATTTTCTTAAAAGACAGCACATTGATGCATACTGTTCGACACCGCCCATATCATCATGCATTGCTCCAGTTGGTCAAGCATGTGACAACCCTCTTGTCCTTCCATGCTAAAAATAATATATTTTTTTTTGCGGAATGCTACTGTCGATTTATTTTTGATTATTTTATTTTGCATTTCAATTTTAATAATCCTTCAGCCAAGACAAACCTCGTATCTACATCAAACCGAGTGATGAGCGAGAAGTCGCTTCTCGAGTTGCGGAATCAAATCATATGGTGAGTGAGAGTCACCTCTCGAGTGCAAAGTGTTAACAAAATGAGCCATATACGCGGACTATCTGAAATCCCTAGTTTATACCGACCGTCCAAGGATCCTGACTCAACTGAAAAATAATATTCAAGCTGCTTTCGATAACATACCCGTCGAAATGCCGGACAAAGTAAAGAGTTGCTTCAAAACTCGACGACTATCTCAATGCATTGACCAAAACATGAGACCAACTTAATGATGTAATTTTTAAAACATAAATAAAAACTTTAAATGTCTCTCTGTAACGTGGAAAAATTAATTCAATTGATATCTCCTATACTGTTTGTGTTATTCATTTTTAAAATAAGGTAATCTCCATGCCGAACCCAGTACTTAAACCTCGCATATTATGATTTGCATCATATACTGTTTTCATGGAGCAATTGATTATATTATGTGACAGTTGACTATCTGTAAACTTTCAATTATGTGGTAAACTATTCTACACATTATCCCAAAATTATTTTTTTAAAAACACCCGCCAAAATGAATAACAAACAATGGGGTTAAATTATATTGGAAGTTAATTGGGTTTTCATATTCATAAATAAATACCACAGAAGGGTTTTTCAGCCGTTGTAAACACATAAAAGGCTCCACGGGCTTCCGAAAGGTTCGCTTTAATTCCAAGTTCTGAGCAATTACTCGGTGTACAAGGAGCACTAATGCTGGCATTGATACTGCAAATTAAGTAATTTTATTAAATAAATTTCAACGTAACGATGCATAAGTATTAATAAAATTGACTATTTACCCAGAGTATTCATGATTCCATTTATGTCCAATCAACGTGCAATTATTTTGCTTCAAGCTTTCAATGAATAATAAATAAGCTCTTCCGTGATTGCATACAGTTTTTTTAAGCTCTTGAATAGTAAAAATATATATATTTATCATATTTCATATTGGAAAAAGACTATATTTGATTAAATACACAGGTAACCCCCGTTCATTGCAAACGCGGTGAGACGAGACGTCTTAGAAGCTTTTCCTGTATAAAAATGACCTGAGAAAACTAGGTAACGAGTGAATAAATGCAGTAAAACTAGATTATTTTATGCAACGCAACCCCAAATGATTCAAATCTAATCAACGGGGGTCACCTGTAGTTGAAATTTTTTATTGTACTATTTTATGCGTATTTTAAAATCAAGTTTTTTTGTTCACTTACTACTCTTGGATATTGGAAATATTTTGGAGAAAATGGATTCATTTCCAGTGTAACAACCAGGTTGTTTATTGCCTCCGTTTGGATAAAAATCCTGATGACCTAAGTATGATAAAAACACCGAATAAATTCCAAATTTTCTAAAATAGTCTTATTTTGCAAATAATAATTTTATTTACCACATGTGTTGGACATTCCGAGACCCAAATGTTTTATTAACCTTCCGTTTGTATGAATCACATCCACAAAATTAGCATCCGTCTTGTCGAGCACCATATCTAAATTTTTCGTAGTGAAACACGGCTGTGCCGGATCTAATCCTATTAATTTTATCATTATATAAATATATATTAACCGCCAAAATGATATTAAAAGTAAATTCAAAAGAAATATTGAGCAAACCTGTAATTCTTTGGACTCCGCCTAATTTAACTGCAGCAAACGAACATATATGCGCACCTAAACTATGACCTACCAAATGCAAATCCTTCGTCTCTATTCCCGTTGCATTCATATATTGATGTAGAAACCTATTTAGGACTTAAATTTTTACTAGTGTAAATTCTATTGAATCGTATGTAATAAATTGAATGAAACATTTATACTTGGCAAGATCGGTTCCCACGGTGCGAGTATTTGCAACTGCTCTCCAATATTTCCATGTGCGTCCTCCGCGGCTCCAATTTACAGCGATTACATTGACATCACTCTACATTAAACAATAATCAAACATGTGGCCTTTGTCAATATTGCACAAAGAAGATAAATATACTATGTAAATTACATGATTCAAAAACGCCTCGGTCATATTTTTGACCCATTTAGCGTCTCCATAGCTCATAAATCCGTGAACGATCACGACCGTCGGCGTTTTAGGCTTATAATAAGATTGATTCAAATAAAATTGATCGCCTGCGTAAAGGATGACTTTATCCCTTTTGATTCTGTTGGAAAAATAATATTCCACTCGAAGATCGTCGGAGAGAAGCGGCTTCGATTCGAAAATCCAACTGAGCGTCGATGTAATATTACCGAAACCAAGACAGTTTGCATCCGCTTGAGCATCTTCGGCGCTGTTGTCAGCATCCGTCGTCTACAATTTTATAATAATTTAAATTCAGATTTATTATGTATTTAAAACAAATATTTCATCGACGCCACGAGCAAACTTACATCGAAAGACATGTATTTTTTACGTTTCCTTAATATCGCCCGATCTGAATCCTCGATGCTGTTTGCTTCATCGATGGATGATTTTGTCGGGTCTATTGTATGATCATTCGTTAAGAACTCAATGTCTTCGGGACTAAAAATATCATTGACTGAAAATAATAAGTAAATTCTGTTAGTGTAAAAAAATATTTACATGTATAAAATTTGCATGCCATTCATAATTTGTTTGATTGATTTTGTTACATCTAGGAACAACATTTGAGCTAATATTTACATTCATCTTCGTCGTCGTTGCATAGTCCAACCTCAAATAGACTGGAAAGAATTCCGATCAAGCCGAACCAAATTATTTTCTTGAACTTCATTTTGATGGGAGACTATGTCTCAACACATTTTATTCCGGCAGAATATTTTATGACTGATATTTAGATCTTTCCTAGAATCTAATGCTAATGAGTGGGTCGATAAAAAACCCGTTTTTCGCACTTGTTTTGTAATATGTCTGTGCTAAACGAAAGCAACTAGTGGACTGACGCTAAAAATATCAACATGTGCAATGCAACAGTCTGAAATGGCAAAAAAATTAGGCATAAATTCATTTTTTAAGTACTCAAAAGCTTACCTAATTATATCTTAGTACTATGAGGTAATATCAAATGTATTCATATAATATTTGCTATATATTTTAATAACTATTAATATATTTTTAATGTATTTACTACTTTATTACAGGAATATGTATGGAGCTTACAAATCCTATTCATTAGCAACCATTGAATGTTGACGACGACATTGAAATTAAATATCTATTTTTACAAACGTTGATGTTTGTCTGTGTACACGTAGCAGCTTATGGTGGGTGTTCTATGCAAGTCACCAAATTATCCTAACACGTTATGGACCGAGCGTATACAGTTCATATTTCAAGGGCAAACCTTGAACTACATACTACGGAATACAGTCAGAAATGTAATCGATAAATCGAGCCCTCCGAGAGTGAAACTTTATCAGCCGAAAAGCATACCTGGACAGCAAAGTTAAAGTCCCAAAACTGATGAATCATCATAGACAGTGCTCCGTAACCTTTTCTCACCTACGGTACATCGAAAGTTAGAAAAGAAAAAAATAGGGGGACCTAAATATTCGCTACATCAATTTTACAATAATAAGGACCCGAAGGTCTTGAACAAAATTGACGCTCCACCAGTACCTTGTTAAAATGGTGGAGAGCTACCTTCACGAAATAACACTGGTGTACAAAGGCGTTGGTGGAGGAAGAAAGGAGCGAACAGTTACGGACGGACGTCCCACAGGAGCCTGTAGTCGGACCAGCTCTGTGTAACGTAATATACTATGACCTGCTACGAACACCATTCATAGAGGGCGCCAAAATGGTCAGCTTTGGGTGATGATGTGGTTCTCTTAGCCACCACCAAATCTGCGGAGATCCTGCGAGTGACTTGTGAAGACACAATGCGAAAAGCGAAGAAATGGTTAACAGGAGTTGGACTGGAGCCCGCTGTCCTTGTGTCTCCACTTCTGATGATGGATCGATCGATCGCGGAGGATCTGGCCAGGTTGTTGCCTAGCATCGGAGACCCAAAAACTAGCAGAAGAAGACTACAAAGAAGTTGCGCATTTGGTGCTGTTGTACGGTGCGCCAATATAGGCTCCACATGGCCAGAGTCTAGAGAAGAAGTGCGATCAGGATGATTGCTGCATACCGCACACTGCCAGGCACACTCACTACTGGCATCCTGGCACTGACTGCGTTACCGCCAATTAACCTGCTCGCCCAAGAGAGACAGGCGATTCAAAAAGGAGAAATGAAGAAGGCGGCCAGAGAAACCAAGATGGTGTGACAGTCCCGATGGGACAGCTCCACAAAAGATCAGTGGACATGCGGACTGACCTGGAAGAGTCATGGCACCTCTTAGGAAAAGAGGCAGACCCGGAATGCCATCACTGTTGAGCAGGCAATGACGATGCCGCACACACGACATTCATCTATCCAGCATGAAGCGTTGAAAGGGATACTCTACGTGAGGAGTTGGGAGCAAATACGCCCTCGCCTAACAATATGATTCCCTCAATGCTCAAGGATGCTGGGACATGGAATGCATGCTTTTTTTTTTTTTTCTGTGGGCGAGAAAATCTTCGCAAGACGCCCAGTGAAGCTGGGCAGTGTAGGATTCACGATTGTTCAGTCGTGCCTGCCCACTAAACCCGCCCTTGTCCTTCTCTGTCCTCCTGGTATTGTTTTCCACATTGCTTCGGGAGGACAGGTAGTCTGGCCTAAGGTGATTGGCCCTATTCTATTGTTGGAGAGGCTGTTGCGCTCTGCGTCGCTCTCTTTCACTGCCCTCTTTGGCGCTCAGAATCTCTTCCACGTATTCGCGCCAAAGATCCCAGTTCTTCTTGCTCTCCATCGTGCTGTGGATCATGTTGTTGGCGTTGAGCTCGGCTACCCCGAGTGCTAAAGGAATGCATGCTGCAAATACACAAAGTGCGCTATGCAGCAAAATGAGGATGCCGAACGTAGTAGAAGATCACCAATGGACACGTCGCTGCCACCCTAGTGTAATACTTAATTAATAGCCAAGTGGTAGCAGAAGAGGAGGAGGGTTTTAGTGGGTAGAAATCCCACACTACCACCAGAATGGTGGTGTCTTTAGATGATTTTCCCCCTTCGCAAAAAAATGTTCCATTGCTGGTGTTTTGCGTTGAAGTCTCCCGCAACCAACACTCTTTCGTTCATACTGAATAATTGAGATCGCTCCCTCGGAAGGATGGCAGATTATTAATGTTTGGTTGTAGGTGTCTGGCGATATAAGTAGGTGGCAAGTGGTGGAGGACCGTTGAAAAATTACTTAGTTATGGTATTGGCTTATTTGATCGCGGTTCACCTGTATCGGCTCCCGGCACACCAGTGTGCCGTGGCACCCGATTGCAGTGCACTGTCATAGACCATCTCAGAACCAAAGACTTGTCTTTGGCCTTGGCCAAATATCAAGCTATTGCGAAAGTAATTACCGCTTTGTTTGCAAATAAAAGGTTCTAATATAACAATATTTAGTCCATTTTTAGTCATAAACGTGTAACAAATTTATTTATCCCATCCAATTAAAAATCTTTAAGACCCAGTCGAGAATTGCAGATGGTTTTTATTTTGCTTGGCCATTCTATTTTGCATGAATCAACACTGATTGACTCTGTCTGTTTTTATAATATATACTAATTTGTCTAAATCCCTCTTTACTTTGTTGTTGCTATATTTTCAACTGATTGTAAAATTTAAACAACGTTTCGTTTTCGTTTCGTATGAAAAGTTCGTAATCGCTCTGTAGACATGTTCGGGTATAGCGTCCAATCGCGAGGCGTTCTTTCGCCATGTCAGCAATTCGAAAAGTGGACCAGTTGGACACAGAGACCTTGTGGCCTCTCCGTCCTCTTTTAGGACCATTAGAAGCTTAAGGCCCGATCCACACTATGGTCCGTTGACGGTTTGATCTCGCTCCGATCCCGGTCCGATCAAATATTCTTACACAAGAAACAATCGGAGTATTCACACTATCGGATCGTTCCAATCCCGTTTTTTGTATGAGAATATTTGACCGGAGCGAGATCGAACCGTTACCGGCACCATAGTGTGGATCGGTTCTAAGGGATCAACTGAGAACGAAAGGACTTTCGAATTTTGATAACGAAGAACTAAAATCCCTAATCGAATCAGATCCAATCAAAAGGCAAACAATCGAGAAGTTATCGCAAAAACTAGGACTCCCATGGATAACTGTGCAAACACTCATCGGCAAAATGAATAGGATAAAATTTATAGGATCATCCAGAAAGTAAGGTTACAATATTTGTATAGAATCGAAAAATGCTTGTATTTGATTGAAATTCACAGGATACTTCACAAATATATTGAACTATTTTTCAACGTAATCGCCGTCGAGATCGAGACATTTCAGTAGTCAGGGCACCAGTTTTTGTATACCGGTGTCATAGGTCTCCGCCGCCAGTTATTTTTGGATTCTGGATTATATTGTAACACACCTACGTCTCATCAGCCATCACGATAAAGTCCAAAAAATCTTCTCCCTTTTGTGCAAAACTCCGGTGTGAATATTCTCGGCACCCATCTCGCAAACAACTTCTTGTAACCAAATTTTTCCGATACAATATCATCGAGGAGACTTCGAAAAATGCCAGGAAATTGTCAGGACCCACTTCGTGACACACTGTCGACTCATTACATCATTACCATAAAAATTTACAAGCTTCCGATGGATATTAGCGGCGGTATTGTTCAGCAAAGTCAAAAAATACGCGCGGATCTCGCACAAAAAGGAGGTGGCGGGAGCGCACGACGACCTCTCCATCAGAAGAATTTACTGTGACTGAACAAAATGGCCGACAAACATGTGCAGCCAAACAAAATGACCTTACTTTCTAGATGACCCTCGTACTATCCCTAAACAATTTCAATTTCACCAATCGCGATATTTCCTCAGTATATGTACCCGATAACTTGTGGCTCACTGTGTATTTTAATATCAACCACCAGCCCTGAGCCTCTTAGAGGCACTGAATCTGGAGTTTGGGTATTTTTTGGCTAGACTTCAAGTCGACTCAGATACAACAGCTTTTCAATCTTTATTGCGTGAAAATTTAACACATGAAAATTTAAGATAATATAAAGATAAATTTACTCACGCCCAATCAACTTGCATGAACGTTATCAAAATCCTAATCGCGAGCATGATATTAAAACTAAAAGTCAGTTTGTAGTATGCTGTGATAATAGTATGTTGTTATAGCAGCTATTATAATAACTCTAAAAAATTGTTTAAGTGTAATTCGACCACATTTTGATGGATAGAACACTTTGGACCACAATAAGGAAAAACATAATGTATGTGTGGTATTCTTATCTCAAGATTACTAATAAATACTGCAATTTAATTAATTTTCAAACATTGCTGCATAGGTGATTGTTAAGACGTCTTTAAAGTTGCTTCTTCGCCGAGAAAACCTGTAAGTTTGCAAATTTTCAACAATATTTTTTTAGATATTTTTGCATAACATGCTTTAAAGATTTGCATCATCAACATCTTATCGTTTAAACATTATCTTCTTGCTTCAAAAATGTATTTTATCTTATATTTACATCAAAAAATGCATATAATAAGAGAATCGGGCGAGGAGTGGCCATTTTCATAATGCATTTATTTATCTTCAATGAGAGAATGATCCCAACTGCGAGACTTCCCGATGACGGACGCGTGTTGCTTTAATTTTCTCCCGATACAAATACCATCCAAATACCGTGTTAATCATTTATAGAATATTTATAATTTAAGTATGATATTTATTTTAACCACAGGGGCAATGTGGAACATTTAATTTACACATTTGTTTATAATTGAAGTTGATCAATATTCAATCGAGTTAATATGTTGTGCGGTTTTAAAACGGTATGAAACATAATAACCATATCTATCGATCCATGAATGTATTATTATTTCAATCGCTCATATTTATCGGCTGTTATTAGATTGGTGTTTATAAAATGAGGCCCAAGCTCCTCAATCGCTCGAACAAAAATAAGTTATAAAATTCTCCAGAATTTTGATATTTTAAGAGCTAAAAATCTAAATAATCGAGATGGAAAATAAATGATATAATTCATTGTAGTGATTATCACAATTATCCAATCGAAAACGCTTTTTATTAGCACAACTCGAGCGAAATCACGCTTATAGCGAGCAACTGTATAAAGACACACATTCACATCTTATAAAGGCATCGAAATAATCCGTTAACTTTTTTTGTTAAAAATTACAATGTTTGCGATTAAAATCTGTGATTTTCATATTAAAAATGCTCGTTAAAATCGAGATTCACAATAAATTAATTTGCAGTGTAAAATTGTCATATGATAGATTAGAATATTTTCCCTAATGCATCTAATGCTTGTCAATTCAAGGAACACATCCTGTTTTTTTAGCAAACGTTTTCCTTAATCACATGTTTTCCGCCATGGATGTTAATACATCTAATTCAGATTATAGTTAAATTCTTTGGAAATTTAGATATCAATGTAAATTACATACATTGTGAATAATCGAAAACTTTTTTTGAGCCAACACTGATTGACTCTGTCCGTTTTTATAGTATATACTAAGTTGTCTAATCCCTCTTTTCTTCGTTATCGTTATGTTCAAGTATCCGATCGCGAGCCGCTCATTCGTCATATCAGCGGTCCGAAAAGCGGACCGATTGAGTATATGAACCTTATTGCTACTCAGTTCTATTTTAGGACTTTTTGCCGCATTTTCTATGATCTGTACTCTGTCTATGATCATGGTGGCAACGCAGCGTCTAGACACTTTCTATCATAGTATTTTTTTACAACAGTAAACGCCATCTATACATTAGGTCGGGTACTTTTGGGACTCTCTTTGTATATTATTTTAAACCATACATTATAATATAATAGCTTTGTATAAACAGAGCTAGCTTCGTTTTAAAGCTATTTTTTAGCTCAAAAACGGAACTAGAGATACCACCCTCCCAGCTTAGCAGCAGTTGCTTACTCTGTTAGATTGGAAGCCAACTTCGTGTACACCGGGCATTAGTCTACCGTTTGTATATATATACCCCCTAGGCATCTCCTCTATAAAATCAACACAGCCCTTGTGCTTGTTGTAAAATAACATTACCTTTGGGTACCCTGTCGAGGTCGCAGAAAGCCCCAGGAATGCATTTTTCCCCAAATTTGTGGCAGAAAGCCCTGAAAGCTGTAAAATTAGAGGGAGTTGCCACAAAGTTTCCGTGTCCAAGCGGTCCAAACTCTGGACCACTGACACAACGAAATAGCGCCTCGCGATCGGACGCCATGCCTGGACATGTTCACAGAAAATGGTCTGCGTCTATGAACGGATCTTCGCATGGGAACTCCGAAGAAGGATAAAACCTGTGGAAAGAGGCCCTAAATCGCCCGTTTCCCGTGAGGAATTGAGACGTCCAGTAATCCGGGACAGCATAGCGACACCGCATATGGTACCTACTATTTTAAAAGAACAGGAAGAGGTGGCGGCCGTATTATAATGGATAGTTGACAATGGGATAACATCGAAAGGAATGAAATAATTGTCAGCAATAACCGTCTTCCCGCTTTCTTTGTACTTATCAGTTAATTACAGTAGTAATTTTTCACCTAAGTTGACCTGTGTTGACTCTCTGGATCTTATTCTTCTTTTCCACGAACACGAAAACAATCACGGGTACACATATTTGTACCTATTGATTTATACTACGGTGCACACCTAATTCAAACCATTGAAATCATCTTACATCCATCTTCTTGATATATAAAAATGAATGTTTGTTTGTCCGTATTTAATGCGCTGTCATACCGTTCATTCGATTGCGATAAAACTTAGCCAACTTATTGTTTGCACTTTCTTAAATAATATAGATATGATACAATTAACTTACAGTAGATCTTATATATAAAGATCAATGTTTGTATGTTTGTTCATATTTATAATAAAACCAACAAAATAAAATAAATTTCATTATTTCTATCATTGCTAATTAAACAAGATAAATCTCTTAATTTACAAACGATAATTTTAGAATTATTACTTCTGTGGCAGCAACGCGCCGGGTACCAGCTAGTATGTAATAAAAAGTTTGGCCACCCTTGATTTATAAAGAATCTAATACTTGGAACTTGTTGATTTTTATTGCCTGTTGCAGTTTGCATGCGATGGCACAAGAACCGGTTTTTACCCGGGCAAATTCTTCGAATATTGTACCTCAAATATATGCTTCTACAGACGATTGGCATCGATCGCATTTAATTACCATAAACATTTGTTTTTTGTGGAAAAAATATCAACGGTCTGCAAAGAGTTAAAAAAGTCCCGTTATCAAATTTAACACACAAATGTCAAATCATATAACTGACAGTTAGTTACTAAATACATTATTAGCGACACTGACGTTCAATAAATCAAATCCTAAAACATTATTTTTTTAAATAAATGATGTTTGTAACGCATGTTGAGTGCCGCTGGTCGATTCTTCGATTTTTTATTCACTGTGCCATTGAATATAAGCCTACAAAAAATCATTATTCTTGAACTTTCATATAGTAATGTGTCAATTATTATTCCCCATGTCGGATCATCTAAATGTATTTAATTTGTGTTTATTTTTTACCAAAATGATTAGGCCATTTTGATAATATGGTAAAGTTAAATTAGTGCATATTAATAGTTTTGCGTCGATGTGAATTCTTATCGAATCTATTTATTTCAGGATAGATAGAGTCTTTCAGTCCTAAGCTATGGCATCGAAAGATCAACTAAAATGAAGTGTCATAAAACAATTTGGATCTATCTAATAGGAGTACTTCTAATTTTCATCCGGACTGTATTTAGCGACGATGATGACGATTGTAAGTTGCATTAAAAAACATCTTATTGTGTGTCGTATGCATTTAATTTGTGACGTCCTGGCTGAAATTCAACACCTTATTTGATGCATATTTTTTGCTCTTATCAGTAGAAGACTTCTTTTATCCCGGCGATGCGGATTATTTGACGATCAATCACGAATTGATGGATTTGCTAGAAAATACCAGCAGCGTAAATTCAGTCGTACTTCTTCAACGAAATCAAGAATAAGACGTTATTTTTTTTCAACGTAAGTTTATGCGTTTGATTAAAACAATGCAATATTTAACATATACGAATATATTTGTATTTTTTTTCAGACGGTGAAGATTAAAAACTACACACAAGAAGTACCGAAACACGTTGATTGTCTCGGCTTTGGAAATTTCATAGCAAAATTTAAATGGCTATTCGATTTGACGCCGCTCAACTCGGAAGACATTCGAGTGAAATTCTATTTTTCCAACAGACGAAAGAGACAGAAGCTTTTATTTTTTAACGGAGAGCATTTCACTCAAGATTGGATCTTTTTCGATCCAACCATTCCGACGATTGTCATCGTTCACGGATTTATGAATCATATTGATTCAAAATGGATACAAAATATGTCTGACGCGTTTTTAGATTGGGTAAATATAACTCATTCAATACAATTTATTATCAATATCTATTAAACGCGTCTATAAAGATTTATTTACTTTCTACTAGAACAACGTCAATGTATTTATGATAGATTGGAGTCGCGGTGGACGCACTTGGAAATATTGGAGAGCAGTTGCAAACACTCGGACAGTAGGATCGGATCTGGCAAAGTATAAACGCGTTTAAAATATGTTACATTATGCAAAAAAACACAATTTAATTAACAAATCGTCATATGCGCAGCTTTCTCCAGCATCTTATGAATGTGACGGGATTGCATAGGAAAGATTTACATTTGATCGGCCATAGTTTAGGTGCGCATATATGTTCCTATGCCTCTTCTAGACTCGGCGGCGTCCGAAGAATCACAGGTTGTTATATATAGATTCAATCTACGGAACCGCTACGCTATACATTTTGATTAATTTGCATAAATTTAGGCTTAGATCCTGCGCAGCCGTGCTTCGTTACGACAAATTTAGACATGTTGCTCGATAAGACGGACGCTGACTTCGTCGATATCATCCACACGAATGGACGCTTACTGAAGCACATGGGTCTCGGTTTGCCGAACAATTTGGGTAACCGTGTGAAATTATACGTTTAATAATGCGTACAATCGTATACACGTTTATGTTTAAACGCGTTTTTATTAAATAGGTCATCAAGACTTTTATCCCAACGGAGGAAGTAAACAACCCGGATGTCAAGACGAGGAACTGACTAAATTTTCCAAACTAATTCCATTATCTCGTCAAAGTACGTATACAGAAAGCATATTTTTTGTCATCAACGTACGCTTGAAAAGCATTTTAAACCCGTTTCACCGTTATTTTAAGAATTTTTAAGAGCCAAATGCAATCACGGAAGAGCCTATAAGTTATTCATTGAAAGCTTGAAGCCAAACAATTGCTTTTTAATTGGCCACCATTGGAATCTCACATATTCTGGGTAAACAAATAATCTCGCTTCGTAATATAAGCATAAATCTATTTTATTCTAATGCTTTTTATTCAACGAAATACAGGATCAACGCCAGTATCAATACTCCATGTAATTCTAATAACTGCGCTAAACTAGGAATCGACGCTGATCAATCGGAAGCGCGTGGATCATTTTATGTTTTTACAACGTCTGATAAACCCTACTGTGGTATAAATTAATAATAAAACCGTCAAAATTGTAGATCTATATTTGTCACATATTAATTCTTATGAATTTTCAGATGAAAAGCCTGCCATTGCCGAGACTAGAAATTTTCTACTGAACGATTTAATAAAACGAAGAATCGTATACCAAGCGGGACGATATACAGTAACGTCGGCGACGACAAAAATGTATCACCATTTTGTGAATAGCTTATTTTATATTGCTGTCGTTAATAATTTTTTGACGTTATTTAAGTTGTAATATAATAAAAGTATTATTATATATTTAATGAAGTGTTTTATTTTTAAATTTATTTTATAATTTTAATATAAAGATATAATTGAAATATCTAAAGGCGATTCACAAAAATATTTGTAGCATTTATTCTAAATTATATCGCGATTTAAAAAATTAAATCAAATGCGAACAGTGCTGACGACGGAAAAACGGCTTATTGGTTTATGGCCAATAATTTGATTGTTATTTTACTTTTGACATTTATAACAGTGTGACATGTGTGCTTGATATGGTTAGTAATATTGAATGAATATTTAAGCTTTTACTCGAAATTCTCTGTACAAGAACAAGTACATTATTATTTTAATAATGTATTGAAATATTCAACTCGTTATGAAATATCGTTCTGTTCGTTAAAAATGAAAACATTAAAATAACCTCAATAAAATAATATTTAGATGTTAATATTTATTATTATAGCTTAATGTCGATTTTATAAGCATGTATTTCATTTTTGCTTTAATTTTGGACAACTATTCATCAGTTTTCTTATTGTAATACCTATACTTTAATTATTTATGCCGAAAATTTATTATTATTTAGTTGCTGTATTTTCAACGATTTCATTGAGATAAAGCTATTAAAGCAGCGATTTCATAATGAATCCAACCACGCTTCCGTACTATAAAAGTTACTGGTTCGTCGTAGAAAGAATATTTAATAACTGGACTGCCTTACGATTAGCCGTCGAACATGGAATGGGCGGAACAAATTCTAAACAAGTATTTTTTTCATATATTTACGAGAATCATTTTTTAATAAATTATATATTGACATCGTTTTCTCTATTTGTAGACTGCCTTAGAGATGCTGGACTACGTTACCGATTATTGTTGTTGTCATTCGAATATTGAGGTTTATGATATTCAAGATTTGCTGGACGATATAATGGATGAAAAATTTAGAACCATATGTGAGGATGAATCGACTCTAGGTGGCCTAATTAATTTTATTCACTTTATGTTGAATGTAAATATGCATGATGATTAATTTATATCTGACATTTACAGAGGTAGCGCATCTTCTCGTTCGATATTTACAACTTTGTAAAGAGAACATGGTGGATCAAATGCTAATCGAAGCTGAACAAGAATTAAAAAAGACGCAATGTAAACTGTGGTTATGTCGACCAGTAGCGGAAAATCCTTTACCGGTAAACAAATTAGATATATTTTAATTCTTAATCTTTCAACATTTCACATTATATGCATGACAAAAAGTTGAAAGGCGTAATTGAAGGGCGTAGAGCAAAAGGGGTGGGCAACTGGATGCTCTTCGCGTAGTGTTTATCATGGGGTTAAAATATCAGTGGAGGGCACTTTGTGTGGCTAGTCCGGGGAAACCCAAAACAGACTGCACAGCGGCGCTGATAATAGGGTCTGTTATTAAAGACCTTCTGCGCCAGTATGGCTCTGTCTGTCATTCTGTCTTTGCATGACAACGCGTATTCACATACAGCAGCCATAACTCGTGGTAAACTCACACAATTATACTGGGACTTGGCCCCGTGTGACTGCCATAGAGGGCAACGATTTCAAGACAACGCTGCGGTAAATTGGTTTTCGGAGCTATAACAAATTTCCGTTTTATATTTGTATCATCCTCGTATCTACGTATAGTTTTGTGCCATCAATTTCATGGCTCTAGCCTTGGATAAATCCATAATTCTTGATTATTATTTATTTGGTTTTAGTTTCCTCCAAATACAGTCATATGCGATATAAATGAAGCTTGTGTTGATAGTAGTGACGATGAACCTACGGATAGTAATGAACCTGAAGATGAACCAATGGATGAAGATGTTGATCCCGGATGGACTGTCGTCCGTACAAAGAAGAAATAAGTGAAACAAACAAGTAAATATGATTGGCTACTAATAAAATTATATTGAAACACACGTCAATCGATGATCAGTGTGTTGATGTATGTTTTTTTAAACATATTTTTATTTTATTTTCAGAAGCATACATCACGTATCACGAAGAAACTATAGATATTCAACACAATGGAAATGATTTTATTGGAATTTATATCTAAAAACATGATCGTGTCTGTATGCTCATACCAAATCAAAATACCTTGAAAATGTTTTCACTCTTCACTTTGTTTTATGCATCCTTTAATAAACGCATAACTATGAAACCGAGAGTAAACTAACATGATTTTGATACATCTATGTTAAATTATATTGTATCAATTTAAGAAATAAATTATACTCTTATTGTTACTTTGGTTCTTTTTAGTATTTGCCGTTAAATTTAGGTAAAGCTTGTCAGATCAAACCAGATTTTATTCCTCATCATATTTGTTTATGTTTTTATTCATGGGTCAAAATTTTAGTTTACAACGATTGATGAATATGATTACTATTATGATCCAGAGAGAGTATGCACGAACATGTGATGTGCAGCGCTCCATAGCGCCACTTGTTGTGCATATAAAAACACTGACAAGGATATATCGAGATTATCAATAATATTTTCGAATTACACTGTCACTACATTTTCGGGTGGGTGTTTCACTGCGATTTGGCAGTGACTAGGATGGCAACGTCATCAGCGAATGTGAATGGCGTCGATTGTGGAGCGGCCTACACGGAGCCAGCTTCTGCCTTTTCCTAGATACTGCAGATGACGGACCCCTGCAGTCCGTCATCTGCTGCAACCCGCTTCAAACTGAGGACTGAGGTTGGACTCGTAGTAGCAGTGACCTCGCATAGTAACTCCTTTGATTTTAGTTTAACCTCGTCCTTCCTTCTCCAATGCACCTTCGGGTACACATAGTCTGAAACCGGTCTTCCTGCAAGAACATTGCCTTCTCTGGAGGGCGCAGAATGAAAGAGGTGGGCGCCTGGAAGCGCTGCACGTGATAATTTTCGTTAGAAGTCCTGTATCAACGTGCCGCCACATTTATGTGAATTATTGACATGCGTACGCAGTGAGTACGCCCGAATCACTAATTTGCTTATTAAGAAAATTACTGAACGGGGACAGTTCAGTAACATGCATTTATATCGAATGCGAACAGAGTTGGTAGTCTGTGAGACTAATGATTAGTGATCTACGGTTAAGACATGCGGTGTGTGATCATATTCTCTGGATCACTAGTAAAAATGTGTTCTGTAACATAAAATTCAAGATTTAACTGCGTTTGATCCTGAAATGATACCAAGAAAGTTAATAATGAAACGGGAAAAAATTGAGCTGTTGGATTGGATGGGATCGTAAAATAAAATCTTAACAATTTTGCAATCAATTTATATCACAAATAATGTATGAACTACATCTTTTATTGGACATTGTACCCAAAATCATACACAGCACAGAAAATCTAACACCTTCAAACTATCATACAAAAAGCATGAAATAATTCTTTTTAAAATAGACTAAAATGGCACTTAAAATTTTAAGAAAAAAATATCTAGCATCGATATTTTTACACAAACAGAAGTAATTATTGGCCATTTTAAAATGCTTCAATTTTAATATCCTTATGTACAAAAACCCTTCCGTATAAATTCAGGAATACTCTATTTGTATGACACTTTTATGTTAAGAATACCCCTATTCAAAAATTAAAACGATCTTTCTAACGCTGCGTCAGTCTAAATTCAAAATCACGTTTTGAGCGCTTCTATTGTATAGTACGTTCGACATCACCGAGCCAATCTTCCGAAACGACGTTGTCATGGGTTTAATTAACGATCCGTTTTAAAATCAAAAGACTACACAATCGTCTAGCTAATTTGAGTACTGCCATTAAAATAGAGGGTAAAATTGCTTAAAATTAATCACAGTTAAAAAGTGTCATACGGCTCGGCAAGACCGCATTTACTACAAGTTATCAAACATATATAAATAATAATATATGTACACTGTATTTTCCAAATGTATCAAATTATGAACCAATTTCTACTTCCATTATATAATTTAACTATCGCAAATTTGTCAAATTTCGGGACCATACCTCATCTCATTCTCAGAATGATAAGAATAGGGAATAATAGATGATTTTTTATAATCTTAAACATTCAACTTACAATGTATACGCCATTAAAGATTTACAGCAATATAATATTCACAATATATTTTGCAATTACAATTTTTTCCCCCCCAATTTGCACTAGTGTATATTATTAAATTTTATAATAATATAAACATTACATGAAACGGCAGAAAGTCCAAGAACAAAGATCTTTAATGCCTCTATAAATATTCTTAAAGTATTTTATTTATTTATTAAAATGGCTTATTTACAGCCCGTAAAGGCTTTATGCCATTTTGAACTTGTTTGCAAAATATCAATGTATTTTTAAATGTGGTCACCAACCAGCGCGTAGATTTAAACTTAAGTCCGGTGAGTCAGTTATCGGGTTCGATATCCGAGCCACTAGACTACCTACAGGTACTACATGAATTTTCTTTTCGAATATAAATGACGAATAGGTATATTATTTCAACAACGATAAATATCTGTTCATCTGATTACAATGGATCAGGATAAAATGACACGTTAACTATTAAACGGCAAAAAAAGGTTCCCTTTGGAGATTCGAGCAGATTATTACAAGCGCGTATATGATAAAAAGTTTGAACCTCAATAGTCAACTTGCATAATGAAGTAAAAATTTCATTCGCTATAAAAATATGCAAAATGTAAGAAAATCAATGTCGTCGTTAAAGACAAATTCTTGACATTGAAACGTCCGTATTGTCTGCTATTTACAAAGTTTTAATATAAATATCTATAACTATTAAAAATAAAATTAGATGGTTCGTTTTAGCAAATTGCCGTGCACTTCTTTGCTCATAAATAAACACCATTGACTTGAAAAAAATTAAAAACATACCAAAATTGTAATTTCCTCTAAAATTAAGTAACGTAATTATGCATCGTGTTTGTCGAAGATCTTATTAGATATCGACCTTCGTTAATTAAATATTTTTAACTACGTATTATACATTCATTCACCGTGAACATAAACATAGCCGCAGTTATTTAAAAACGGTAAGTAACGCCAAAAATATGTGCCGTTTGACATGCGTTTAAAATTTAGATTAGGTTGTTTTGACTAGAAATATTTGACTAGGGAAAACCACCCTTAAAACTGTAAATAAAAGCGCCGAATCCGGAATAATATTACACGAACTTTGATGCATTTGGTTACGAATTCATACCGAAAAATGCTTCATATTTTTGGCATTACTCGTTTATAATTAATTACGTTAATCAAACAATGATGCGGCTATTTCTTTTGAAATATAGATAACGGCCGCGATAAAACGCGTTTAAAAATCATAATACAGTACAACAGCATCTTTCATTGGATTTATCGACATGCATACACGTTCACTTAAAATTATAACTCTATTCATATAATAATTTACAAAATCATTACACTTTATACTTATGTACATATCGTTCGTAAATGAGATGATTGCGATTGCAAAGCTACTTTCTCGATTTTTAAAATATATAGCTACCAACGTAATGAAACTTCAACGCGAGTACAAATTCTATACTTCCCAAAGATGCAAACATTTAAATATCATCATAAACCCTACAACACAGAGCAATTCAAATTAATCATATGTAAATGACAAAATTAGGTCACTCTATTTGGGGGATCGAATAACATTTTCATCGTCAGATCGTCACTGCATCGGGTCAACCAAATACAACATCTAGATACTGTATAACGCGCGGCATCCTTTTAAACGAACAAACGAGAAATCCAAGCAAAATTGTCAGATCGCAGGTGAATCCTCGTGTTAACCATATATATTCGAAGACAGTGCTGGTAATGCTGTAACCAAGCGATGACCTCATCCTTCAAGGAGGACCCAGAAGAGATGGCTGACGAATCCCACATGGATTTGGTTATCCATCAAACTCCCAAATCGATGAAAATTTGATGCGTGCATGATCGTTTGAATTCTAACCGACGGTCAAGTCTTCAATGGATAGCAGAAATGCTAAACATGATGAAAACAAGCGTTTATCGCATTGTAACCGAAGATTTGAACACAAAGACGCATGGAAACTCCAACACGATAACTCGCCGAGTTACAGCGTCTTCGTTGTCAACGATTTCCTGGCCTGACTCGCTTAAAAGGAGCCCTGAAAGGGAAACATTAGGACACGATCGAAATTATCCAAGCTTGTGTTACATCAGCTCTAAAGGCATTCCGGGCCTAGGAATACCGCCTCCAGAAGTGTATTAACGCAGAAGGGTGCAAAAACATGTGGACGTCGCATTTGGATGACCTTTACATATATTAAAAATGCAATCTATACATCCGTATATAAACCGTTTGATGCAATTAAATAGCCTTTTTAAATTACAACCATAAAAATTCATCATTTATATTAAAAAAGTTTAAATATACACATATACATCGTACGGAAACAGCTTAGCACAGATCAAAATTTTTTAGTTATTCATATTTCACTATAAAACATATAAAATACCCTTTTATTTAAAAAAAAAATCTTAATCTCTTCGCCAAATGAAATCACATCGTATAAGCGATTTTTCAAGTGCAGTAAAACAGGAATACTCATTTGGCATGATCATTTAGCTTAATTTATTCTAATGAATTACCAGCTTCGTTTTAAACCTTACGTTTAAAAATATAAATAAAAACATATACACAAAAATTTTTGCATATTCGACTGTACACTCCGTATCCTCGCTGAAGATGGAATTAAAATATTACAGTAAAAACCTAACAGAAAATCTCCTCATTGAGAAATAATGACAAAACTATCATAATTAGATCAACAGAATCTTTACACAAATGAATATACAACCTTCCTATATATTAAGTTCTATCAACTACTGACTAAATTACAATTAGACATGTAAATAAACTCGAATCAAACACTTTCCCAACAAAATTCGACTAGGTTAACACTGTTTTTCTATAGTAAATGATTTTCATTCATTTTCAAATTACCCAATATTAAATACTGATTTTTATAAATAAGAAAAAATATCTCATTAATAATCACACAAATCGTATTATTAAATTAAAAAAACACGACTCAATCACTGGTTAATTGGGATATTTCAAATAGAAATTTAAAAATTACAATTTACACAATCAACCCATGCGATTATGCATATTTAAAAGCGGACTTTGGAAATCATATTGATTGTAATCCTTATAATAATGCTGATCGATCGGTTCACTCTTTATTTCAATGTCAACCATTTCACTATTCTCTTCCTTCTCTCTTTCGGCGTTCGAAGAACTTAAAGACACGGTCGAGGATATGACGGGAGAAAAACTCGTAAACGTTAAATGTTGCAGATGAGGTGGGAGCATATTGTTCAGATTGGACGAGGTCGAAACGGAGGATACGTCGTGCGGTAATATCGATTCCTCGTTTTCGGTAAAGCTATCGGCCGTGCTATTAATATTATCGGGATTTTCATCCTGATCGATGATACTATTGTTTTTGTAGAATTGAAACTGTTCGAAAGAAACGTCCTTATAAACTGGTCCAGCAGCTTTTTCTATTTCGTAATCGGCAAATTCAGGATTTATTCGGTGCGTTATATCTTCGTTGTATTCCACGAGCAGCGATTGATCTTCGTTGGGATCGTCACAGACGTGGTTCGAATACAGCCTCTCCGACAATATGTATTTCAAACACTGCTTGCATCTCAACGATTGATGATATTTGTAATGTCGATGAATATTGGGAAACGTCTTCTTGCATATTACGCATTCTTCGGGTGGAAATTTAGGATAGTACTCTAACGTCTCGGGATCGTCGTGAACGTTACGGAGATGAGCCGTGTAAAGATGCAATCTCGTAAATGTATCGCCGCAATGACGGCATTGTAGAGGATTTTTCTTAAAGTGTTGTAATCTATGTGATACTGAATGAACGTTAAATGCAGATTTCATAGAAAACCGTTTATTGCACAGTCGACAGCCGAAAAATAATATGTTGGCGTGGTTGTTATGGTGTTTGCTCTTCGAATACAAATTCGAAAACGCTTTGAAGCAAAAGTCGCATTCTTCGTAAACGTCCGAATCGGCAGGTACGGAGTGATCGCTGATATTAATTTCTTCTTTGATTCTCGCTAAGGGCGAGCTCTCATCTTCGCTTTCGATCTCACAAAAATGCTCATTGTACAATATCTCGGAGAGGAAATATTGGGAACACTTTTTACACTTGTATTTTTCATGATGCATCATATGTCTGGAGATATTAGTGAATACTTTGTGACAAATTGTGCATTCTTCAGACGGACTCTCTCGAGGTACATACCAGACCATGGGTTGGTTATGGAAATGTTTTAAATGCGACGTATACGGACGAACCGATACAAACTTCTCAGGACAGTGTTCGCATTGAATCGGATTGTCCTCGTAGTTTTCACCGTAGTGCGTATATCTATGTTTCTTAAAATAAATTGGGCGGATGCACTTGGAACAAATTTTGCAATATAAATTTCCACCGGGAAAGTGACACTTCCTGTGAGACAGCATTCTTTCCTCGGATTCAAAAACAGAAAAGCAAAAATCACATGCCGAAGCTTTGTTCACGACTCCGATGCTGACGGGATCGACGTTGTGTTGCGTTTTTAAATGGCAGTTAAGTTTTACCACGATCGAAAACGTTTTCATGCAAATGTAGCATTTTAATTTTTTATCGAACGGATCGGAGTTTCCCAAAAGCTTCTTTTTGCTGCAGTTATACATGACGTGGGCTGCGAGGAATGTTTTTTTGTTGAAATACATGAAGCAATAGTTGCAGCGGCGGGTATTGTGCCACAATAAATGTCGTTGATATGATTTTGCGGATCGTAAGACTTTACCGCATATGTGACATTGGAGATCTTTCAACTCGCCGGGTTTGAAATTCTTTGTGGTGTCGCTGGAATCCAATTTGGAACAGTAGTTTTCGGTTATATCAGTGCTCGTTCTGCAGGTGCATGCGGAGTTCTTGTCTGCGCGAAAATTTCTCATCGCAATGGTCGCAATCTAACGGTTCTTTCTGATGCTGAAGGAGATGCGCACGCATTAAATGAATTTCGTGCATCTTCAACGAAAATGTCTTTTTGAAACAAAGAGAACATTTAAAAAGCGTAGGTTTTCGGTTGTGCGCTGCAAGATGGAATTTGAGACTTTCTTCAGTAGAAAATTCTTTCATGCATAAGATACAAACATGTGGTTTAGTATCCTTTTCGTCTGGATCATTTCTCTTCACCATTTTATTTACAGGATGGCACTTTCTCAGATGTTTATTTAGACCAGGACGCGTCATAAACATCAAATCACATACGGGACATGGAATTTTGATTGGTTTTTTTATCTTAGTTTTAGGATACCTTGCCATCTGATTGGAAAATCCAGCATTTTCAACTCCTATTGTAACATTGTGATGCGACTGTAAATGCATTACCTGACGGTATTTAGTCAAAAATTCTTTGTCGCACATAGTACATTTAACATTCTCTACTTTATCACCTTGGAAATCTTCACCTTGTTGATGGCAAATAACGTGGTATTTGAGAGATTTATTCGAATTGAAAAACTTTTGACATATGTCACATTTAAAGTTACTGCCTTCGGGCAAATCAACGACACTGATTGTATGAGTCTGTGACATGTGATTGACGTAATATTTATAATACGCAAACGTCTCCTGACAGATGTAGCACCTGTATCTCCCAAGCGCACTGTGCCACGACATATGTGCAATGTAGGAAGCGCATATTTTTCGACGGTCTTTTGCACAGTTTGCAAATTAGCAGTGCAGGATTTATATTTTTGTCATAATAATGAATCTTCATATGTTTGCGATAAGCAATCTCCGTATTGAACCGCTGCAACAAATAAAATACAATTTTAATACAACAAAGAAATAATATTATAACACATTTTTATCAGGTTTTAACATAGATAAAATATCATATTAACACTTTGTATGCGGGAGACGGGGATTCAAACAATAAGCAGAGATAGATTCTATCAAATATGGCAAGTCTGGCATTTTTCAGACAATGCCCTCATAAGCAATGATGGAAGATTAACCAAAGTAAAACCAATCTTCGATTATTTTATTCAAAAGTTTTTAAATGTGTATAAACCGACACAAGGGTTATCATTGGATGAAAGTATCATTCCTTGGAGAGGGAAGTTGGCTTGTCATGTATATAATCCGGGAAAAATAATTAAATATGGAATACTCAAGAGAATGGTTTGTGAAGTAACCACGGGTACACATATTTGTAACCTATTAATTTATACTGCGGAACCCCTAATTCAAACCAATGAAACCATCTTACATCCATCTTCTAATATATAAAAATTAATCTCTGTTTGTTCGTATGTAATGCGCTGCCATACCGTGCATTAGATTGCAATAAAACTTCGTCCACTTATTGCTAAGGATTACGCAAGTAACATAGGCATATTGTAATATATAAAAATCAATGTTTGTTTGTCCGTATTTAATGCGCCTCTATACCGTTCATCCGATTGCGATAAAACTTCGTCAACTTACTGTTTACAACACTTGAGGGAATAACATAGATAAAGCAAAAATAAAAATATATATAAATATTAATTGCATATTTAAATACTTACTCTTTTGTGTATATAATTATAATTGTGTTCATACATTATGTTATTTGTTTAAAAAATGGATAAATAATGACTTTAAAACATCATAGTGAAGAAAGCTCGATAAGCGAAAATATTATTATAACAAAAAAGCTACAAACAAATTCCGAGAGCATCCGAAGGGCCCCTCCCGTTCAGGCATCATCTCTCATCAAACCGTACCCGTATACAAAGTATTAAAAAAATGTTGCATTTTATAATTTGAATACTAACCGAATGGCATACGAAGCATGACAATTTCTCAGATTTGTTTATTTTGACATGTTTGCTCATATGCTGGTGATATTGTTTCAACGAGGCCAATTTTTCATTGCATATGGTACAATTGAAACCGCTCAAAGTCACAATGGGTTGTTCTTCTTCTTTGACTGGTTTTATTTCGAGTTCATTTTCAAAATCTTTCGTTACGTCGCTTGTGACCTCGCAGAAATTGGATATGCTGGCGTCGTATACTGTATCATCATTATCGACTTCGTCGCCGCAATTATGTTCTTTAATGTGATTTCGGAATATCTTCGTGTTTGTGAACTTTAAATCACAACCGAGGCACGTGTATTCATTTTTCACTTTCGTATTATTATCGATGTGCATTTTATTATGCATTTTGACGTCGTACTTGTTTCCCAACATGACGTTGCAATGTAAACATTTGACTGGACATTTAGAAAATTGAACACCACGTCGCGGGGCATCTTCGGTAGGACCTTGAATAGTTAAATGTTCAGTTCTTTTGTGCATAAGAAGAGATTTAGGGTATTTAAATCCTTTGTAACATAAATCACATTTGTGAGGATTACCTTCATCGTCGCTGTTGCCAGAATAAGGATAATTCATATGAATTTTTAAGTGATTTCTTAAAGATGCTCTGTATCTGTAAATTTAAAAGATAAAATATTTTATAATCAAATTTGTAATGCTGTTTGAACTATAGTATTTAATTTTATTTATGAAATTAAAATATATTTGGTTTTGTATATGGAATATAAGAAAACTCAAATTTTAATCGGTTCTTATATTTTCGGACTAAACCTATTTTCTCTCTTATACAGTGTACTCTCAATTATCCGGGTACAAATTATTCGTTCCCTTTAAATGAAAAAGTGGGGATATCAGTTTAAAATTCATAATAAATACAGAGTCCATCTTAACCTTTCCAGGCGACCTTGCAATATTGACATGCAATCCGTAATAATGTCAGGAAATACTCAATGAAGTGCACATGGACTAAGGACAAAACCAAATAAATGCCACTTTCCATGTCTGGATAAATAAAGCACTAAATACACATCTTACAATTCGGAACTCTCAAAAGGTAGGGATCAATTTGGGATGAAATTAAAGAAACCAACAAAACTCTATAAACATCTCAGCTTAACCAAAATGCATGTCCCGGGAAAATCCTATGATAACAAATGAGAATAATCTAGTAAGATTAGGAAAAGTCTCTGAAAAAGCTCATTTGTGGCGAGGCAATAGGTACAGTCAGACACTTGCTAATAGGACGCAAGGTGCTACTTGATAGAGATCATTACTCATACTTCATAAAAGAAGGCTCAAGCTTACTCAATCCAAGGCGTTGCACCAGATTGGACTATTCTGATGGACATGCATTAAAAGCACTACAAATTCCTAGAAGATTTGGTTGTTTCTTCATCCCAACTGGACATATTCCTCTATTCAAGGAAAATTAGGCATACAGTACTAGTAGAAATGACGGTACTGTGTGAAACTAACATGCGTTGTGTGCAGTGAAAAGATGCCTCTAAATGTAAGAGGAAAGCTAAATTTGGGTTGCAAATCCTGGGTATTGCTCCGAGTTCACTATATTAATAAATCAATACGAAATTCTAAAACAAATCATATTCCATCAATAAAATCAAGCACGTTTCGTCTAATTTTGTGACATAAAACATAAACATTTAAATTCGCAATATTTATAAAAATATACCTGAATTTTTTGTTGCATTTAACACACTTGAATGGCAACGACACTCTTTTAATAGTGACTTTGGAGTTGTCGTCTATGTTTGCCATGTGGGCAGCCAAATGCATGACGAGTTTCGTTTGATTTTCGAAAACTTTGTTGCACTTGTGACATTTGAGTGTAGTATCTTTCTCTTTGGTCCTCTCTTCCTTAATTGGTATTGGTGGGTGGTTTGCAAGAATATGAGTCATTTTGATGTGTTTACTAAATGATTTCTTATTAGTAAAGTCAATGGAACACGACATACATCGTATGTTCACAACTCCACGCGTATCCAAACATTTTAAAAAGTGCTTAAGCATCGCCACATAAGATCTGAATTGCATTTCACAATTTGAACATTGAGCGTGTTGCACTTTAGATAATATATTGTCGATTTCGTCGGCTATATCTTTTATGTTTAGTCTGCCTGCGTCCACTTTCTGAGTCGACGTTCGTTGAATATAATGTTTAAAGGCTACGCCACAAGCACTTCGTCCGAGATGTTTTCTGAGATACAATTTTTTTTTATATCTCTTAAGACAAATTGGACATGATAGTTCCTGTATGGCCTTTTCGATTATGTCAGAAGAGTTACCGTCATAGTTGCATTGTTTGACATGATCTAAAAATAAAGTTTTATTGGTATTTTGTCGACCGCACCAAGGACACCTAAACTTTTCTTTTTCGTGAGATGCGGAATTGTTTGAATAATCTTCATCGTTGTAATTGTCGTCCTCTTCTTCGTCGTCTTCTTCTTGCGAAAGGTTATCAGCATTTGAAGTCTGAGCAGCTGAAGACGGTTCATATTCTCCTTCCAAAGCTTCAGCTTTATGAACTCTTTGATGTGCATTATTGCTTCTGTAATTTGTAAAAGTTTTATTACAAATTTTACATTCGTAAGGTTCCTTTGGGGTGGTTGCAGCTTGGGTCGAGTTTGATGATTCAGATAATCGACGCTTTTTTATATTAGGTCCATTTCCCAATTGTGTTCCTTCTAATGATAACGTGTTAGGTACAAATACACTGTATCTTTCTTCTAGCAAATCGCTCGGTTGTGGGTAAGATAAATGCAATGGATCATTCGAATCGTCGATTTCTTTGTAATTTCTCTTTCCTGCAGACTCCCTCTGCGATTTTCTTAAGGGTGTTGATTTTTCAACTCGTTGAGAATTTATCAGCTCAGTGCTTTTACGGCCGGAAAATGAATCATTGGTATCTGGAAACATATTACATATTAAATTTTGAGGTAATTGGATATAAATCATTTAGTTTTTAGTTTAATGGAGTACTTACGTGATGTATTTAATGCTTTCCGAAGCTCAACATCAGATCGTTCACATTGTTGTTTGAAAATATAAGCAGCACTCAACTTTTCCACACATTCCCCGCATACTTTATCGGGAAGACCATCTCCTTCGTATATCTAAAAATGAAGTTGAATATTGACAGTAATTTTAAGATTGTAATTTCAATTGAAATATTTTTGGATATTTTAAATGTAAATAATAAATACAAAGTATTCAATAGTTCTGTAGACTTGAAGACAATGTAAACTACATATTATCAAATCTCCGAGTGTTTATCAGGCATTTAATTTTTTTCTCATATTGATAATTTAGAATTCTACAAATCTTTCTACCTGCTCCCGCTTTAACCCCTTAAAGAGGTAAGACACAATGTTGTGTCCGAATTCCAGTGACTCGGAAAGAGCATTCTTACACTTTGAGCTCGGAGACAGAATCGGAGTGTCTTGCATGTTGAGTTTGAAGAAAAACAGAGATAGAGAGAGTACCTTGCGTACATCGTATGATTGTATAGATTGTTAACCCAAATGTATCGACTAATTATGATATGTGATTTCATGTGCATTGTTTATGTTTATGCAAAGAAATTACCGAATATTGTTTGCTATCGACGGTGTTTCTTTATTTAAATACAAGCTTCATACACACTGAAGCGGTCCTGACAGATAAGTGAATTTGTACGACGATAAGTGCTACATAAATAGTCGAAAATTAACCGATATCCTCATTTGTGT
This sequence comes from Stenopsyche tienmushanensis, assembly GCA_008973525.1. NCBI lineage: Eukaryota > Metazoa > Arthropoda > Insecta > Trichoptera > Stenopsychidae > Stenopsyche > Stenopsyche tienmushanensis. The sequence goes on from WACJ01000543.1 coordinate 266,054, forward strand.
TGACAATGACTATAGTCATTGCTGCATGTACTCCTCAGAAAGACATGTGACACCGTAAGTTATCACAAAGTTATTGATTCAGCCAATATTTTTATTAAAATCGACCTGCAGTAATCTGACATCGGATTATCCAATTTATGGGACTATAGAATACTGCGCCCAACCCCTTGTAGTCCAGAACTTTTTGGAAAGGAGTACTTTAATCTGGATAAAGTTTCATATTATGGAATAACGTCGTCAAACATTTCATTATTCCATGACAATTTTTGAAGCGTCCAACCATCCTATAGCTATTTATGTTGCTTTAAACATATCCCTTCTGGATAATCTCCAACCCTCGTCAGCTCCCGATATAAAATAATTAAAAAGGAGGTTACTTGTTATCTGTTTAGAAGTTCGGCAGAAACTGATGCGATGAATGACTGTCAATAGGTAGGCATTTGTTCAAATATTTCAGTAACGTTAAATATCATTTGTCGTGTTGCTGAGTGGTTCCATGTTATTAGGCCTCCCGGTTCCTCATGGGACATTGCTGATTCAAGGCATCTATCCTTCGGTTCTGTATAGGCAGTCTCTCGGAGTATCCTTGCATATGTACGGACATGACAGCTAATCACATTCTATGGTCATGTCCAGGCATGGAGGCTTATTAGGAAATTCCCCTAATAGGCCTCCGCAGGAAGGACACGCAGACCTAGTGGCTGGTCCCCACGCTTACGGCTCATTCAAAAAGTTTTGCGATAGTTTAGGCACCAAATGAGCGGAAGGAGGATTCTACGGAGAATATTCCCATAGTCTACTTCTTCAATTGTTGTTAAATGAAGAATCTTATAGACGACTATCTGGCATCTGGACTTATTTGATAACAATCTGAATGAACGCAGAACTAAAAGACATTGGATCATATTGCGAAAAGACTAACTTCATCTTAAACGCATTATCTTTTAGAACTAAGCATGATATTCAGACTTGGAAAATCCAAGCTCATCAATGCAGGTTTTGACTGAAAATACTCCGAAAGGACGGCTTTCAACCCTTATATAAAAGTGAAATTTGACCTATTAAAAAATGTTCTAAAGAAAGAAATAAATGAAGATCATAAGGTGCGAGATCCAGTGAGCATGATGGATGTAACAAAAGGACGACCCAGCCAAGATCCCTAAGTTTTCCACATGTCAATTTCGCATGTTAGCATACTTTTTTGTGGGAGGGGAATCTTGCATATGATACCCTGGGACTTGATCCCAGGATAGTGTCAAATTTCTACCGACTAAACCCCTCCCTTGCCGTTCTCTGTCCCCCCGGTACTTTTTATCACATTGCTTCAGAGGGAGAGGAAGTCTGGTTCTGTGTTTGACCCTATTTTAGAATTGGATAGCCGCTCTGCGTCTCTTTCTCACTGCCCTCTTTGGTGTTCATGATTTCTTCAACGTAATCTCGCCAAAGGTCCCAGTTCTTCTTGCTCACCATCATGCTATGGACGACGTTGAGCTCGGCTACTCTGAGTGCTTGTTTCAGCGTGTTCCTCTGGAGTGTCCAAGCCTCACAATCATCGATGGTGTGTTTTACATCATTCACCTCCGCTTGACAGTGGTACCACGTCGCGGATGTTTCCTTGCCGATCCCCTTTCAAGTATGCACCGAAACATCCACGTCCTGTAAACATTTGCTGTCAATCACTAGGTCGTTTCTGCCATGTTTTCGGGCTCTCCATCGACCTATAACCAGGATAAATCAGTGGGTTCATCTTTCCTTGCTGGACTGATCCCATCTCTGTTGCTAGGCTTCCCTCGGTCTTTGGTTGTTTGCTAGCGATTTTTGGGATCTTTGTAGTCCAAGGCCCTCTTTTTTGCTTGGAAGTCCAGCGATCACGAGCACCGCTTCTTCAGATACTGCTCTATATGCTGTGGTGACTCAGAGCACTCCCTCCCGTTGGACCCTGGCTTCTATAGCTCTCATGTCTGAGTGACTCATGCCATATCAGGGCTCCGTACAGAAGGATTGAGTGTATAACCTCATTTATGATTTGTCATCTGCACGGCTTTAGACCTCCAATATTAGGCATGAGGCGGTCTGAGCTCGCTGGCTACCTTCTGCACAACTGCTTCTTTGTGCTTACTGAAGGTCAGCTTGTTGTCCATAAGGATTTCGAGATATCTCAGCGTCCACCTATTCCACTCATGTCTGTTGACAACAAGCTGTTGCGCCTCGATCTTCTCTTTCTGCTGCAGATCATTGCCTCCGATTTCTTTGCCGCCAGCTGCAGGCGATTTCCTTGTATCCACGCATTGATTCTGGTGAGGGCTTCGTTCCCCACAATATCATCCGCGAAGGCAATGAGTTCTATTCCTTCTGACGTCTTTGTCTCGAGCAGGCTGTTGTAGAGGACATTCCACAGGGTGGGCCCCAGTACGGATCCCTGCGGAACCCTCATTTTTGAAGTAATCGCTGAAGAGCTCAACTGCAGTACTCAGGCACTCTGAAGTTTTTCTTGAGTGCACCAACGATCAGATCCCACAGCATTCCTACTTCATTTGACTGAGCCTCTCCACGCCTCCTGGACTATTTTCATTACTCTCTGTACTTGCTCCTAGCGTGGATCGGCTCGGTCGGTATTGTCTAGGTGACAGGTCTTCTGCTATGTTCCGGCTAGGATCCTCTTGAGCAACATTGAGTTAACATACTGGAGAGTAATGGTGCGTCCATTCACCAAAATTGGCCTTTAATGATGCATTCAATGTATCTAATTATTGACACTTTGTGCCAATACTTTAGAATTCCTACTATGCACATAAAAGCACTATTTTTAATACGATGATCATATAGGGGTTGAAATAGTCCTTTGTCCTGCGCTATAACCACTGTTTTTTATCTTCACGTTTGAATAGAAAGCCCATTTTTCATCACCGGTCACTAAATCACGAATAAATGAGTTTAATAATCCAAATAATAAGAGCTAGAATGTGCCGTTGACCATTTCTGATCATTTTTTGATGGTCAGTGTCGGATTGTCGTCGATTGCGGACTTCATCCGCATTTTAATACTGTCGATGGCATTTCCTGACATCTAATACGTCTAACATAAATCTCGCAGATGTTCTTTGTATTGAAAATGCATACAGCTCTACAGATATTCTTCCGATGGATACGTCAAAACTTCAAAACACGTCCTTTCTGCTCAACAATCTGAAGGCGACTATTTTGAAATTTTAACAATAGCTGAATCGCACGTTATAGCAAATATCCGAGTGTATTGAATTAAATGTATGTATTGCGTATGATCCTTCTTAATATAGGTTAAATTTGAAATTATTCAATTAGGTATTATATCGGGATTTGTCTAAATAGTTACAGAAGATATTTGTTTCTAGAATAGCCTTCTGTCCGGGCTAAAAATGCGTTTAGCTCGAAATTGCTCTATTGTTTCCGTTTGGGATTATCTGATGATCCGACATAAGCAAAGTCTCGGCGATCAAACGACGATAGCATTTTAATGTCAGCTCACAAGTGTTGCAGGGCCCAGAGTATAACTGCATGTATTTTTGAGATGTGAAAATACACATTTATTGGTGCAATTTCAATTAATTATGAATTTAACGAAAGAAACTAATAAGATATTAATGATTTTAAATTTCTAATCAATATTTATTCTAGTCTAAAATTGGCAAATATTACATTGTGTTTAATTTGAGATTTTGGATGAAAGTAGGTTCGTTTCCATTTGATTGTTGGCATTTTTCTAAAGATTTATAAGGTTGTATTGTTGTTTCATACAAAATGTGAGGTTCATTGTTTAGCATGTACGATTGTGTGAAAGTATATGAGGGATGTGGACGATAGATAACGGAAGTGGGATCGTATTTATCAGCCACAAACGATCCGAATGATGGTTAAGCCGGCCGGTTCTTTCGAAAACATGGCATTGCTGATAAATAGTGTTTACATTTTAGGGAAGCAACCGAGAGGTTCGCATCGGCTCGGTCGCCCGCCTAAATGACGGGGGTTCGACCGGCGTCATCGGAGGGGCTGCGAGAGTCCGCAGCGTCGCGAACGCCCTCAGTTCAAAAGGATTCGAAGCGGACTGACCTTGACGTCTGAGCAGGCCATGGCCATCATGGCCAGCTGTACTGAATTGTCGGCGGCGAAGATGGAATAGAAATCGCCGAGCTTCAGGCACAGCCGGCACTTGCTCAGCGCGGCCAAGCTCGCCATGGCGGCTCAGCTGGCGGCCGCGAGCGCACAGCCCCGCGCCATGTTGCCGCGCACACCCCCCTCCCCTCTACGGTATCGGTCTCCCTCCGCGCCCTCTGCGCCCCCTCTGAACACTGGCGTCTTGTCCCTTTATTCTTCTTTCGACCAACCCACTACCCCTTTATGTTTTCGACGTCCAACACTAACCGCCCGCACGCAAATAAATACCGAGTCGCTTCGATCGCATTATTTCTCAATCAAAGTGAAAGTTTAACTTAAGAAAATATTTCCGACGTACAAATGGAACAAGATGCCACACGCTACAAATCAACCCTCACTATAATTATCTTAAAAAGCTGAAAATACCATCGTTTTAACATTTACAAAAAAAAAATACAAATTTATTTTTAGCCTTCAGATGCATATTTTCAAATATACTTTAATAATAATAAAAACAAAAATGAATATCATTTATACTTAATTGAATTCAATTACATTACATTACGCTGGAAATATTTAAACAATACGAATAATATGTATAAATATTACAATTTAAAAAAAAAATAAATATGCTTATTTAACGCATAAAAAAATCGCATATTTAAAATTATTATTTCAAATGTAAAACAATCGGCGTTTAATAATGAGTTCCATTTGGTGCAATTTAATACAACCGTCAAAAATTTAACGGTCTTATTTGTGTTTGTAGTTTTTGTGAGCGGCAACACTGTAATTTAAACGGCGCGTTCATCGCAGTTGTCAGTTCGCCGATCTCAGCGATGGGTCTGGTGCGGGCCCATTTCATATCAAATGAGCCGCAAGAAGCACCCCCGGACATGCAGACAGCATTTCACGTCTGAACCTTTCTATATCGTGATTTTTTGTCGATAAAAATATTTTCATCCGAGTGTCAAAATCTTATCAGATAACCTGCTCCGTGCAGATCTGTGACCCTCATCGTTTCAACTTCGACTGCGTACACACAAAAAACGCATTAAAGTTTATATTTATTTGATGGACTTGTTGTATAAAGACATCACTGTTATTATATATAATTGAAATATTATCAAAACAAAAATGCATTGATTTGATGGATCAAAAGTTGCACAAAAATAATAATCATTTTTTAATCGATATGACAACTTAAATTTAAAATTCGCTTTCACATGCATGTCTTTTTGCCATAGAAATTAATGTTTATAATTTGTATAAAGCAAAAATAGTGCGATAATTTACAGTGTTATAAATGAATGTTCACTGGTGACAAAGAATATTCTAATGATTATTTTAAATTTGATTTTAATACATTAGCTTGTAAAAAATTTATATTTTAGAAAATTCATGTTTTTTATCTCCAATCTCAAAAGCGTTTTACATTTCTGTAAATAAATCATGATTTACTGATTATGTGTCTTAAAGTACTCTTCCAAATGAGATTGAACAATCATTTGTACTTATCCGTTTTTGACAAAGACCTATATATATTCTTTGCGTCGTATTCCTCATGACTGAGGATCGTGACCCCTGTTTTTGTCAATTATGGCGCTGATTACGGTCCTCTGTGATACTCAGCGCGAAGGGTTTGTACTAATGGAAGGCCCGTGGCACTCCTGATCTGGTCGGACCAGCAGATATATATTTTCGGTGGTCCAAAACGTAATAATTTATTTTTTCCCGATGGAAAACATTATTTATTAAAAAAAATTTAAATAACAATTAACAAAATAATTTTTATCACTTTTTGCTGGCATAAAGGCAATTTTGTTAATTTTTTTTACATCATAATATATCGATATATAATGATCTAAAAAAGTAGTAATCCGATGGAGATAAAATGAATAGATTAAATAAGGTAGAATTTTCAATCCAAGCTTCCTTATTTAAATTTAATCAATTCTTTAATTTTAGCTATGTGAACAATATCGGACAAATGGCGTAATCGCAGAATGGATATCAGAAATAGACGTACCCGCTATAACTGAAATTACTAAACAGGATGTTTTCGTCCTGGAAAATTTCACCGGTTCAATTTTCAATAAGCTGAGTAGCACTAAAGCATTGTAAGCTTAAATTTAAAATTTGCATTGTAATAAAACGTTGAATTGTCGTGTGATAAAATTTAATTTTTAAGGATCGTTGGACCCAGATGTTTGTCGTGCTGTCTCACCGAAGGAACGGAAATTCCCCGCGGTCCTCATCCTGTATTTACAATAGCAATGAGAGACCTGGTTGTCATTATTAGTCACTTAGACTCTGAAAACAAGGTGAATTTATCACATTATATAAAATAATATTGTTTTTCAGTTATTTAATTCATGAATATATAAATTTTAGAAACAATTAGCTACAAAGATCACTTGGATGGGTGGACGTTACGAATCAGTTTTAACTGAAGAAACAACACATCTCATTGCTGGCAATGTCCTTTCAGAAAAATACATTGTAAGTAAAAAATGATAAACACATGTTATAAATGCCCTCCAAGTCCTTGGGATGACTATAGTCATCGCTGCATGTACTCGTCAGAAAGTCATGCGATAACTTTATATAGCGTTTTGCTTCTATAGTGTGGACACGTCTTTTGAGGCTATCTAAGAATAAACCCATTTTTTGATATCTTTGTAAGAATTGCCACTTAGTCAGGCCATAAGTCATTGATCGGAAAATTGTTAATAAAAAGGAGCAATATCGGGAGAGTATGGTGGGTGGGGTAAAACTTCTCTTTTCATCGTTTTCAGGTAGGTTTTGACTACTGATGCGACATGTGGCCTTAGCATTGTTATGGCTGCTTTTCCTTCAATCCCTTTCAGTAGAGATCTCCTGTGATGGTTTGGTTGGATTGAAGCAGTTCATAATACACTACGCCCAGCTGATTCCACCAAATACAGAGCATGAGCTTGGAACCATGGATGTTCAGCTTTGGTGTCGATGCTGCTGCTTGGTCGGGCTTAGCCCATCATTTTTTATGCTTGGGATTATCGTAGTATATCTATTTTTCATCTTCAGTCCAAAAACCTTTTCTTTTGTGCTGTTTGAGCAGTTGTTCACATGCAAAAAGACTGCCTTTCCACATCTCTCGGCTTTGTGTCCTAAGGCACCTAAGATCCTTCCTTTTGTATCATTTTCATTCCTCCACGACGTTTCGAAACTGCTGTTCATTCAACTCCTAATGATTTTGCAAGTTCAGATTGCGTTCGAAATGAATCTTCTCTTCATGCTTCGTTCCACCAGAGCATGATCACCATAAGTCTCCACAAGTATTCTATGTGCTTTAGCTGCAAATATCCTTTGAATAAAGAAGTACAGTAACATTTTCCGCAAATATGGTCTACTTGGCACGGAATTCGACATGTTTCACGCTACGAAATAAAATGTTTACATTTTAACTGAATAACGTACACCGATTTTAAAGATAGGTTATAGTACAACAATAGGCAAGGGAAACGGTAGGAACTTATTCACGCACCTAATAGTAATGAGTGATATATCGTTTTATTGTCCTATCTGTCTTAATTTGTATTTTTAAGAAGTTTATTATTAGCAACTCGCTGGTACTCGGCGCGTTGCTACCACAGAAGTATTAATTCTAAAAATATCGTTTGAAATTTGAAAGAGTTATCTTGTTTAATTAAGAGTGATAGAAATAATGAAATTTATTTTCTTTCCGATAATGAATAATTGAAATTGAGATAAGGGAAAAGTATAAATTATATTTATTTTATTTTGTTGATTTTATTATAAATATGAACAAACATATAAGCATATTTTTAAATATAAGATCTACGTAAGTTAATTGTACTATACCTATATTATTTGAGGAAGTGCAAACAATAAGTTGGCAAAAGTTTATCACAATCGAATGAACGGTATGGCAGTAGAAAGCTAGTTATCGAGGAATTAAGATTATGAAACCGGAATGGGTCCAAGCCGCTTGGGAGGCTGCACTTGACAAGAACGTGTCTGCGTCCAGTCCGCAATTCAACGAGTATATAGTGCCAATATTTCACGGTCTCGTCGCCTCATCCTCGGGGATAGGAAAGCATAAAAAGAAAGAATTGACGAAACTTATAACTGAAAACGGAGGAAAACTCATTGGGGAATTTATAAGCACCGAAGTGAATTTGTTGATTCTCGATAGGTATTCTATTGGAAATATTAACTATCTAATAATGTATAGAACTATTATTTTAATCGATTCTTTTTTCAGTAATAGCATTGGCTCGGCGAAATACAATGCTGCACAGGAATATGGAGTACCTTGTATATTCCCCGAATATATTTATGAATCTATCAAAAAAGGATTTGCGTTAAATTACAAAGATTTTACAGTATCTAAGGCTATAACTTCTAGTCCCAATCGAGCGTCTCAACTTCCGAACATGAGTGAGTTCTTTTACTTTATTTTTTAATACTGCGAATCATTGCCTTTTTAAAAATATTTAATTTTTAAATATTAGGTTTGAATTTTTCTACAATTACAAATTTACGATCATCAGATGGGAATGAAACATCTTCAACAATATGTAGTGATCGTACTGAATCTACGATAGAGGTATATTTTTTATTTTTACATCTTTAATAACGGAAATTTAAAGGTAATGTAGAGTTTTAATAACATTTTTCAAAAAAAAAAAAAAAAAATTAGGGCTCAGCAAAAACCCAACGGAATCGAAGTCGTTTATGTGGCATTGCAAAAGAACTTGCACAACTAGTAGATGCAATCGAAATGAAAGACGTTAAACAAGCTGGCCTATTTTTGGACGGGTGTTGTGTAAGTCAATTTCATTTTTTCAGCGCACAATTACAAAACATTGTGTAGTTGAAATGTTTAAGTGCTAATTCTTGATATAATAATGTTATTTTCTTGCAGATATATATTTATGGTTTAACAGCTTCTCGTCATGATAAATTACAAAGGGTAGTTTCGCGAGCAGGCGCTGTACGATATAGCCAACCTGTAGAAGCAGTGACACATGCGATATGCGGGGATCCATCGATAGCGAAAGCACAATCAAATCAATCGTCAATGCCTCGTGCAATACATGTAACGATACGTTGGTTCACAGATAGTCTTTACGCCAGAAAAGCCCTAGATGAGACGCCTGTAAATAATATTATTATATTTATTTTTATAACAATATTTCAAAATATTAACATGAAAAACATTTTTTTTTAGTATCTTGTCTTTCCTGTTGATAAACAAGACAGTACTAAAAAGCCTGGAGCATCAGTGGCTTCGCCCATGTCAAAACGTAATGTGCAACTTTTACGTACACCTTCACGTTTACCTCCTGTTCCATTATTTTCATTAGATAAAGAGGAAGATAGAGATGATATTGTGCAGCAATATATGGATCAGAGCAAATTGTCTCTTCAAGGTTCTACTCATTAAATATTATTATTTTATAAATCTTCATCTACATATGATAGTCGATGGAATTACATATTTGATTCAAATTTCAGAATCGGAAGACACCTTAGCAGCTCTTTTAAAGCCAGACGAAGAAAAGTCCTAGTAATACAATTAGAAATTTAGATGAAAACTTAGATCCTACAGATGACAACACTCTTACTGTAGCGAAGGATAAAACAGCACCTTCAGATGAAGCAAAGACACCGTCTAATGAATAGAACTAATATGCAAAAGTCGACGGCAACCAATCAATCGTTAAATATTACTTCACAAGATGATATACAGGAACAAATTTTCGAAGGTATTTTGATTCATATAATATCGTATATTTTCTGTATTTAATATTACTCATACATGATAATTACTTTAGGCTTGACTTTTGAACTGCATGATATGGACGAACAGGCTGAACCGATCTCCGATTCGATTCTCAGCGCCGGGGGCGTAATTGTGCCACCTGGTAAAGGGGGTTCATATATTGTTGTTCCAATTAATTGTGATGATGTTAAGATAACCAATAAACAAGCTGAAATTGTTACTAATTTATGGCTGGTAATTATTTTTTATATCATTATTTATTATTATATATTAGTGATTATCCACAGGTGCTTTTATATATTTTTAATTGTATTAAAAAATGGGTATATGATCACGCGTGGAATAATGCACTGATGTTGGGCCGTGCATTGCCGTCACTTGTTTGAAGATTGGTTGCATTTTCTGATTTTGTTGCTCGGTTGATGCTTTAGTTTTCGATAAAATTAGTAGCCAAGCTAAAGTTGCTATGGTTTTTGTACTAGCGAAATTTGATGTGGTATTCAGTTAGCACTGATTTGTAATCCAATTGCAAGACTACGTTCTGATTTTCTGTCACACATTGGATCCGGACACGCATATCCTTGACAGTCTTACCTGTTTACCCAAGATTTCCATCTTCAACATGGCCGTCCACAGTAGACCTGCTGGTCTGAAGCCACAATGGTATTCTCTGAGAAGTTCCTCCACGATGGGCGACTGCGGTCCGATGAGAGTTCTTGTAAACCATTTATATGCTATATTTAGAAGGGATATGCCCTTGTTTATGGTATTCGCGAAACGTCTCACAAAACAAATTATGTATACAAACAATGATTGTACTAATTCAAAAACCTTTACGGGCGTGCACATAACAACTCACTAAAGTTTCGTCGCAAATGGATGAGCGATATAGAAACGTATATGCAATAAACAAACACACATTTATTTTTACATATATATATTAAATATAAGCAACATTTATTTATTCTATAAAGTTTGTTTGCATTTTAACAGTATGATTGTTTATCAAAAGAAGAAGTATTGGAGACAAAATACTACCATAAACCATTGAAAATCGATTGTAATTCCAAACCTCTAACAGGATTAGTTTTTGCAATATCTTCTTATGTTGGAACGGAGCGAGAATTTTTGGCAGAAGTATCCGTCTTACTTGGAGCAAAGTAATTATACCCGCTTATTTGTGTTTGCTATAATATCTATATCTTTGTGTGCTAACAGTTTTTTTTTTTTAACGAAGCGTACAGAATTCGTTATGTAGAAGAAACACCGCTACAGCATTGCGTTCTACTCATCTTATTTGTCCAGAACCAACGGGAGCCAAATACAATGGCGCTGTTAATTGGGGTATTATAATTGTTAATAATCAATGGATATTAGATTGCGCGGTAGCGAACCGACGCATTAACGAAGGGCCATATCTAATTGGTGACAGCAAAGGTATATATTAAATTTATTATATTTTTTAAGTACTTTAATTGAAATATTACAATATCTGGACAATATTACAGTACCCGAGTCTGACTGTGTCGATGAAAGTAATGAAAATGCAAAGACTAGTATTTGCAACAAAGAAAATACATCGTGTGAGAATCAAAAATCTCCAGCTATTAATAATAAAGATAACGAAGGAAACAAAAAGTCTCCGGATGTAAATAATGCTTTGTTTAAGAATAATGATTCTATTTCGAAGCAAAGGAGTAAAATGTCCTTCGCAGAAAATACTCCCGTCAACGCCCAAAGAAAACTGTCATTAGGTGACTTTCAAAAATAAATCTCGATGATAAATTACGTTATTTTTTAATTTATTTGAATTAATAATAAACTTTGTAGGTGGGTCTTCTGAAATGTCGCCTGCTTCTCGATACATTGCAATGGCACGGCAAGGATTACTCGGACCTGAAAGCCAAGAATCACCAAAAATGGCATCCGTAGCAATGTCAGATAGTCATGCAAGTATGAATTTATCCCTATAATACTTATAAACATGTAATTTCCTCAAATTTCCGTAATTTGCATAGCGTTTATCTTTATTTATTTTTTTAGATGAGACTATGAGTACTCCGCCGATGGATAATGCTTTAGCTACGCCGAATCTGGCTCTGTTTTCCCCTACTTCAAGAAGAAGATTGCAGGCTATTAAGAGAGGCGAAAGGCCATCAAACCCACCACGCACACCACGAAACCCATGTAATTAATATGTTTTATAAATTCGTACTGTGAATATGGATTATTATGTAAATGTTTTGAAATATTTCAGTTGATATATCAGCGTGTACCCCGGAAAGTCCATTCGGAGCAATATTGCGAACCGAGACCGGACCAGTTTCTCCCGAGTCACGTAAAAGACTTTGGAAGTTTTGTGAAGATCTCCCGGTCGTAGAGAAAAAACAATCTCAGAAAGAAATGACGGTTTTTATTGTTCCCTTCATTGAATCCATTTTTTTTTTTAATTATTAAGGATGTGAATTGAGAATTTGTTCATTGTTTTAGCCAATTGATGATTTGAGGCGTGGATTTTTTAACAAAATTTATAATAGTAATGTTAGAAAACTTGAAATGAATGTAAGTGTGTTTTTTTTCAACATTATATTGTCATAAATTAATGTATGTTACTAAATTCGCTTTTTTTTCAATTAAGGATGAAGAAACACCACCTCGTAAGCAAATGAAGCTTTCCGAAGTACAGGTAAGCTAAGATTAACCTTTAAATTTAGCCGCTATTATGTCTATGGATATGAATATAATCCTTGTACTGTGTGTGGGTATAATGACAAACAACGGAAAATTTTTACTTTATTCATCAACATTGTCTCCTTCAAGAGTGATGCATTCATTCCAATGCTTCTCTAACTTTTCAATACCTTTTTTGTAGAACAATATATCTTTTGCCTCAGAATAGACTTCAGTTTCGGCAATCACTTCTTTAATGGAGTCAAATCTCTTTCCTCGGAGCCGTATTTTTAGGTCTGCAAATATGCTCCCACCATGAAAGATTAAACTTCCACTAGTAGGCTAGTTTAAGTTGATAAAAAAATGTTAACACCAAGTCACCTTAAATGTATTTTATTTAATTAAAAATGAAATTATATTAAGTAACTAATTTTTTTTAAATTGATTTTATAAAAGGCCACTTCAACTAAAGTATCTCCGGATCCCGATATAGAAGTTCAGTTAAAGCAGTTAAATTCTGTATTAACGGGTGGAAGCAATGACAGTAGTACTCCCCGCTCATTGAAATTGAAAAGAAATTTTGGTACAAGTTCTCCCGCAAATAGTACTGTACCATCTAAAGAACTACCTGAGAGTGTTGATGCGGAAGGTATGATTTACATATTTATTTTAAAATTTTCGGATTATGACTTCAGAGCCTGAAGCCTCAACTATTTTTATATGGATGTTATTATATTGTACACATTATTTAAAATAGATATATTATCCTTATTTACAGTTCGATTAACAAGCTTGGAGTCTCAAGTAGATAATGTCGGATGGGATGATATGTCCGAGCCTATACATTCACTTAAAGAAAATAATTCAATGAAAGTTTTAGAACAACCAAAACGCTATATATTTATGATGTCTCAAAATGTGGAGGTATTTATTTATTGAACCGGAATTATTTATTTCTTCAATGTCTTCATGTCACCAATGTTTTTTATTACATTCCAGAATGCTGAAGAAATTAAAAAAATAATAGAACGGCTTGGAGGTTCTGTAATAGATTCCAAAGATGTGGATATATCAGCCACACACTTATTAGCTTCGCGTCTGGGAAGGTCGGAAAAAAACATGGGATTTTTAGCATCTGGAAAATGGATACTTCATCCATCTTTTATTGTCAGAAGTCAAGAAGCTGGTAGATTTGTTGATGTAATAATAATACATTTTTCATCCTACAATAATAATCGGATATTATTTTTAAATTGTTTTAATAACGACGCTTCATTATTAGGAAGAAAACTTTGAATGGGGAAATCCAAAAGCACCTAATCTCGTCACGACTCCTTCGGAGAAAAACTTCGCTGCGGCTGTTTATCGCTGGCGAAGCCGCAGATCACAATCATTTCCATTACCATTCTCATCAATGCGTGTGATAATGCATATGGAAGAAACGAGGAAAAAACCTTTATTGCGAGTTTTAGCCGCCGGAGGTGGCGAGGTTGTAGATATAAGGTAATTGTTTATATTTTTAATTTAAATCATTACAAATGATTGCGCTTTATTAAATGTATTTTTTTTAATTAGTCCTCCATTCACTGATCAAAGTGAAATTGACGCTACACATTGTTTTGTGGAACAACGCCGTATGCCTCTCTCACATGCCGATCTCTCGTATTTGGCATCTCGTCGAATACCTGTATGTCCACCTGTATTATTAAATAATATCCTTGTTGATGATCCACCTCCTGATGCTATGGAATTTGCTTATCCGGAATATAAAAAACTTTTATAAAAATTCCATCATGATGTATTTGTAAAAATTTGAAATAAATATATTTTTTATCATTTGCAATAAGACTGAATTACAAAGAAAAATATTGTGTAAATATTACGTTCAACTATATTGAGTATAAATTTAATTTTCGTCATCAGATAAGTTTTCAATGTCTAAAAGATATCTCGATTGAAATTTGTGGACTTCGAGTACCTTGATGATTATATGGCAATAAATATTGTAAATAAAATTATTTTCGTTAATGTAATTTTTTATTAACATAGATTCTGTCTGTGGTGACATTAAATTATAAAAAATAGGATTTTTATAACATAATAAATTCAACATGCAAATGCAAATAAATTTGCATTTAAGTTCATCTCGGTTTTACAATATTCAAATTAATGTAGGATATTTTAATTGTTTTTTTTTTTGTATATAAATATAAATTATTTTTGTATTAAATAATGCATTTTAATTTTCCCTTATAATTTTGTAATATCAATAAGAAATTAATCATTGCGTTTGCATTCACATAACTATAAGAATTTTATTCATCAATGCTTTAAGAAAAATTGAGCATTTTCTGAAAAATCGATACAAGGGACCGTTGTCTAAGTCAGGGAATTGTGTATTTAAATGAAATTTTTTTTTTGGTTTAAAGTAGTAAAATTATGTTAAATTAAATTAAAAATTATCCTTTTACTAAAACACAGGCAAATCAAATTCGTAGAATACTCTATTCCCTTTTAAAAGTATCTTCATCAATATTATTAATTACGCTTAAATGCCTATATTCCATATTTGGTCTGTTATGGTGCAGGGGACTGTTGCTAGGGGATTTTTGAATTGGATATCATCGGAATGTAGCACAAAATATAATTGAGTAATGTTATTTTGCTGTAAACAGGGAATATTAATTTAATATAATACAATAAATTTTCTAAAATATAAATATAATATGAACTAACAAATAATTGTTACCAGAGGACTGAGGGCTGTTAGGTTGCGAAGTGGATTCCATAGAAGTTCGATATAAACATATATTAATAAAATAATAACTAAGTCTAGTAAAAAATCATGTAATATTGTTCAAATGATCAAATAATTTGATTCCTAAGGTTATTGTTTTAATCAATTTAATCTAAATCGATTATATCGCTTTGGTGACACACCAGGGAACTGTTTTGGATATAATAAAATTAATTTAAATGGATATTATATGCTGAGAATAGGAAGATTAGGTCACTTGAAGTTAACTACGAAAATATAATAATTTATACTTTTTCATATAATATTGATCTGAGACAATGAGTTTCTGAGGATTTTAACTTGTTAAAACTATTTTTAGATTATATGTTTATATTTTTATTTCATTTCTAAAATAAAAAAGTTACGTAATTGTATACCCAGTTCGATTTCTAGTGATAAACGTATAAAAATGACTTGTGTAAATCTTAAAAAGTGTAATAATTTACAAAATGTTTATCTAAGCCGTCAATGGATATCATTGAATGATAATTTCTTAACGGAGTGATATTTCTTTTTCAGCTATACAATAACGAATAATTTGGAATAGAAAGTCTGTTTAAGGCATTATTTTGTAGCCAATATGATCAAACTATTGGCAATTTAACAGTTTTATCTGTGATAAAATTTTATCGAAAGTGTATTGGAAAACCCCATGATGTTAGCACATCATAAATGACCAATACTCCAACAATAGATCTTGGAAATTCCTAATTATACCGATAATTTGGCAATGCACATTTTAAAGTATTTCACTATCTTATACAAATTTATGATAAGAAATATAGAAAGCATATATTTTGGTTTGAAATGCATTCAAATACACAATCATTATCCATTGAATTGTAAAAATATTCACACTCTGCAAGTTGTTTTAATAAACAACTATAGTTAATTGATGGGAAAATCCATAAGTAATTTGGGGCAGCAAGTGGCCGTTAAAAGGCAAAGACTAGCTCAGGTTGTGTTTCGCACATTAAACATTTGCTTTAAACGATTTTTATTTGACAATAGATACAAATGGGGCTGAAAAATCGATGTCAAACGGGTTATTGTATAACAATTGTCAACAATTAACATACATCTGCATTCCATCTTTTGCCCGAGCGTAAATATGGGACAAATTCTGGATAAAAATAGATCTGCATACCAAAAATATGATCTTGTTTTTATAAATGCGTACAGACGCTTTTCTTCAGCATTACAATCAAAATTGTTTGATAAGTTGGCAAGCGATTGTGAAGATCTTTCTTCAATTTCATTTCTTTTGAGGGCAGAATTTCCAATTTAAAAATGTATCTTTTTTTATGTTTTTTAGGCTAAAATGATTAACAACTATTGTGGGGGCTATTTTTTTTTTTTTTGAAAAAAAACGATTTTGTGTTTATGGCATATTTTCAAAGTTTAGAATTTTAAGAATATATCCTCCAAATAAATTTTCAAAATTCCAATTATTTACGGAGTTATAGCTATTTTAATAAAGCGGCCACTAAGCCTATACTACCATATCTTTAAACGCGTTTTTCTCGAAACTACCTTTTTCAACACGGTTGACCTGATATCTCAAGTTACAATAAATTGATTTACTTCAAATTTAGTAAAAAGAAAATCTATAAAATCTTTTATTGTCTCTACCAGATTCATGCTGAAATTTTATTTTTAACTATTTAAAAAAAAAACTGAAAAACTAAGATCAAAAAATGATTTTTTTTTCAGTCGCCATTTTGTGAAAATAAAATTATTATTTTTTCTTTGAGGTAGAGACTATAGCGATATCTTTACTTAATAAGAAATTTTTTTATTTTAGATAATAAGAATCAAGATACTATTACTTTTTTCTTTTTTGTATATTTTAAAAAAATATCAATAAACATCCAGTAAAAAAAATCTATATATTTAAAATATATTTGTTTCCGTTTTAACGATCGATAATCGATTTTCAATAATGCAACATACAGTGGGCGCGCACATGTTCGTTAGGACGTATATATACGTCCCGCCCATCTGGCGTGAGTTCAATTATTAATTTTTTTAACGATGCTTAAAACATACAGAGAAGTTAAAAAATACAAAACAATAAACAAAAGCGTACAAAGAAAATGGAAACATAGAGTTTAAAAAAATAAAATATATCCATACATAAATTCAAAACTCAACTTCTGTGTGATATATTTTAAAACGGTTGTTAATATGTAGTGCTACTTCACAATCCAGACACCAATGTGAAGATTCTTAACCTTTTTTGTAATAAACTCGACATTTCCTGGCTTTAGTTCCCTTTCATTTGTTATTTGAAAATGCCTATCAACTAAGCGCGATTGTTTAGGTGTAATGCTGTTTTTTGATGACATAGGTTGGCTTTTTACTATGTTGTCTGATCTGAACATCAATACGTCTTCTTTGTCCTTCCATTTTAAAGCTATAAGTTTGCCTTTGAATCTTATCTTACGCTACTAGTCATCGTTTACTAAGTACACGTCCTCTCCAACACAATAGCGTATGCTACCTATATTAAATCCTTGTCAAAATATGCATCGATAACTCACATTCGTTAAACAAAAATAAAGTTCCGCCTGTGTTAGGACTCAACATTAATTTCGAGGACGTATATATACGTCCTAAGCAATTTCGATGCAGTTTATGTGGGACGTATATATACGTCCCGCCCACTTAACAGGTAAAAAAATACTTCTGAGCTTCCAAAGTCATATAAAATGTGCAAACGAATGATAAATGTCAACTTCTAAATTCTGTAATCAAAAACTAACAACTATTTTGAGATTAGTTGAGTTTAGTTTTAATATCATACAAATAATTCAATAAGTCGCTAAACTTGAAGAGGTACAAATTTGTCAGGGTCAGGGTTAAGAAAATACTTTTTATGCTAACGATGTTTTTATTCAATTTATTCACAAAATTTATTCAAATTTGCCATTTCTGCTTCATATGCATGTACAACACATTTTCCTTATTTCAACTATTGTTATCTGAAGTAGCATTTCCTCTTTGATTTTTGCAAAGGCGGTGTTTATTCCTACAATTCTTTTGGCGGCCATATTTCGTAGCTCGATCTCCAGATCTGACACCACCGGATCAGTTCCAATTCGATGCCATCCAATTTTGCATCAAATTTGAAGCAAGCTTATAGTTTTTGACTATTTCGAAAAGCCAAATTTTGCAGAGCTTGCGATTCATCTTGTTATTAAATGAGCCGATCACAAACTATTAAAATCATATATGATTGTAATAAAAGGATCAAAAAGGCATATTGTCAATTACCAAATCGAAAGATGGTGCCTGTATTTATTAACCCCTTAGAGAGGTAAGACGCAGAGTTGTGTCCGAATTCCAGTGATTCAGAAAGAACATTCTTATATTTTGGGTTCGGAAAGAGACAGAGACGGAGAGTATATAGATCGTTAACCCAAATTTATCGACTAATAATGATGTGTGAATGATATAATGAATCGATTTCAAGTGTATTGTTTATGTTTACGCAAAGAAATGACCAAATATTTTGTGCTATCGTTTGTTTATTTATGTACAAGCTTCATACACGCTGCGACGGTCCTGACAGATCCTTGTGTTTCGAGAAAAAAAAGATATTCCTATTTATGTACCTAGAGTCAAAAATATAGGTTTGGCCAGACCTAGATATTTTTTTTAATAGAATTTGAATATGATATCACGTTTTTCGTCATATTCCGTAAAGAAATTTTAACCCTTTCGCTTCCTAAAATAATTTATGATATTTCTTACGAAAATTTTTTTTTTTACTTGTGCTGCAGAAAATGTTTTCGAACCATATGTTTGTAAAATCCAGATTATTATATTTCGTACGACATTACAATGAAATTAAACCTTCCATGGACAGACATGGTTGAAAGCTTGGTAGACTGTAACTTTCCCGATTTACATTGTATAAACACTGACTGAAACAAGAGTTAGCTTTGTAGAAATGCGTGCAAAATTGGGATCGCTGCCTCCTGTACTATATTAATTATTCCAGTAAACCAGGATCAAATGAACACAAATAATCATCATATTTTTGATTCTATCAAAATAATATCTGAATCATTCTTGTTTTCGTATAAGTTGAATGATTGGTTTTATGTTTTTGACTTAATATGAAGCAATCTCAAAGCGATTTCTTAATTAAACTGTTAAATTCCACATGATTATGAAATCGGTTTCTATGATTATTATCATTATGATCTATAGCAGCGCTTCTTAAACTTATGTAGTCCGCGAACCCCCTCTTGAACATATTTTTGGGAAAAATTGTTTTCTTGAAACCAGAAACGCAATGTCGTGCTCTATGTTGGAAGGTTTTATTCTAAGGTCCTCTTCTACATTTTGATTTCATGAAAAATATTATCGAAAAAGTCTGTTCACATAAATATGTTGTAAAAAATGGAATTGAATGTTGGAGTGCAAGCGCAATGTAATCACCAAAAGCTTGTCAGTTCCATTTTGTTGAATTGTAATTTCATGGACGTATCGCAGGATAATCCTGTGAGAGTGTCATGTTCATACCTAGACAAGTATTTATTGGCAGTGACATCCATGTTGAATGGATCTCTAATCCAGTTGTTGTCAGAAATAGAACTGAGAAAATAATTCCTAAAGTTGCTTTTTAGAGTCATTAAATGTTCAACAAAAATGTGCCGTCCCGGAAAATCGTTAAAACGTCCTTTCAATTCAAATTGCGCATCCATCAAAAATAATCGTTTTCACGTGACAATCAACGTACTTCAGCATCTAATAATACATGCGTATGTTGACTTCTCCTCGTATAAAATTTTAAAAGTTCGGTTATTGAGTGGATGAGTCTTAATGAAATTAACAACTTCATGCAATGTGTTTTTTAAATCGGTTGATATGTTTTTGGATGCCAATGATTCCCTGTGTATGACCCGAGGTGTTACACCTTTAATAAGAGCAATCAATCCAGTTTTTGATCCTGGCGTTGTTCGAGCCCCATCAGTGCAAATTCCAAAACATTTTAACCACTCGAACTCATTTTTAATTATTCAAACTATTGAATATAGCCTTAGCTATAGTACACGAAGTTAGTGAATCAAAAAATAACAAATCTTCTATAATTTTATATTCAAATTCATAGCTAATGCTAACAGATTAACATTATTAGAAACGTGGGTACTCTCATCCAATTGTAGTGAGTAATATAGACTTTTGAACACTCTTTAAATTAACTGCCCTTTTAAATTATTTGACATATCTTCAATCTTATTCTTGACCGTATCATTCGATGATGTAATCAAATTAATATCTTTTGTTGCTTTAGGCCCTAAAATTATATTCGTTATTACTTTTGTAGCAGGAAGAATTAGTTGCTCTGCTATATTATGAGGTTTTTCATCTTTTGCTATAAGTAGAGATACTTCATACGATGCTTTTACTGCGTTTTTACTAATATCACTAGTTGTGGTTTTTTGCATTAGATTTTGGCTTGAATCAAGTTCACGTTTTTTGATTTTAAAAAATATCGATATACTTACTGAAGTGTTCGTTGTGGTTTGTTTGCAAATGACGTCGGAATTTGGCGGGTTTCATATATACGTTTGATTAACTTTCGTGACCAGTCAACGTCTGCGGACCCCCGGGGGTCCGCGGACTCCTGTTTAAGAACCGCTCCGACAAAAATACATATCGTATAGATTCTATACGATATGTATTTTTGTCGGAATTTAGATCGATAAGTGATTAAGTGACTCATTTTTTTCAACTGATAAGATTCGCTAATGAATTCCTTGTATGCTTTTATTATATCCGGGCATTCCCAAGGAAGCACAAATGGCACAGAGGCAACAGAATATGCAATTACCAGACCCATTATGATTTTGTGATGAGTTTTTTTTTAACCTTTCCTTCATCATGAAGTATTTACTACAACTCGACTCTAATAATGGGAATATTACCTGGGACCTGCATTTTACCTGTGTCCTAATAAATCCTTTTTACATCATATATTTGGAAAAAATCTATATTTTTCTTGTACCTGTTGTGCAGAAAATTCTTTCGAATATCAGATTAGTATATTTCGTATGATATATTGTTTATCTATTGTATTTCATTGATGAAAGGAAATTATACCTTTTATGTTCAGAAGGGTTAAATCTTAAGATCACGTTTCCTTTCTTCATTTAAGATCCAAAAATCTAATAGATGGCATGTATGAAATCAACCACATTTTCAATATTTAGACGATTTATTTTATTGGATTGTACAATATTTATTTTAACAAAACCCCTTTTCTAAATTTGCAGAAACAACTCTAACAGTGTCGACTATATTTTTACTTTCTGTACTGTTCCTGGAATTGCATGTAAAAGTTTATTAAATTCTTGCAATTTTTCTTCGTGGGGTTTCCAAGGGATAAGAACTTCATCAATATTCCAAGAAATAAGCTCAAGTATTTTTACAAGCTCAGCTACTTTATAACCACTTTGTACATTGTTTTATGATTTTGAATATGGCAGTTCATTAAACCTGGCTGTGATTTTTAAATTGCTATATTTAGTATTGTTTAACGAGGAAGATTAAATGGAGAATGTTAATTGAAATAAAAAGGCAAATAAAACTCAGGATAGCTCAATCAGGGACGTAAGAATATAAAAAATCGCTAAAACTAGTTAGCACATCATGTATTTCTATTATGTATACTATTTTATGGGGATTTTAAGTACACTAAGAAGCAATATTCAAAGGAATATTTGAAATGACTCTCTGTAACATGGAAAAAATAATAAAAAATTAAACTGATATCTCCTATACTGTTAGTGTTATTATTTTTTTTAAATAAAGTAGTTTCTCTGCTGTACCCTATATATTCCTCGAGTTCTCCTGAAAGTACAGATACAAGTAGAATTTATATAAATAATTATTTTACTACAGTAGAATCTCGATTATCCGGGGGACTGCCAGGGAGGATAAATACGGATAATCAAAATCATCCAATTTGTACTTGGTTTCGATTATAATATCATATTTACAATACAAATTTTTATTTCATAATTTTAATACGTTCATTATTAACCTGTATGGTAGAATGATCGCGTATTTGCGAGCGAATTCCAGTGATTCAGAAAGAGCACTTTTGTACGTTGTCATTTCTATTGTTTTCTACGAGTTTCAACAAAATTACATTAACAAAACTTTCGAAAAAGGATCAATCTGTAAGAGAACAATATAAATATTTATACTTGTAATATAAATTTCGACAATGTGTCGAAATTTATATTACACACACAGATTTTCAGCTTTTTCAGCCACTTGGAGTATTTTTTTAACTATAAAAAGCTTCGAAAACAGAATAAGAAGAATAAGGCAATTCAGGGATTTGAAAAATTTAATGGTTCTAAAAGTGCGGACTTTTATAAAAATTGATTAAATAAAATAGTTCCTCATTGGAAAAAGACTATTGAAGCTAATTGAGGTCAATTTAATTGAATAAATTATTATTCGTAAGAATTATGACGTTTTAATCATCATATATGAATTCCGAAAGTTCATATGGTACGCCCTAATATGCCAAGCGTAAAAATTGACTGCTATTATTTTATGCAGATTTATTGTATGTAATATTTTCCGATGTTTTTGTTGAAATTATTTAAATGAATTTCAATATTTTAATTGTGATTTAAATCATCATTAATAAATACGGGCATTGATGGGTTAAATTGAATAGCCGCACACATTCGATGCGATAATCGTATCGAAGGAAGTGTCATGTATTATTTAATAAATGCATATCATTGCACAAATGACGTCGGAATTATTGTGTTAAATGAATTTCGAGTTTATTAAATTTGAATCTGATTATCTTTGAGATTTTCCTGCGTTTCGGGGAAATGTGCGAGGCGTGGAACCGAAGACGGCCGAACATTTCCGAGCGCGTACGAACAGGAGCAGCGTTTCGGGCTTGGTGGGGGCTTGCAGATTCAGTCACATGGTGCGCTTCAAACGGGACGGTGTGTCACGCTTCGTTCGGTACGCTGCAATCGTAAATCGCACATTGTTCTTTTGAAATCAACTATTTTTTAAACATTGGACGTGTCGTTGTATGACTTTATATCTTCGACGCCGTTCTGCATCATCGTAGATCGTCGTTTATGTGAGTTTTTATCGTGAATCCGTATTTTGCTCGAGTTTCATAGGTTAAAATTTTGCCGCTTGTATTCGAAATGTCAAATTTTTAAAAAAAGTGTTGCCACCGCTTAAAAATGTGCCGCGATGCGCGCTGCTCGATCGACGCGTTCGAAACGGAATGTTTAATAATTGTTATTGATTTATTATGACGAATGCAAAAATTAGTTTGAATATATTTATATCGTCGTTATTCATATGTGTAATTTAACCAAGCTCTTCCGCTGGAGTTACGGAATATAAATACTTATAAGACATTTATTTTCTAACAAAATTTTCCTCATATTAAAGCAAAAAAATACGCCCCAACTTGAAATCTATACCGCTCGTTTATTCAATGTATTGTTGAGTAATCTGATATTTTTCTCGCATCTAAAAAATCCCCTTTGTATATTTTAATATAAATCATCTGAGAATATTTGCAGCATGCTCAAATTTCATCCTTAAATGAATGAATCTCTTTTTGATAAAAAAAAAACAGAGTTGCAATAAGGTGTCACATAAATACGTTTAAATTTCAGTATTTATCTCTAGATAAAATTTGCTTAGTATTTGATTGATCTATTTTGATAGATCAATTTATATAGTGATATTATTTGAATATTTCCCCCTTTTACAAAAATATCTTTATCGCCATGATTTATTGCTGTGACTATGATTAGATTATAATACGGGGAAATACAATACTGTCCATGCCAAAGTATTAAAACGCGAATGATTGCATCGATTGCATCATATTTTAGAACGGACACTATAAAATCTGGGGCATCATCAAAACGAATGCTCCTCTCTTTAATATCTAGCTCGTCTTGCTAAAAATATATACTTCCATACAGTGGATCTATTGCATTAAATTTGCAAAGGTTCGCCTTCACCGATGGATCAAAAATTCATCAAAAAATTGCAATAAATTGGATGCATCATCAAACATGCCGTTACCATATGGTAACGCTCTACAAATACTATGCTAATTGTGTCCTCATAATCAAGCGTTCGTCGATTATTTTAAATGTGCTATAAATATGAATTAAGCTTCAATACGCTCACGTCGGTGGCCCGCCGGTGAGCGTTCACAATTAAAATATCTCCTTAACAAAAGCTGCATATTCTTCGATCATTTATCTTATAAGCGGATATATATTTACATTTTTTTTTTTTGAAATGCTAATCTCAAAAATATAGTTTTATCAGTGTTTATTTTGCAAAAATGTCTTGTAATATTTAGCACGAGCGATGATACGGTCATCAGATAAGTACAGAGTAAAGTACATAATCTTTTCTCGTAGGTTTTCATTCATTTATAATATTTTCATAATCATAATCAATTTCTTTTTGAAGATTGTCAATAAAATAATCTTACACAGCTTTGAGCAACCTTTTTGGGTTATTTTTCCATTTTGGTAATACACAGTAAAACATCATTTGAATAATTATTCATACAAAGCTGATTTTTTGTCATTTTGTTGTTTTGATATTGTAAGCAAACTAAACGGCAGTCTACCGTGATGATGTTGTTACGGACGTTTGTAACAATTTTTAACAACGGAAATGAATATGATATAAATGTCTTGTACCTACGAGACAGAACCTATATTGTAGCTGCTTGTAATTTGCAATACTTCAATCGAGTTCCCGCGCTACAACTTTAGCCACATCTACCGAAGCATTAGCCATTTGATATCGAAAGCAGACGACGTTTATTTAACAACAATTAGCATAGACTACTTGTAGAAAAAGAAGGAGCTTTATATATTTTAATATAATGCCAAAAATAGCTTTGTAGAAATGCGTGCAAAATTTCAGTCGCTACAAATATAGCATACCTCATTTTAGACGCGATCAGATTTTCAGTTTATCATAATGTAATTGTAAGATTGCTATGATGGATTAGTTCCTGGACTGTGTTTGTGGAAGTTTTGAATTTGGATCAAATTCAGATTGCGACTATGATTTCACTTCGATTATCTCGATCCAGATTTGTCATCTAAATTGTTATTATATTTTAAAAAATCCTATTCAAATGATCTTATCCGGACATCAGCACCGGATAGCGATATATCATCGTTAGCAACACTTGCGAATAGTTCCAACGGCGATATATCGTTTCGTATGCAAAGGCGTCCTAATACAGCAGACCCGCAGTAATCCGGCGCCTCTTGTAGTCCGACATCCGAATACAAGTATCTAGTACAGCGGTTCTTAAACTGGATCCTCGAATAAATATTTATCTTTACTTGAACGAGGTATTTTTGTGAAATTATTTATAAAAAACATTTTAAGAAGATCTATTTTGACCAATATTTTACCAAAAAATATTTGTTTGTTTGAAAAATTAAGTCACAAGAGTTGGAATAGTTGCAAAAATTGTAAAAACCTATTTCTGGGTCCACAGTGGCCATGAAAGCAAAGTTGTTTTACAAGGAGATAATCAAAAAAGACTTTGTAGCTATCAATTAGGGATGGTTGAACGCTTGGAACTTTGTGTTATCTATGTATATCTTACAATTTTCATAATTTTTCGGATTACAAGTAGTCCTTTTCAAAAAGTTCCGGACTACAAGGGGTCGGAATCAGTACTCTATAGTCGGATAAATTGGAGAATCCGCCTTGCAAAACGTTTGTCGGATTACCGCGGGTCCACTGTATTCGCATTGCGATTGATCTCTGTCTATTTCGAAGGAGTAATTAAATGCAAAAATGCGATAATGGATTAAAGTCTAATTTATTTACGAGGGTGGACAAAAATAACGTTTTGGGTAGCCTTGCTGTAATATGATTATTAGTACCCTTGTGGATGCTCCAACAATTCTTCTCTAGTTCTCCCTTGACAAGCACCGACGTGCCTTTTACTGTCCTAACTTGATCTATCCAGTGTGTAGGGAATCTTCGTCTTCTTTTATTCTACACCAGTCGTTCCAGGCTATATATGGCTAATGATTAATATTATTTGTATGATTTTTTTACTCAATCCTCATCAATTTACTTCAAATTGGCTCTGTATTCTTCACTTGGGTACAGTTTATTTGGTTGCCATTAAAATGGCCGTATTTCTATCGTTTATCGTATATGCTTCTGTGGGAATGCGTACATAAAACCATAGTCAAAAGAACACGGTTTCAATATTTGAACATTTCGCACTGAATAACAGTGCTAAAAGCCTCAGGTAGTCCGATTGAATTCAAAAATCCAAGGACAATATGCAAGATAATGATCTTTCAAGTCGTATTGTATTCAACGGCATGCAATTATGCGGTTAGATTCAAAACGAAACCATGACATCGTCCAAGCATCATCATCTCATTTGCCCGCATTTGTATTGTCATCAGGGTTTGACATAAATTCTGGCATCTTCATTGAAATTCGGCAACTCAAAGTTTCAGCGGTCAGCTCGAATGCTTCCATTGCTACGTCCGCATCGGAGCCAATTAACGATTCACAATTTATTGAAGCGCTCTTCGGCTGACATAATCGATATCCGGGCAAGAACATGCTTGCAGATCAAAGCCTTCGGCTAAATGGCATTGACGTCATTTTCACCTGTTCCGCATGTTGAGACAATCCTCATCAGCACCAAGCTCAAATTCGGTTTTCCCGAGCATCATTAATGATGACGCCTCTTCGTGAGATTTGAGCACATTTGCAAACATTTGGACCGGGCCCCATCATCTTCCGAAGGAAGCAACTTTTTTCGCTCGGTCGCCGCGATGTGCTGATATCATATTGTGTATGCAAGCAGAAAAAAACGCGATTCTTGGAATTTGATGTTTATCATGTGCGACTATCATCATCAGCTCGCCACATTTCACCTGGCTATTTCTATTGCTTTCAAAATAAGCACCATATCGCAGATAAGGTTTGAAGTATTCTCAGAAGCGGCTCGCGCTAATTTCGCTGAATTTCCATATCCTTCGAAGTTGATGTTATAACTCTGATAAGATCTATTCAAACAAAATTATTTCCAGCAGATACGCCTGAAGGCTAATTCTGCTTATTTTTTTCCAAATATTAATATTGTTAATCAGTAGGAGCTATGGCCTACTTCATGCTTAAGATTAACATTATTCATGGCAAAAAATTAGTAAATAAAGGAAATAAATCATAAACACTAGCCGAAATTTGGCCAAAAAATATTATACTAGGTTCCTATTACCTCAACCAAATTTATGTCAACAATTATTTTTTAACTATTAAAAAAAAATTAAAACTATGACAAAATAAGGCCAAAAAATGACTTTACTAGATTTTTTTAAACAGTCGCCATTTTGTGATTTTTTTTAGTTAGGGACTATAGTGACATCCTTGCTAATTAAGAATTATATTGTTGAGAAGAGCATATCTGCACAGAACAATCATGACATTGACACTGGGTACACTATTTCTTCCCAAGAAGAGAGCGATTTTGAATCATCGAAAATTGCAACGAAAATTATCATACAGCGATGATAGTTTGTAATAAAAATAATCAGTATTTCTCTAGTGGATATCTGGTATTTTAAATGCCAGATGTCAGACATCCTTAAAATTTTACCAATGATGCAAGAAGTCCTTTTAATGTTATTTTTTAATAACCTTATTATTTTCTTGTTTTTTTATTCACTTTTTTGTGCGATTTTGGATATATTTTATATAGCTGATTCAAAGTTATGCGATTTTTAAAATCCATTGAATGCATCTTCACTTTTTCTATGTAAGTCATAGCTTTTTTTGTGCGATTTTCCGCGGAACGCATCTACCGCACAAAAAAGATTTAAGTGTATTAGAATATAATAAACAATAATTGTCCATCAAGCACATCTCATTACATGATAAAACCATGTCATTGTTTCATATCATTCTACAATATCCATGCAATTAAAACATATATTTAATATTGAATGCATTTGATCTTCGATTAATGAACCCCCGGTGGGCTTCCATATTGATCGTATCAAATACCAACGTTTAAATGTAATACTATTTATTGTCGGGTCATAACAAAAAACGTGATTTAACCCTTTGCATTCGAGAGGTGACTCTCACTCACCATATGATTTGATGCCGCAACTCGATGCACGACAATAATTGTTTACATTTACTTCATTTGAATCTGGTACTTATGGTTTTCTGCATTATCTTATGAAGTGTAACATGACACCCCTTCAAATAGATATAAGATTTTCTTATCTGAAATTAGTCCGCAACCACGAACCGCAGACAGAAAGCACATGGCAGAAAGACTACGTTCCAAAATTTGTCTTTTACTCTAGCGAAATACGTTTCCTTTTTAGTCTTAGTCAGGGATCACTATATGAAAAGACCACCGTAAATGCTATAGAAAAAAAATCTATAGAAGTGGACACTATAGAAGGATTGTCCGTTCGACTTTTAAATAATAGAAATAAAAATATTTGCAACAATATCATCGTGGTAGACTGGCAGACAAGGCTTGAGATCTATTTTAAATTAAAAGAATAAGTTCGAAGAAAAAAGAAAATTTGAACTTTTAATGAGCAAAATTACAAAAACCCTTAATATTATTTCCTAGTATTTTTTGCTAATTATAATTTATAGAACCATAAGAATATAGACTCGGCTTTGTACGCCTCTCAGCTATGTAATTTAGAATTTACGTACGATGTATACCAATAAACGTAATAAGCCGGCTTTATTCATGAAAATATAATTAATGAAAATCAATATACGAACCCTGATTAATAGGTAATCTCCATGGGAGACTTTTCCTACGGAGATATGATCATTTTGAACATATCATACATTTTTAGATAATATTTTAATTATTGTTGCAAATCCAATCAATCATAG
Source organism: Stenopsyche tienmushanensis (assembly GCA_008973525.1). Taxonomy (NCBI): domain Eukaryota; kingdom Metazoa; phylum Arthropoda; class Insecta; order Trichoptera; family Stenopsychidae; genus Stenopsyche; species Stenopsyche tienmushanensis. The sequence continues at coordinate 295,411 of WACJ01000543.1, forward strand.
GTGATCCTGCACGACTTTATTAACTCCCTCAATATTTACCATTTAAGAACCGGGATATCTGAATAAACCTGGATCGAGTCCAAGTTCACTTGGTATTTTAATTAAAATATAAATTCATCATAATCCACATTGTTTATGTAAATTACCATTATTTTTATAGAAATTTTAAATTATTGTTGCAAATGATTTATGCACATTTAGCACAAATTAACAAGTATTTACTCTTTCAAAAACAGGAAATTTAATTGGATTTTCCAAATGTCATGATAAAAGTACTTATCGCACATTAGATTTAAATGCAAATCAATGGGACAAAAGTGTAAATATTAACTCATGGCAATTGATGAATCAGGAGTAATATTAACATTATGATTGTTAAAAAGTATTTTTATCCTCATATTTTTAAATAATCATCATCATAGTGTAGCTGTGCGATATTTTTTGCCCAAAAACGGAACTAAAGATGCCAGCTAACCAGATTTTTTTTCGATATGTACTCCATTCCCTATACAGTCAATGATACTATTTAACATCTTTCTTAAAAAAGAAAACAATTTTTCATAGTAACATACAGAAAAGTTTGTTTGTGGATTTGGCACTTGAGAGGCCCCGCCTTTAATAAACGATTTTGCCCGATTATTTTGATAACCAAATTAATTAAGACAAGAGACTAGGCGTTTGCATTAGTAGTTAAGACACAAGCATCAACTCTATCGCTCTGAAGAGTTGTGTTTCTTTGATCTTGAACTGTGTTTATGTAACACCTCATGTACTTTTCGGGAGTGGCGTTATTATCCGAATATCAACATAAAAATAAAGTTATATAGTTTCATATAACGTTCTATGACGTTATTTTGAGACAGACTTTTCGTAATTGTCTCAAAGTAAAATCATGGATCGTATTAATTATTTTATTGGGGTGGCTTTTAGCAATCCAGTTTATGGAACCATTTCCAATCGTCGTCCAATGATTTTTCGTGGCGTATATATGTTTTTAGATATGTGGTCACCAGCCACACTTTCTGTAGAATTTGAACTCAAAAAGATGACCATCTACTAATACTTAAATGGTTACAACTCTTTCAATAATATATGGGCTAAAATGTAAAAAAAGGCGCTGTGTTTTGTATAATCTAATATATACAAATCAATGTTTGCTTGTCCGTATTTAATGCGCTTCCATACCATTCATCCGATTGCGATAAAACTTTGTCAACTTACCGTTTAAACCTGCGGGAGTAACATAGGTATAGTTCAAATATTGTATAAATGCACCATGTTGGCGCATATTAGCCTGGTGAAATGAGCATATGCTTTTGGATCCCAGATCTTCGACTCGCGCGTGACCTGAAGCAATAAACCACGTACTGCGTTTCTTTTCAAATATTTTTTAAGCGCTTATGGCATCGCATCTAATCAGTGGTGTAGTGGGGCGGGGGCGCGTGGGGTCGGCGCTCCCACACTTTTTTCTAAACGATTTGGAAATTTTGCATAATATATATTGTAATTTTTAAAAAAATATTTTAACTTAAATTGGTTAAATTGAAAACCGTTTGGTTGGAAACTTGGTGCGAAAATTGTATCACTGCTGGTAGGGGAGGGGGTACTGAAATATTATAATTAATTAGCGCTCCCAGACTTTTTTATTTAGCACTACATCACTGCATCTAATGCCGGGTATTCGCTAGTATATAATAAAATAAGTTTATTAATGGTGTAATGGTTGCTTTATACTACGTATAGACACACACATACAATAGAAGCGGCGCGGCGCATGCGCATAGCATGTCTATGACGTATACGATGGACATACTACAAACAATTGACGTTTCACTTTTCGTGACGTTCGAGCCAAAATAAATCAAATTGCATTGTTTTGTTGTTGCATTATTATGTATTCCACGTGTTCTAATCGCGTCGCAATTGTTTGTTTCAGATCGTTGCGTCGTTTCCTTGGATTGCGTCGAGTGGTGATCGAGTGAAGTGTCCGTTCACCGGTGCGCGCAAGAATCAACCCAACCAGTTAAACACCTCCGTTTCGCGTCATGTGCCAAAAGGCTACTAGTTAAACAGACGGCATTCGTACGTGTCTTTGGATGCCGCCTACAACTTCTAGTGATTTTTTTTGCTCAAAAACAAATATTGTGTTAGCAGTTATTGCGTAAATAATTACCTGAGATTACTCAAACATATGAATGCTTCGCAAATATTGTTTCGCCTGACTGCCGGATTAAGTAGGGGCTCAACTGGAAGCCGCTGAAGATTCGCTCTTGTGATTTATTGGATCTGCGTTTGCTGAAGAATGGCGTCTTTCAAGAGCGGTCTTCCGAGGTGGTTGTTGGATATGTGTGTTTATCTGTGCGTGTTCGGAAGGGCGGCATGTGCCGTGGATTATTGTTCGACGAACACTTTTACGTCCAACTCTTCGTGGTTGCAATTCACGAAAGAAGCCAGCACGACGGAGTACGCTGTCAAAGACAAATTTAAGAGTCTGCATTGCTGCGCGAAAGGCTACAGGAGCATTGAATGGTGAGTTTCTATTCATTAACATTTTATCAACCCTAGATCACTAATCATTAGTCTCACAGACTACAGACAATATATATAGTCTCACAGACTACGACAATGACTTTTCTTCCTCCGCTTAAATACGAATTAACAAGTTATTTAATGGAATTAGCACATGCAAATATAAAATAAACAGAATATAAAAATATACATATCTAATATATAAAAATGAATTAGGTTTTGTTCGTTCTAAATGCGCTGCAATACCGTTCATCGGATTGCGATAAAACTTCGTCCACTTATTGCTGAAAATACCGCGAGTAACATAGGCATAGTCTAATGTATAAAAATTAATGTTTGTTTGTCTGTATTTAATGCGCTGCCATACCGTTCATTCGATTGCGATAAAACTTTCCCAACTTATTGTTGGCACTTTCTCAAATAATATAGGTATAGTACAATTAGCTTACAGTAGATCTTATATATAAAAATCAATGTTTGTATGTTTGTTCATATTTATAATAAAATCAACAAAATAAAATAAATTTCATTATTTCTATCATTCCTAATGAAACAAGATAACTCTTTCAAATTTCAAACGATATTTTTTGAATACTTCTGTGGCAGCAACGCGCCGGGTACCAGCTAGTACTTACTATACATACAATTATTAAAATTCGCACTTGCTTATCTTCACTTTGTTTTCGTTAATTTGGCTAATGATTTAAGATAAATAACGCCTGAAAAAAGATGTGCTTCTGTTTACGCTCCGACTATCGAATTTAAGCCCCGTAAGATCACCGATTCACGGTTGGCGACGAGAGTGTTAAAGCGTTCCAATAAACACTAACCGGTGGGATGCTTAGATTATGTAAAGATGAACGATTTCATAGATGTTTGAAATAAACGCTGTTATAATCCTTAAGTGCTAAGATACGATATATCGTCGACTGCGAAACTAACGAGGACTGCAAACAACGATCATTATTGGCTCAATGATGGGTTCAAAATACTCGAATGTTAGTAATTTATTTACGTCAAGGTATTTATGTCTTGTAGTGTGTCCATAAGTTAGCGCGATTAAATAAGAGTGAACAAACATATTTCCACTCAAATCAAAATACACCGTAGCAGTCAAAGGGTTAAGAGCACGCATTCGCAAGACACGCCCATAGAACATTTAAATTATGTCGATTTCCGGCCCGATTACAAAATGGCTGATCCTCGATTTATGATGCTGAATTAACTCATTCCGGTCCTATGCCTCATTTGTTTGGGACTTTTCCCATGGGTCGATGTGTAATTCTCCGGATATTAATTTTGTTGAATTTTGGGACCAACAATTGGACGTTTTTCTAAACATCGAACGTCTTTCCAAGCGTTTATACGTCATACTCTGACAGGTACACTCGAGTCAAAGTTCAATAGAACCGAATCAAATCATTGGCATGTAAATTAATTCATAAGTGCATTCAATTAGGAATCCATTAGTTCCATCGCAAATTCCTCGAATTACCATCGCATGGGTCATTCGTCCCAAAGCAGACAAATGAAAAAATACTTTAAATATATGAATTTAATCGAATAACTCCCAAGCCGGTTGGGGATTCGTTGGCGCCGTTAAAAACTAGCCGATGGACTCTTATATTGAATTAAAATGTCGTTACGAAAGAAACTCGATCCTAATTGCGCTTGGGAACCTCATATAAAATGTCAATGGCCACAAATTGAAGAACAATAAAAAGGAAGCCGTCCGTGCAGTTCTATTTCTACGCTCATGACTGCGCGCATGTAACCATGATTTGTCGTTGTTTCCGGGAAATTAATCGTACAAAGAAAGGATGATAAATGTTTCATCGCAAACAGGACGCGACGTTGAAAAGGGTTGCAGATGTGCGAAATGCAATCACGAATTAGGTTGTCCCGAAAGATATCCATTTTTTTAAATTCCATACACTCAAACGTCTTTTTGTGCGATTTCGAAGTTATGCGGTTTTTATTTTTAATTTCACAAAGATTACATATCGAGATATTTTGGATAAAATAGGAAATAAATCATCAACACTAACTGAAATTTGGAAAAAAATAATTTGGGGCTATCGCTAAACCACGACCACGCCCTTTATTTTGGTTCAAATTTTTGAAATTTACGGAGTTATAGCGTTTTTCTCGAAACTGCTTTTTTCAACACGATTAACATCATATCTCAAGTTTTAATTACCTTATTATCTTTTTGTTTTTTTATTAACTTTTTTTATGCGATTTTGGATATATTTTATATAGCTGATTCAAAGTTATGCGGTTTTTAAAATCCATGGAACGCATCTTCACTTTTTCTATAAGTCATAGCTTTTTTTGTGCGATTTTTCGCGGAAAGCATCTATCGCACAAAAAAGGTTGTAATTACCTTTATTATTAAAAATTAGCTCCCAAATCTCCTGTTTTGATTAATATTTTCAGCATTTTTCATTTCGCAATACATAAAATAAGTTTTAATCCTGGTTTGGGCGTTGGAAAAGGGGGGTTTGTTTCTTAGAAGCCATTGTTTTTTTATATTATCTTATACCAAGAAATTTTTGTCTCCGTTGTTCACATGTATTCCGTAGTTTTGATTTGTTATCCGCGGATAGTTCGTGTGGCATCCAAAAACTTTAGCAATGCGTTTTAAATTAATGTATGCTAAAATAAATGGTCGATGATGGAGATGAGAGCTTCTGTAATAATTGATTGACGGAGATCTTCATCAAAATTTGAGGGTCATCTTGATTTAGAGGCATCCTATAATTTTCTATCGCCCGATTTAAATCATCTCAACCAAAATTGACATCTGTTTATTGTTAAGACTGCCCAAGGAATTTCATTTGTGGTGTTTGTGGTCTGGATCACGTTCAAGTCCTAATTAAAAAAAAAAACAGCATACAATGTCGAATATGTTTTTCGTTTGTTTAGGGCTTCCTTGTGTTTACCCTTAATGATAAAATAATATTTATGACACAAAAAATAAAGCTGACCAATCATATAATACGGTAATAAGTATTTTGCTGTGTTTGGATATCTGAACTGAAAGCAAACGAGAGTGTGTGAAAATAATGGATTTCTTTCGGGAAGGCCCAATATATTATTAATTATGCCGCAAATCAGATATAAATTCTAAATTGTGATTTATCGCTAATGAATAAAAAATAATCCAAAGGATAAAACATAAGGACTCTTCCAGTGACTCTTCAATTGGAGGTTTATGCTCTTGGACGTCATTTGATTGGATTAGTTGACTCAAATGACAATATCCTATTCGCAATTGATGCACAATAGATCGTTCAAAATAATTCTGCATCACTATTGTTATGACTTGGCTTGATTTGATGTACGCTTATCAATTTAAAATCATTAGAAACTAGAGAATACAAATCCATTTGTTGCTAAATTTGCTCTGATTTATTCACATTTCAAAGACCAAATGGATGATCGCCACAACCTATCCTTGGATATGGTATTTTTAAATTGAGCATTTATTTTCGCTTTCTCAAAATGAGACATTATCGACCCTTGATATACGCGGTACTCGATTGCGCGATTTCACTTTAACGCGGTCAAAACCCTTTACAGAATCGCTTAATCAACTCCAATGGAAAAAAAATGAACATGGCAATAATTATAAATAACATGGAAATAATTTGAAAAATATTGTTACAATCATACAATTGGTTAGTATATGAGCAAGAGTTTTGCAGCTAGAACGAATGAGTGGTTGAGTATTGCGCATGCGTTATTTTGGCATCGTCGTTCCATTTTTATTTTATTTTGTACGTCCTTTTGTAAGCATGGATATTCTCTCGTCCTGAAAACGGGACGTATCGGCGTCCCGAAGTTGTATGTCGGGGACAACGGGACTGACTACCTAAAAACGGGACGTCTAATCAACCTATATATGTTAGTGATCGTGCGTTAGAATTGAAACTCAAACTTAAATTGTTCTCGGAATGGCAAGAGAAACTTGATCTTAAAATTTGCTTCAACAAAGAAGCGCATCAGGGGAACATGCTGATGAACTTCAATGAAGGAATTTAATACCTTTTATAAAAAAAAATTTGCGAAATTTGTCTGAACTTACGGGAAAGAATGATGTGCTCGTTAAAAAATCCCGGCTTCCCTGAATAATTATTATCGATTAAATGCAGCGTGAATTCTTGGATCTGCGGCGAGATTCTTCGAATTCTGCGCCAAATCAAAGACAAAGACTTGATGTTTGAATTAATTTGTGGTTGGTTTTTTAAATAGTGATTTTTTAGCAATTCAAGCAGACGTAAGTGTTATATATGAAGTCATATCAACGCAATTCCAGTCAGCTTTGATTTTATTGGATTTGAATGCTTTAATAAAATTTATTATTTTATTAGTCTGTTTATAGTGAGAATTGTCGACTCCATATCTTCGTTGTTGGCAAATCTTTTACAACCTGAGATATTTTTTAAAGTTTAAATAATCCAAAGGGGCTAAATCTGGCGAATAGGATGTATGAGGAAGCAATTTTAACTTATTGATTTGGCCATTGCTACAACGAATGGTGTCTCGATGAAATAATATTTTTAGCCAAATGCGACAGTTTTTTCTTGATTTATTCACAAAAATGTTGCAAAAAGTCCTAAAAGAGGATGGTGTGATCACAAGGGCTGTGTGTCCAACCGGTCCGTTTTTCGGACCGCTGACTTGATAAATGAGCGCCTCGCGATCGGATGCCATATTCGAACATGTCTACAGAACGATTACGAACTTTCATTACAAAACGAAGTTGTTTAATTTTACAATCGGTTTCGGCCCTGTTTCTCTCAGTTTACCTCGGGTGTGAAGTAATGAATCGATGTACAGCACTTTTTAAAATGCCTAACATGTCTGCTAGCTCGCGCACTTTCAATCGGTGGTCATCCAAAATCATTTTGTGGATTTTCTTCAGCATTTCTAGCGTAGTCAGCTGATTTGGTCGATCATTGCGATTTTCATATTGGCAGCTCATACGGCCTCGTTTAAATTCTGCCACTCAATATTTTACTGTTGTAAATGAAGGAGCAGACTCCCTCAGAGTAGATCCATCCAGCTCCTCATCCTCCTCTTCCTCGTGAAAATCCTCGTGTTATTCAGGAAAGATGCCTACCTCAAAAAAAGTTACGGTCTGGTATGCATTTTGTGGAAATGGAATAATTGGGTCACATTTCTTCGAATGCTGTTACTGTGAAATTCATGTGTTGCATTTGGATGACTCTATGTGGTCATAAAACTGTGTCACAATCCGATAAATATTGAGAAGCCGAAACGGAGATCCTTTTATTTAGTCCTCGTGACAAAATCGATATTTACTTCTCCGAAAGGACGATGCATTTTTAAAGAGCGAACCGTGAAATCCCGAACAAATCTCTCAATACAAACAGATTTGTAATTTCTGTTTATGTTCGAGTCCACAGGGTAGAAATAATCCGGCTCGGGAGTCTTTTCTTCGATTTCACACTCTCACCATTGTTGCCCGTTGTCTAATCGGACACAATGGATCGCGTCCCTTTTCAAACTCTTCACAAATGCCATCTTTGTCTCACCTGGCGCGCTTTGTGTTGCGATTTTCAACCTATCTCAACCCCCGGTGTCACATCCGAAGAATGAGCGAGCGCATTATTGTTACATTTCTATTCGTGAATGTGTTCATTCCTCTTTAGCGTTCGTAATTATAAGTGGACAAACGCCCGAGGAGCGTGCCTCGTGGAAGAACAAAGCGTCCGAGACAATGATTCGAAGCACGCTTCCGAGGAATCAACAACAGTTCCCCATGATCTATGACACTGGCCTTATGTTTTGTTTCTGGACGATATTTAAATGATTTATTGATCGCTCTAAAGACGATCGTCGTTGAAGCGCTGTGTCTTCATTTATTGGCAATTGTGCGAAATCCTCTCCAACAACAATGAATCGATCCTTCAATTCATGAGCCACCTCTGAAGTTTGCTCTTTTGTGCTTTTTTTTTTGGTTGCTGTCGACCATGAAAGGTCCTCATTCCGATCGAATGCCATTTTATTCAGGTAATTCATCTATTATATTCTGGCATGAATTCGTACATGTTGAGCGTTATATCCTGCAAGAAATCCAACTGTACTCCGCAGTTTGCTCTTAATTAACTCCCGTATTGAGCTTGTTTTAATTAAACTAGCATAGTGATTCCTGGAATTAGATACCTCTCAGTCTTTTGATCATGTCGACGCAAGCTGCACTCCGCGACATCTCTACCGGGAAGAAGAACTGATCATAGACGATGAATTTTAACCACCGATCTTTGACATCCATATCGAATGATTATTCAACGACGACGTAGATTATTGATCGATTTCGCGTGGCACTTGGGAAATGCTCGTTTTTCTGCTTTTCCATTTTCCAAGTTCAAATAGAAATATTTTCTCGGAAGCGTATCGGTGTTGCGATCCAACACAATTGGAACTCTTTTCCAGATTTCCCAGAATGAATAACGTGACAGCCTATCAACACAGCTTGTGCGTGGTTATATGGCTTCAATTCGTGGCATGCGTGTATGAGTGTTGTGACACTTGATGCTCCGACAACCACGTTTCTTATGGTCTTCGGAAATAATGGCAAATTTGCGAGTTTTCACACGCTCTACAAACGGTCTGCAAATCGGCAGACTTCTTGCATACATTGCTTGTATCAATCAAACGGCAATAACCGAAGGACATTAGCCTGGTTTAGATACCGGTTTGCGAGTCTGCTTATACGAATTACCTCAGTTGCTTGTGAGTCATGGAGGCAAACTCGAGTGTGAGTCATTCCGACTCCTCTTATATAATTATTCAATTTTGACAGAAAACATTATTTTTCTCCAAAGAATGCTGTGGAGCGAAGTTGGCATGAGTTACCGAGCGGGTTCATTGTTCTAGCTGTCGGCATTTTCCATGTGAACTTTTTTGTATACAAATTGGTATCGAAATGAGTTTCGGTAGAGTTCGAACTAATTAATTAATTCATAAAAGAGGCATTTAAATGGGTTTCTTGGAATCGAATTTCAATTTATAAGCAACCATCGGTATATATAAACGTAGGTATAGGCGTCCTATAACACGGTTATTTAAAGTGAAATTTGTATAGACGGTATGGGACAAATTTGCTTGAACGTCACGAAAAATGAAACGTTGGTCGGAAAGACAAAAAATCGCTTATGTGTGTGTGTCTATTACGTAGCATAAAACAGCTCCCATTCCCACGGCCCAAGCTTCATTTCACAGAATGTATATACGCCAACATGGTGCATCCGTTAAATACAATACTTGTATTAATTCTATAACGTTTACGAAGATGCGGACAATAAATCCCCAAAGTTTCATTTCAATCGGATGAACGGTATAGCAGCGCATAAAATATGAACAAACAAACATTGCTTTTTATATATTTTTTATACTCATTTCTAACACTTATAAACACATATTTTACTTTTATAATCGTCATATATGCTTTTTAATCTTTAAAAGCCAGAAAAGCATGTTTTTTATTGTTTTATTAGCTCAATGATCTGCATGTTGAATGAAAGCAAGATGAATTGTGCTCAAGAAACGTATTTGTTCAGTTATGTAAAATAGTTTTAATAAATTCCTATAAGCTAGCTTATATGAAAAGCATCGTGTAATAACATTTAAGCCGTCGTCAACAAAGAGACATATGATAAATATATGCTTGCAGCAAAAAAATCATTAGACGATATAAAGGATCATCCAATTGTTTAACCATTCCCATGCCATGCTAAAAGACACAAGCGCGCTACTATGATATGTATTTGGTACACCTTATGAAAATCTGAAAAATTCTTAATCCCGTATCTATTATATTTCATATCGATTTTCCCATTATAAGATTCGAATTGTAGTTAATACATCACGACGAAGAATAACTTTTTTTGGATGTAGACATTATACAGTTCTGAAATCTAGGCGGATACTTATCCATCTCTAATCGATGCCATAGTTATTGAGACCGCCCTTGTTTTTCTGATACAGACAGATTGAGAATCCACCAGTTAAAAAGTTCTGCAAATGCAAACAATGTCGTCATCGAATTCGTATTCCATGTTTATTTATTCAAATTCAAACACATGCAGTGCGTTCATTTTTTTACCGAGAATTTAACAACACCTGATATTCAGCAACATGATTCATTAGCGATTATCGCGAAAAATCGGCGCGGACTGTATTCAGTTTTTGCGATTGTAGAATTCATTACCGATAATATAGCCAACAGGCAACTAAAGACTTGCCGTTAATGCTTTTCGCAGCAATCGAGCTAAAGCTATTTAGAGACAAAGCTGAAATTCTGCGATAAGTCGAGGGATAATCCCACTAGCTTACAGGTTTCATGAAATGAGTTTTTAATCCGCATCCAGAGTTTACAGGGCCGAAACAATCGGCCCGGGGTGGGATTCTTGAAAATTCCGCCGACTTAGTCATGAGTTTATCTTCTCAAATTGGTTCTTGCGAAACGGCAATGTGTCTGTCCTGTTGAAACCTGCATAGCTTCGAAAACAGGTAAACTATTCCAAGAATCGCAGACCTACCCTAATGCATCCTGCCTCCGAGGCATTCATCCACCTCGCGTTTACGAAAATATTCTTTGAAATATAATAACTTCGGCAGACGCTTGCGGAGTCGGCTTTTGGCGGAAGGTCTTTGTTTTTGTCTACCTGTGTATTTTGGGGCGCTCCGCATTTTATAGCTCCAATAAAGCCATTCAATTGGACTCATTTTTATTGCCTTTAATTGGGACCAAACCTTTCCAAACGCTGTTCATAAATGTAAAACAACGAATTCGTTCAAATCGATTTACCACGATGTCCTGACGCACGATTCTAAGATATTAACACTTTCGTGGCCGATGATGTATATATGCATCATGATCGTGCCGATCGTTCATATACATCAGTAATCAATGAATACGGTGAATTAATTTTTATATCTGCAAATGTTGATGCTATTTGAAGCAACACGTTCAATGGCCTGATCCTTTGACGCGGCCACGATAGTGTTAATGATATAAATTTGTTCTGCGTTTTGTTTGTCAATTTGACACCAAAAGCAAGAAACAAATCCGGTATCATCCACATGTTTGACATCATATATTTATCATCAGATCCTGGAACAAATCCGCATGTGATCGCATGTGGATCTTCGTTCGTGAAGTATCCTTGTTTTATGACTATACAAGAACCATCACAAATGTGCAAGCAAGTCGTATAATAGAATTTGGAGCAAAAAATATGCCTTTTGAAATCCGTGCGGTATTAAAATGTTACCTGTAAATAGCACCTGAACAGCGTGCAATTGTTATGGCTTGTTTTCCATGAAAAGAACCGTAAAATTTATGGCTTTTGACGACCTGTCACATCCGAGTTTCCTATAAGAGCTCATAAAACAAAGATGTTCGGGCAGAAAAGACAACCGATGCTTCCGAACCCATAAAAAATGTCGTCGCAATCTTCGTTTGAAGTTGCACCCACCGCCGCATTTAAACCACCCAACTACCCTCGTTTTTGGTGCATCATAAAGATAAGACACTTGTACGGGTCGTAAAAACGCCTCGCCTTGTTTGACGTCCAAATATTTACCAGACTCCCGATTTTATAAACATGAATTTCGTTATTTGCTTCCCCACGGCGAGCGTGCATTTTTAACACCCTCGGGATGAATCCTGAGTTTTGCTTGCGGCGCTGCGAAGTGCAAATAAGCTTGAAATAAAACGAAAAATATCAAATTCCACGATTTAAACACCGCCTCGCCTTTGCATCTATGAAGTCGTACAATTCGATTCTTAGGAATTCGCTGAAACTATAAGCGAATATAGATTTTTTATTGCCCCTGTGCAATGCACAATTGTATCACGTTCAAAAAGAAATTTAGCAATTGTTTGTATACAAATATGCGATTTAATTAAGCACCCCTTTGGCATCCGTTGCCCTCTAGGCGTTGTTATAAATTCTGAAACACGCTGGCGTTAATTTTCAAGCACTAAACGGAGCTAAAACCGCACTCTTAGTGTTTGTTATGATTAAGGGTTTAAACTGGATCGTTACGAACCGGTACGGAGCGCCGGTTCGTGAAATTCGCTTATAACGCAATAATTCGCTCTGACTTTTGAATAATTCAATAGAAAATATATGCATAGATATAGTCTTAGGGTATTTACATACAAATTTGAACAAAATTCTCATAATTTATATCGAAAAAATGCAAAAATCGAAGAAATGTTTCTTCAATTCTAACAAAAATTGATTGATTCTATGAAATGACAATTATTTTAATAAACTCAGAAGTATAAGGGATGCATTGAAGTATTTTATAGATTTATATTTACCCCCGGAATTTCGAAGAGCTTCCATATAATGGAGGTTAAAAAAGATCACAAAGACTAAATGACAACTAGGTGTTATTATATCATCGTACTGCTGTTGTATTATAGCAAATTTGTTGCTCATCGAAATGAATGAAATCTGCCACCGCCCGCATCAATTAGCCGCTCAGCGTTTTCTGTGAATCGCACAGTAAAACGATTCCCAGTAGAATTCGAATCAATGATTTGGCTGTTATTAGATGCAATTATTTAACCATTTGATTAGTGAGCTAATTTTAAATTGAGCTTAACATAGATGCTATATTAATATGTCCATCATTTATCATCCACACAAATCCACTTTTCTCTCAGGAACGCGCAGCATGAGTGAAGCTTGTTTATTGTGTAGGGGTACCTTTACAGCACTACTTTGCCGTTGATTCTCTTCGAGCCCGAGCGCATATATGCGCGTTTACTAATCAACGGGCATTTTAATGTAGCTGACACGAACATCTCCGTCTAAATCGAAACATGGTGTTTTAAATTAAACAGTTCTTCTCCAACCTTGACAGGTCTAAAAATTTCAAGCTACCGAATTTCGTCGACATCAATCATCATCACGCCGTTTATTGCGTGTGCTGTCATCTTCGTTGCGTCATCGACACATTGCGTTTTTAAGGCGTCCCATAGGACACAGGTCGATTTCGTCCGATTCGACTGAATAAATTACAAAAAGATAATTAACACACGACGGTCCGAGGCTCTAAAGGTCGAAACCGGAGACTTTCGTCCGTGGTCGGGGGGAAAAAAATGGTTCAGTAGTACGTCGCCTCGTTTTTATCGTGTCGCATTTTATTTTACATTGTCCTGCCTCTGCCAGGATTCCAGTCGGACGAGTTAATTATGCGTCACGACATGGAATTCTTTGTTTATCGTCCTTTTTTATCCGGTCCTTGGTTTCCATTCAGGATTTTTTGTGGTTCGACTTTTCAACTCCCGCACACGAGGTAACGTGTCTAGACCACAAAGGCTCTGCATCATCGCGATTATTGGATGTGTGTCCTTTTTTTGCGCTGCTCCTTTGCGTGCAAGTCGAATTTATGCTTCGAGATCTTTTGTGGCGCAAATTATTGCTAATATATTATATTCTGATTGGATTAAATTTATTTGACACGGGTATACCTTTTTTTTTTGGTCCACGGTGTTGCCCTTTGTTTTTTAGATAGAAATCACATTTTAACCACTTTTTGTTGTCCTGTCATATCCCATATCTCACGCCAATTCCAGCACGCCGTAAATTCGAGGAGACAAATTTATTTTGAAACCATGCGAGGAAAATCTTTTTTGTGCCATCAAGTCCTGGACGGTAATCTATCATGTGTATCAGCGATCTTCAAGCGAAAAACGGGATCAAAAAAATTCTAGAAATAAATTCATTGGATAAATTTAATTCTGAAATTTGATCCTCCAAAGTAAATCTGCTTGCAGAGAACTTTACATTATATCAACTTGACCTACAAGAAAACTTGAATTCTGTGAAGTTGTTTGCAAAATATCAACGTGCTCTATGTTGTTGCATGGATCAAGAGTTTATAATGTATATAATAAACACCACTTCTCAACATTGTACATACTGCTTAAACACTTTCTGTTCCATTGAAATATGTAAAATACATGCATCAGCTAAAATATATTCGCTATTCAGAACTTTGAATTTATGCTGCTTTGACACGGATAAAGGCGTTGAATCTGGTGATAAACGAGTCACACGCTGCACGAAGATATATGTTATAAATTTAAAAGTCCACGGGATTGTTAAGGTCTTGTATCAAATTATTATTTATAACTTTATCCGGCATGCGTTGCAATGCCATAAGCGCTTAATAATTATTTAAGAAGAAACGCAGTACTTGGTGTATTGCTTTAGGTCACGTGTAGCGCGAGCCGAAACTTCATTTCAACAGACCAATATGCGCTAACATGGTGCATCCATACTAAGCCTATGTTATTCCCGCATGTATAAACAGTCAATTGACAAAGCTTTATCGCAATCGGATGAACGGCATGGAAGCGCATTAAATACAGACAAACAAACATTGATTTTTATATATTAGATATATTTGTGCATTATTTTTTCGGCTCAAATCTTGACCCGAGCAGATCTTCGCTTTTTATGACCACTCTTTGTTCGGAAGCATTCGTTTTTAATCATCCGAATTATTCGAGTCTGAACGCACATATGCGTGATTACTCATCAACGGGATAACAATATTTTTATCTGTAATCTATTTTCAAATTTAAAATTTAATTCGGAAAAGATTTGGTTCGTATCCAGACTCTGATATCTGTAGTTTTAAAGATAGATTCAACACTTTAGCATAAATTATCTCATATCAAAAATAAATCTGTGCAAATAAACTTTACTTAATTTAATATGTGGACGACAATGAGAAACCATCACAAAAATATTCTATGGAGTTGATCTACGTTTGATAATGAGTTTGCCTGAATAATTATAAGGAGGAATAATTTTGGGAGGCTGTGTATTTTTCCAGATCAACAGGTTTTAATGTGTTTCGTCCGGAATCACCAGGAGATTTATTGCACCCACATACAGTTCCAATAGATATGAAGGCGACCCTAATTTATTGGGAAACTCAGAGTCCATTGTGCTCGCAACCTTTTTTTATCGAATGCACACGTATTAACCCCCATAGGACCGATGCCGCGGCGAGCCTTCGATAGACTTAAGTCATTACATTTAATTGATCATTAGGTACAAGTGCTCTCTTTTTTTAAAAGAAAAAAATTACCATATCAAATGAACTACATCTCTATTACGTACATTTATCATGTGCTACCGTGAAAGTTTTCACAGAACCAATCCATAATTATTTCTCAGAGCCACTGCCATTATGTTGCCTTCATTCGCAGGTGGCTAATTGCACTCTTTTCTACACGTTAAATATTTAAACGCATATCATTACAAAATACCGAGAAGTCTTCGCTAGATGCCAATTTTACGTGAGCAAACATCCTTCTTTGTAGATGATACCGAAACTCATTTTATATAGGCTTCATCATGATGACTGCGAATGGACTGCCAAAGTTTCATAGACTATAGTTTCAAAGCACTGCACAAAATCATCGTGAAAATCTATTAAGCTAAAACAACTCCAATCGTATAATATTTTATAATTCTGCCAAAATTTTAGTATGGTAGTATTCAAAATATTTTTATTTTTTTTAATAAAAATCGATACTTCATTTTATATCATCACCATTATAATGCAGCCAAGCGCAGTTCAATGCAGAACTAATGCCTTTTTCAATATCTATTCATGGAAAAGGGTCATGTCTATATCGTTTGTTTCATATATACACCCAGTTCACTCAGTGGGTCACCCATTTGAACTTATTTAAAAGTGCTTTCGTCATATCGAATAGGAATTTAAGTGTTTTCAAATACGGCATTTGTCGGAAGATAGTAAAGAATACATAATGGAAAAGAGCTTTTTGGAATGCATTTTGTCCAGTCTTTTGACTGAGGCGTTGTACATCTTTCTGTATATAAGTATTGACCGATTAAATTTGTTGCATGCTAAAAAATGAGCCCCAAATAAAAGTGCAAAAACATAAATACATAGGACAATCACAATTTTGAGCGGCGAGTAGCCATGACTAGGGAATCCAATCCCGGGATCCCGGATCCCGGGATCCCGGACAGTTTTAGGTGCTTAAAAATCCCGGGATTAGAAAACGTAATCCCGAAAATCCCGGGATTGAAATTTTTATCTAACAGAAATCGTACACCTCACCAACACGATGAAGGCTACTAAATCGAGACATTTCCGACGAAATCTGGACGCTTCGAAACAGTGGCGTAATTACTAATTGGCGAACTTAGGCGACGCATAGGAGCAGTGACTGTCTAATCTATGTATACATATATAGGGTACATGTATGTTTTTCAAATTGTTATAGTAACCATTCCCTGATTTTGATTTTTTTTCTCGAGCTCGGGTCGACACGCGGATTCAGTGACCTAACCTAACCATTCCCTACCGGTGATGTATTTACTACACCACGACGAATAATGGGAATATCGATATGAAATATAATAGATACGGGGTTCAGATTTTTTGTATTCCTTCGTAATATAATTACAAATCACATCAAAGTATTATAGTATATAAGTATTCATCTGCAGCGACGGAAATAAATAATTTGTCGGGAAATCGGAAAATTTGCGATTTTTAGTCCGTGTCAGCAGAAAAGAATTTTATCAATCACATTGATGGTGTTATACGAAAATGAGGGGTCACGCGATCATCAACTCGAACTAGCATTTAAATATCTGATGACGATACCTCCAACGAGTGTGGAAACTGAGCGTGCATTTTCAGCAGCAAGTTGTCTGACTTCCAAAATCAGATCCAGACTAAATGACGAAACACTAATGTTAATGTTACTTCGGGCATATTTTCAAAATAATATTTGAATTTTTTAGTGTTTTATTTATCTGTTTTTGAATTGTATTTTTATCTTTTCTTAAATAAATAAAATTCTTTGGCCTTCAAGGGATTTTTTATATTGAACAAATGGACTAATTAGTAATTTTCGATCAAATTCATCAAGGTAATTTCTTAAAATATTGAAAATCCCAATCCCGGGATACCGGGACTGGTCCCGGGATTGTCTAATGAAATCCCGAAATCCCGGGATCGAAATTTTGGCTCGGGATTGGATTCCCTAGCCATGACACATGCGTTGGTCATTGTATAATACATACCGGCATTAAATTGAAATCTACAAAACTGCTTTTTTGTCCGCAAATAGTTTACGTTTATTATTACTAAATAAACATGTCATAGTTTCGATACAAAGTGGCTAGGGCTTCAATAGACGTGGCTAAAGATTTTTATAAAAAGCACCATTAAAGATGGAATTTATAAGTGATCGAAGCGTTTATGATCATGGCCTAATTATGTAAAAACAATTGATTAAACGATGCGTGAATTATGTCACTTTATTATGTATGGGCGTTTGAACATTGACATTATATGCCGCGTTAGATATTTAGCATAATAATTTCGATGCCATTATTTTAATAATCAGAGGCGAAAAGTATGCAAATCTTATGTCATATATTTGCACCTAAACGCCCGCATATTTTTGAATAATCTCGATAATTCCGGAAAATGCTGAAGCATTTTGACATTTTGATTAATATTCTGTGACACCATTTCGATCAGTATTGGTTAACGGAGATGATAAATAATGTGATATTGTATACAGTCAATCCTCCTATAGCGTCCACTTCGTTTGCGGCGTTTTTTACGTAAGCAACGTGTAAAATACGTAAGAATAATGCTTCTTTCAGGCGTATTCACTTGTTAACAATCTAAACAGCCATTTGTATGAGTTTTGTTTCTATAGCGTGATCTCGACGTTATAGAAGGGTTGACTGTATAAAGCGTTTAGATGCTTTTAAAATGTAGGTCTCAAGCAATAGGTTCAACAATGATAAATTGCTGGAATCTACTTTCAAACTGTTCTTTTTAAGATGAATAATAAATAATGTTAGATCAAAATTATTTTCACTAATTTCTGGATTTGAATACTTGATGTTTGATGCATGAATTATATACTAAGTTCGGAAAGAAATCATGTCATCCCATTATTTATTCTTACATCAAAATAAATGCATTTAAATCAGTCTAATCTCCTGGATTCTGTGGAACACAACGTTAGGGACTCCTGTGATAAATTCTAGAATTAATAGACAATGGTATATGAAATGATTACAATATAATCTTCAAATTTAATCTCCAAAGCCGGGAGCTTGAGAATATATCATTGTGAGTATAGGGATGATTCTGATATGCATTATGTAGGTCTTCCCCATATCCCCGTTTTCAATAAAATCAATGTTCCAAGGAAAGCTATTCGATAATTATAACCACATTGAGATGATCACTAAAGTGCTCAATTATATCTACACCCACCCAGATGACCGATGGGTGAGCCTCCCCCGCATATATAATTCCTAGTCCTGTAATGGAATACATTTGGTTGGAATATAACGTGGATATTTCGTTTGTGTGATTTGCTACGACAAATTCCATAGAATTTCCCGCCAGATTCATCGTAGACGAGCACTGAAATACTGCCGCATCTTTTTTATTGTTATTCTTTGTTTTGGTTTCGCAGAAATGAGAGTATTTTTAAACACGTCCACAACAAGAAATGGGTCACAGAATTGAATTTAGTGACCCATTTCGCTTGAGTGTTCATTGCATCAGGTGAGGCAAAGGATACGCGACGTTAAGGGACGCCCACGCAGTCGCGGGGTTAATAACATGAATGGGCCGAATCATTATCTTTAACTACCATATGTAAAAAGAGATGTGTTTATTTTTGGGTCTTAATTGTTGAAGAGGGCTATGCGATTACCAGAAAGATGATATTGTCGAATTCTTACCTGAGATAGGTGACAATGGTTCCCCGAAGCGACTGCCTATTTAGAGGTCTGCACATTTGGGCGGATGGCGTTTTGGGTCTTATGCTGTTGTGGTCTGAGGCTTTTATTCCTCGGGGCTCTGAAGCTAGACGCCACCGATGGACGTGTCCTTTATCATCCCTCATTTTACGAGTCATTGTTCGTTGGAGTGTGTGAGAGATTTTCCATGCTGATAGGTTCCATTGAAAAAGAAGATGCCACTTTTTGGAGATGGAAGCAGATGATTCGGATCCATAAAATGGTCGCTCTTGGGATTCCGTCGGTAATTTGTATAGACGGCCCTATGTAAATCGGATGTAGGGACGATTTTTCGGTGTCCCACGGTTTTGTGGGTCTCACATGCCCATTTCTTTTTTTGTTTGGATGTTGTTCTTTTGAGTGTTCCGCCTGTTGAACAACATAATGGGACGCGAAGAATTACATTATATATATTTTTTGTCGTGTTGATTTATTTGGTCGTTTTTTGATTGTTTGCCTTTCGGGTTAGGATTGTCCCTCTTCAGTGGCGTATCAGTAATGGACCCTCAATAGACTCGTGGGTCTTATGATTTTTATCGTCGAATTACAACCGAAAACGATTCAATTTGAATATAAAAAGGTTCGGTTGGTCGGACTTGTGTTCATAAAAATGCAATCCAATTACATCTGGTTTTATATGGCCGTTACAAATGAATTTAATCGACGATCTTCTAATCGACATCTTAATTTATCTCTTAAAATCATAGCTATGAACTTAAACATGATCATTTTAAATATAAATTAAACACATTCCCGTCTGCTTACAACATGCAATATTAGAAATCATAGTTGGGTCAAATCAAACAGTCATTTAAGCTTTAAGGCTTTTATTCATCCATGCAAAATTACCAATATAAACACCAACTTAATAACGATGAAAGGCGCATTGAAGCTTAAAGCTTCTACGATCTAAAAAGTTAAACGTTTGCTTAATCTCATGTTGTTGTTAGAGATTTCATCGAAATTGTTATTAAATTTAAATTGATTACAGTCTATAGATGAAGCAGTGTCGCAATACAATACAACCATTTAGATGCTAATAATTATTTGCTGTTTTGGTACACCTTTGGACTTTTATAATAGTTGAATATTGAACTTCAGGTTCAGGTTGAATATCTCTAAGCAACAGTGATATAATTTAATTTCAGTCTAATATGATGCATATTTATCACAAATTTCCACTATTTGATCGCACATGCAGTTTGATATTTAAATAAGCCTTTGTTTCTTACAAGATTCGCAGAAATTATCGTAATGTATATTTTGTTGTTGGATTAAAAAATTCCGCGAACATAAGCTGCGTTTATTACGCGTTTCGATTTCGCGGAAGAATTGTCGATAATTATGATTGGAATTCGTTGAAATTCCAAATGCGCAAAATGAAAGCGGTGCATTTGTGCAATGCACCCATGCCATCATGCATGCATTTTTTTAAAACCCTTCTTTTCGGTTATTTATTTATGTTTTTTTTGGTGCCCGCTTGTGAAAAATTTTCGGGACTGGTTTTGAGAGATTGTATCTTTTACGTGGGATCGGATCTTTTCGACCCATTTTGTATGAACAAGGAATGTCGGTGTGATTTGTTTCTTTATCGCTTTACAAGCTTTGTGTAAACATGTTTGGCCGTGTTTACCTCGGATAGGTGAGAAACAATTCAAATCCACGTCTTCTTTTTCTCGATGAGCTAAAATCGATGGCCTTTGAATTGCTGGAGCAGTGGGCAAAATCCTGATCCGTCGAACTGAACGACGATCGATCGAATTGATGTGTAAATATTGTCTGGCCCTTTAGACTAATCGTTCCAATGTTTTTCCAAAAGCATTACCTTAAGTTGCTCTTATTGAAATACTTACATGGGTCTTTCTCAGTAAACTGGGCAAGTCGCCCTAAGAAAGTGTTTCAGAACACTTTTTTTTTCTATATATTGATCAAATCTTATTAAAATGTCAATCAATGTTTCTATTACCTCCCGTCAATAAAAGTGGTCTGGCTGGACCCTCATAAATGTATGGAAATTGATGAAAAAAAAAAATCACGCATTTTTTGTTTTTTCCCAACTTACCAACACTTGTTTGCTATACTAGCTTGAAAACCAGTCTCGTGTGCACCGGGGATTAGTCTGCTGTTTGTATTTTTTTTCCGTGTTCAACCGGTCCAAACTTTAGACCGCTGACACAACGAAATAGCGCCTCGCGATCAGACGCCATGTCCTGATATATCCACAGAACATGGTCTGCGTCCATAAACGGATCTTCGCATGGGCACTCCGAGGAAAGAGAAATCCAACCAAAAATTGTTCTAGAAAATATTGAGCATATCTTGAAAAATCAGAACAAGGGACTGTTGTATATGTCAGGGTATTGTGTATTTAAATGAAAAATACTGTTTTAGTACCTTGATCGAATCTAAATATTTGGGTTTAAAATATAGTCAGGGGGACTGTTCAGAAAATGCCGGAACATACTTTAATTTCCTTTTTTCTTTTATAAACATATAATAAGATAATAAGCAGGTCAAATTGACAATCATGTAATATTGTTCAAACAATAAAAAAATGATTTATTGCTTAAATTATTGTTGTAATTGATTTAATCTAAAGCAATTATATCGCTTTGATGACACACCAGGGAACTGTTTTTGAGTCAAATAAAAACGTTTTCGATATAATAAAGTTAATTTGAATGTATCCTGTACGCTGAGCATAGGAAAATTAACTACGAAATATATAGTAATTCATATTTTTTCATACAATATTGGCCTGAGTCGAGTTGTTCAGCTTACTGAGAAACGCCCATATATTCATTTCCATTTACCTAATTGTCAATATCAAGTTTTCCACTCTCTGGTACAATTTTTAGGCTCAGGGAAGACTCATGTATCCAACGCATTGATTCCATCTTAAATCTAAATATTGCATTCTGTAAAATTTAGCATTTTAGTTGAAAGGTTTAATTTCTATAAACTATCAGTTTAAGTATCTCTTCTAGCGTCTTTTTTTCTGGCATGTCGTCCAAAACTATCAGTATCTCCATTGTCCATTGGTTAGTAAAGGTCTTAAACACACAGAATGCTTCTATTTGCCTATCTAATATTTGCCAACAGCAGCACATTTTGAACGAACTCTTTCGTCATATTCTTGTCGCACGATTCCCAGATTTCGACAAGCCGAGTGCTTACCTACTTATTTTAAAGCGACAATAAAGTCGCCATAAACGATAAAATACTTCCATTCATCGTTTCGAATCTTATCACAACGTGCTCAATTGCATCCATATCGTAGCTTTTCAGTGATTAACTAATTTAACCTATATGATGTCATAACTGTTGTGCGAACTTCTCGAAATAGATAGAATTGCGAATTATCATCGATATGATTGACAGCCTTATCATTTATAGGCCTCTTAAATATTTTTATGAGCACACTTCATATAAATACGCGGTATGTGACGTTGCGCGTGAAAAGCATTCCAGGAAAAAAATGGGGTTATAACAGGGTGAAGGGAGGTTTGGTTACATATTAATCGACTTATTCGAATACGGGAGGAAGGCTATGGTTGATAAGCGGATTATTATAGTTCGATGGGATGAGCAAAAGCAATTTTGTAGATTGATATTTCAGCAGACGAAGTAATATTCAATATATGTTATAAAAGTCGTAATCCCCAAGAATTCTCCGTTATAAAGGAGAACCCTTACGAGCCTCATAGCAGAAATAATGATGCCATAAAATAAATACATAATTTCCGCGAAAGACTTTTCTAGCTATCTTGGAAATGAGTGTGTTTTATGACATTGATTATGACACGACTATCGATTTTTTTGTCGGCATTTCTTCGTATTTTAAATACTTAAAACGTTCGCTCCTGTTTGATATTTAATTGTGTTTGTTTTCGATGCTGTTTAATCGCATCGATGCATTTTTACATGCAAATGCCGCCCCCCGTAGGTCAAACGCCCGGATGCATTCAAATATAACACAAACGAAACTAATTAACGATACGTTGCTCGTATCAAAGTTTCGATACATGTGATCATATCGCCTACGGTCATTTGGGAAGCACTGTTCAAAAAAAAAATCGCATACAATGGATGAGTATTGCATGTCATAACGACCGTGCATGAATATAATTACTATATTTACGGCATGGAAGAGTGATTTGGAGGATTGACACCCCAATCGTTTAACATCGAAAGCGTAGTTAATTTCTTCGATGTTCCGACAATCTTGCACTCCGATCTGGTGGCCATTATATTGGGGAGGAAATATAGGAAAAAAACGGGATCAAAAACTCATAATTTCTGCAGTTTAAATTGAATTTATAAAGGCATACAAATTTGCGACATTTTTTTGAAACACATTTTTATCTTTTTGGGGAAATGTAAATAATTTATGTCATTAATCTTGCTTAACTCTGCCTTATTCTATTCATTTTTGTTCGGATTCGGAAGCTTGGTGTAAATGTTCCATTTCTGCCTGTCATCTACAGTTGGCTCAAACATGGTTCAACCGCAAATCATAGCTCGGGGTGTTTTTTCATCCCTCCAATAGTACGGGAGGCAACAATTGAAATTTTGCACCCGTTTCTACTACTTTATACAATTTAAATCAAATTTAATATTGATATTTAAATGCTAGTTCGAGTTGATGACCGCGTGAGCCCCCATTTTCGTATAACACCGTCAATGAGGCTGATAAAATTCCTTTCTGCTGAGACAAAAACTCGCAAAATTCCCGATTTCCCGATAAATTATTTATTTCCGTCGCTGCATATGAATACTTATATACTATAATACTTTGATGTGATTCGTAATGATATTACGGAGGAATACAAAAAATCTGAACCCCTTATCTATTATATTTCATATCGATGTTCCCATTATTAGAGTCGTGGTGTAGTAAATACATCACCGGTAGGGAAAGATTAATACAAACATTTGAAAAACATATATGTACTGTATATATGTTTATATAGATTAAACAGTTACTGCCTCTAGGCGTCGTCTAAATTCGCCAATTAGTAGTTACGCCAATGTTTCCAAGCGTCCAGATTTCGGCGGGAATGACTCGATTTAATAGTCTTCATCGTGCTAGTGAGTATACGATTTCTGTTAGATAAAAAATTCAATCCCGATTTTTTTGGAATTACATTTACTAATCCCGGGATTCATGAGCACCTATTATATAATTGTCCGGGATCCCAGGATCCGGGAATTAGATTCCATATCCGTTACTACAGTGAAATGATCACTTGTGAGATATCTTTTCAATGCTAAATAATGTCTTTGTTATTAGTAATATTTTCAATGAAAGCTTTGATGGAGTAATCTGCATGCTAATAAACCATGCACAAGAAACCACGCTCGTGGAATCCACCCATTATTGATACATCAAATTAATTATACAGATTTTGCAGTTCAATAACTTAGTAACGATTGAAACATTCGGTTTAAATTTAAAGGCCATCGTCGGTCGCATGATTGATGAGCTTATCGTCGCTTTTGGCAGTTGTCAAAACAGGAAAATGTCGACGAATTCAATGGGACTTGATACTGATGTCATTCCAAAAAGGATTACTTTTATATCGGTTTCGTCCCTTTCGTGTGATATTTAGCGTGCGTCACATATACGTGACGCTGCCATTTTTTTCGTGTTCTATGGCGGCGATCGTGATGATATTCAAAAAATCCGGTCCATTTAGATCTTCGGCTTTATAATGCATCCGAAACCGGTTCGGACGTGACCGTAACATGTTACATCCTGCGATTTTTACATAAAATGTTTATGGCGTCCGTATGCAGGATTTCGCTATTGAAAGGCGATTTTTGGCGCGGAATGCGCTTGATTAATTTGCTTTCGTTCCGATGTAGATTGTGATCGACGGTGGTCGGTGCAGGAGAGGCGATTGTTACATGTGTGGCTTTAATTGATGGGAAAATGGCGTGATGATGGTTTTATTGTATTCTCGGAAATCGGTCCACGGCGACAGGGCGACCGAACGAGATGAGCGATGCATCTAATTGAATATTATTCGTTTGATCGACTCGAATTATGCTAATCTCGCTATGCGTCATTTATATGTGACGCGGGAATATGTTTATTTTTGTGTGTGTTTTCTAGAAATGAATCTTGCGAACCGGGAAGATCTTCCAGACTTTTATTATTTACACTCGTCGGATTGTAATCTGCATATATTTTTTCGACGGTCGTAAACTACTGTAGCGTTCTTACAAACAATGCCCATCTGTCAAAATGTAACGTCATTCAAATTCTCAGAATCAACTATATTTTTATATTCTTACGTATGTATTTAGGTGTCAATTACGCTGTTCTTTGCCGGTACAAAAAAAATTGAAAAAAAAACACAAGCAAATAAACCTTCTTCGTCTTGATCAATTCGATTCGCTGCCTTTGGACCCATTTTTTACGTATTCAATTATGTAGTTTCGTCATGGTTTGATTACCAGTGGACATTATTATCATTCAGTACATAAAGGATTACCGGGAAAATTAGCGGTTTCCATTAAAAGGAGATTGTAGCAGGGAAACATCAAGGGGGCTAAATTCAATATCGTTGATCCCATAATGGGTCTCGAACAAACGAGCTTCGGATTTCCTCCCGTATCGATTACAGGGCGTACATTCTGTGTGAAAAGGGTGGAAATTTTCAATTCCACAGCGCAGTACGTATACTCAATTTTTATTAAAATGATTTAATGCTGGATCGTCGCAAACATTTTCGTCAAGATTGTGCCACTGTCGATATGGAAGTAGAACACGCGAACAATTTCGACGAAACCAAAATATTGATCAGTCAATAGGACTTACGGCCTAGTTCACGCTTAAGGTTAACATTATTCATAAAGACGTGACAAAAAAGTTTAGCACCGCAAATTTGGTCAAATATGTCAACCGGAGTCATCATATGAATATAATAAACGATCGTCATACTCTCAATATTAAAGACACTTGATCTTCGATCCCCCGGCGGGCTTCCATATTGATCGTATCAAATATCAGCATTTAAATATAATGCTATTTATTGTCGGATCATCACAAAAATGGTGATTCAATAAAGGATTCAACAAATTAAATTTGACGATTTTGAACTTCAAATACGAATGTCGTTATATGACTCAATGCATTCATAAGTCTTAATTTCCATGCGAAACTTCGTCGGATATTAAATTACTTATGCAAAAATATCAGACCATTTTATCAATCATTTTAGTGGCAAGTGATGATCGCCGCGTTGAAAATCGAAACCAACAGTGCTCGTTCAAAACTGTTAAATGATTAAATTAAAGTCTACAAAGCTGCTTTTTTGTCTACAAGTAGTTTATGGTTATTATTGTTACATACATGTCATCTACTTTTGATGCAAGATGGCTATGGCTTCGGTAGACGTAGCTAAAGTTGTAGTAGCACAGGAATTTGATTGAAGTATTGCAATATTGAGTACATATAATATTTATTATAAGCAGCTAGATAAAGAATTAATTTTGTGGGAATTATTACACAAATAATGTATTAAAAGTTCCTCAACTAAATATATGAAGATCTACTAGAAATACAAGGTTTTTGAATTTTTGGATCGTTTTGCACAAAAGGGAGATGTTTATCTGGACTGTATGAGATGTGGGTCATTATAACAAAATAAAGGTGGCGTGAGCGCGCGACGATCTCTCCATCGGAAGAATTTGATATGGCCGAACAAAATGGCCGACAAATATGTGGGATCAAACAAATTGACCATTAGGATCCCTCATATAAACCAGGTGTGCCAATTTCGTAACAAAATGACACCAGCCTTAGGAGCCCTTGTAATCTTACTTTCTAGATTAGTGGTTCTTAAACTGGCGTTCGCTGTTCTTAAACTGTTAATGGTTGGATTAAATTGTACAGCTTATGTCGAATCTTCTCAAAAATACGTCTCCATAGTAATATTACGAAAACAGCCTTAATGGTACAGAGAACACAGCACAGGATCGCCAGGAACTTAGATCGATGTTTTGACGAAAAAGTTTATTTGTCATAAATCTGTTTAAATGTGATCCAGATGTGTTCGTTGGCGACTTATATAAAAACCACAAATCGTGTTCTATTTTAATTCATCCAGATATGACGCTATATAATACGGGGCCGATCCTTAAGGTGTTAAGAACCGCTGTTACAAGAATACTGAAGAGATTTATCAAGTGATTGTTTAATTGGGTTATTCAAAATAATGCCAAAAATATACATTGCATCAATAATAAAGCGACAGAATGATGTTGTTTTATGATGTTTTACGGTGAATTATATCCTACGAACTTATTGAGTGGTGTGTTCCATGCCAAAGGTGATATAATTATTTCTAAATGACCCTAGTACGTATTGTAAAGGACTTTGGTGGTCATCAAGTAGGGAATTGGAATAGTTTTAAAGACTTTTTTTAAGCAGATGTCGTGTTGTTTCAGATGAAAAGGACTATCTAGTTAATTAGTTAATTAGATATAGTATTGTTAGGGTACACTGAAGGAAGTAATTGCGATATACAAGGCTTTCGATCTGTTTTATTAATGAAAATTTGAACATTTCATAGTCTTGTTGATAAAGTTTGATGGATTAACTGTACCATAATTTCATACATCCATTTTACAATAACTTCTCGAACCATGCTCAAGTTGTGTTTAACCAATCTCAAGTTTTGAGTTTCATTACACTTTCGATGTAAAGCTCTAGCCATTCAATGCTAAAACTTTCTAATACTTCAATGCTCAACGACGGTGTGACTCTTGAGGATTAAATTGAAAGTACTTCGTGCAGACGTCTTGCGCTGGGTTACGCAAGGACACTTGTGCAAGGATCGATAGCAAATTCTGTCACTCCCCGTCTGCAACAAAGTCTCTGGAGAGGTCGACATCCTTGACGAGGCGTCTCTATTCGCGGTCGATGTCCTCAGCACAGGAAATAATTCGATGTCCGGTCATGCGCGGACACTGCAACCTCCCCTTATCGATCCATCTTCGCATTATTGATTCTTCATCATAGACTCGAACGTGAAGATATTTACATACACCGCGCCTCTCGCTCGTTTTCCTTCTGCTACACCACATCATTTTTACGACCAGAGTTCAACGTTCACCACGGCGGTGGCCAAGCTGACGCCTTCGATGATAAATCTGCTTCTGGTGCTCTTGCGGACCTCCTGGATCCTTCTGCGAATGCTCGTTCTTCTTCATCCGCCTACGCACCCAAGCGCACTTCCGGAGCGGGGTTCCCGTCGGAAGTGTCCTGTTATTTCACGGATTTGATCGATCTGTAAATGGAAATTCAAGTGTCGCCACTCCGGAATTAACAATGAACTGTGAGAAAACGTCATTGTTTATATAAACGAGCGGAAGTACCTAAAAATAAATTATTTCGTATCTTATTTTTAACCCATCCGCTACTGAGGCGAATATTAATTCAAAAACATTACTATTATGAATATTGCGAACCATCGGATCATATCGGTGGTATTTTATTGGATTGTCCTCCAAAATACAGGTAATCCCCGTTGATCACCCCGGATAAGTTCTTATGGAGGTCATCGTGTGAGACGACACTTGGTATTTTTTTGGCACACGGGATGACCACCTTAAAATCGCGATTAACGAGGGAATGTTAATAAATCACTTACAATGATTTTTACAGTAAGAACCGTCTCATTTTATTGAGACTTGGACCATTCACATCGTCATATTTGGAGAGTGTTTGGTGTGCATTTTGGGCAAATGGAATCATTGAGCCACATTTGAACACAAATGCTGTGCGATACCAATCAATGCTGAGTGACTCTTTATGGCCACAATTGAATCATATTGATGTGTTAAATTAAAGAGTTAAACTAAATTTGTTCATCGTGTAAATCAATAGTTTTAATGCTTCAAAATATAGCGAAAAGACTTATCTATTCGATGATTTTCATAATCGATGTGATCGTCAACAATTCCACTGAACAACATTCCCACAATACCCTTCATATACGACTGAGGAAACTTCTCGTATATGAAGGGTAAAAGCTTTCATGATATTAAATTGTTTCCAGCAAACCCTTATGGCAATTTATGTTCAATTTCTGATCGTACTGTATAACTAAATTGCATTCACTGGAATCGCAATAAACTGGGGTTACCTATACAACAAATTGAATTCAGCAAATGTCATATATCCTATTCTAAAAGCGGGAAATTAAAACTAAATCTGGATTGTGTGATCTGTCGGATGATAAATACTTTCAAGTGCGTAAACTTCGATCGCTTACCAATTCTCTTAATGGCTGCGAAAATTTCTTCCACGAAATACATGATTATAAAATCGATCTTCAAATTTTCGTCCATCATATAATATAGGCAAACAGAATATGGATTGATCGCTCGCGTTTCTAAGAAATGTTTATGGCACATGAGTATGATATATTGGACGATTTATCATATTTCAAACACATGTGATTTGCTTCGGCGCTTAGGAGCGAAAATCATCACCTAATTTCAAAGAGCGTGTGACATATTGTTAGATTAATCATTCGGCATTAAGCATGTAAAGTTTGCGTTGAATTATCGTACATTCGCAATGAGATAGCAAAGTTGAATAAGTGTGTTTTAATTTGGGGTGTAATTATCCCCTAAGGCGTAGCGAGCATATTTTATAGCTAGAAACAAGTATGATGTTATCTACGCTAATGAACGATGCATCCCAAATGGATTTTCGCTTAATACGTGTGTTCGTGTTATAAAAATGACGCTATAATGCATCATTTTAAACATTTATCATCGTGCATTTAATAGATTATTTATTTCTTGGAGCTGTGACACATTATAAGGGGACTTTTAAAGAATTACACGACATTAAACATTGCTATTGGTTGATATATTTAACAGTTTACTCGTTTGAGTAGTGATCTAATTTTAAAATGACTTAAATCCGCTGCTTATCGTCTGTACAAATCCACTTATCTGTCAATACCGCGCAGCGTGAATCAATCATTGTATATCAATGATGATAGCACACAATATTTGTTCATTTATTTGGGTAAACATAAACATACGCTTGAAATCGATTCATTTGGGTTATCTATACAATCGTATGATGTACACAAGACACTCTCTCCGTCTACGTTTCTGAATCACTGGAATTCGATCGCAAATATGCGATTGTACTCCTCAAAGGATTAAAAATATAACTTTTGTGGTTCCATGCCGAACAAAAATATGAGCTTAAAAATTTAATATTTTTTGTTGATGCATTGCAAATCGATACAAATAAGAAACAATTTCCGCCAAAGACGCATTGATATCAGACCGGAAAGAGTTAAGCCCATGCGTCTTGTTATCTACCTATCTGCACTAATAAATCATTGTCAGATTGTTACGCAAGTTCTTCTAAAGTGCATTTGAAATATTCATACAAATCGCTTATCTTTATAATACCAATAAAATAAAATATTGATAAGCAGCAAGATAAAATATTTAGACCTTGTTGCATTTCATTTATCGTTTATTTAATGCAGATTTGCTCAATTTTAACTAAAATATTTGAGCACAGAAGCAAATTTCAAAGAATAATTTTAATTTATGGTTTTGACTGTGGGAAGATGCGTTGTTCCCATCGGCACCCATGCGGTCTCGCAGCTGTAGTCTCTCCCTGGATAAAATAAAGTCCTCGAGTAAAACGAGTGACTTTTCATCGCCACTTTATTATCTTATTTCTTTATCTGGGACTCTGCGATCCTCATCCTCAAACTCCTCATCAATCTTTAGAAAAAATAAATTCTGGATATATATTTCGCTTTGAAATCGTCTGAATATTGTATCCTTTGTAATCCCAATGTTGGAATCACGTTGAAAAATGTCGGCCATTATTTAGATCCATTTCCCAAGGTGGCTCACTTTTCTTTCCCAAAATAAAAGTGCCTGGATATGAATAAGCAATGAGCTTTGTTACTGTCGCTTTTGCGTTGCTCGAAGGGAGTTTTCTTCAGTCAGTGATTTTATAATTCAATTCGAATGCCTTCGGAATGTATTGGATGCATTTTTGTGCATCGTTAATGCTATAATATTGTAATAAGGCGTCTGTTGCATTAATAAATATAGTGTCCTGCGAATTTCTATGTGCTGCAGAAGTAGGTCTGATGCATCCAGCACGCGATGCGGCCAACCGTATAAATCAGCACGGTGCATACATTAGATGCATTTTTTTTTCTAAAGTGCACTCGCCCGAGACGACGCTGATTACACACTCTTTCATAGGCACAGCTTGGAAAGTCGTGGGATGTATTTCGCAAAATATTCACATCCTCACGCCCGGGGGGTGGAAATCCGGACCACTCCATACAGAGTGCATCCATGACGCTTATTAGCGACCCATTCATTTCAATTCACACAATTCCCAGCCATGCATTGGAATATTCTGTATTATTTTCACGCATAGCTGTTTTAATCTCGTTTGCCTTCTAATTTACGAAAATGCACATCGACATTTGACCAGCGTTACGGCAGTCTAATTAAAATTTTCAAATTGACATTTTTACAATCGATCATTTATATCGAAACCCAATTTATATCAAATAGTTGATGGGACATCAGAGCATGAATGCGAGCTACATATAAATTTTCTAACATGTCATATTAATGCCCTCTATCTGAATCCCATGAATAATACAATATCCATGAGGGAAACTCGTTATTACTATTTTCGTAGAAGGCAATTTAAATGGTAATGCATAGTTCATTGCCTATAAATTATGTATAGGTTTTCCATTAAAAATGAGGTCAAGTTTACATATAATCCTCCGGTTTTTGCATGGATGCCCGAATGAAATTCTTGCACATTTGCATAAATAATATTTTAGATACATTGGTTATTTATAATAATCTTAAATCTATATTTCATTTACTAATAAATTCAATACATTGTAGCTGTCAAATCGCCATGATAAGATCTATCCCATTTTTGATTTATAGCATTGTTTAAAAGCTGTAGTTTGCTTTTTATCTTAACCCATTTATCTGAAAGTGATATGTGTAGGTTTCATTAGCTACCTGTTGATCTTCGTCTATATTTTTGTAAAGATTGCACAATATTAATATTAATGCATTCAGATCATCCATCCTTATATTTGTTAATATTTTCGCATTGCTTGTAAATAATTGAAGGACTAAGGTCTTTAACATAATATATATCATTCAAATTAACGTATTGTGTTTCTTTCCTGAAGAAACCACATAAATTGTGGATCGTCCTACGCCGTACTCACTTGCCAACTTACAAAAAGATTTATTATGATTTAGGCGGTCCAAAATCACACATTTGCATTTTTTACATTGATAAAGCTTTGCCGTACATATGTACATTCAAACCTCTTTTTGTGCTACTTTTTTTGTGCGATTTCGAAGTTATGCGTTTTTTTTTTAATTTCATAGAATACGTATTGAGATATTTTGGATAAAATGGGAAATAAATCATCAACACTAACCGAAATTTGAATCGCTGAACTACGACCACGCCCTTTATTTTGGTTTAGATTTTTGAAAAAATGATTTCTTTTCTTTGCATTTTTCTAATGTTTTGACTTTTAAAAATATATCCTCCAAAGGAATTTTTAAAATTCCAACTAATTACGGAGTTACAGCTATTTTAGTGACACGGCAACTTAGCCGGCCCTACCACAATGAAATTTTTTAACGCGTTTTTGTCGAAACTACTTTTTTAAACACGGTTGACATCATATCTCAAGTTTTAATTAATTAATTAACTTCAAACTGTTTACGAATTTTCTATACAACCCTCAATTATTCCTACTAGATTTATGTCAGAATTTATTTTTTAACTATAAAAAAAAATTAAATTGACAAAATAAGGCCAAAAAATGACTTGACTGAAGATTTTACCAATGATACAAGACATCCTTTAAATGCTACCAAAAATGTTATTTTTTACTTGACTTATTATTTTGCTGTTTTTTATTAACTTTTTTGTGCGATTTTGGATATATTTTATATAGCTGTTTCCAAGTTATGCGGTTTTTAAAATCCATGGAAAGCATGTTTTTTAAAGTACTTTTTCTATGCTTCATAGCTTTATCATAGTTTAAGTATATTATAGTTGTATAGAGATGTTGGACTACAGGGGGCGCCGGATTACCCGTGGGTCTACTGTATATAAGAAATAGTGCAAGCATTTCGGGATGTCTGTATATTTAGCAATGGATATTAGATTAACTGAAAATGATGATAAAATCATTTAAATCTTCAAAAGCATCTCTCAATGAATTCGCCGATGTTATAATGTGTTTTTTTTTTGTCAAACTTTCCGAGCTAATCAGCATTTTCATTGGACCGGAATTTCCACTTATTTTGTCATCTCAATAAACACATGCCTTTAATTGTTTCGGCAATGATCATTATCGAAATTGGATTACGTCGTGTTTTCGGCTATGCATTTTTTCGCTTTGGATGGCATCCATTGTTCGTTTTTATCCCGCAGGCATAATGTGCTCAACCGGAATGATTGTCATTATGAGTATGTGACGGACATTGCAAAAATGATCGGAGCGTTGTTCCATTGCAAAATATCTCGTTTATTTTTCGTAATATGCCACATATGTAATTGATAGATGTGGCAACCACAGAGAAGTGGTCGTATGCGCGGAAGATCAGTCGATTTCGAGCCTAGTCATGACCACAACCGAAGTCCGAACAATGGAAGGCATACGTGGACTGACAAAGTGCTTAGATTGAATCCATATGAAATAACTGATAACAATGTGCCGGATGACAACTTTACAGATTCCATTGTGAAGCTTTGTAGTGGAAGATACGCGCTGATGATGTTATGATCTATCGATGTGTGCTTTGATGAATTTATGTTTGAATTTCCTAGAAATGTTTGTCCGATGGCGTTGATCTTATTTCGATCGATGTTTCATATGTGGCGGGATTTGATCGTTTATTAATATGCCCAGAGGATGGCCCTTTCGCATTTGCGACAGTGGATATTAAACATTTATAGGCAAAATGCGGCTTGATTAAATGTCGCTAATTGGAAAACTCATCGAACGACCGCATAACGAATTCCATGAAGACCGATGCAAAATTCACAGGAATAGCGAACCGAAATCGAATCATTAAAATCGCATTTCTGTCGGGAAGAGTTTTCATAAATTCTGTACAAATGATCATCAACACGGAGCATACGAGGATTTTGATTATTTATGCAACCGGATGAGAATTTACTTTGCAAACATGATAGATCTGGATCGTCCAAAGCAAACACACTTTGATATCCGATATTGCGCCCGTTTTCAGGGCTACACTGTGATATTTCGTTACGGACAAACAATGAAGAAAATTCACGGAAAAAACGGTGGTTGTCATCGTTGGCCACATCCTGCCTTCATGGAATCTGCAACCGCAGAAACAATCATTCGAGTCGATTCCCAGGAACAATTTCAATATGCGAAATTAATGGGAAACAGGTATTTTGATGGCTATTTCATAATGCTCAATATGTGCCAATATGAATATTAATTTTGATGTTTGCCCATAAGCGGAAATGTTTGAAACGTACCTCATCGAATGCATTTCGCGTGCTGTACACTCGAAAGATGAAGCGGTTTAACAAATCGTAGTTATACCTAATCAATGCCGTTTATTTGAGTACATACCTTCGTAATATACGTCGCACACGGAAACCGATACATTTCTTTTGTATGCAAAGAAATACTTTCAAGGAAACGTTTGGAACCGCATGTAAATTACAGTTCTTCAACGCAATTACCTCATTATGTTTAATATGTGGCATCCTTAATGCATTTTGCATAATAGTAAGTCGGTTAAATTTTAAGCGATATTCTTCGGTTTAGATATCATTTGTGTATATATTTAAAAAGTATTTCCGTAGCTGCATATACAAAATCGCCAGAATAAGCAATCGCAAAAATATTTGTATTTTAACACATATTAAGCGGTTAATGATAAACGCGCAGCGGACAAAAACCATCGAAGCGCCAAAAATTAATCACTCTTTGAAAAAAATGTCTACAAACTAATAATTAGTCTATATATAATTTAAAAATAAGAAGAAAAAAATCGAAAAAGAAAATAACTCACTCCAACGTGCGCTACGAAAATTACCTTGGTAATAAAAGGGTTAAACAACGTGTTAAATCATTAGTTATCGCTTAAATATTACCGACCCAGTCGGGATAAGCCCGCAATAAATAAAGACAATAATATTTTTGACCGATTGAGAGTTTATAATAGTTTTTTAGACATGTTCGGATATGGCGTCCAATCGCGAGGCGCTCGTTCGTAATGTCAGCGATCCGAAAAGCGGACCGGATGGACACACAGACTCTGTTACATGTTTTATCTTTGTTACGGTCAATCGCTGCTCCAAAATCATTAACGATTTATCAATCATAATAGCGTATATCATCATGTGCGTTTAAAACGTGCATCCATTCACATTTGGAGCACTCAATCTTTCAAATTTGCTTTTATCAATGCTTAATTGATTCGACCTTATGTTCCATGTAACAATTTCAATCGATTGACAATTTGCTTGACTTGTCCGATGCATTATTGATGATCAATTTTGATTATTTTGGCAATGCACGATTGCCTGTGCGTTTCATGTACATCTTCTGCTTTAAATAATTTTCTCGCATTGCGAGCCTCAATATAAATACTCGACGGCTACGCGCGAAAGTTTACTCAAACTCGCAAGGTCCAGTTGCACATCGTCTCTTAACGATTCCGTATGTTATCCTAGATGATGGCCAATCAAGATCAGCATCTTTAGCTCTGTCTCGCGTCGAAACGACACATGTTCCGAAGCACGACCGATGCTAAATTTAAAAGCAGATGCCTACTTGGCTATTTTATGGCTCCCCAGCCGCGTTCCGACGATTTCGCTCCCCTGGCCGAACTATGTTTTCTTCGAAGTGTTCATAAAAATAAAATAATATCCGTTTTTTATTTGGAACGCTGATGCTGAATGACAGATGCCAATATTAAAGGGACGACCATGTGTATCATCACGCCGTTGGATCGTTTTTCAGTTTGCGGACGCGCTGCTGAAACGGGCGTCCAAATGGGATTGGGATGATGGATTAATGTGCTTTTAGAGTATATTCGATGCGTACATGGAGCTGCTGACGATGTTGTATAGTATGGAGAGAGCAGGCTCGACTTGATTGATGCATTAGCATGCAAAATTGATGCATTGCAGAGTATCTCTGGAATTATTCGGCTGTTAACTAAATTATAGCTCTGACGGATTACAATACGAATGCCTCATATACGCTATTTAAATTCGTGCAGTGGATTTGTTCAATGGAAAATCGGATTAAAATGCATATAGACCATATAAGATTATGTTTGGTGACTTTTTGCAATTGCAGGTAATTGCAAAAGTCTTTTATAAACACAGAAATCGAGTATTTTTGATCATGAAGATGATAAATATTGAATGCATTATTCCAGATTCTTATTGAACAACTCCATGTTCTACATTTCGACAGCATTTACGACGAATGTTCTTTTGAAAAGATGTCGACATTATCAACATTGATCTTTTACTATCCTCGGATATGTCCAGTTATTCATGAGCAATACCATTAACTGCTTTTATTGTGATGACCATATCTTGTTCTATTCAGGACATCTTCATTCGTCTATCATTCAGTATCATGCTTACAACCCTCTGATCCAATTTCACTACCACTTTGAATTTAAATTCCTTGTAATGAACTCGAGCATAATTTGTAAATACATATTATATGCACTTAATATTGCAATGCTTTGACAGTTGCAATATGTACTTTATGGTGGACAGGCGTCGAACAAAAAGACTCTCTTATCTAGGTAACTTTTTATTCAGCATGAGAGAGAGAGATCTGGCTGCGAGAAGGACGTCCTCCCGCACCCAAGGCCAACCTACAACTCTTCACGACTCCCGTCTCCTGCACGTTAACACCCAAACGGCAACCGGATTTTATATATCCAGATTTTCATGAAACATACCCTGTACAATTCCTACTTAAATGTCTGCATCTTTCGTTATTCAGGATATCTTCGGGATGTTTCTATAAATGTAATTTCTA
This sequence comes from Stenopsyche tienmushanensis, assembly GCA_008973525.1. Classification (NCBI taxonomy): domain Eukaryota; kingdom Metazoa; phylum Arthropoda; class Insecta; order Trichoptera; family Stenopsychidae; genus Stenopsyche; species Stenopsyche tienmushanensis. The sequence continues at coordinate 332,951 of WACJ01000543.1, forward strand.
TAAATGCCCAGTGTTATGATCATCTTTGATGTATTGTGTTGAAGTGTTATATTCACACTGTCATAATAAAAAATGTCACACGTGGCTCCCAAACCGCCGGTTGCCATTGTTCTGGAACATGATATACGAGCATCTCGAATTTAACACACGATGAGTGGCCAATTTAAATCGGTCCAATTCCCGGATTGCATCCGAAGATGCAAATGCTGAAGTTTCCCTTTAACTCATTCGTCACATCCCGTCTTCGACGCGGGAAAATCTCCAACGTATTTAGGTCACAGGATGGTGCATATTTATAGGATTCCGACCGAAACTTACATCATTGTGTATTTCCCGCTGCATTTTCCTATCGCGACTCATTCGCCATTCGATTTTTCAACATAAATGGTGTATTAATAAAAATATATATTTGTGTATATAGCTGTCATCCACCCACCGCATGTGTTAATAATTTAGCACCATTCTAAAACTAATTTTTTTTTCATCGTATCCAAACATTTATTTTGATACCATAAATATACGCATATATTTTTTTTCACTGCCTGGAATAATAAATAAGCTTTGCTTGCTCCTGAGGTGGCAAAATTATGGCAGTGGTTGTCAATTTTTTAAATATTCAGCATTATTATTGAGAACGCCTTTCAATGCTATCACATAAACGTGTGATTAAACCGGGCCTCGTTTAATCCTCACATGATAATGAATATGAATTAAAATACATTGTATCGTCGTAACGATTATGTTTATGGGTCGTTCCGGTTTTTAGTTCATAGTTCGTCGATTTAGGCGGAAGTCGGTCTTTATTTTAGTACGGCCCATCTCTTTTGAATGACTGAGCAAAAAATAAAAATCGCTCATTAAAATTTTCCATGATGCCTAGTATGCACACTATATACATATTCGATCCTCATTTCGACGATGAGTTCTTCGAATTGATAGTCGATTTGTTGAAAGGCTGCATAAATGCATGAGGTTGCATTTTTCGTAATTAGTGCAGAATTTATCTCAGTTTGAGCAAATTTGTGCATGTGAAATAGAACGTATTTCAACGATAACACTTTGATTCGTTGTTAAATTTTTTTTCGCAATAATTCTATCATCTTATCTATGTTTTTTTAAACTGTTCATGGGAATTTTAGCTTAATGCTGATTGCGCCCTTTTTGTGATTCATTGAATGAGTTATCGTCAGCTTTGATAGCATTGCGTGATATTGTAACTTCAACACTTAAATTGTCATTTTGCAGTCTTGAATTCTGTTTTTAATTTCGTAAATTCGATTAGTCGAACATGCTTTTAAAAATATTCCGTTGATCAGTAATCGCGCATATGTGCGTTCGCACTCGAATGATACAGAAAGAACATTCTTGTATGTCAAGAGACAGAGTACTCGTACACTCGTACATCGATGTATCTATAAAGGAATACAAATAGGCGACAGTGAAAAACTATTCTAGGCGACCTTGTTGATTTTACTGGAAGGAGCTTTCTGGAATACAAACATTCCAGTCCCTCCTTTCCTCGCGAGGGCATTGCCATGAAGTCTTACGTGACGCAAAAATATATCTCGGATAGGGGTGGTTTCCCATTTTAGGTTGACTCTCCCAGTTCGGCGAATACAAAGCGATATAGCAAGCAACGGAAGATAATGTTATCGTTGCCAAGTGGAATTCTTCCTTATTGTTCCTCTCGTGCTTGTTTTGTTCTTTTCGTTTTCCAGTCGCTGGACCAGTAATGTAGAATAAAAGTTCTCATATAATACAAATGCCCTGAAGGGGTGGGAACCTTCAAAATCTAAGTAGTATTTAATAAATGGCTATGAATATTAAATATTGTTTCGCGAATATATCTTCTAATCTTTTAATATATAAAAATGAATTGGGTTTTGTTCGTGTGAAATGCGCTGCCATACCGTTCATTGGATTGCAATAAAACTTCGTCCACTTATTGCTAAAGATTCTGCGAGTAACATAAGCATAGTATAATATATAAAAGCAATGTTTGTTTGTTCGTATTTAATGCGCTTCCATACCGTTCATCTGATTGCGATAAAATTTTGCCAACTTATTGCTTGCACTTTCTCAAATAATATAGATATAGTACAATTAACTTACAGTAGATCTTATATTTAAAAATATGTTTATATATTTGGTGAATTATTACTTCTTTAGCAGCAACGCGCCGGGTACCAGCAATTTTTTTTATAAATAGTTAGCTTAGAATCATAATAAATAGTAGAAAACCACATAAATCAAATATATATTTAAAATTCAGCGTGGTAACAAAAGTGTTTATATTTGAAACGCTATTATGGAGCCGAACAATATCAATAGTGTTAAGGCTCATTTATTAATATACAAGCTTCAATCGCGTTGCGCGGTCCTGAGAGAAAAAAATCTATATTTAGCCCAATTTAAATAACAAATAACTCACAAATCAAATTTAATCAACATTCAATTATAGTTTGAATAATACTGGAGGATTCAAAAAGCTTAAATAGCCATTTTGTTCGATTATATTTGAAATAACAATACGTGGCTCGATTTTTGAACTTATTTTTAGGATGCTCGTCCATGATCAATAGCATACATTGCGTTTCATCATATGGTTAGATGGATATAGACGCAGTCTCGTTATTTAATAGCCAAGCGCTCTAAATCGCTTAAATATCCCATACTATTCATTATAATTTGATGGTAGATGTGTAAATGCATATTTTTAATTGCTTGAATTGTATTATATTAAAGAATGCTATGCTTTATCAATAATTATACATTCTTGGACATCAATTTTGTCGCCCAAGCAATGTTCATATTACAATCGCCTGATATATTGGTTTCTAGTTACTGCGCCTGGAATTTTTTTGTATAATAATGTTGTAAAATGCATTATTTTTCATGGTGTTTTCATATGACTTTAATGAGTAATCAATCCATAATATTACAAAGAATTTATGTGTACATTATTTCATGGTAAAATGTAATATATTGCTATTTGTTAGTATAGGTCAGTATCAAATTGATGCCTTTTTTGCATGCAATATCGAGCTTCTGTGAATCCGTACGTGGAATTGATACTCCATTTTGAATACTTTTTTTTTAAAATAAAGGTTCAAACGCCCTTTGACGAGAGGGTTGTCGCTATATGTGCGCTTCATCCCCCGTCCCATATTAATTCCATATCTGCCGTATTCGCAAATACGCAAATTTTTCGGACCGCCGGTTAAAAAATCGGCTGCCAACAATTGGCAAAATTGATTGTTTGACAGGACGAATGTCAAATAATAACCTTTTGCAGCCGACACAGACAGTTCATATGTTTTTTTCGCGTCTATCATTCTCTCACATGCCTCCTGCCGTCGCTATCGTCTTCTCGGAAATAGAAGACAATATCCTACGATCGTCTGTCCGAGGCATTAATGAAGTGTGTAGATTGATATTTGTAGCTCGTATATGATCGATCGTACATTGTCCAAAATGAGCTATTCAATTATTTCTCATTGTGCATCATAAATTATGCATGAACTCCTCGGTGCTGCGTAGCATCATCTTGTGCCTGTGTGGGTTGGTCGTTGGTTGTGCTTATTATGAACGATAGAATGGTACAAATTTCCCTACGTCGTGTTTTCATATGCAATTCCGGAGAATTGATGAATGTTTCTTCCACCATAAACCGCAACGAATTCTTGCATGGATGCACTGCAAATGCGCTTTGCAACGAGAGATTGTTTCGAGGCTGAAATTCGACCGTAAGTGGATGCTTTGCGACTTGTGATTTATTATAGCAATCCTATTTGTGCACCTGCAGGGGAAAAAAGGGTTCACAATGAAACATTACGTTGCATAAAATGCAATGAAATATTTGCACACTTTCATTTTTAAGGCGTTCACCAGACTAAGAGTTATAGATATCAAGTATTATAAAGCAACAATCGATAGTATTTTTTATTGATTATTATTTATATAACGATACAAGACGGCTGTACAAAAAACCAGTTGCGCACGTATTGTTCAACCGCAGCGTTGTCTTGAAATCGTTGCCCTCCCAATGCCTCTTTCAATGAACTAAACATATGATAGGCACATGAGGCCAAATCTGGATTGTAAGATGGGTGTTCCCCATTATAATTGTCTCCCCACGTGTATATAATAGTATGCCTGTTAATTTGAAGGTTCGACTTAATTTATAATTGAACATGATTAATGGACCTTATTCACTAAAATATACCTCCGATAATAAATATAAAACGAATCAAAACCCAAATAATTAATTAAAATAATTATTCCATGGGGATCTTCTTTACAATGTATCGAACCAAATCGCCTGGAGACCGCTTTGCTACAAAGTTCTGAACATAACGCAATCGAGCCGCGATAAAGCGAAGATGAAATTGAGATTCCTGAATCTGAAAGTGAATAGATTGAGGAATCTTAATAATAGTGAAAAGGAAAATTTCCCAAATGTACGCCTTGTCAGAAAAAGCACGCAAAAAATAAATGGGTTTAACCTTTTTATTCATTTCCAAGGAAATACATGTATGGAAATCCTTGAATTCATACCTTTTTTTTTAAATAAGAAACTTAACGATCTGAACGCTTACGTACATAGAACTTTGTACTAATATCAGTAAAACGAAAGGGATGACGACACGTTTGGAAGGCTTTAATGTTATAATTTATATCTTCAATATATGTATAAGTTTTTCCGAATTCTGAATAGATATTTCGCGTTGTTCGAGTATTAGTGAACTTGTGTACATATTATAAATACACTCAAATTTTTTTTGTGCGATTTCCAAGTTATGCGATTTTTTAAAGCAATTTTGTGGCAAAAGAAATGTTTTTTTATGCGATTTTGGATATATTTTATTTAGCTGTTTCAAAGTTATGCAATTTATAAAATCCAAGAATTTTCACTCTTTCTATGTAAGTCAGCTTTTTTGTGCGATTTTCCACGGAACGCATCTACCGCACAAAAAAAGATTTAAGTGTATACTTACGTGAGACTCACGCGGTAGACTGAAAAAAATGTGTTGTGCAATATATAATAAAATAAGCTTGCTACTGATGTGGTGGTTGTCTAATGGTACATTTAAACACACACACGTACAGTAGAGGCGATGCGGCGCATGCGCGTAGCGTTTCTACGATGAACGCGACGAACACGGGCACACTTTGACAAGTTGAACACAATAAATATAAATTTTGAATGGGTACCTAATTTTCTATGGCGTTGTCTCTATCTTGACGCTCTTGATTTGATTTGAATAAATTACGAAATAAAATGGTGCTCAAATACAGTATATATGCCGTCGCCCGCACCAATCAAATTTACTGCATGCATTATATGCATTAATATATAAATATGATTTTTATATATTTAATAGTTATTTTAGTATTGATACCAATCATTAACATTGTTTTATTATTTAATGGTGTATTCAAAAGTGTATTAGCTCAAATCAAAATGCATCAATACCCTCGAACCTTTTAGGCTTATCTGGATTAGTATGCAAAATTCATATCTGTATGAATATTTTCGGGATGTTTCATATGGGTATTTAGAGCCTAATTATTAAATCCCGGACGTTTAATAATGCCTCACTTGTGCAATATAGATGGATGCTAGCAAAATTATGTCAATCTAAATATATTGCTGCGGTGCCATTCTAAACCCACCCCTCGAGCAATTTTCCGCATTATTATGTTGCTGTTGTTCGACGAGCCACAAAAAGAATTGAATTACATGCAATAAGCCTGTTGCGTCTTTATTATATATCATTATGGAATGTGGGCATGCATTATTGTAGCAACAATGGTGGTTTCTGGGAAGCGACGTTGGATTCAGTGTGGCATGCGCTTTACATTGTTGTGCATGGACTCTAATAATCAGCGAGGCATTGTTCCATCCTCGGACAACACGATCCAGATTAGCAATTTGGCAACCCTCGGGTGCTCTCCAATATGCAGGACGATGCTCCTTCTCGGGTTTTTATCATTTTTTTACCGTCTACAGCGGCAGGTGCAGCCCGCTGCTCGTTATCGTCCTAATGCAATTTTCGCTCACACGAGTGTGCATTATGCACCGGATGCACAATTGGGTGCCGATAAGAAAACTGCTAACTGGCGAAAGTGTTGCGAAGAAATTCTGCAATGCATCGCTTTGGTATTGTGCCAAATCGGACGAATCCCGCGTCGCACCAAAGCGAATTTTCGCGTCAACCCCTCCTCATTTAATGCGTTTTCCTATTAAAATCTTACGCAATCGTTCTCAATTCGCGAAAAAATGTGCGCCGTTCAAAATGCGCTTGTTTACTAATTGCATGCAGCTTTTAAACAAAGGGCTTTGGTCATCTTCTACGAATTATATGCAATTGTACAGCAGGTGCATCGCAATAGCGGAGCAAAATTCTCGGTAAACGTAATATTAGTTGCACTCGGCCCCACATGCAGCTAGATTATGTTGCAATGACACTTGAAAGTATATTTTTTCATAAGTATAAAATGCTGCATAGACGACTTAAAACTTAGCAATGGACTTAATTTTCAACCATTGTTATTCATTCACACAATATACAATTCTGAGTGCGTCATCTGTAAATTCCTCATGTTATTTCATAAACACAAGTTTACCTTCTGAACAGCATCAGAGAATAATGATCCACATTATTCTATGACAGTGTAATGTGGAAAGATCAGGATTGCCATGACAGCCTTTCAGTTTTTCGATTTTATTCTAAAGAAAATTATTTTTTTATAAAAATTGACCAAACTCGGCTATCTACGTCACCGCATCTTAAATGTGCCATCGAGCGGAATGACGATTCTCGAAAAATTGAAACATCCGACAGCGGATTTAATGGCATAAACGACATTTTATACGAGTATTAACAAGGTACGGACTCGGAATTCGGGAGAGTGGCGTAATTCAGTTCAGTCTGGAGACCATCGGAGCGTCGTCTACGCCTCGTAACCGCCGCCGATCCCAATTGGAAAATAAACTTATCATGAACTATACGACTTGTTTGTGTGTATGTAAGTCGCGTGGGAAATGAATTCGCGCTCTAAATGAAACGCGTTATTTTGCTTTAACTCCTTGATGCGTATGCACTCTAGTGATCCAGAGAGAGTATGCACGCACATGATGTGGGCGGCGCGCCATACCAGCTTTATTTATAATGCCGTGCTATTTATTCAAATTATGATATCAAACATTACATTTACGATCTGTTTTATTGTTCTGTCACGTTTCAATTAATATTTTAACGACGTTTCATTTATTTGCTTACATCTCAAACAGGTCTACGAGCCTGTTGATATATCAGTCGTAGCATGATTAATCTTCGAATCCCTATCGAATAATGTAATATAACCTCGTATAAAACATTTTTATGCTTATAATAACTGTATCATGTTGCTCCATAGGAGAGCATTCATTGACGTATCTTCCTCAGACTTCCAGCGCCTTATTTGGATAAATCCATCAATATTTTTTATATACTGTCACTCCAGCAAAATGATTAATGACTGTAAATTATGTAGTCCCTCGGGAAGACTTAATTTTATTAGAAAATATGAAATTTCCTCAAACGACGATAAGAATTCGCGGCTGGTATTCATGTGGCGTTCATACACAAATTCGCATGCATGTACATTTTGTATATTGCAATTATGCGAAGCAACAGTTTATTAAATCAAAATTGATTTAATTTTATAAAAACGTCGTTTTAATGGACCTTTGTTGTACAATATCGGGCTTAATGTGATTATAATGAAAATGCAACGTTTTGCACAGCGTTTCCCGGGATTCTGATTTAATTATCATGAAAATATATGGATGGAATGTCGGACTTTATGCAATATTTTGTACAAAAATGTGTGCTTTTTGTCGAAACGTTGTCACAAATTCTTAATTGAAACTATGTAAACGTTTATGCAAATCCTATACGAGGCTCCATAAAAAATGCATGATTCGTATCCGATGAATAAGGTTGTTGGGGTGGATGTCTTATTGAATAATTATTTTTTGTTGAGGTTGAAAATAATATTGGTTTTCTTTGAACTCTTACTTTAATGGATCTAATTATCGACAGCATACTACTGCTGCTTTTGTCTGATTAAATTCAAGCAATTTAAAAATGATTACACCGTTGGTATTCGATTATGCATAGATTGGAAGCATTATTTACTATTAATTATGTTTTCAGAGTAGGGACGCGTAAGAAAGCCATTAATCTCTGAAGGAATTCATTATTTTTTCGCCTTGGATTATTTTATAACACCCATCTCTTATTGCAAGTCCAAATTCGCCACAAATACAAGTCGATTTTGCACATGGACGAAAATTATATAATTGTATAAGCAATCTCGATCGAAAACATTTTGATTAATTTTACAACAAAGGATGGAGACATTTGTTTGCGAAATTAAGGCCAGGCGGAAGAGGGTGAAATTTTCAGCTGGATATTTCAGTGGGATGGGAACAATATCCTTGAATTCTGATTAAAATCCCAGTGGTTATTATTCCGATAGTCAAACTCCCAACAGTTAATATTTTAACTGTTTGAAATTCTGATAATCGTAACCTGATGTATTTTAAATGTCATCGCATTGTATAATGTCGAAATATGGTATTTATATTAATAATAAAAATTAATAATTTCGTCGATCTGTCCATTGTGTTTCCATGAGAATGCTCTATAAATTTATAGCCTGCTGCAAAAATTATCCATATGAAAAGATACTCCAAGGTGTGAAATAAACCTGATTGCCCTCTCGGCGAAGTCCTCGCATGAACTTCCATTGATAAAGTTGCCGCGGGGGGGGGGGAGACCATCTGCTCAGTAGTGTAGGGCTACGCCCTCGATGATAGTCGTCAGGGCAACGGAACGATGTCGAATAAAAAGAGAAACAATTAAAACATTGTGATCTTTTAATACAGTCAACCCTTTTACAGCGTCGAAATAGGAATCACGATATAGAAGAAAAACGCTATAGAAATTTGTTCACCATTACAAAAATTATACGCGTTTACAGCTTGTTAATAAGCGCAAGTGACTAACACGCTCGAGAGGGCATTGATATATATTTTAACGCCGCAAACGTAGTGGACGCTATAGGAGGGTTGACTGTAATGTAATTTCCATGATACTGACATGGATTACGAGGTAAAGGTTTCCAAATTCGAGGTACAAGCGCATTATCCTGCAACCCCCTGGCACTCCCCCTAATACATAATTAATTCATTAGAATCACAATATGATGCAAAATTGTATCGCACGCGCTCCAATCAAACCATATTTGATAGAGGGTGGCTTGAATGAATAAATATCTCATAGAGTAGCAGCGAATCGTGTGATTATTAATATATTAGGGTGTCCTATAAGTTTCTTTCGTTTTCACATGAAGAAAAAAATAAACAATAATTTGTATTACATAAAAATTTGTTGAATTATATATGATCCATTGTGTTATATTACCTTTCTCCATCTCTGCGGAAGCCTCATAATGCAAAAATTTCCCAAGTTTGTTGGCATAATATTGATCAAGGTACATTTTTATATCATTTTTTCGCTAATTCTGGCAATTGCATCCTTTAGATTGTCTAGTTGGAAACAATATTTTGTTGAATTGATCGTTTCACCTTGCTGAAGTAGCTCATAATAAACTACCCCCTTCCAGTCCCACCAAATGCATGGCAAAACTTTTTTTGTATGTAGACCATGTTTAGCTACAGTTAAAGCTTCGGTACCCTTGTTCCAAGACCGTTTACGTTGATATTCTCATAGAGTATCCAACTTTTATCTATAGTGACAAGTCTCTTCAAAAAAGATTGGCTATTATGTCGTTTGAGAAGAAGATCGCATGTTGAAATACGCTGAAGTTTATTTGAGTCAGTCAGTTCATGAGGAAGCCACACATCTGAACGATTGATGTAGCCCAATTTTATCAGATGATTATGGACGAATGCTCGTGGAATTTCTAACTTGTCAGCTATTTCGCAAATGGTATATCGCGGATTTTCTTCAAACATGGCTATGATTAGATCTATGTTAGGTTTTATCTAATATATTGCAGTTCACTCCCCCATATTTCATCCCCAATGTATGCCAGTATTGATAGCGTTTGTCCATCTGAGCTCTGGTTTTAATTTTAGATTTAAATTGGCGGTTGATATGAGGAATATTCATCGTCGGTTGTATCAATGAGGAGCGGGCGTCATCGTCAAATTACATCAATCATACTTTAGTTTGTTTATACAATTGTAGCGGATCCAATTTTTGTTGACATAATGAGGTTGTTTATGCGACATGAATGAAAGCTTCCGTATTTTGCATTATGGCACGTTGCAAATCGCGCTACCGAGAATAGATTTCGAGCCCGATGGGTGGGTAATTGAGAAATCGCAGCTGAAATAGGATCGTCCCGTTTGCAATCGTAGAAGTTGATGGATGATGGATGTTGATTAACGCTGATGGTCTTGTTGCGTGAACGCGGAGGCATTTTCAGCATAAATCGTCGTTAACAAGGAAATCGTCGTTGATCGCCGTCTTGAAGAGATTTTGTCCGGTGCGGATGAATATCTAAAGGAACGGAGCTCGCCGAACGGACGCTCACGCGGCCGCGCGCGGCCACAGCCGGCCGCGCGTAAATTTGTACTTGTTCCGGGCCATTATAACGGCGATATCTGGACGAATTCACGGGCGATCTGCGAGATAAATACATCAAGACGAAGCTATGATACAGCTACAATTAATTACGAAGGAATTGCGAGACTCATAGTTTGGGTTCCGGAGCAATGGCTTCGAGGAGCAGCCAGAAGGGCAAACAGGCCTAGCTTTATCGGCTATAATCGGCCATAGCTCTGGAAATCTTAATTATTTCTTCATGATTTATACATCATTAGCTTCATCTTAATACTGGTAATCAATTGATGTATTTATTGGGAACGATACATACAAGATCGACCGCAGAATCGCGAAATCCCGGTGAAATCATAAAACAACTCTAAAACACGATTTACTTCCGCCGGAAGACCTATATCGACGGAGCGAGCTTCCAGATGTTCATCAAATAATCCTGGCTACAATCTGGGAAAGTTTGGTGAACATCGCACGAGGAATTAAGAAGTTAGAGGAATTAGTATGAAGATGCAGGGCGGAAAGTTCCCGCCAAGACGGACCAATCAGCGGGCGGCACCCTGCTATAAAAGGGGCTGCCGGGGACCGAAAAAGGTCACTTGAGATCCGGACTTCGACGCCGGAGGATCACATCGACTGGGACGGCGCTTACTCTCTTCGACTCGTCGGAAACTTGGAGATGTCTTTCGAAGAGCTCTACGACCAGAAGAGGAAACCTGATATAGACGCCGAACACCAGCCATGCTGAACCTTCAATCGAAGATCTAGCCATCGCCTCGCTGTACGCCGCCGCCGCCGCACCCCCTTTCCCGATGCGGGAAAGATCGCTCGTCAAGTTGCCAGCGGTTCTCCGAATTGGGTAATAAATAAATAGAAATGCACTCAGAACTCCTGGTATTTCAATCAACCCTCCTCACGGCACTCCTTTCCGGCTGATTTTCCACCGTCACCTTCGACCAACAATTCTCCGTCGCCCGCGCACTCCGACTCCGGAGGGTCGCGACGACGAAGGCTGCTCGGGTCCCGCCGTCATCCGGGCCCCGCACGCAACACTGGTGTCAGAAGCGGGATAAGGTGACAAGGACTAGCTGGAGATGATGACAAGGAGTACCACGACTGGAGCGACGGCCGCCGCGGGAAACTCTGCCACCGAAGCAGCGAACATGGACGCTGCGTCGCAATCACAACGTGAGGACGAGAGGGATGCACTTATCCTCGCGGCGAGGAGAATAATAGAACACTCAGGTATGGGCCGGCGGGAGTACAGCATATACGATGGCAGCGAGGATGTCGAGAACTTCCTCGACAGTTTCGAGGGCCAACTGGATGCAAATCAAGAAACGAGGAAGATGGTGCATCTGCGGAGCTCACTGAGAGGCGCCGCCCTCACCTACATGCGGACGCAACCAGCTTACATCAGCAACGACTACGAAGCCTCCATCGCTCGGCTGCGCGATAGGTTTGGTAGGACGACGTGCCCGGAGATGCAGCTCTACGAGCTCCTGAGGGCCCCGATCAATGGCGTGCGGGACGATGCGCGCAAGAAGTGCACGGAGTTCGGGGACGCTTTCGATCTCGCATACCCGCATGACTTCCCAGATCGGCAAAAGATGAAAATCTGCATGCTGGTTGGGATGACAAAGGGTTGCAACTGGCTGGGGCGCTTCGACGATCTGCCGAAGAAATTCGAGGACGTCGTCAGCCGCGCCGAGAGCAATCAGCGAGAAGAAGCGGCGAAAGGAAGGCCGGCACCTCGAGCTGCCACCCCGGAGCCAGGCATCGCCACCTCGACGATCGCTGATCAGCCGCCACTCCTCCAGCAGCAGCATCGAACGAGCAACGAAACCCGCCCGCATTGGAAATGTTTCAGGTGTGGAGAAAAGGGGCACCAGTCCAGAAACTGCGGCGCCCCGCGGCAGCAGTACGTCCAGCAGCCGCGGCAGTACATCCAGCAGCAGCCGCAGCAGTACGTACAGCAGCCGCAACAGTACGTCCAGCGACCGCAACACTACGTCCAGCAGGCGCAAGAACAGCCTCTCGTGCAGCCACAGTTGCAGTACATCATGCAGCCGCAACCACAATATATTATGCAGCCGCAGCCGCAGTACATCGTGCAACCACAGCCACAGTTTTCCAGTCAGCCCCAACAGAACGGCGGCAGGAACAGCAAGAAGAAGGCGAAAAACGTGCGTACTGTGAAGGTGCGGGAAGACGACCCTCCCGCTGAATGAGGAGGACGCCGTCGGCTCACTCCGAGGACGAAGAAGGTCGGCGCACTAGTGAGCCGATCTGGCGAATTCAGAGTGCGAGCAACTATAAACAATGTCGTGAGGGTAGTTCTAATTGATACCGGGGCCACCCTAAGTTTAATCAACGAACAATGTATACGTGAACTGAACATTGAACAATGTCCGCGAGTGGTCCGGGAGGACGTCGAAGTGCGAACAGCAAACGGTGAATTAGTAACGATTACAGAATGGCGGCGAGTGAGAATTCGGATTGATAAAGCTTTTGTAAGCTGGGTATTTGCAATCGGGCAAATCAACGAAAAAGTTATTGTGGGCCTGGACCTTTTAAAAAGAATACGTGCGCGAATTGAATTCTCACCGTCAGAGTGTAAATTGACAGTTCCGAATGCTATAGCCGTGTCCAATGTTTCACTTCCGGATCGGATAGATAGACTTATTAGCCATAGTGTTAAGGACTTGCCGACAGAAGAGGCGCAGAAATTCCGGGGCTTCATCGAGGAAAACCGCGACGTCTTCGCGGAAAATGAGTTCGATCATGGTCGTACGAATGCAACCGAACATCGCATCGACGTTGGTGATGCGCGACCAGTTAAACTTCCCCCACGCCGGGTTCCGCTCGCGAAGAAAGCTGCAGTTCGAGAACTTATCGAGGAGTTGCTCGCGAGCGATCTGATTGAACCAGCGCGGAGTCCGTGGGCCGCACCGATTGTGCTTGCCAACAAGAAGGACGGGTCGCTGCGATTATGCGTCGACTACCGGAAGTTAAACGACGCGACCATGAAAGACACTTTTCCGCTTCCGCGAATCAACGATGTGTTGGACCGCTTTGCTGGGAACAAGTGGTTCTCAACCCTCGACTTACAAAGCGGATACTGGCAGGTGCCAGTCGCCCCCGAAGATCGCGAGAAAACGGCATTCGTTACAGAGTTTGGAACTTACCAATTCAAAGTAATGCCGTTTGGACTCTGTAACGCGCCGGCGACATTCTGTCGACTGATGGAGGAGACGTTGGGGGACTTGTCGTCGACCGCCCTCGTGTATTTGGACGACGTCATCGTCTTCGGGAGCACCTTCGAGGAACATCTGTCTAGGCTCGCGATGACGTTCGGGCGGCTGCGAGCCGCTGGTCTCAGACTGAATCCTGACAAATGCCATCTTGTTCGGGATAGTGTGGAGTTTCTGGGCCATCGAATATCGGGAGAAGGCGTAACTACCGATTCCAGGAAAATCGACGCAGTGCGAACATGGCCAATACCGACCACGAAGACGGCGATGCGGAGTTTTCTGGGCCTCTGCACATACTACCGACGGTTTGTCAGAGGATTCGCCGAGATCGCCAAGCCACTGCATCGATTGACCAACAAGGAAGTACCCTTCGTCTGGACGGAGGGATGCCAGACGGCCTTCGACCGGTTGAAGGACGCACTCACCGGCGCAGACATCATGGCGTATCCTACACCGAGCGACCCCTTCACGCTGGACACGGATGCTAGCCAGCACAGCATCGGCGCAGTCCTCTCGCAGTGCCAGAACGGAGTAGATCGAGTCATCGGCTACTTCAGTCGGACACTGCATGGACCAGAGGAAAACTACTGCGTCACCAGGAAGGAGTTGCTCGCAGTCGTCGCTGCGACGAAACATTTCCACCACTACCTCTTCGGGGTTGCGTTCGAGTTGCGAACGGACCATTCGGCCCTGAAGTGGTTGATGAATTTCCGTCAGCCCGAAGGTCAAGTAGCCCGCTGGATAGAGCTGCTTGGCCAATACAATATGGAAATCAAGCATCGGGCCGGAAAGGAACATGGAAATGCGGACGCGCTTTCGCGACGACCTTGTGCGGTAGAATGCGCCAAATGCAGGAAAATTGAGGAGAACGACCGGAACTCCATCAATCTAATCGGCCTCAAGGAGGCGGGGCCGGGGGAGCAGGACGAAATTATTAAGAAATTTATCCGCTGGAAGGAGGACGGACACCAACCGGCTTGGGAAGAAATCTCAGCGGAAATGCCGGAGGCAAAAGTTCTTTGGGAGCAGTGGTTGGCGCTTTTTGTGCAAGACGGAAAATTATATCGACGGTGGGAAAGCGCAAGCGGAAATGTTTCGATACCACAGTTGATCGTGGGGGAACGGAGGATACCGGAAATTCTGAAAGCGATGCATCAGTCCCTCACGGGAGGCCATTTTGGTATCAATAAAACGTTGGAAAACATCCGCAAACGTTATTATTGGGCCACCTGTCGCCAAGATGTGCAAGAATTTTGCCGAAAATGCACAACATGCGCCGCCGTGAACGGACCAGCTCGTCGAAATCGCGGCGGAATGAGGAAGTATATCTCGGGAGCGCCGCTGGAGAGAGTGGCAGTCGACATCCTCGGACCTCTACCGACCACGAGGAGGGGCAACAAATACATCCTCCTCGCTACGGACTACTTCACAAAATGGCCGGTGGCAATTCCGCTCCCAAACCAGAACGCTGCGACAACGACAGACGCCATGATGGATGTTTTCGAGAGAATGGGGATTCCAATGGAGCTCCATTCCGATCAAGGGCGGAATTTCGAGTCGGCTATCTTTCAGGCCGCGTTAGAAGGGTTCGAGGTGGCGAAAACAAGGACGACCCCATTTAGACCCCAATCAGACGGGTTGGTCGAACGCCTCAATAGAACCCTTCTAAACTACCTGAAGAAATTCGCCCACAAGAAGCAGGATCGGTGGGACGAATACCTTCGGTTCTTCATGATAGCCTATCGAGCATCCATCCATGATTCAACTGGTCAATCACCTGCCGCCTTGATGTGTGGCAGAGAACTGAGACTTCCGGCGGACCTGCTGTACGGAGCACTTCCGAGGGAGCCGGGCGGAACTCGGGAAGTAGAGGAATTCAAGGAGGACCTTCGGGAGAAATTAAGGGAGGCACACCGGTTTGCCCGCAAGAAGCTCAAATTGGTTGGCGACCGGATGAAGGCCAAATATGACACGAGGCGGTTGGAGCCAAAATACGACGTCGACGATCTTGTGTGGTACTTCAACCCGAAGAGAGCAGGGCGAGGGTGCCCAAAACTCTCACCCCTCTGGTCGGGCCCATACAAGATCGTGAAAGCGATCAGCGGAGTCGTATACCGAATCCGCAAGGCGGACGACTCTGGTCGCTTTATCGTGACGCATATCGATCGCCTCGCCAAATATACGAGGCCTTTTGACGATGATGTCGACCCTGAGGACTCCGACGACTCCGACGACGATGACGACTCCGACTCTTCCGAGACCTTCGACGGAGCTGATTGACACGAGCGACGACGACGCGGTGCCGCGCCTCTTGCACCTGCACCGCGACGCGCCGCCAGCTAACGAGGATACCTGCAGCTTCATCGGTGCACGCGCTCGCACCCCTGCTGCAAGGCGCACACCTAGATGACCAGCTGGGGTCACCGACGCCCCTGTGGTCGCGCTGGAGCGCTGACCGCGGGGCGGCATTAGTGAATTTAAGTGTAAAAGTCAATTAAGTGCATATGGGGTGGATTCTAAGTCGGGTAAGTGCCGTTTGTTTGCTCCTTCCGCTGCCATATCTATGCTTTTCTTAGTGTCGTTGTTTTTCTTCTTTTCATGTTTATTTGTTAGTATTAGTTAGGAGTCTTGCCAGGTCTTTTATTTTTTTTTAAATTATGACTAGATTTTGGCGTAGGGATTTTTTTTTTTCGTTATAATGGACCAACGTTGTTAACTTGAAGTTCTTGTTGTTTATCGAGTCATAAATATTGATAGGATTTTTTAACGGTCGAGATTTATTATTGCTCAAAAAAAGAGCGGAAGTATCTAATTGTAAGGATAGTTATTTAGCGGATTAGGGTCGTAAAAAGTACTCTCCGATAATTCCAGGGACCGCCTTTGCGAGTGGTCGATGCCGCTGGAGAGAACCGTTATTGTCGCTTTTGTTCGCTCTTTCTGCAATCTCCTTTTAAGGAGAGCCGTAGTTGTTTAGAAGTTAAATATTTTTATTGCATATTGCACGGGATAGAAATGAAGGTCGTCGGGATCGGTCCGCAAATTACGTTTTATTTTTGTGTGTTATAATGTAAACGGGATTAACGATAGACGCTGGCGATGGGAAATCCGCCGCGATAATTGTTAGAGATCTTCGAGATCAGGGCGGATCAAACCACCTCGGTGGATTTGATCGCTGCCCCCCTATCCTATTGAGAGGCACCGTCGTGACCGGTGATGTAGGGTGGGCAGCCGAAACCTTCAGTTTCGCGCAGGATAATGAGGATCTGGTAAAGATCGTGCAGATAGTTCGCGGACCGACGGACGAGATTAATTGAGTAGTTTCGAATCTTTATTTTACGGCGCAGGATAGCGACGATAGTAGGAGTGGTTATTTTTGTTATGATTGTTTGATATAAGTTGAATATTAGAATTGAAAATGTAAAATGTAACGGAAATCAGTGAGGATAAATGTTTTAAAGACAACCCCGAAGAACGAATCCTCTATTCGTTTACGGATAAGAAGCTGTTATTGCCGTCGCTTTTGTTTGATTTTTTGTAAGCTTCACGTAAATGTGTCGTAACGTTATGAAGCAAGTCATTAATGTTGTTGAATTGTATGAATAAGGTCGTCGGAGAACCATGGTTCGTGAAGTATTTATTGTGATCCGCAATGCTTTGAACCAGGCGCTGGCGAGCTGGTGATGCCGTCAGGCTGGTAGCATGTGGTTGTTAGTTTTAGTTGCGACGCTCTGGATGAGCACCAGGCCCTGGTGTGCGGTGTTCCCGCCAGGCTGGTAGTATGTCGCGTAATGGTATTTGAATGGAAGCAACAATAGACGCTGGCGACGGGAAATCCGCCGCGATGATTGTTATGGGTCTTCCAGATCAGGGCGGATCGAACCACCTCGGTGGATTCGATCGCTGCCTCCCCTATCCTATCGAGAGGCACCGTCGTGACCGGTGAAGTAGGGTTGGCAGCCGAAACCTTCAGTTTCGCGCAGGAAAATGGGAATCTAGAGAACGATTGCCCATAATACTTCACGTACCAAGGGGCATCGCGACGAACGTAATTAAATAGAGTTAGATTATATTGTTTACGACACAGGATGGCGACGACAATGACATGCTGTATAGGGATGTTTTAGTTTGTTTTCTTAATATTTGTACGAATTGGTAATACTTGTGATATTTTATATTGTGTAAAAGAGACGAAATGAAAGCATAAGCGGAGGGTAGCATTAACAAACACGGACGGCACTATAAAATGGACTTCAGACATATTATTGTAATTTTTCTGTTTGTTGTTGTATTTTGATTTAATTTTCTTCTGACTTTGTTTTGATTGCTTTGCTTTTATTCTGGTATTAATTTTGTTATGTTTTTTTTTAATATTTTGTGCTTTTGGATGGCAGTTTGCCTTATTATTATGTGTTCACGATGTTTCTACTTCTGTTATTTATTTTTGTATACAATGTCTATACCGCATTATGTTAATCATGTAAATCTATGTATAATGTAACTCATGTATGTATTTCACGGAGACACGGTGACAACTTGGCTTGAGCAGGAATACGATTTAGCTTAAAATGGATTGGTCGGGACGTCCAATCTTAAGTTGAGGGGAATGTTGCGTGAACGCGGAGGCATTTTCAGCATAAATCGTCGTTAACAAGGAAATCGTCGTTGATCGCCGTCTTGAAGAGATTTTGTCCGGTGCGGATGAATATCTAAAGGAACGGAGCTCGCCGAACGGACGCTCACGCGGCCGCGCGCGGCCACAGCCGGCCGCGCGTAAATTTGTACTTGCTCCGGGCCATTATAACGGCGATATCTGGACGAATTCACGGGCGATCTGCGAGATAAATACATCAAGACGAAGCTATGATACAGCTACAATTAATTACGAAGGAATTGCGAGACTCATAGTTTGGGTTCCGGAGCAATGGCTTCGAGGAGCAGCCAGAAGGGCAAACAGGCCTAGCTTTATCGGCTATAATCGGCCATAGCTCTGGAAATCTTAATTATTTCTTCATGATTTATACATCATTAGCTTCATCTTAATACTGGTAATCAATTGATGTATTTATTGGGAACGATACATACAAGATCGACCGCAGAATCGCGAAATCCCGGTGAAATCATAAAACAACTCTAAAACACGATTTACTTCCGCCGGAAGACCTATATCGACGGAGCGAGCTTCCAGATGTTCATCAAATAATCCTGGCTACAATCTGGGAAAGTTTGGTGAACATCGCACGAGGAATTAAGAAGTTAGAGGAATTAGTATGAAGATGCAGGGCGGAAAGTTCCCGCCAAGACGGACCAATCAGCGGGCGGCACCCTGCTATAAAAGGGGCTGCCGGGGACCGAAAAAGGTCACTTGAGATCCGGACTTCGACGCCGGAGGATCACATCGACTGGGACGGCGCTTACTCTCTTCGACTCGTCGGAAACTTGGAGATGTCTTTCGAAGAGCTCTACGACCAGAAGAGGAAACCTGATATAGACGCCGAACACCAGCCATGCTGAACCTTCAATCGAAGATCTAGCCATCGCCTCGCTGTACGCCGCCGCCGCCGCACCCCCTTTCCCGATGCGGGAAAGATCGCTCGTCAAGTTGCCAGCGGTTCTCCGAATTGGGTAATAAATAAATAGAAATGCACTCAGAACTCCTGGTATTTCAATCAACCCTCCTCACGGCACTCCTTTCCGGCTGATTTTCCACCGTCACCTTCGACCAACAATTCTCCGTCGCCCGCGCACTCCGACTCCGGAGGGTCGCGACGACGAAGGCTGCTCGGGTCCCGCCGTCATCCGGGCCCCGCACGCAACAGTCTCATTATTGCATCTAATAACGGAATGTTAAGCAGCGATGCATCTTCGTCCGGGGGTCAATCGGTGCATCGGGTGCGTGCATCTTCTCCGGTAGCACTGCGATGTAACGTTATTTATTGGAACACGATACCCGACGGAGAAGCGAAGCAATACACAGAATGGGTAGTCGTCCACGCTGCTTGGTGACTGACGGCCACCAGTTTTTAACCGCGGACACAAAGGGCATACCGGTTCGAATCCCGACGACGGCAAACTGTCATACAAGTTGGTCTACAAGTTTTTTGTCGCCTGTATCACAAGCTGGTAATGGCGACTCGTTTATCACTCGACCGTCCGATGTATATGTCAGGATCGTCAACTATGGTCGGCTTCCAGCTTTGCAAATTGTCCCAATCTTCCGATTGTCCAATAAACGTCGTCGGATTGACACCTCACATTATAATCAATCTTCGTGTTAGCGCCGGCACTCGATGGCCAACGTGCTTGCCAATCCCATACATTCATAATGCAATCGTATCGAACTCAAAGGCAAATACGAGCTCGTTGTGTCGACAGCATTTATTGTTACACTGTTTGAGATCGATCTGGTTTAAAATTTGGTGGAAGTTGTCCTACTTCTTTATCAAATGTGACAGATCTTCATTGGGATACTTGGGTGAAATATAATAACACTTCCACTTTACCAAATTTGTTGTCCTATGTCGAGTCTGGCTCGACATTAGGATGATATTAATAATTTTGATATAAAATTGTTAACAACACTAGAACTTTGATGCTATACGAATATATTTTATTCTGTGTATGACAGTAGAATATACGGTTATTTCTAAAAAAAATATACAAATGAAATCGGTTTTTTTAAATTTTGCACGCGCCAATATGGTACATCTATATTATATTTATACTATGCCTATGTTATTCCCGCAAGTGTAACCAATAAGTTGACAAAGTTTTATCTCAATCGGATGAACGATATGGCAACGCATTACATACGAACAAATATTAATTTTTATATATTAGATGGTTATTTTGCGTCACATTTTTCGTTGCGACAAATTTTTGTGCAATTTGACGTACAAAACAAACGCTTAAAATCTATGCTAAAATTTATCCAATCGAGACGAAAAGTGAAACCCCAAGCGGCAATTGGCCGGAAAGAGAGTGGGAATTGTTTTTAGTGCGTTCGTATTTATCGCATACATCTTAGCGATTCTACGCGCATGCTCCGTGCCGCCTCTTCCATATATATATATGTGTGTGTGTATGAGTGTCTATGCGTAGCATAAAGCGTGCCTATTTTATTATATACTAGCGAATACCCGGCATGCGTTGCAATGCCACACTTAAAGATATAAAGTGTATGTATTTTAATTCAGTTTATTGGAATGAATTTAGATATTTTTAATTACACTATAAAACGGGTATACGATCGCGCTTAGTAATTATTTAAAAGGTACATTAAGATTTCAAATATATATCATTCCGATACTTCGAGTCTCCTGACGGACTCGTGGATGCGGAATAGTTGCCGGCGCCTTGATGATGCTCCTTGTGAGTATCCTCCGGCCAGTGCTATATTGGGCTATGCATTGCCGTCGCTTTGTGGTAGATTGTTTGCACTTTCAGATTTTTTTGCTTGGTGTTTGATGCCTTAATTTTCGATAAAACTGGTAGCCAAGTTCTGGGTATGCTAGTGTCGTCGTCTCGTCCATTGAATGTGGAGTTTTTTCGTTTTTCGATTTCCATCACTCTCTCGCAATTCATTGCTATGGTTTTGTTACCATCAAAATTGATCATTCTTCATACCATATTTGTGTACTGCGGATTTGTAATTCAATTCAAAGACTGCGTTCTGATGCACTGTCATCCTGTGGGTGATGTATCTATGGGTTTGTTCAATGTACGATATGATGCAGGCTGAGCATTCGATCTCGTAAGCTCCATGAATTTCGTTTTTCACTTTGTTCTTTTTATTGAACAGAAGACTTCCTATATTTTCTCCCGTCCCAAAGATTCAGAAAAATCCAGATAGAGGCAGATGCCTCAAACGCCCTCTGTGATCTTCGTCGTCGTGTCTAAAAAGCGGCTTTATTTAGATGGCAGGAGAGGTGGTCTGCGTCGGTCGTCGGCCGCCACCTCTTACTTTCTTCCTCTCGGTTAGGCAACGCCTGAGATGTCGCTGGGTCGTCCCGGATCACTGGACGTCTCAGTTCCTCACAGGACACGGGTAATTTAGGGCCTCGTTGGTTAGGTTTGGGCTTTCAACAACTTCGGAGTGTCCATGCGGAGATCCGTTCATGAACGCCGACCATGTTCTGTGGACATTTTCGGGATGGCATCCGATCGCGAGACGTTTCTTCGTTGTGTCAGTGGTCCGAAATTCAATCCGGTTGGACATCCAAAATTTGTGGTCTCTCTCTCTAATTTTAGGACATTTAGGGATTTTGTAAAAGTTTTGGGGGGAAACGCATCCCTGGGACTTTCTACGATCTCCAACGGGTCGTAGAGGCCCTTCGCAGTATTTTTTTTAATCAAATACTAAATTATTATCAATATTTTGTCCGAAAAGTCAATGCAACATAGGGTTAAATCATGCGTTAAATATTATACGCCACTGGCATAGACTGTAAAGTAAATATCGGACCGCATTTATTAAAACCGATTTTAAGAATTTTATCTTTCTAAAAAAATTATTTTGTAAAAAAAGTTGGCAATCACTGTTTAGAAAAAACCATATTTCCAGATTTACAATTATACACAATCTAGAGACGATGGTAATATTTTGAGAATTTTATCTCCGTCTAAAAGTTGGTTATGTGAAAAAAAGGTTTGCAAACTCTGTCCAGAAAAATTCCATATTTCGAGGTTTACAACCGTACATAGCCCAAAGGCTATGGGAATATTTTCCCTTTTCAAATGTAAAAAATGTGGCAACCCGTGTCCAAAAACAGCGAATTAATTATTTAAGGTTCTAAAAATCAATAGGAACCTAAATTCTAATTTTTATTCAAGTCGGTTAAAAGGTTCAAATGTTATGCTAAATTTACGAAATTTATTGTTTCAATCAAATCTTTCAAAAAACATGCGGTTTCAGGCGAAATCATGCGGTCGGTAAAGTGTTAATATATTTGTGAGGCAATGATAGCACCTCATATCGTGTTGAATCCTGGAGTTTATTTCGCAATTGATTGATTTGTTGTGTGTGAAGATGCATCCAAGGTCGGGCATTACTTTGCTTCGCTTTTAAAAAAACATGAACGATTGAAATGTTTAATGATTGATTTGGAGAGGCACATTTTGTATGTAGTTGCTTAGCTACACGCGCTTAGAACAGTGACACGCGGCCGCGCCTCACTTCACCACAACAAACTTGACTAAATGCTCCATACCGGGCATGCTATTTCTGTCTGTCGGCACAGTTGACTAAAGGCTTATTTTACCTTACCAAACCTGGCATGCCTTAACCGCCTCGCGGCCGCGCCTCACTTCACCAGAACAAACTTGACTAAATGCTCCATATCGGGCATGCTATTACTGTCTGTCGGCATAGTTGGCTAAAGGCTTATTTTACCTTACCAAACCGTGCATGCCATTACCGCCTCTCGGCATTGTTTACCTTAGCAAAGCGAATCGGACGCGAGACACTCGGACGCCGCTGGACGCCGCTGGACGCCGCCGGACGCGAGACATTGATTTTTATATATATAGATAGATTACACAACATACTGCTAAAAGATTCCGTTAACTAACCGAAAAAAAGTAATGCATAAAATCAACTTTTTCTATGATCTAAGAAGTTTCATCTCTATCGCGCTGAATTCTCATGTATTTTTATTAGATTTATTGTGCTTTATTAATGTTTTTTTTCTTTTTTTCTCATTTCAGGTAAGCTACATGTCTATCTAACTGTCCGGAGCACACCATAGCGGGTAATGAAATGAGATTCTTTTTATAAAGCTTCGTCTTAATTTTCCGAGAGTGCTACATCAATGATCGTTTTCAATCGCCTTGCCTGAAACGAGATGCTGGAGTGATGACGCAGAGCGCGTCGGAATCCTCGACGCGGATTAACGGTTCCGCGGCATTCGCAACAATTCGCTTAAAATGAGCGATTGTCGACTTCCTGACATCATCGTGGCCGTCGTCATCGCCGTCCATCATCGCGCTGTCAAGCTTTTAAATTGTCGCGAATCGCGTACCCGCATTTAGGAATCGCTGATTTATCTGCATACATTCGCATGCGAACGCTGCTAAATGTCCGTGACCGTTCCATTGTCACGAAAATGCTTTACGTCATTCGTTCCGGTGTATACGGATCACGTTATTGGCGATCTCGCGCACTCCTCTTGCTGTGGCTTTACTTGAAAGCTTTCGAGGTGTAAAAGCTTTTAATTTTAATGAAAATTCTGCTTTCTGCTAAGCCGCCATTAAATCCTCTTACGCTTCGGAACGAACTCTTTTGAATTTATTTCATCCCCCGCAAGCCTTAAATGTCGTCTAGAAACTATTTCTCATTCAAGGCACTTTCATGAAAATTATCATTTTAGCTTTTACCGAACGAGAAGCCTTAAGCTTATTGCATTGTTAAGTGTTGATCCATCGAAATTAGGATTTGATCCATGTGAATCACATCCTAACACACAATTGAATTTAAATCCGAATCTTCAAAGTCACTATATCAATACTCGATCACTATATATTGCCCAAAATTGAAATATTCAATAGAAAGTTCAATATAAAGAACTGTTTTAGAGTGTGGGTCACGGGTAGTCAACCTTTTCATTCTACCGCCCACTTTTATGCCTTTGTACGTAGTATAGTTTTCTAACTGCCCACCAGTTCTACAGTGACTCGTAATATTTGAGTTGAAATTTACTATTGTAAAAATATATGGTTAAATGTACATGACATGCGGTAATCCGGCGCCCCCTGTAGTCCGACATCCCAATACAAGTATAGTACATATGTACGTTAAAGTTTCGTCAATGTAAAAAATGGAAAAATGGGATTCAAAACCGCATAAATAGTAAGTTGACAAGGGAGTACAGCATATGATGATCCATGATTTATTATATAGAAAAACAGAAAAGGTATCTATAAATTTAATATCATTTTTTCCTATTGATCTTCAGCAACTTCAATTTCGGTTGATCTGGGACAGTTGACTATTCTAATCCAAACTATTTTAAGTCACTATAAATTATCATACTGTTAGAATACTCATACTTTAACATATCCAATGTAAAAGCCATAATGCTATGCGATCAAGACGTGTTAAAATATTTTATAAGTCGTAGGGAAGTTATTCGTACATAATCACATTAAAAAGTTATTCCGTTTGTTTAACTGTTTGGTGTCTGGAACCCTTTGTCTTTTTCACCCCCAACCGGGCGCTATAATCCACTTAGGATTGAATTATTTACATTTAAATTGCTTGCTTAAATATTCATGCTGTGTCCCAGTTCCAACATTCGTATAATATAAATGATATATTATTACTGTGATCATTTGGATGGTATTGTACTGAGCTCCTTTTATTATGTCCATCGACTATATTATAAGTAATAGCCATTGCATATAGGCTATCTTAACCCAATTGCATAAATATAAGCATTTCATATCCCAAATTGATCAATTTCTTCGGGATAAAGCATGTTTTCAGTGATATATTGGCGTTTTTGTGGTGGAATTGGATGTGATGATGATTTTTCAATTGATGATTATGTGTATATTCGCGGCTCAAATAATATGCCTGGATGAAAACGAGAGTGGAATGAACTATGTAATATATGGATAGTATACATACTAATATATAATTATTTTCGATCTTCACCTCGAATAAAAAAGAGTGCAGCCTCCACATCACGTTTCGCAGACGGAGCCGTTTCCGAAAATCCAAAACCTGAAATCATTTGTAGCCCATCGGTTGGCGGTGAGCAAAAAAACGAGCGAAAAAACGCGGCGAAGCCTTAATTTCTCATCCCATTCCAATGGCGGAAGGAGAGTAAATCACTTTGTGTCTGGAGATCAGGTTGTTACTTCTTTCCACGGGCACGCTCTGATCGATGGGCCCGGCGAATTTTTCACGCGGGCTGCGCTTCGAATGTTAACGGCGTCAGTTTCGTCTTCCTTTAATAATAATGTTCGGCGCTGAGTTATTGCCTCGTACCATTGCAAACCGGTCCAAAGTGCATTTAACCCTGCATTCAAGAAGGGTTCATTCAATCACCTCGCGAGTCCTTGGCTCGTTTTCGAATTATCCGATTTCATGTTCGAGCCGCGAACCAGCCGGCTTCGAGTGGTTAAATACGCTGCATAATCCTCCTCCTGTTAAATTTTGGTCAGATTCATATTATACGTATAAACTCAACCGAACCGATGAAGATTAGCAGCCTTCTTCAAATATTGACCGAATATCAACGAAGCCATATTATCGTACATAGTACACTACCGACAATAAGTTTGGAAACGCTTAATACTTCATCATATGGTATAAACATTTAAATGATAACATAAATTCACCTTTGATATGTAACACTTCACTCAATAAGTTCGTAGGAGATAATTTGGCGTAGAACGTCATAAAACATTTTATTTTTTTATTAGTGGTGTGTTATAACTACAATGTTTTTGGCATTATTTGATAAATCTCTCCAGTTTTCTTATAGGTTTGAGTTTCATTTAGAACAAAAGTGTCAAAAATTTACGGCCCGCGGGCCGCATGTGGCCCATAATTGATGTTTTTGCGGCCCAGCAAACAAAATAAATATCTGGTCTCATTTCCTAATAACCTTAGTTTTCAAAATAACCATACAATACAGTTTAACCTTTCCCTTGCCATGCTAATAAAAAAAACACCATGATATGTATTTGGTACACCATATGGAAATCTGAACCCAGTATCTATTATACACTTAAACCTTTTTTTGGGCGGTAGATACGTTACGGCACAAAAAAAGCTATGACTTGAAGATGCGTTCCATGGATTTTTAAAAACCGCATAACTTGAAACAGCTATATAAAATATATTCAAAATCGCATAAAAAAAGGCAATTAAAAATAACATTTTGGTAACATTTAAAGGACATCTTGCATCTTTGGTGAAATTTTAAGGATATCCAACATCTGGCATCTCAAATGCCAAACATCCAGTAGAGAAATTAGAGAGTTATTTATTTTAATTACAAACTCAAAATCGCTCTCTTCAATGTTATCATTGTTCTGTGTAGATTTTCTCTTTCCAACAATATAATTCATAATGATTAAAGATGTCACTATAGTATTAACTCAAAAAAAAAAATCACAAAATGGCGACTGTTAAAAAAGATTCAGCCGAATCATTTTTTGGCCTTATTTTGTCAGTTTTAAATTTTTTTAAATGGTTAAAATAAATAAATTTTGACATAAATCTAGTAGGAATAATAGAAGATTATATAGAAAAGATTCGTACCCAGTTTGAAGTAAATCAATTAATTAAAACTTATGATGTCAACCGTGTTGAAAAAGGTAGTTTCGAGAAAAACGCGTTAAAAGATTTTATTATGATATTGCCAAGTTGCCGCGTCACTAAAATAGCTGTAACTCCGTAATTAGTTGGAATTACAGAAATTCCTTCGGAAAATGTATTTTTAAAAGTCGAAACATTGGAAAAATGCAAAAAAAACGAAATTATTTTTTTCAAAAATCTAAACCAGAATAAAGGATTAGTGTTGATTATTTATTTCCTATTTTATCCAATATATCCCGATACGTACTCTTTATGAAATTTATAAAAAGGAAAATTGCTTTTAAAAAACCGCATAACTTCAAAATCGCACAAAAAACGGTTGGTTAGGTTGATCTTGCATGTTTATCGGCCATTTTGTTCAGTCACAGTAAATTCTTCCAATGGAGAGGTCGTCGCGCGCTCCTGCCATCTCACGCCGCCACGAATATTAATCGAAAGTTCGTGGAAGCTTATGGTGATTTTGGGCGGTCCGGTCTTTTACTGTCATTCAAAGTCCAAGCGCACTGATGTCCCGATGTCCAATCCAATAGGTTAGCATTTATCTAAACAACCGAATCGTATTTTAGGATTTAATGCGTTTCCCAATGATGTATCCTCGAATTGTGCCCATTCAACGTCGATGAATTTATACACTCGAGATCGACGTCTGGCAATCATCACAAATCCTGTCTCCGTTTTAGTCTCGCACCGTGGGTGTTAAGATCGTCCATCAACCTCGCATATATATTATTCAGCCATGTTTAATATGACAATTAACATCCGAGATGAAAATATAATTGAATCAAATGTCAAACGTATCAAAAATAAACCGTGAATCATAAAGCCTTCATTTCAGATAATTCCCGATGTCGGTTGCTATTTTCAGACAATATTCAAACAATCAATGATTTGAAGCAGCGATTGTCCATGGGATGATGAGGACCCGTTGAGGTCGTGTTATAAATTTCGCTGGGTTTTTTTTAAATAATCTCCATTTGGAATATTGAATATACACATTGAAGCGTTACACACGGAATTCTCTGCCTTTGAATATACATGTTTTTGTTGCGATTTTAATTGAATTTCAATTTATCGACAGGGGCACACTCTGTCTATTGTGCTGTGATTGACTGCTGATTTAAAATCGTTTTTTTTCATACTAAATCGTTTGCGTTAAAATTGAGTACCGCGAGAGTGGATCGAATTCTTCCATTTTTTGCTCTTGTTGTCGCTTTCAATCTATTACTGAGATGTTGGAGATTTCTCCATTCGGCAGAATTGCATTTTGGTATACTTGAATATTGCTTTTGCAGACGAAATTGGTGCGGATTTGCTCTGCGAAATTCATTTAAAAAGCATTTGGAAAGCTCTGAACCTTGAGGCGTTCCATGTGACACTACTAAAATCGCGATATTAAATTTCTTGTATTTAAATGAAATACATAATACATTGGTATAAGCTCTTCTTAGTAATCTGCAAGTATTATATTGTGTTTTGTGTACTGAGAAATACAAGCATGCCCCAGCCTTAATTTTGTTTAACGACCATTTGTGTAGTCGCTAATAAAATATGAATATTTTAGCCGTTATGCCGGGTTTATTTTTCTTCATTACATTCATGTCAAATTTAATTATATACGCAGACAATTTTCTTCGTAAATGACCACTGATATACTTATTATTTTGCTACATTTAAAGCCTCCAAATCGATACAAAGGAAAGGCACATGCGCGCAGAACAAACAGATGACACCCATCAATCTATGAAACCCACGATACTATTCGTGTGTTCAATATAAACCCAATTTGATATGTTAATTCAATATTTTAATGCCATGGTTTATTTTTTTCATTCATCACGCCATATCAAGAATCGACAGCAAACGAGAGTGGAACTCATTCGATCATTCAAACAGCTTCCAACCTGCCTGTCATTCAATTTAGTATCTTTTGTATGACTGTTAGTTGTTTATTTTTTATTTTGCAAGCGCTTGCCAAAATTTCTCATGACTCATTTTATCATCCATACACACTTATTAGTCAGACATAATGCTGAAATATCTTTATTTTTACCAATAAGACTAATTGTTACGCCAACATCCCTCGAAATTCCGCTACTCAAGATGATATCTTGCAACATCAACAGAAAAAACCCATTAAAAGTCCATCTGAAAACTACAATTTTATTGCTCAAACGCTGCTTTTTTATTATGCAAAAAACTCCTTGTGAGTTCACCAGCCCTCCCCAAGGGATCTGATGGAGGATTGAACTTTTTACGATTTCCCGGAACCGGGTTTCATACAAAAAAATCTCATTTTATACAAGGCGCAGATTAGCGAGAAACGGGACGTCTGGAACGACCGCAAATTGCGTCTTTATTTATCCAAAGTCTTAATTTTGCCGAATTAATTAAATAATTACTGCCGTGCCATGAACGCAACATATTTAATGCGGTCGTTGTTAAAATTCCGCCCAATCGCTACTGCTGCGATGGATTATCGCCAGCCGGAAAAAGCGGTGGTTGAAAATGTCTTTTTCAATTTTTCAGCGAATAAATCTCTTTTATCTCGAGTGCTTAAAGCTCGCGTTTGTCATAAAAGCTCCCTGTGAGATTCTCAATCCTCTGGGGAATTAATCCAGGCCGAATCCAAAATAATACTTACATCGTAGAGCAAGGGTGGCGTAGGGTTTTGCTCTTATGGTTTGAGATTTTCCCGATTACGATGTGTCCATGCGAAGATCCGTTTATGGACATAGACTATGTTCTGTGGACATGTCCAGGCATAGAGTCCGATCGCAAGGCGCTCATTCAAAGTGTTAGCGGTCTGAAAGGCGGACCGATTGGACACACAAACCTTGTGGCGTACTATTTTATGGATTTTCTTCACCATTTTTCTCTCTCTCTCTCTCGTCTCGTCCCGTACGGCCTCGTTTAAATTCTGCCACTCAATATTTCAACTTCCAAGTATTGCATCGTCGGCTATTTCTGGGATAACTTTCTTTTATGAATGCTGGATAATCAATGCGGGCGACGGCACATTTATGCTTTTAACAAATGATTAATTTTTGAGTCAAATTTGGGTCATTTTTTATCAAATCTATCAATGTTCGCATGCGATGATCGATTTTATAAAATTGCACAACATTGAGTGCACGCATTCGTGTAATGTGCGTATTCATTTCGCAACACAAATCAAAGAGGAATTGACGTAATTAATTTGATAGGTGCGCTTTTCAATCGCGATTGAATGCATATGCAGTATAAAAACATAGTTGAATGCACTTTCGATGCGTTCCATTATAATTTCGCGATAGTATGCCAAATACTGTTAGATTTTTATTCGGGCCCGAAGCAATTTATGTTCGATCGTATCGAAATATGGTCTATATTTCTGGATAATCATCTGAAATATTCCCACAGATACACAGTTGATGCTAGTAAAAACTTTGATTTTAATTGATCGTTTTGATGATAATATCGGCGTATAGTGTTTATGTATTGCATGATTAATCCATGGCTTTCCATTGTTTGTATCCTTTGAATATTTGCAAAATTTTCATTTCGGCACAATAAGGAATCATTCTTCGTCGTAAAAAGACGAACAGCAGACTCTTGAAGCTATTCTCGCTCGAAGGAGTCAGATCTGGACCAGCTCTGGTTTTCCTGATCGCTGAACCCGAAACGTAACCGTTCACCATATGCCGCGGATCAAGAAGCGTCCAGAATAAAGAGCTTCTTAACGAGCGCTCGGGTGACCATGCGTTCGGCGAAAATCAATAATGCGAACCACCGTTTCGGAAACATCTCCCTGGATTTTATTCCCTTTGTCTCGCCGTGGGAGCATTATTAAGGCGTCTACTAGTCATGCTTTTATTTTTCACAATGGCGGATCCCACGGTGCCATTTTGTCGTACGTCTGCTTCGATTTTTATAGAGCAGAATATTGTAGACTCGTAATCCGAATGTACATTAAGTTCTGCGAATCGTTGCTTTTATTTACAGTATGTCGGAACGTGCTTCGGTAAATCACTTCGTTATAATGGGATCAATGCTCAATTTGGGTTCATTTTCTTCAGATGAGAAAAGAGGGCCCTCAGACGAAGGAAGGCTTTCAGGAATAAATCGCGTGGGCGATATATTTGTGGGTATATTGGATACGAAGAAGGAGGAAAATAATACACCCCGGGGATGTTAATGTATGGCTTCGAGCAGAACACAATTTCCAATTCAGACAAAAATAAACGTGGAAGCTGTGGGTTTTATTTTATTTTTATATTTCATTTAATTCAAAATGGAAATATTCTAAATATATACATTTATTGAATCCAGATTTTTCAAGCACCCTTCAAACGCATTTTATATTCGCACTAAAATGTTATGTATAATTATTTCTTTGAAGTCATTATATTTCTATATTCAACATTAAAATCCTTTATTCTGTTTTCTTAATATGAAAAATATGATAATAACACATTTTTCTTCGTATTTATTATGTGACGTGGGCGATCTCAATTGAAGACTTTTCTAGGGATGAAAAATTTTCGCATCGCGGGTTTTCATCGATGTCCACGTCCAGAATTCGTAATTTTGTAATAAAAATCTGAGTATTAACCCACTAAACAATGCTTCAATAATTTATATATAAATATAAATAATTTAATCCGTTGTTGAGTAATCCCGCAAATGCTGCGATCGAACTCGGCAATATCGTACCGTAAACGTACCCCTACACGTTTAAATACTGTAGCGTGATTGAAACTGAGATTCCTGAATCTGGAAGTAATTGAGATTGAGGAATCTTCATTTATTGAAAATGTGTAAGAAATGGGATTCACTTTTTTTTATTAATCCGTGGATTATGAATTCCGCATATGTTGCAAACGGACTCGAGTGATAAATAATGAGTATTTTCGCGCATTGAGTGCTGAGATTAGTGAATCAGAGACGAAGACGCACATTGATGCGTCTCATCATACACTGGTACATCGATGGCAATATCGTGCTGTAAAGGCACCCCTACACGTTTAATAATTTTGCAATATTGCAAAAAGCGATAAATGGCGCTTCATTTTCAATGCAATGCTTATATTATTTTACTAATATATGATCTTTTTTCTTCTTTTGTTACGTTTCAATTGTATACTTAAAACTCAGCGTGGTCCCAAAAGTGATTCTATTTGAACCGCTATTATGGAGCCAAACAATATCAACAGTGTCGAGGTTCATTTATTGATATACAAGCTTTATTCACACTGCGCGGTCTTCAGATAAAAGTATCTCTATTGTGTATCATCTCATTTCAGATTTATCTTATTTTCCTATTTATCATTCCTAAATCACTTGATCTCTCACATGTATGATATTTTTGAGGCCAAGGTACTATGAAATACGATCATGCGGTGTTGACATCAGCAGATTTAATATCATCATCCAGACCAAATACGGTCATATCGAATAATAAGCTTAGTTATGTAAAACGATATTTCAAATAGAAAATCATGGAAGCTAAGGAGATTTGCATTGGTTACACTTGTTTTGGCGGATCCTGTATGAAACTTCTAATTTTTTCACATGTTAATATCTCTTGAGTAAACACATCAATTAATCGTCGTTCCAGCTTATTCAGAAGGATGTTTATACAAGAACCAAAGTAATCTTTCTGAATTTGTCAAATAATCATCTTGGCGGATTTCTTATTATGAATTTGTATAATCCGTTTGGCCATGCCGACATGACGCCTCATTTATATTCTTTTGAGATTTGTTTGATGTTTTTAACGCTCCATCCAAAGAGGATCGCTGTTTCAATCTTTGATCTGCGATTGGTTCGATTTAAATTATTTTTTGTATACATAAATTGATTGATGGTTCCCCGAGTGCAGCGACAGGAACTAAATCCGGATGAAGATGGATGATCTGCGAGCTGTGTAACATCGCCGACGACGCTCTGTGATCATAGGATAATTGGAATACCAGGAAGCCGCAATTTGATGCCATAGTCTAGGCTGCGGCATGAAGAGAACCTAATCACCGATTGTGCGAGGAAGATTGCTCTCATTCAGATTTGGTTCACATTGGGGGACATCGTGGAAACGTAATTGATTATGGACAATCTCAATGGCTTCCAGAGAGCTGAATTGAGGCAATTTCATCGAGACACGTGCTAAAACCTGGCGTTTTGTTGCTAGAATATATGCGTGATTGGCGATCACATGACCCAAGCGCCACTTGGCTGTGATACGCATTCGAATGAATGATTGATACGTGATAATTAGCATAGCAATATAAGCCTCTGCTTATTTTCATGTAAGACGCGCCATTGTGTGACTCCAACTGCTTTTTAATTATATAATTTGCATCAGCATATATTTCTAATAATCAAATGATATTGATCAAGCACAATGGGGTTAGTTCCTGGAATCGTTGTTATGCACGGAATTCAAATCCGGATTCTAGAAAAAATCTATATATTAGTTGAAAGTACAGCAAAACGTAATTTTAACGTAGATAGGATCGCAATTTCTATGAATGTTTCGGATGCTCAATCAGTAGCTGATCCTTAAAGGATGTTAAAAATATGTAAAGCTAAAGAAAGCTTAAATCTCAGGGATAGGAATAACAAGGATCTCTCAATGCTTGGGGATTTTTGAAAGAGAAAAAACAAATAAAAGCAAAAAGATTAAGTTAACATACAGACAATCCTTTTCCCTTTGCGGTTCCATGTCTCACATATGAAGAAATCGATTTTTCCGATGTTTTTCCGATGGGTTCCATGTCGAAACATTGTGAAATGTAAGCCGGTTTTTTAAAAGGAATACTTGTACAGTCAACCCTTCTATAGCGTCTACTTCTATACAGCTTTTATTGTAGGATATTCAGTGACGCTAAACTTTTCAGTGAATCACCGGCGTTGAATAACGTTCCAGGGATATTTTCCAAAATACATTTCCAAGTAAATCGATGTACATATTTTTAATACACGTATAATGGACACAAAGACTGAAAGAAACGTTTTTGAAACGTATATAATGCATATATAGCGCGCTAACACACGAGTCCGTTCTTCTTTCGGATTATGTGTAGCTGGATGGATGGATGAGGGTGGACGGGCATCGGACAAAAGACTCTCTTCTTTAAGTATTTTTTTATTCAGCACGAGAGAGAGAGAGAGATTTGGCTACGAGAAGGACATCTTCCCGCAGCCAAGGCCAACCGACGAATCTTCCCGACTCCCGCTTCCTGCGCGTCACCATCCAACCCGTAACGGTGCACGCGCAAGAAGCGATAGGTCGGTGATCACAGGTCCAATATTTCCGCAGCGCCACAGAAGATGGCGCTGTTAAAATAGTACATTGCATCTAAAGAGAGACGGAAGATGTCGCTCTTAATCTGGCGAATTAAATCCACTCAGATTAACAGCGCTATAGGGATGTTAAATCGCCAAATACAATTGAAAGAACCTAACCCAAAATGCTGTATTGGTGCCTAACTTACTATAGAGTGGTCCCTATCTCGACGCTATAAAAGGATTGACTGTATTCAGCTAGTACATACAATATATGCAAATCAAACCAGCTCGTCAAGTAACAATAGCTAACAGTAGTTCAACGTCTATATATTGCCACGCCGTAGAGACGTAGAGAAGACCAAGCCTTCCCGCGGCCAAGACCTTTGGTCGAACATCATGATTTAAATGGCTCTCATTAAACAGAAATCAAAACAGACTTAAACTCAAGCTAAATCTATCTTGCTGTGACTCTCCACACATATTTTATAGCCGACCTATCTTGATATTTTCCAGATTGTTCTTGAAGACTTTCGTTCTAAACTTTTGTATAACCTTGATTGGCGTCATTATCCGAGTTCTTTACAAAATCTCTCCTTCAATGTGGGATAAAAATAATACCGCATACAACGACGTTTCGATATATTGATCCATGGATGCTTACACCATGGCGACGATATTAATTTTAAAGCGGGTCCTGTTCGACCAAAATGTGCATCGCCGTAGACCCATTAAACTTTACTATGACGCTTTAAACTGGCCTGGCGCCAAATTTCCGCAAGGGTTTGTTTTGTCGATACGTTCCCGAAGTACCCCCCAGCATGAAAATCTAATAAATCAACATGATTATTTTTCAGAACTTGAAATCTGACATCATCCCTTATAGCGCCGCGCCCAATCCTTAGTAATGCTGCCTTTTGTAATGGTGCTCTTAAGAAATTGCCACTCGTGTATCTTACCCCTCATTAATTATTCATGCCCTTGCGAATATGCGACGACGTAAATTTGAGGCGTTTATAATTTTGCGCGAAACATGAATATTTAAATTGATAAATTGTGTTTTAATAGCGACCTCATATTATTTTAACATTTGCCGTTTTAATTTTTCGCCAGGCTAAATGTTGCCGACGTTCGTAATGTCAAAGCGGACATTCGAAATGCATTCACGGGCGAATTTTAATTAAATGCTTGTGTGCCATGAATGTTTTCAATGGTACCGACATTTTCGCAAAGTGCAATAATTGCGCTCTGTAATCAAAAGCAAATCCATTGGAAATGCTGCGAAATATCATCGGGATCAATCGGCCATTTTGATCAGCCACATTAAATTCTTCCGTTGGAGAGTTCGTCGAATATCGGGTTTCAAATCGGAACAGCGATTGACTACGCAAATGCGAAGATCTGCTCGGGTCATTATTAAAGCGTTTATAATTGATAGAGATTATTCAGCGATTTATTCATGTTATTTATAGTGAAATAACTCATGCACGTATACAGCTGATGGTCTAATCAGGGGGTGCTTTTTATATGGGGTAGCAACAAGTATTTGTTGCGTCGAAAGCCATTCTATTTGTGGGTCGCTTCTTGTATTCTATTAGATTTATTTATTTAGACGCCTTGCGTGATACCAAAGCATTCTTTGTCTATTTTACCCACTCGATTCGTTCTTTTTCATGCGTTCCCCAATCGATAAATCGATCTTTTGAAATACACCCTTCTTTGTATCGACTGTAATTTCGTATTTGTGATATGAAAAGGATTTTTCCCCCCTGATTTGTATGGTTTAAAATCTCGAGGGTGCGTCAAAGACTTTGGCTTTGTAGATTCTCGGTAAAGTGAAATATGGGCGTCTCCTAATTAAGTTTTAAGCTCTCTCTCGTCAGTCTAACAATTATTTAATTAAGTGCGTCTTCGGAGAATGCGAATTCGTTTCTGATGTACCAAATTAAATCAGCAACTAGGAGATGACCTCAGAGTTGCGAGAATTCACCGGCGATTGCCCTCTCCAGACGTTTGGTTTCGTCTATTAACATATTTTTTGTGGATCCATCTCTAGGTATCTAAACGAGGAAGATTGAATGTAGTTCCAGGGCTTCTCAAATTATCGATCGTTCCTTCAGAGACGAATTCTTCGCACGATTGGGACGATTCGCTCATCCGTTCGGAACTCGTCCTGTAGCCTTTTCACATACCGTGTTGGTGGATCTGATAGATCTAAAATAGACGTTAATGGGTTTCCCATTCACGGAAACGAGAAACTAACAATGGATTATTTTTATGTGTTTTTTTTTTCATTCAAGGAGGAAATGACTTGCGTGTTTTTCTTGTATTCGACGAAGATACGATCTAATGTTTGCACAACCTTTCATAAAACGACAATGAAATTAATTCATTCCATCATGTATGATCTCAACGTAAGTTGTTACAAATACAGAATAAATCCAAATGCTCCAAATCAAATTGAAATTTGAAACACTGGCAAAAGTTACTGTCGATTCAACGAGCTTTTTAAGCTTGGAATGCTATATTTTTGCATGCACTATTACTTATCTATTGTGCATGCATTATGAATCTTTCATGTTAAAAAATGCATCATTTCATACAATCCCTGAATAATACGGCATATTTACAATACGATTTTGCTCTACAATACAAACAAAAGCTACATTTAAACATCATTATATCAAACGATCATTGTAATGGAGGCAGCTGAAAGCTGTATGAATGTAATTATAATAATTGCGATGTCTATAGGAGGCTTTAACGAAGTTCATATCGTAAATATTAGGCTGAAATTCAAAGGACGATAGTACAATTGCAAACGATGAAGTTGATAAATGCTTTGATATAAACTCCATTAAGAAAATCCTGGAAAATTTCAAGATGTTGCTAGAGAAATTTCCGAATTTTCGCCAATAATGATCATTATTTTGATCAATCTATAATATATTTCTCTGCATATTTTCACATTTGTGTCGCAAATACGCGACGATATATGAGTCAATGACCAACGTGGACTCCGTAGATCAATCTTCGAAGATTGATCCAAGGCTGTGTCGAATCCCATGTTCGAATGATTAATACGTACATTTTTATCTACCGTATAAAATTACGACCACCGTTCTAGCCTACTCGGAATGCTGAGGTTCGAAATGTTATCTAAATTATAGTTTCTAAAGTTGTGAATGTGCTCGCGGTGGTTGTACGTGGATACACTTATAGACATTGGATTTTTTTAAATTAAAATCCTAGGAATCCTGTTCGCATCCGCTGACGGCCATTGTATGATTTATCTCTTGAAACGGAATATTTTCCGCGTATTCTCTCTGGACCTGGATTTTTTCTGTAGCGAACCCGATATAAAAATGGCTTCAAAAACGTTTGACAATTGCACTTTTTCCCCGAAAATATTCGATAATTTTGAGGCCTTGTTCAGTTTCGAATCGATTTTCACTTCGGCTGCGTTTTTGAATCGTTTTTCATTAAAGCTATGCTCCAGTAAATAAGAAGGATGCGGCAACACCACCCAGTTTAATTCTCGTATTTTATCCCGTGTCAATTTTGCTTTATGAGGGTGTCTATTAACCTGAAGCAATATCGTCTTTTTTCTATATGCATGATGCAAAACTTCTAATTATCGACAATACACTTGCATAGTTACAGTTTCATTAATTTATAATAAATTATTATATGCACAAAATAACAATTTTCATAATTAATCCGGATTTTAAAAATTCATAGCAAGTATTTCGACACTCGTTTGCTCAAGTTGCGTTCAATCAAGGCGTGTGGTACCCATCCTACCCCATAACATCCATCCTATTCATTTTGGCGATGAATTTTAAATGCGCTTGCATAGTGATCCATGAGTAGTGTTTCTTCACGAGAATTATGCAAAATTGAGAATTTTCATTTCTTGAGAATTTTTCTGATCTTGAAATTTTTATTATATAATAGCGAATACCCGGCATGCGTTGTAATGCCATAAACGCTTATTAATTATCTGAAAAGAAACGCAGTACGTAGTTTATTACTTCAGGTCGCGTGTAGCGCGTGTCGAAGAACTTTATTTCATCAAAAGCAATATGCGCCAACATGGTGCATCCATATAACATTTTTACTATGCATATCTTATTCCCGCTAGTATAAACAACAAGTTGACAAAGTTTTATCGCAATCGGATGAGCGGTATGGCAGCGCATTAAATACGGACAAACAAACATTGATTTTTATGTATTAGATAAAATCAAATTTGTACGATTTTTTTTTATTAGGGTTTTAGATATGACAAAAAAATGTTCATCTCTTAATTTCAAACTCGATTTATCTTGTTTAAGAAACAGAAGTTATGTACATTTTCTGTTGAACTAAAACTGATAAAAAAAATATTTTAAATTTAGAGTATGAAATTTGTAAAACGGATTTTAGTGCATCGTAACCAACATTTGAAAGTCCTCCCGTTCTCAGTTCATCCCTTAAGCTTCTATTGCCCTATTTAAATATCTGGAACCAGTAATGGCATCTGCAGATTGTTACCATTTCACCGTAAACATCGTTGAGTGTTTAATTGGATTTTGTGGCATTTCAATCCAAATGTAAAATGCGGCATACTCAATGCCGAATTCAAGACTTAGTTAGTTTCGGAATTGATTGGAAGATTAATCCAGGAGAAGAGGAGTGGATTAAAAGAAGCTGAAGATCATAGTCTGAAAGCGCTATTGGATGATATGGTACATTGCAAAACGATTAAATATTGGTTCAAATAAGTCATGGAAAAATTCATAAGGCTGTTCATTGGGCTTTATATCGATTTTTATTTCGAAAAATGTCATGGATAGATCCTTGTCGGTCAACAATATCCACTATAAATGACATTGTATAATTATCTGTTTCAATGGAGAGATTTGTCTCCAATAGATTATCATATTACAAAAAAATATGAACTTGAAAATTCCTAGAAAATTTCATATCATTAGTGATCCGATTGTTGTCTGAAAAATTACTACACAGGTCTTTGTTATAAATTCAGATTATCAAACCGATAAGGATCATATTTCACCTTACTTTTCATGCATGTCTCAAATATGCGCAACGACTTTTAGCTTTCTCCGACAATCGCCCAAATGCCGCGTATCGCCAAAAGCCAATCCGCCAAAAAAGGACCCCGACTCTATCGGAGGACATCGCCTTAAATACGATCGCATATCCAGAATATGAATGAGCCGATCGAAATTCACAAAGCGCATTCGCTAATTGATATTGCAGTTCCGTTCTATCGGACACAACGAATCAAAGCAGCCGAGTTAATGCCACCAACTCGAAGATTAAATGCAATTAGTGTCCATGTCAAACAGTTCGACGAACCGAATGGTACCTGCGGCTGTACATTGTTATTTTTTCGGTCCCCTAATTGAATTTGATCGAATTTCGATTTCGGACACCGTAAAAATGCTCAATTTCGATTCGATGAGTGGGATATTTCCGTTTTATCGAACGTTTCCTAAATCTGCTTGAATAGTCATTAAGACAAGATAAAATTGCATGCAATCGAATTAAATTCTCAACGTTTTTCATTATAGCAAACGCCTATCAATAAGTGCAAGCGGCGAGTTGCAATAAAATAGCATGGATTTGCTTAGGTCTTGACTTTTTGTATTATTTTACAAAATTGTATAATATGGACAAATTCAGTTAAATTTTCATTACATTTGAGGATCACTGGCATATAGACAAATAGGTGTGGTTGAGAACATTTTTAACATCGTCCAAGACGTTTCCTCATTGCTCGAAATCGTGTCTGCGATGAATCTCATCCATTCCAAAAGTCGATGCGCTGATTGAATCTATCCAATATTAATCCTGTGATATTCACACATTTCCATACAGGATTAATTATTTTATTCCTTTATGCCAATTAATTTTTTGGGCATCCAAATGTAGCAAAGCTTCGTAATTGGATGAAGTTGTACAATAAACTTTCAGTACAGTAATGGTCACTTCACTGCAGCAATCGGCATGCTAGTAAACCATGCACAAGATATCACGCTCGTGGAATCCACCCATTAAAGATTTGAGCAATGTCAGGACCGGCTTAGTTACCACGTCACTAATTTTTAAAAAATTTAGACTAAAATAATCCCTTAAACGAACTTCACCGTTCTTAAATAGAATTTGTTTGATTGTATTCATTTGATAATACCCAATGAAATTCCATAATGAAAAAAATACGGTTCGAAGTCCTGGTTTTAAGGCATACATAATAATAAAACATGGTTGATCTCTGGTTATATTAGAGATTTAAATCAATAGGATCAACTATACAATGGAATAATATGATGGACCGGGATTTTTAACGTTTTTTATCGTACAATCTATGAATTTTTACATGCTTCATGGGGGTTCATCATACCGAAAGGTCGCTATAGAGAACGAACAGACATTTGATGCATATGTATAATTTCTAGGAATGGTATTAGAATACAATAGAACCCTGTACTTGTCGTTTCGACTGGCATCCCTCATATCGTATCGATGCACACAATTGCATTGAGCTCATGATTGCAAGATGCATTAACGTGGTGGGCGCTGCTCGATAAGAGGATGGACAAACAATGACGAGGAATCCAATCAAGTCGAATCGGGCCGATTACAATGGAAAACAATTTACGGAACAGTCCACATGTGGAATTCCCGAATCGTTATTTATTTTGCTCCTCTCGGAGGCCGGCTTCAAAGCGCTGTTCTTCCATATCAGATTTCTGGAAGGCGTCACAATGGATATAACAAGATGACTTGCGCTTTTTTTGACACGGGTTCTCACCAACACCCCGCGGCTAGTTTGTATTCTATTAACATATTTTTATGCTCTGTATAGCAGGTACGATGCGCCCAAAGTGGACATTGAAACCCATCCGTCTGGGTTGGATGCGGGTGGACAAAATATCAGACGAATCAATACTGCCGAATTCTAATTGGATTGGCCTCCTTTTGGCAATGATATAATTACTATGAATCGAATTGTAATAATGGGAATTTTTACAATATTACTGCATTGATATGATATACTATCTATGTCGATATATATACATACGGGGTTTTAGAATGTCATATAGCGTACTAAATACATAGCATCGTAAGGGAAAGGTTAAACGCCTCAGTATTTAATAATGAAAATCGTTTAGGGTCATCCAAGTGTGATGTCTAGATATCAGCACCGTATAATATTGACCCATTATGAAAACAGTAAATGGACAAAATATGTAATCGACACATGATAGCAATGACACATACGGAAGAAACGCAAGATTTGTATTATTTTTATCAGCAATTTGCGGTCAGGATTTATCGAATTACAACAAATTATACATTGGCTTGTCTAAACGGGCTTTAAATTTGATTATTAGGTATATTATTAATAAACGTATAGAAGATAATGCATTGAATCTATGATCGACGAGCGCTGCTTGCCAATGGCGCACGTATTGCTGCAGTCGTACACAGTTCTATGATTGCGTTCAACGATGCTTTACACATTTGGATGCATTTATTATAATATCTGAATTTTGGCACAATTCGTGCTGTGCGCTTAACCACAGTGTATGTTTTCCTGTTTTGGCGTCATCGTTGACCGCAATATTTTTTCTCATAATGTCGTTTCTTATGGCCATCTTGCCCGCGTTTCACATCGTTTCAAATGTTCATCACAGGATGGCGTCGTGAATCGTGACGTTTTTATATATTCTTAACTGTTTATGGCCGTGCCCGCGTTTTTGCATGATTAAATCGGCAGTGAAATGATGACCGCGTGAGCCCCCATTTTCGCATAACACCATCAATGTGTCTGATAAAATTCCTTTCTGCTGAGACGCGGACTAAAACTCGCCAAATTCCCGATTTCCCGACAAATTATTTATTTCCGTCGCTGCAGATGAATACTTATATACTATAATACTTTGATGTGATTCTTAATTATATTATGG
The DNA here is from genome assembly GCA_008973525.1 of Stenopsyche tienmushanensis. Taxonomy (NCBI): domain Eukaryota; kingdom Metazoa; phylum Arthropoda; class Insecta; order Trichoptera; family Stenopsychidae; genus Stenopsyche; species Stenopsyche tienmushanensis. The sequence goes on from WACJ01000543.1 coordinate 375,408, forward strand.
AGAAATACAAAAATTTTGAAGCCCGTATCTATTATATTTCATATCGATATTCCCATTATTAGAGTCGAAGTGTAGTAAATACATCACCGGTAGGGAAGGTTAATATAACAATTTGAAAAACATATATGTACTCTATATATGCATACATAGATTAGAAAGTTACTGCCCCTAGGCGTTGCCTAAGCTCGCCAATTAGTAGTTACGCCACTGTTTCCAAGCGTCCAGATATCGGTGGGAATGTCGCGATTTAATAGCTTTCATCGTGCTGGTGAGGTGTACGATTTTTTTTAGATAAAAATTTCAATCCCGAATTTTTCGGGAGTGCGTTTACTAATCCCGGGATTCATCAGCACCTAAGACTGTCCGGGATCCCGGGATTGAATTCCCTAGTTGTGGCTATTGATAAGTTCTGGATTTGTTTCCAGCAAATCTCGTAGAACCGGCAAAAACGGCACATATTTTTGGCACTATCAATAGATTAACGCATAAGTTCGCTATGCGTGCTGAAAATGCGAATCCGGATCGCAAAGTGTTAAGATGTCATGTCTTTCAACGGTTGTAGGTGATCTCCATGGGATTTTATTTAAGGGATGATCTGAATGCGGATTTTAAATACGAGTACACCCAAATTTGTTGGGACCCATAAATCCATAAACTAACCCACTATATCAATATATTATTATGTGCGTTACTTTCGGGCCGACTTTATACCGTCTCATTTTCACGACGGATTGATTACTCGACTGTAATTTGATTGTCGGTCTAGTTATACAGCAATATTAAATTTATGAGGATGACGGGATACTTTTATACACCACTTGTTGGAATAAATGATAAATCTATTGAATATAGGGCACGCCCGCCGGGGGGACAATAGGGGCGGATGAGACATCCCCGAGTCGATAAATCTTCATCTTTTAAAACTTAGCGTTATTTTCATGTCGGATGAACGCCTGTACGTAAATATTTTTAGTGTGACTCAGTCTGAATGCGTTCGATTCTCGGAATCTCATCGAATACAATCCTTTTTATAAATCACTTTCTCCAATCGTGTCGGTGTGGATGCTAGATTCGTATAGAATGGGAATATCCGAGGAGAGCGCAACCCAAAAGTTTATCGACGAAAGAGAAAATGTCTCAATTAAAATTAATTATCAAAACTTGTAACAGTTCGAAAGTTTAATTAAGCATATAAAATGAATTTATTCTGTTTTTCAGTCTGGGAAATTCAGTTTATTTGTGCCGTTGCTCAATGATTCCCGGAACGTTCTCATTTATTCTGAAACTGTACGAATATTGCAGAATATCAATATGAACTGTATTTGCTCCGAAGGAACAGTATTAATAATTCGATCGATTATTGTCGATATAACTTAATATCGCTCAATATTCATAATGTAAAAACGAACATTAGAATTATTCCTACTTGTGTCATTCCACTACCGCACCTTATTTTACTGCGGGCAGGGTCTTCGTTTCCTTTTACATAATATTTTACAGAATAAAATACTTATGGTTCCGCATTACTAAGTATCAAGATAGCAATTTTCATAGCGAAATAAACCATTTTTTCCGGGGTTTTTTTGGTACGTGATATCACTGGCTTCCTTTTGTATGCTCGCATGCTTGGTCCATTTCCCCGAGAGCTTATTTAAATATGTATGAATATAGATATTAAAATGAAAGAATTCTCATATAACGTTCAAACATCGACGTCATAGTGCAAGCACTTGCAGTTTGTTGGAGGATTGAGGAAGCTTCTTTGTCCATTCATATCGTCGGTATTATAGTATACATTCACCTTGCTCTCTTGATATTGATGGCATATCTTTTGATTTTTATTTCAAAAAGATCACTCAATGGGTCGTCTGGGTGACGGCTTGAAATTTGTAATTGAAAGCAACGCGCCTATTTTATTATATATTACACAATATTTTTTTCAAGCGAAATTCTTACACAATGTAATCCAATTCATAATTTTCTTGGCAAAGGACAGGATTTTATATTCATTAAATTTCGTCTCTGATAACGTCGATAATCCCAATAACATACATCATGTTTCATGCTTTTGGAGCCCTTTATGAAAAACGTTATTTGCATGCATCAAGGGGATAAATGTTTATTTTAGACATTTGCGTCGAATCTTATCAGCGTTTTAAACTTTGTTCAATAGTTCGACTCGGTAAGATAAAGTTCGTTCTTCTATGAACAGTTTAAGTATTTCAGTTTGGACTTCGTCGGGATCTGGAAATTTAACATAAAATATTGCGATAAGACGTTGATGCTCCGTTGAGTAATTTCTATATCGACATTTATGAGGGCGATTCAAATATAACTGGGAATTTCGCTTTACGAAATACAAATGGAGTATTTTATTTTTCTGCATATTAGAAAAATAAAACTTGCATCGGATAGGAAGCTTCTTGATTCCGGCTAGAAGTAGTATCCATTGTTGCGCAACGTTTTTTCATAAACGACGATGTAAAATCAAGTGAAATTTTGAAAAGACAATTATAATGGGAACACTTGCGTTAAAATCTAGATTTGGTCTCATGTGACTATCATATGTTTATAGATGCATTAGGAGGGTAACGATTTCAAGACAACGCCACGGTCGAACAATACGTACGCAATTGGTCTTCGTAGCAACATATTTTTATATATGTACCAATAAATTTGTATAGCAATATTCCGGATTTCATTTGAATCCCCTTCGTATATTATGATTATTATCGACGACCTTGCCTAGTATATTGAACATGTTGCACAGAGGATCATGTATATATGAATTTAAGGCAAATTTGACACGTCCTTCAAACATATATAACCAAAATGATAAGGATAATCATGATTTAACTAGAAAAAAAAACACGTTATATATGAGATCTATCACCTTGCGCTTTTTATTCGTCTTTCGTAAATTTGCCACTTAACAATGTTATACATTTTCGTTCTTTTTCATGCTAGCGTGTTAATTTTACGATCGCTTTTATGCGGAAAAAAAGCAATGATAAGCGCTTTCAGCGTTTAGGAAAAACACGTTTTTTGCTCGTTGGTTAACGTTTTTGCCGTTTTATACATCTGCTGTTTTAAAGTACGATTCCGGGAAGTAAAATTATCTATAAATACAGTTTTTCGCATATGATTATAACTGTTGAATCGTTCTCGTTTCAACGAGCACTCGCTTGCCAATCGAAAGTGTTCGAATGGATAGAGAGAATGGCGTGATGATGTCATCGGCAATGGGCGCGAGATGCAAACGGTCCCATCCGAACCTAGTCTACCCACGATCGAATCGAAAATAAAAGTAAATTATAAATGGCTCTTCAGCAATTGATGCACAGTCATCCCCGTGGCCCTATTCAAAATCTATATCGCGTTTTTTTTCACCCACATTGTGGATTGAAACCCGTTTTTTAGTACAATTTGTTTTCTTAATCCCGTATTTAAAGTGTTATTACCGACTGTAATGGGATATAAGCGGGATGGGAATTGATAATCAGATTTTAGATGCAGATCAAACGGTTAATTAATAGATTAGGCAGTTATACTCCTGATTGAGCTATTATGTTATCTAATCCATTTTTTTACATAATATACAATAATAATTCAATTCTTCGATATTTTTTGTATAAATTTTGCAATAGTGCACTGCAAATGGCAGTGCCAATGAACAGTTAAATGCAGCTGCGAGGCATCATGATTGCAAATCTGATTTAACGACCTCATTTTGTGTTTAAATTTCATTTCTAGAGAATCTTGAGCCATAAAGCTGGTTAAAACGTTAGTCGGTTCTGTTCAAGCTTTTTTGCATGATTCGCAGAATTGATCCGAGGTAAATTTTGTATTAAAATTATTTCTGGAACGGTAGCTAAGAGGAGCATCCATAATTTATCCACCCTAATATATTAAAATGCAAAAATATCCGCTGTAAATTTGTTAAGAGATACTCCAACATATAGGGATTTTATCCTTGAAGCGTTGATTTAAGATTCTCCTCAATATGCCAGAAAGCAGAAACATTTGTAAACATGAAAAAATTGATCATCGTTAAGTGATACAATTTAAATTAGCCTTGGGTACGCATTTATTCCCGTAAATGGCGCAAAAAGCCCCAAAAGTGGACGGAGCGGCCGCAAAGTCTGTGTGTTCAACCGGTCCGCTTTTCGGAACGCTGACATGACGAATAAGCGCCTCGCGGTCGGACACCATACCCGAACGTATCTACGGAACGATTACGAACTTTAGTTACAAAACGAAGTTGTCTCAAGAAGACTGATCGGATAGGTTGTTTAAAATTTAAAGTCAATCAGTATTGATTCATGCAACTATCGCCTGGGTTTGCATTCTGCGTTTTGCGCCCCAAACTCAGCTGCCAAAAAGTAGAACAATTAATTTTGATAGATTTGGGACGCAAAATTGCAAGTTTTCCTAAAATTTGGATATTAAGCGAAATCATTATTTAGCGATATGACCAAAAATGGTCATATTTTCTGATGATCGAATAAAAGGAAATGGATGGAAATTTCTTTGAAAAATTCTTAAGAGAATTTACAAGTCCAGAATTTTGAAAAAAAACCATTTTTTTGCATATTTTTAAAGTTTAGAAGACGCGGTAACTGAGTCGGTCGGATACTATGTTTGTCAACACGGTTGACATGATATATTAAGTTTTGATTAACTGATTTAATTCAAATTTTCTACAAATTTTTTTTATATAACCTTATATCGTCTCTACCAGATTTATGTTAAAATTTTATTTTTAACTATTTAAAAAAAAATAAAACTGAAAAAATAAGATCAAAAAATGATTTTTTTTAAAAACAGCCGCAATTTTGCGAAAACAATTTTTTTTCTCTGAAGTAAGAGCTATAGCCATATTTTTATCAATTAAGAATATTTTTATTTTTATAAATTTTAGATGACTAGAATGATTAGAATCGTGTCAACCAAGACACACCCTTTTTAACCCTTTACTCTTTAACAGCTTATAATATTTTTAAGCGACATTATTCGTGTAATTTTTGCATAAATGTCAATACAATTTTGGCCACATCTACCGAAGCCCTAGCCACTTTGTATCGAAAGTAGTTGATGTTTATTTTACAATGATTAACATAAACTACTTGTATACAAAAAAGCAGATTTGTAGATTTTAATTTAATGCCGATATGTACAATTATTCAGGTTTCGAATGTTCGCATAATCGAATTCAGGTAGTTATTAATGTCCGCAGATTGGTATATGACTATAACTTTCCCACATATTTGATGATTCTTCATATGTAGTGTAACGTGGGCGCCCTCTGCCGAATTTCGGGGCCCAGTTATCTTCGCCGCGGACCGGTCGATTCTCTTTCTTCGATCCTTCCGGCGCGCGACGGTATCCTCAGCGCGGGTTTTCCAATAGCCCACGGCTGCCGCGTCTCCCGAAACGTCGGCGAAAAGGATTCAAATAATGGGGAGGGGGTGGTGGATGGTGAATCTTCGGACGATGAATTTCAAAGATGGCCTCTTCTTTTGAATATTTTATTGTCTTCACTTGTAGAGGCTACGGTTGCGAGGCGTAGACCGAGTTTCAACGCTGCTAGCTCAACCAAAGTTATGTCGGGGACTCGGGACTCGGCACTGACTCTATCAGTCGTCGAGCCGAAGCTCGACTCCCGAAGGAGAAGAAGACTTTGACGGTCGTCGAGCCGAAGCTCGACTCCCCAAGGAGAGCTTGACTTGCTGTATGGTGCTCTGCACCTCTTTTATACACGGTTTAATGATCCCCTTCTCTTTCATCGATCTTTCTGGACGCCAATTGCATTGCGTAGTTGTATCGGAATTTTTATGATGATTGCTTCTGATCCTATTGCTGAATTGATATGGCGCTTCGAGCGCGTTCTATCATTGTTATCTGATCCTACGGAATGCTAATCGTCCTTCCAGAAAGGTCGATCATTTGATGCTTTTATAAACAAGAGTCTTTATTATGGTCGTTAAGATACGAGAATTGATGGATCATTTAACCGAGTATCGTTACGCTTCTAGAAATTCTTTCCCTTGAAATGGAAATTTCCAGGCTTGCACGGCAACCCTGTCTCTTTGGTTGGGGATTTCCCAACTCCACGTTACACTCCCCCCGACTTAAAAATTGAATCGTCCCGATTAATTTACATCTGCACCTCGCACCCGTACCTTTCCGTATACATTTACAATAACTTCAAATAAAATTAAATTGACATGACAAAAAGCATAAGGACAACTGTAACAGTTCCAAAATTAACATAACTTGATCGTAACTTTCACATTCTTATTGGTTACAAAAACTTATTCAAATTTAATATCATCTAATTGGTTAACTTATCCGTAACTTATAACTATTTCTGGGCCTAGAATTACTTAGAACTAAGTCACTTAACCAAATTCTTACTGACTATAACCTTAATGTAAGCGCTTTTTATTTCAACTCTACTCTAGTACCGTCAGACAAATGCCATTACCGCTGTTGCCACGTGATTCTAGTAAATTCTACTTCTCCCTATGCCCGTGCATCTTAGTTAACCCCGCGAGTACGTCTCCCTTTAGTTTCTCTGAGGTCTCCCACGAACCTCTTACGACACGGAATCACCAGTCCGGTCGCCTGAAGTCATCTCCACCAAGACGTCGAACATCCGGTTCGGCGTCTGCGCGAATAAACCAACCCAACCGCAGTAGTTACAGGTTAAGAGCTAGTACTCCTCCGAGTATCGCGGATGACTCTACCTATTTAACACAATTACTCAATATTCTCCCATAATGAAGTCACCATCTTCACCAAGACATCGGACATCCGGCCCGACGTCTGCGCGAATAAACTAACCCAGCCGCAGCAGTTGCACGCTAAGAGTTAGTACTCCTTCGAGTATCGCGGATGACTCTAACTACTTCACAATAATCTCATTATTCTCTCAAAATACGCGTATTTCACTTACAACATATACTCGCGTCTCCGAAAATAATCACAAATTAATCGGCGACAAAATCGAATGCACGACAATAATTCCCTCTATAAAAGCGGTGGCATTAGTAGACATAACGGTACTTACATTTTGTTTTCTTAAACTTAGACATCAACACGTTAGACATAACATCACATTAACTTATCTTAAGCTTAAGATACGACCTTCACAATCAAGACTTCTCACTTAACCCATATAAATTTCTGCTTATTCATTCGATTTACTTACACTACTACACTACACAATCTACGCATTATTTACACTATACGATTCACTTTTACATCGCCTAGCACTTCCGCGCGGCGTCTGCATCTGGAGCCTTTCCCAAGACTCGTGCTGCAACTTCGGTGGTAGCATCTTCTTCGCTCTCGCATTGCCTCTGCTTCCATAGTTGACCATGAAGTGGGTCTGGTGTTGGTGACTCTCCGGGTGGCTTGACTTCTCTTCTTGCGGACAATATGACGATCGTCCGCCCTCGTGGTACTGCAGTGATTTTAGTTTCCACTCTTCTGATCTTCCTCCTCCGAAGTTAATCCCTCCATGACGGTAGTTTCTCTTGGTGTTGACGTCCTTCTCTTCGGCATAGCCGACGTTCAGCCGTGGATCCCAATTCTTCTGACACCAGTGTAACGTGGGCGCCCTCAGCCGAATTTCGGGGCCCAGTTATCTTCGCCGCGGACCGGTCGCTTTTCTTCTTCTATCCTTCCGGCGCGCGACGGTATCCTCAGCGCGGGTTTTTCCAATAACCCACGGCTGCCGCGTCTCCCGAAACGTCGGCGAAAAGGATTCAACTAATGGGGAGGGGGTGGTGGATGGTGGATCTTCGGACGATGAATTTCAAAGATGGCCTCTTCTTTTGAATATTTTATTGTCTTCACTTGTAGAGGCTACGGTTGCGAGGCGTAGACCGAGTTTCAACGCTGCTAGCTCAACCAAAGTTATGTCGGGGACTCGGGACTCGGCACTGACTCTATCAGTCGTCGAGCCGAAGCTCGACTCCCGAAGGAGAAGAAGACTTTGACGGTCGTCGAGCCGAAGCTCGACTCCCCAAGGAGAGCTTGACTTGCTGTATGGTGCTCTGCACCTCTTTTATACACGGTTTAATGATCCCCTTCTCTTTCATCGATCTTTCTGGACGCCAATTGCATTGCGTAGTTGTATCGGAATTTTTATGATGATTGCTTCTGATCCTATTGCTGAATTGATATGGCGCTTCGAGCGCGTTCTATCATTGTTATCTGATCCTACGGAATGCTAATCGTCCTTCCAGAAAGGTCGATCATTTGATGCTTTTATAAACAAGAGTCTTTATTATGGTCGTTAAGATACGAGAATTGATGGATCATTTAACCGAGTATCGTTACGCTTCTAGAAATTCTTTCCCTTGAAATGGAAATTTCCAGGCTTGCACGGCAACCCTGTCTCTTTGGTTGGGGATTTCCCAACTCCACGTTACACTAGGATCAAAATAATCCTACATGAATAGTAATTTTGATCTCCCAAATTCATTGACGTGGTAAATGTTTTTTTTTTTACACAATTTGAATTTGAACCCTCACGTTTACAGTCCAGAAATTAACCCACTATGCCAACACTTCTATAATATAATAATGTTATCTTCCTCTATGATTTTAGAGGATATATTTTTGTAATGGCTGACATGTCGACCATCTGCTCTATACAAACAAATCTATACTCTTTCCAATTTAACGCCACACATTTCTAATTCCCGGTATACAAATTTGCGTATGATGCATTGGATTTAAAATATGATAGGGATGAGATCCACATCCAATCCGAAGAGAAATTGATTCGTTTATACGAGTCTCAAATAATCCGATTCGGACGGACGTAAAATTTAATTATCCATATTTTTTATTCCATCTAGCTCAGCATGACTCCAATGGACGAGCAACGCCTCGTTAACGGTCTGTCCGGTTAATTTTCACAAACAAATATCGGATGCCCCATAGGGCGCCCATATTTAGTTTAGTTCGAGAGGTCCTCGCTTTACGTGTGTCGAAATTCAATTTTCGCCAGTCGGTCTTCCAGCGGGAGTCCCGAAAATAACTCTCTACTTGGAACAGCTATTATTTCCGATTCCGCGTATTTCGCCAATTTGTTTAGTTTACTATCTGTGAGTTATATATTAATACGCAAATGCCTTAAAGTGGAGTTACCTACACTTTTTGTTTACGGTTAGTGTTGAATTCAGTGCGATTTTATTTTCGTTTGAACGCCTCCGAGGCGTTTTGGCGGATTTTGTGGAATCATGCAGTTGATTTGATGCACAGACGGGATGTTTAGTCTCGAAATTTGATCCAATGACTAAATGGAGATCAATCCTAATAATAAAACCCTTAATGCATCTATCGTTCGTCCCCTATCGTTTGTGCTTCCATAAGAATGACATCAAGCTAAAATGCATCAAAGCTGGATGCGCTCCGTGAGTGCGCCATCTTAACACTTTACTTGCGGAGTTGATTGATATATAGATTCGATTACGTAGCAAAGATCATTTAATGGGCGGCCCTGATATTGTTGAATTTATTTAAAAATAAAATGGAAACACACATGTGCACCGAGCATAATATTTTTAGGCATTAAAAATATTAATTTTTCATCGGCGAATCACTGGCAGTTTAGTGATTAACACTTAGCTTGCAGGATTGGTTGTATTGAATTGTTGATACCATGCATTGAGCATCAAATGGCTACAAAAAATAAACTAATGTTGATAATATTGTACAAAATAATGGTGTTCTTGATAAAAATAAATCATATATGTGTTTGAGTATTTTATTAAAAAAACATCGAAATATAATTGTGTGACAAAAGTATTAAAACTCTAAAAAATTACATTCTATTTAACACATAATATACGGGAAACATAATAAAATGTTCTATATCGGTTGATGGTTGCATACGTGAAGCATATTTTTATTAAGAATTTCGCTGTTTATAATATTATTTTGAATTTTTTTTCCGGAATAATTCGTCTTACATCTTGATGTATTATTATAAATCATAACGTGTTGTTCAACAAAATAATTTTTACATGAAGTTGTAAAAATTATTTTGTGTAAAATACATATTTGTTGGGTATAATTTTAAATTACTTTAAGAACTTTTATATATAATCACTGGCTGAGTTCTATCTTGAAAAGAGTATTGATTATTTAAAAAGTAATGGCATTTGATGTAGGCAGGCAGCAAATGCGTACTATGTTTCCCCGTACATAATGTGATAATATATAAAATTTATCTTCCGCTTTTAGCCGTTCCTATGGTGTATTTACTACACTAAGTGGAGCTATTTTTACAACATTACTACATTGAATCTCAATATCCTATCTATATTACACTTGGATCTGTTTTTATGTGATAGATACGTTCTACGGGGAGTCGCATAAAAAAATATTGAACTATATAGAAAAGTGAGGGATAGGTTCCATTGTTTTTAAAAACCGCATAACTTCAAATCAATGCGATAGAATGTACCAAAAATCGCATAAAAAATGACTAGCTTCTTTTATAATCTTTAAAGTAAAGGGGAGCAGGATTTTTTTCCACTCAAGCAATTCTTCGACATCATTTTCTCAAAACGATGTCAAAGAATGATGTAGATATCGATGCATAACTTCAAAATCGCATTAAAAAAGACTCAATTAAATATAAATACATAATCGAATATCGATATGGAATATAATAAATACGCGGTTTTAGAATGTCATATGGCGTACTAAATACGTAATAAGTGAAAGATTAACGAAGAAGAGATTACCTTCTCTGGCATTTGATGAGCGTCAGCGAATGATGGTGATTCTCTGCCCCCGCAAGCAATGTGTTAAATGTATTGAACAAAAGGGGGATAACGGTTATATTGATACCGTCTATTCCGTAAATACTCAACATTTCTATGCTTTCCAACAATTTATATTGATAATTTACTATTGTAGTGCGGAGTGAAATTACATCGGTGTGAAATCTCGTTAGTCACGTGGTTTGAGCGCATGATGTATGACAGTCATTTGCGCGCGCAATCAAAAATGTATGATATAAAAACAAACAAATAAAAATAGTCAGGATCGCGACCCTTGAGTCATCCTTGATCATGTTCATCGGATTTATTTCTGTCTGAATGTACTGAACCCAGACAAACTGTCTTCCAACCATCTTCAATCCGATGTTTGAATAGACCACATGGGGTGTCTAGACGTAAAAACTACTTATATTATAAAAGATCGGGAAATTTAACCGTATTAATAAATTTGGACGTATGTACATAAGTATTAATATCCTTTGGTTGATCTGAAAAAAATATTAGCTATTAATGATATAAAATTGAATACATGTGTCTTTGTTTATATTCCCAATGGGATGAAGAGATCGCTTTCGTATAAAATTGTAGTATCATTTTTTTAAGGGCTCGATCATCGATCATTCTGTCAATCTCGAAGGCGATCGGAGATATTCACGTTCGTAATAAATAATAACGTCCGCTCGGTGTATCATAATACTTCCAGCATTCCTAGACCCGTGTCCAGATATTAATCTGTATCAAAAATGAATATGTCATAAAAGAGGGGGAGCGCTGAACTGTGTTGCCATATCCGCCGATTTATCAATGGACGCTCGAACAGCTATTTAGTCCGTTTTCGGCAAGAATAATGGCGCGAGTGCACGCGGGCTTGAATGGGGCATGAGATTAATAATTTAACGCATTGCTCGCCGCGTTTGGTTGTGTACGAATACGTGGAGGAAATGAAAGTTTGTAAGCGGAATGTGTGTCGAAAAAACGGTCTTAAATCCATCGATAGCGATTGAATTATGGCCATTTACGAGCTTCCTTCTTGCATTTTCAGAATTGTCGTTGCATCATCGCGTTGACGATTGAAATGCGCGCGCCTTAACTCATTAACGCCCGGCGCGCTAAATCGCATATTTTAAATCTGCAAATCAACACGTGGATTGTCAAGCGACGTGTCGTTCGAAATATGTTTTGATTTGTATCCCACACTGTACTAGCAGCCGGGACAAATCGCTAAAAGAACACATCTTCTGGTTTAATTGCATTGGAATGTACCTTATATAGTCCGGTGGTCGTCGTTAAATAGCTAGAGTCGTCTGGAACTTCCTTTTGTAGCTAACTATCTTAACGCAGTATGATACTTAAACGTCTTCTCGGGATCGATTGATAACAGCGATCACAAAACGCGGCACGAGATCCTATCCGAACTGTAAAATATATTCAAAATCCTCAATAAAAGCATTATTGCCTAATATGCAATGCTGTCATGATATCAAAGATAATACATAGGAGAAGCTCAGTCATAAATTTGTCAAGATAGTGCGAATCAATATCGAGATTAACACAGCATGATTGCTGAACCCTTCTCCCATATATCATAGTGTTTTTTACATTTTTTCGATACATGTTAATCATCTTTGAGCAGAAAGGTTCTCTAGCTCTGTAGGCTGGTAACGCAGAAGCATCGGTCTCTATAAACAACGCATACCGTCATTCTGCAGAACCGTAACAAGTGTTTTTTCGCAGTCGACTTCATATACGAGTGTTTTAAAAGAGTACAAGAGTTTCTTGAATCGGAACCATGTTATAATTTCTAGGGATCGCCTCCAGGCAAGGCGTAGTAGTGCTCGATGGATTTGACCCAAACCATGGCGGAAGACCATTTCTTCGAATCTCCACCACTATTGTTGGGGTGTTCCGGTTCAGATGTTACGCTCTTGTTGCTTTCTGCATGTTTCAGGAAACCAGTTTGTTTTCCGCTTTCGGACACATTGTTTTAACGATGAAAGACCCCCGGCACTATCCGATGAAAGAACGCTTTCAACCACGTGCAACGAGGTTGAATGTGGAAACTAATAAATGTTGTATATTTAGTCCAAATTAGGAGGTTGACCATTGTTCTATATCCCCAAGCGACGACCTTTTCAATAGACGAGTTTCACCCGAAAATTGTATGCGCCAAACCATGAACAATAGGGAAGCTTCACATTGTTGTTATAGCGGATTGGATCTCGGGCTCTTGTTATAAAGCTTGAATTTAAGCTGATTCCTTCAGCATCAGTTAATGACGCTCAACCCTTTTAATGCCGACTGAAAAATGGCGAACCAATTGACATTAAAAAATGTATAAATGATATTTACTAAATTCAAAAGGGCTGTGCAAAATTCAAAAGGGTTGTGTGGTTGTGCTTGTGCAAAACAAGGACCGCCAAGTTTTTTTTGTGGGCTATTTCGTCCTATTGCGACCACAGATTAAAAGGTTACAGGGTCGTAACTAGGGCGTGGCAAAGCAGGCGCCTACCACGGGCGCAACTGGGATTGAGGTGGATTGAGAGAGTTGCACGTGGTTTTTATTTTAAATTCATTAACGCGTTCATTGGCATAGCAGTATTATTGGGATGAGGTGGAAGAACGTCGAACAGAAAGACTGCTTTGATAACCTCTTTATTATACACGAGAGAAAGATTTGGCTGCGGGAAGGACTCCCTCCCGCAGTCAAGGCTATCCGACGACTCCTCCCGACTTCCGCTTCCTACGCGTCATCACCCAACGATCGGCAACGGTGCACACACAAGAAGCGATCCTGTCGTTTTTACAGATGCAATTTTCTCGCAGCGCTACAGAAGATGGTGCTGTTAATCTGATGAATTAAATCTATCTAGATTAACAGCGCTATTGCACGGGGATGATAATTCGACCATACTAAAGATGTAATGCGGGGGGGGGGGTGCAAATTAGATTCATGCCATGGGCGCATCATATCCTAGTTACGGTTATGTTAAAAGGTTATGACGAAATCTATTTGAAAAAAAAATCTATTTCACAAAAAAAAATTGTCGATCCATGTGCAAAACACCCTGTATAAATTAATATCGCATTGTTTATTAGTTAATATTATTGAATGCTAGCGGGCTATATATTCCTATTCTATTCATCCGATTGCGATGAAACTTTGATGAGTTATTGGGCGTGCATTCCAGAAGGTTTTCAAATTATCACAACCATTGTTTGTGTGCGGAATTTGTTTTGCGATACGTTTAACGGATGCACCATGTTGGCGCATATTGGTCTGGTGAAGTGAAGCGGGTCCGGGGAGAAGAAGGATGCGTGCGCAATTCAGCGGTTGAGTTCCGCTCACGGGAGAGTGAGCCTCAGTCGGTTTTCCCTAACCTAACCTAACCCTTCAACTTATTCTACGCGTAACCGTACTACTGCGTTTCTTTTCAAATAATTCCTAAGCGCTCGTGGCATTGCAACGCATGCCGGGGAATCGCAAGCTTCGAAATAAAAAGTGAATAAATCAATGTCAATTGTATTTCAATATTCGAAGAAAATCATACAGAGATCTTTCCAAGACGCCTCTTGCGACGCCACTTAGACTTCGACTCGCTTTTGTGCATTTAATTACTGCTTAAAAATATGCTTGTCTATTAAACAAGAGCTTCATCACGGTCAATGATCAATTGCTAATATTGCATAAGAAAAGCACAATGTTATGAGTTTGGATGGCAATCCAAAGATTGCTATGAGATACGTACTTAATGTTATATTGCATAGGGGTGGGAGCTCCGAGTGTGTTTCGAGATGCATACGCGCGGGTCTGTCCTTTATCGGATCGCTGAAGAGGATGAAAATGATCCGGAAATAATGAAAATACGGCATTAAGAGAGTTGAAATGCTTCAAATCTGTTCAAATTTTACATCATTTATTATAATTTTTTAGTCTTTTCGTAAAACTAGGATTTAAAAACATAAATTGGCGACAAAAACGCGTTTAAAAAGATATAAACGGATAGCCATTTGGATGATTGTATGTATTTTGAGTCATCATTTATGCTTAATTCGGACTGATTGAACAGCAATATAGACGTATTGAGACGTTCAGTTCCACGACGCATCAATTAAATCACAATTTAAATCCTAATCAGCATTCAATGCATTACAAATGTTGATGCGCTCAACGAAGCAATGACGATATGATGAGTTTATTCTATCATCAATCATTGCATGATTATGTCTGTGTGGATTTAAAAAAAAATGCACATATTAGCAAATTCTCATTTGATCGTTGTTAGCATTTAGCAAAACTGATGAGGCGTAAAATCTATAAGATTAATGATCATGCGAGACAAAGGATGGACGCTTTATATTTAGGTCAAGATATCATGAATCATGATAGTGCTTAGAAGAGTTGTAAACATCGCAGATGCATTATGAAAGCGTGTGGGATATGAGGAAGCCGCAACGACATAAAAGCTGGTGACCTAATTCGTTCGACGTTATGCAGATCATGCTCCAATGAACACCGGGAGCGAAGATATCAAGGAAGATTTTACATTGGAGAAACGTGTTGGATACCGAGAATAGTGATCGGCAATCACCGTTGTAAATTACAATGAATTTGTGCTCAAGCAAGCGGCAAAATTTAATATGGGAAACGATATGAGAATTAGATAAATTGGGAACGAATGACATAATTCAGTCAGTGAATATTTGCAGGGCTTTGAAACGCTATGTTTTTCATTTCGGCTTTCGTTTGGTCCGGTTTTCGTTCTGGAAAAAATAACGGTTTTCGTTTCAGTTGCATTTCAAATCCATGATTGACCTAATAATATACTTACATTGGATATATATTCACTTTATATATCGGATTCAGACTGATGACGATGCATTTGATCAGCATTTGAATCCATCAAACGATACACCAATTGACCACAGGTCATTTAATTCCAGTCATATATTATTCTGATAGCTGATCATCGATGAATTTAAAATCGACATTGACCATAAATTCTTAGGAAATCTTTGATGACTCGACGATCATTTAAATATGTTGGCCATAATTTAAACGAGAACAAAAAATATCATAATCGTAGTAATATCAAATCATAGTTAGCTAAAATATTAACTGTGTTTTGTGTAATATATATTAAAATAGGCTCGTTACTGGTCTGGTGGTTGCTTTAAGCTACGTAAGAACACACACAAGGTGTATGCGCATGACATATCTATGATGTATGCAATGGACACGTACACACTACAAACGATTGCCATTTAGAGTTTCACTTTTCGTGACGTTAAAGCCATATGCGCCGCCGCTATGAACGGACTCAAGTGATAAATAATGAGTATTTTCGCACATCCAATCGGAAACAGAGACGGAGAGAGTGTCATGCGTCTCATCATACACTGGTACATCGATGGCAAGGTCGTGCTGTAAAGGTTTAAATACACGTTTAAATATTCTCTTATATTTAAATCGTTATTTCAAACATTATATACACTCGGGTCTGTTTTTATGCGATTTTGAAGTTATACGGTTTTCAAAAATAATGAAAACCTATCCATCATTTTTTTTATGCGAATGCGCATAAAAAAAGTCATCCAAATTTAGTACATCCAAATGTAAAAATAGTGTTTCTTCCACTAGATAAGGGCATCATTTCAACTTTTAAAAAGTATTATATTATGAAACTAGAGAATGAGTCATTAACTATACCTGAAGTTGGAGAAGGCTTTGATATTTTTTATCAAAATGATGTCGATGAATTGTTTGAATGATACTCAAACTCCCTTGAATGATATTATTGGTTCGATGTTTATATGGCAGGAAAGAAACAGAAGACGATATTTAAATGGAAGAAAACTCCTGCCCCTAAATAATTATACAAGATACCAGTCAATCTGTTTATTGTACATGACTGTTTTTATATTCTAGCACGAGCTTAATAATTGCATGTCTCTGTATCACGAACTGCATAAAAAAATATTGCTTAATCGCAAAGTGTTTTTATATGATTTTTGCTTCATATCACATTGATTTGAAGTTATGCGGTTTCTAAAAATAACGGAACCTATCCCTCAGTTTTCTATGTAGTTCAAGTCTTTTTTATGCGGATTTTTTTTATATGCGACTCCCCGTGTATTGTTTACTGTTTACGCGAATAAATGAATTGTGTGATATCAACGGTGTTAGGGTTTATTTATTTATATACGAGCTTAACTCACGCTGCGCGGTCCCCAGAGAAAAAAATGGATTTTTGCCTCAATGCCAAGTAAATGATGATGATAAATTGGCAACACTTGATATGGCGAAGATCCTGTAAACATAGGGACCACCGCATATGGTAATTGACTCATTACAATTTCGAAAATGAAAGTCGTCTCCCCGGAGAGTGTTCCACACATGCCTATTTGAGACATCCGCTTTTCGAGCGATGTTTGTTGCAAACGATAATTTGGTATCAAGTCTTCCGTGGATGTGAGCAATTACTGCATAATTGTCTTCCGTGCTCGTCTTCCACACCTGCTGATGCCTTCAGGAGCGCCTTTAAGAGCGGAAAGCACTTCGACTGGCAATAATTGGGCATTTAAAGAGACGATGAAAGGACAGCGCCGGTAAACCCATAGTGGAAATCATGAGTTGAAATCGATATCGCTACCGATCGTTGTGGCAGCCAAATAGGGTCGTCAATTATGCTTTTTTGCGATCGCCGATTTTTATCGCCGCCACTTCTTCGGGCTTTGTTTTCCGATTGAATTGCCTCAATAAACCTTATAAGGGTCCCGTCGCGAAGAAGTGCGCGGTCTGGGATAAAGAGTGCTAGATTTTTTGCTGGCGAAAACCAGTCGTAATAGATCTTATAATTATGAGGCAGCAGAAGCAATATAATTTGTTGGATGCGTCTTTGTGCCTAGCTAACTAGCGGCGCACTTGGCGACTCCAGGAATCGCTATTTGCTTCACCGAAAGTAATTGCAGGTCTGCTAGTTGGCTCGAATGCTGTTGCAGTTTGCACGCAGCTCCACTCTTTTTTTGTCCAAACGTATTACGCAGAAACGGGGCGGCAGTTTTACCGCACCAATTACACTGATATTGTTCACTTTATCGCTCGGACGATGTTCCCATAGACAAGTGTGGGAAACGCAATGTACAAAGCGTCTTTCTTGCACGCAATGGAAGAGTCTAGGTACTGACCTACTCCTTCCTTGTCAACTCGTACGCTCCAGTCCTCGTCGGGTTCATCCCATTCGTTCGCATGACGAGTCCACCGCCGCAGAGGTCAGACGGGAGTTTAACGAACCCATGCTAATATTTTTCAGAGCACTAATAGATAGTTATTATTGTCCGCAGGTTTAAAGATTCGCGTGCTTATCCATGGGCCAGCGATGTGTCTTCGTTCATTCTGTACCCGGAGGCTGCCAACCAGACCGTGAACACTCAGCAGGCCACTGAATCCGACGGCGGAAACTACACTTGTCTGCTCAGGAACGACACGCATAACCTGGTCCACACCATCATCCTGGCCTCAGTCCGTAAGTGCTCAATAGTTCCGTCAATTATATGCTATCACTCCAGAACATAGCTAATAAGGCAGGATCGCCAACAGCCTCGGTAATCATGCTCGACTACAATTATGCTCGTCGGAGTCACGATAGGAAGCGACGAGACGCAACCGAGCGATGGTATTAATAATTGCAGCCAATGCCGTTAAATCAGCATCAATTTTGTATCACTACAATGAATCATTAAATCATCAGTCCATACCGCCAATTTCATTTGAATTCCGTTCAATTTAGTTTTTATGAACATCAAGACTGATCGGACAGCGTCCATCTTAATTTTAAACGCTCTCATGGTTTCACTGGTCAAAAGTGCGCCAACGACGATATATCGTTGCTTATGCAATGACACCCTAATATTCACATCGCGAGAATACTCTGCTTCAAAATAACTTCACAGAATATTATATGCAGAGTCTATATATGTATACTGTGATGGAAAGGGTCTGTCTTATAAACCTTAAGTTTCAAGATTTTCAAGAAGAAGAAGGAAAAACTAGCTAGAATTTGTAACTTAAAACTAAAAAACTAGCTAAAATAGCTGCATAGATTAGTAAGATTCATAAATATACATTTTTTTGGGCAGACTTCCGCTAGACTCGTTCGTAACCTCATTCGACGCGAGCCACATATAAGTTAGCCTATGAGGGAGATTTCATGATCGTATAAATGCTGCAAAAATCCCTAAAAGAGTGTGTCGTGTGTGTGTGTCCATCCGGTCCGCTTTTCGGACCACTGACATTACAAATGAGCGCCTCGCGTTTGGACGCCATACTCGAACATATCTACAGAACGATCACGAACTCTCATTGCAAAACGAAGTTGTCCGAAAAAGACTGATTGGGAGGGTTGTTTAAATTTTAAAGTTGTCTTTATTCCAATGTTTAATTAAGCGATAACCAAGAAAAGAGGAGTCAATAAGCGTTGATTCGTGTAAAATAAAATGGTCAAGTAAAATAAAAAACACACGCAACTCTCAACTGGGTCGGTATTCTGCGTTTTACACCCCAAGCCCAGTTGCGCCCGTGGCGGGCGCCTGTTTTGCCACCCCCTTGTTACGGCCCTGATTATACACAACTCTTAATTAATAGATAGGTATATTTTGAAGCTATAATTAACCCTATCGGTCCGGAAATCATGAGACAAGCGCATCAAATGCGAAATTGTGCTGTAAAGGCACCACTACACATCTAAACATTCTCAATATATTTTTGACCTTAGGGTTATTCTTTTTAATTGCAAATACAATTTAAAAAAGATAATTGATTTCAATATTTTCCCCAATTATCAATTAATATTATTTGTATGATTTTTAACAAATATTGAAATACAAATAATATGTTGCTTTGGTTTGAAAATAATGATTTTTTTTTCTCCAGCCTTATCAAATTACATCAAATCGGCTCGCGATTTTCGCGCAGGTATAGTTTTTCGGTAGGCACTGAAAGAGTTAAAGACCGATTTGATTATCAGAGGACAAATCTAAAAGACTAATTTTGCCTGTGAAAAAAAGCAGCATAAGATCAATTTAATCCACCGGCGATAAAAAGCACAAAAAGAAACTCGACTTTGTTAGGCGATTCTGTTCTGTTTGTCGTTTTTTAAAAGTCAAGTTTTCAAATCAAGTTTCATTCAAGACATTGTGCACATTTCGATCCTTCTTTCCGATATTCAACAAGTGAATTATATCCTTAGGGATTTTATGAGTTTATTAACACATTCCTGTCGGGTTACCTGTTTGTCTTTTACCTGATGCGGGGCGTATTTATGAAAATTTACAAAATTGCAATAAATGTCTTAACTTTTTAACTAGTAGATCATTTGAGATCCTCAAATAATAGATGGTTGTTTTAGCTTAACACATTCCCGTCAGGTTACGCACATGTGCGTCTTTTAGGTGCTATCGGTAGGCACCTGTGCGTCTTTAAGCATTAAAACACACAGGTGCGTCTCCCGTTTATCATGTTAGGGATGTATTTAATGAAGGGCATTTATCAAGATTAAGACATTACATTTTTATACCAAAAATGATTTCAAATTCATGGCTTTTGGCTCAACGAGTTTTCAGATACATCTTTGCAAAATTTTATATCAACTAATTTGGCTCTGTATTTTAAAAAATCAAAAGTCTTATCTGGATATAGTATAATTTTTTAATTTAAATTATTTTTTATTGAAGTTGTAATTTTGATTCTTCATGATGATTGCATCTATTTTATAAAATTAAACTTTATATTTTGGACAAGAAATTACATTATCAAAAATAGCCCTAGAACGGAAACACATTCATATACTAGACTTGGTTAAACGATGATCTTTTAACAATAAAAATTTAAGCAAATTATATTCTAAATGTTCATCAACTATTAAATATATTGATGATGTATGGGTTCCATATGAATTTAACTAAGAAAATTCAGGATTGATCTTTGTTTCAAGCCCTTGTGGATATTAAAACCAATCAATTTTTCTTAATTAAATGATAAATGTATATTGTACGTTAACAAACGTTATAGAATACAGTATGTTATTTAAAAACCTGACAAAAAACCGTTGCAAAAGCTATTTTATTGATACATAAATCAATGCAAATGTAAATTTATATATTACACTGATGCCTATAACTGTATTTAATTTGTTACAATTAATTTTCTAGATAAGCCACCTCCGGCTCCGAGAGCCACTTTCACACCTACAGATCAATGGGTGGAAATAGGACATCCCGTTAGATTATACTGTGAAGCATTCGTCGGTAAGTCGTCGATATTTTTTATAAATACAGTGCATATAATTTTTATCCTGCTAATAATATACGTCTTTTACAGGTCGCATAAATTTACCGGATGCACGCAGTGATATATCATGGAGACGAGTCTATCCCGAAGGCGTTAAGCCGCACAATCCAAATTTGCCGCAGGATCGTATCCGAAGGTAAGCTGAGATGCCGCGTTTATATTAAATCATTAATTAATTATGCTTGTTTATTGTATAGATTAATGTTGATTGATTTTTAGGGTTCATCGTGAAGACGGACAGATCATCGGTGCTTATTTCATTATCGACGCGGTTAGATCTGAAGATTATGGACAATATCTGTGCTCAGTCGCCAATGGCGATTCACTCGTTAACATGGAAATATGGCTGCATCATAAAGGTAATTAAATATTCAGTAATTTAAGATTTGTATTCATTACCGAACACAATTCACAGATTTAATTTATATTTTTAATTGCAGGATCCGACGTTAGTATTCAAGACAATCCAGTTCCTTGGGTGACTCTCGGCTATATTACTATTATTTTGGTATTAGTTATTATCTCGCTGATGACAATCTATTTAAGATTTGGAAAATCATTCATAATAACGTTTAAAGACATTGGCATCATAGGCACAAAAAATGGTGAGCCACTATATATATATTTAATATGCTAAAGATTTTCTTGTGCAACTCTTTTATTGTAAATTTTATAAGAGCAGAAATAATGTAATATGTTATGTTTTATTTAGACAATAAAGGCTTTGATGTACTAGTGTTGTACACTGAGCTAGAAGCTCCGTTAGTGGGCGCTATTATACCGATCCTCCAAGAAAAGTATCAATACAAATGCACGAATCATCAAATATCGTATGAAAATAAGAATTGTAAGTTTGAATCATATTTATATATAATGTATTTGTATGCATTTTATAAGTATTAATTTAATAAATGTATTTATTAGGGTATGAAGCAGCCGCCCAGTTATCCTCAATGAGCCGTAGCTTAGTGGCCGTGATATCTCCGGCTCATAACAACCCGATGCAACTCAAAGAAATGCTTGCTAAATTTGTGACTTTGGCGCCAAGATCAAAACCGATCATTATTTGCTTGCAGGTGAATAACATTTATATTTATTATCTTACAAAGATGTGAATTATTTTGAAGAATGCAAATTTTATTCTAATATTTTTTTTATTTTTTAGGAATTGCCCAAAGTTGTCGTTCCCAAAGACGATCATGGTGAAAATCTACAAATTCTCCTCAAGAAGATCAATTACATTTTCTGCCAAAACGTTCGGGATAAAAACTTCTGGTTGCAATTGCGCGCTTTATTGCCGAGTCGAAGCAACTCGCTTCAAATCAAACCAAAATTCTCCGTGAGCTCCAACACCGTTAACATAATCACAACGACCGCCGAAAACAACCAAACTGACCAATGCAACAAGACTGATCAGAGGAGCTCCAATGATATGAACGACGCCGTAGCCATGGTGTAATTCTCGTATCAGAAAAGATGTTTGTGATTATTCTTAAAAAAAAAAAATACAGCTCGATTATGTAATATTTATCAAAAAACTGTATTATATCATATATTAATTGGTAATTAATTATATTATTGGAATTTCGATTGTTGTATCGTCGATTCCAATTTGAATCGTTAAAAGTATATACGCGTTTAGAGGACCGTCTTCATGTTTACGATAACGTGAATCGAATTCAGTATTTTAGAAATAAAATATTAAATAATTTTAAATGTTTCTTGTAATTTAAAGTGTTTATAGATTCTCCCCCGGAGTCTATATATTTTTTTATGTTTATAAAATCATATCCAGATATTGATTACTATTTATTTCTTTTATATCGATGCATTTCTCATCTTTGACCCTTAATCGTTAGGCGTGTTAGCTTGTAAATAATTTAGATGTATTTATAAAATGTGATAAAATCAATTATTGTTGTAAAATATTTTTTTTTAATTTTTCAACGGGAAAATAAGTTTTATACAATGTTCTAGGTTGATCTTGTTTTATAAAAATTAAGTCATTGAACCTTTATGCATAATTTATGTCTACAAGTACGTTAAAATATAATATAGATAGTCATCAGGGATGATAATAATCATTATCGATCATGAAAACTGATGTATTAGTACGATCTTCCTATTAATTAAGTGAATATCAAAAATTACCGTATATAATTGGTTATATAAATGAGAAGAAAAAAAATCTGAGACTGTAGTGTGTATTTATTTCGTACTGATTACGTTTTTATTTATTATTTTCTCTTAGATTTATTTCTTAGCGTATTATTTCATAATGATTTTGATGAGTGCGTATGATTGACAAGATTATTTTCAAGTAAAAGTCAATGCTCGATGTGTGAAAAATTGTGCACCTTTTATAAATGGAGGCATATGTGTTTTCTTTATATTATAAGTTATCGAATGAATCCAATGGTGAATCATTTTAGTTCAATTTTTTTTATTATTTTGTGTTTTGAAACATTTTTGTTGGAATGGCACATTTGTAATGTGCATATTATTTTTTGCTTGTAGATTGTACACGTAACTGTGCAATATTTGCTCTTTGCTTTTGAAAACTCCAAATCAAAAATGTGATTAGGGCGAGCGAGCGACAAAAATATTGTAATTCATCTATTGACAAATATTCATTTCATTATTATATTATTGAAATTCTTTGGTATTATTGATGAATGCCTGAAGGATTATTTGAATTGTTGATGTTTTTCATATTGATTCTGTTATTTTTAATCATTCCAGTTTCTCTTAAACACTTATCGTTGTAACTCTGTTTAGATAATAAGATTTTTGAACTGAAAATTTTGTAATTGATGAAAATAAATTCTTTGGCCATCAAATATCATTTTTTTTATTGTAAGTCTACTATTATTTTATTAATTAAATTAATTACTTAAGCCTGGGGCCGTAAACAGGGGGTGACAAAACAGGCGCATGCCACGGGCGCAACTGAGCTTGGGGCGCAAAACGCAGAATACCAGTCGAAAGTTGCACATGGTTTTTATTTTACTTTACATGAATCAACACTGATTGACTATGTCCAGTTTTATAATATATACTAAGTTATCTAATCCCTCTTATCCAGCTGGATCTAATAATAGGTCTCTGGGATAATAATCCCTAGTCTAATAATAAGAATATTGATATGAAATATAATAGATACGGGGTTCAGAATTTTTCATAATTTTATATGGTGTACCAAATACATATCATCGTAGTCCGCAGGTACTTTTTTTAAAAATTGGATTTCCGGGGTGAGGGGGCAAGTTAAATACGATAAATACCATAATCCACAGGCGCTTCATACCCTCGTTACGGCTCTGGTTAAGTCTTTTGTGTTTTATTTTGTTTTTGTGCTTTATATTATATTTTGTGCTACGTTACAATGAAATCCAATTACATTGTCCCCTGGAAACAGTCCTCTGTACCATAACAGGCCAAATATGAAATATAAAACAGTATTTTTAATTTAAATACACAATCCCCAGCTATAAGCAACCATCCTCTGTATATATCAATAAAAAATTGTATCTGTTTACGCATCCAATATAAATTAATGTTTTAATAGATTTTCGTCCGTTTAATAAGAAAGTTTATAAAAAATTCAATCCAGCCTTGCTTATTAAAGCAAACATATTTTTCTGTTGACTGTTGACGTTTTACATAAACTCATTCAGTTTTTATTTTGCAAATTTCGTTGATTTTCATTATATTTTTATATATATATATATACATTTAAATCAATATCTGAACCCAATGAATCATAGTTTGGTGACTGTTAAATATAAAATTTAGCATGTATAAAATGTGCAATTTTACCCCAAGTTAATAAAAGCGTCATTTCAAACGATAAAAATATATTTTATGACAGATTTTTACTCTTGGCAACACTTTGCTTCGTTCAACATGCGATTGACAAATTTCAATAGTTTTACACTTTTAGGCACTATTTCAGTGCCTAACACCGCTGTGAGTGCCGAAAATGGACAATGTGCCTATATTATGGACGAAGGTGTACAAATTATGCGTTTTCAACCTTCTCTTTCAAAAGATAACAGCGCACCACTTTATCCAATCACTTTCATTCCAACTCCGGCTGGATATCCTACAAGCAAAGCAGGTCAGTCACATCACATTGAATTAAAGCAGTCACCTCTCATAGTGTCGGAGTTGGCATTTGATTCAATTCTCTCGCCAAAGGCTGAATGGGCAGGCCCACATCCTCAACGGTTAATATCTGCAGCTTGGAGCGCCCAAGGTTTAAGACTCCCAAATGAATGCGTAATCGCTCTGTTAACGATGTCAGGCGATATCACCATTTGGAAATCGATCCCAATTCAATGGGTTAAAGTCGTAAACATTTCAGATTTAATCTACAATCATCTATCGTCTGAAAATTTCTTAAAGCCGCTAAGAGAACATAACTATATGGAGAACTTGCACGAAAACTGCGGTGCACTTTATTCGACGGCAATCTGTTGGAGTGATCGATTATACGAGGACGAGAACGGAAAGTTTTCCTATTTTATAAACGCCCAAAAAAATGGCCACATATATTTTTGGAAAATTTCCATAGAAGAAATGCAAAAATCTGTCACAAATTTTGAATTTGTGCAGCGAGTTCAAAGCGATCTCAAAAATATAACCAAAATTCAATGGATTCATCCGCCCGGCGTGGATCCGTTTCTCGTCGCCACCAATCATCTCGGTTTGATCGAAAGTATTCATCTTAAAAATGGTCATGAATCGATTTCAAAGATTAGAAAATCGCTCATTTGGCCCGACGCCGATAAATTGCTCGTCAGTCATATTTTGACTATTCCATGGGCTTCAGATCGTACGTGTATGATAATAATAAAAGAAAGTCATTTTGTCGCTCTACTTCTTGATGCACAATTGAAAGTGCTGAAGACGACGTTTGAAAACTTCGGTAATATTAAAATATCGGGAATTAAATTAATCGGAGAGCGCCGATTGATAATTGCTACTCTAACCACTGCCTTGTTTGAAGTTAATTTATTCAGTAATGATCTCGATGAAATAACGTTAAAATATGAGAGCATAGAATGTGATTTGGCCCTTAGGGGATGGCTGCTTTATGGATTATATATATCGCAAAATAGTGTATTTTTTGTTATGACCTGTGTACCGTGTAAGCCGTTACTCTCAACGAATAGAAAACCGAAAGCGAAATTTGTATTCTTTCATTTGGACTCTGAAGACTTTTTGGATAAACTTATAAAAAATACATCCAAATCATTGACGAATCATTGGGACTATTTAGAAGTTTTGAAATTAAAGGCTGCCAAAACACCAACAACGACAAGCGCATGGCCCAATGAATATTCAAATAAAATGTCAATATACCAAACTAAATTGTGCATGTGTTTACAAGCTATGGATCCTAAGACGAGCATGAATTCAATAAAAGATTTAAGCATGTGCTTGTTGTACAACAACGTGGTGAAATTACTAGAGAATTACATCGCCAATTTAGATAATTTGGACAAATTTCAATTGAATACTGTCGCAGCATATGTTCACTTCCTCAAAAACTACGATGGGCCATTCAAGAAAGATGGCAGTAATAAATTAATATCAAAAATAGAATCAAATAATAAGATCCCGAAAGCAGAATTTAGATGTAAATGGTGCGATGAAGAGATCGTTGTATTTAATTGTGCTAATAATCATCCGAGACAATGGTGTACAATCACGCTACAGGAAATAAATGAGGTTAATTGTTTAAAGTGTCCGACTTGCAAAAGTTTAGCTCATCCCAGATTATTACCTCAATCCCCTACCTGCTTATTTTGTGATTCCTATTTTCAATATATGATATTTACGTCTCGTAATGACGTTTCTAGTACGTGACAATAAATCAATTTAAATCAAATAATGTTTGTTTTATTACAAAACTCATGAGATTATAATACAACAACGGTCTGAAAAGCGGACCGATGGGATACAAACCTCGTGGTCACTTTGTCCTCTTTTAAGGCTTTTTGCAGATTTTTTTATGAACTATACGATCACAGAAGCTCCCTCAGAGGCTATTTTACATAGCAAAGAAAGATAATGTTGCTATTGTTGCAAAGTGGAATTCTTTGTCTATCCCTCTTCCAGGTCATCTGTTTGTTGTCCCTCTCATGCTTGTTCTGTTCCTTTAATCTTCCAATGTGTTAGACATACTATGAAATTCTGTACAAAGCTAATGGGAGGCGGTAATATTAATGGGGAAAGAGATGATTCGGATGTGCGTTATTTCACAACATATATATAATAATAAAAATATAATTATAACATCACTGTTTTTATTATTTAATGATATCTCAGATATAAAGGCATAACATTCATAACAGACATTTTCATATAATCACAATATAATTGAATCACGTAAAAAAAATAATACAAATAGTATCTCTGCTATATTTATTTGTAATTAAATAAATAGTCAGAACCCTGAATTCATTTTTTAATTGGGGGCTACTGAGAGATCCAATAATCACACATCGATTATTTAACAAATAGCTACAATTGATCCGCAATGTATATATATATATATCAGTGGCAGTAGAATATCATTATTTTAGATTAAATACTATTTAATTGCGAAAATATAAAAATAAGTACTTTTATTAAGGATCTCATCACGACTTATAATCGGGGTTGAAGGGATAATTAAATTTAAAAATATTAGTCTTATAAGTGCAGTTATCAAAATTATGATTAATTGGATTTATTCAGTCATCAACATTTGGGTCGTTGTGAAATATCGAGTTTGATGCAATGCATAAAAAATATGTGTTTATTAAGCCCCAAACACTTTGATAACATACTCAAGTCAAAATAATATCTTTAGATGACTAAAACAAAATTGATGAATATTATACGATCTAAAAGTACACGACATCGTGTATAAATTAATACACATACAAGAATACTGATACTAAACAACAGCACTAATCATACAGTCATTTTATTAAATAGTTCTTACAAATAGAATTTGTTTATAATAACATTTTCAGCTAGGCTTTAAACGAATAGAGGCCTCGACATTTCTTCATAAACTCTTTAATATAGCAGAACGCATGCAAATCCAAAAATATAAGGATTTTCATGGATGTGTTACCAATATCCGTACAATCAATTTCAAATATTTATACGAAATATACACGTACATATAAAAAATAAATAAAAACAATTTGTTCCCTCACTAGCACTATCAGTGCACTTTTCATTCCGATTTTTCTTTACGTTTTTTTTCATAGCACTGAAACAAAGAAAAAGCTCTGTTAGACGATTCATTTGAGATTTACAATTCTTTTATTATAATTATAATTTCTGATCTCGATTTAGCCCCGACGTCGATATTGTCAGCAAAGGCCAAATGCATTGCATTATCATTGCGTGTCCCGATCTGCCAGCCTCCCTCATAATTGCCTACAAAGCAATATTAAAAAGTAATGGGGAGAGGACATCCCCCTGTCTGACTCCCGTCGTTATCTCGAATGGCTCCGAGAGGGCACCATTAGAGCAAACTATACTAACAGATCCAAACACACATATCCTCGACAGTCTCACCAGCTTACTATACTATACTTCCCACGATAAATACTTTTTACATAGTATTATTTTAAAATTACAACCAGGATCTACACGTCAGATTGGATATTTCTGGGACTATCCTCCGTAACTTATAAAATCAATTCAACCCAATGAGATTTACATGTTATATAAAAGAAGAGAATATATTACCTGTTGGGCTATTTTTATAAGAGATTCGCACATTGCTTTCCCGGTTTGATTGACCATGCTCCTAAAGACACCGCTTTCATTTTGTAATAAGATGTAAGGATGATCGAATTCAACCATCGTACCTGCATCCATCACTAATACCTTAAAACGACATTCAATCAATTAAAAACTTAAATTCACACAATACAGAAATCACAAACTGAACGTTTATTTACTTTGTCCGAATCCATTACTGTGTGTAGTCTATGAGCGATAGTAAGTACAGTGCAATCGGCAAATTTGCTCCGTATCGTCTTTTGAATAAGCGCATCAGTCCTGTAATATATGATTTTGTTAGTTTTTTTCCAAAAAACTATATTAAATAATTAGACAGTTAATTATTATTTTTACTGAGGATCAACATTAGCGGTGGCTTCATCTAAGACTAGTATACGATTTTGGCGAACTATAGCACGAGCAAGGCACACCAATTGTCGTTGACCAACACTAAAATTAGATCCACCCTCCGACATCTTTGAGTTAAGTCCTCCAGCTAAATCTTCTATAGCTTCTTTCAACTCGACCTATTTTAAAAGGTTTAAATGTAATTATGATCTAAATTAATCTTAAATATATTATTAAAAAAAATATTATTACTTCTTCGAGAGATTTCCATAAAACTTCATCACTGTACTCATCAAAAGGATCAAGATTTTTTCTCATAGTACCAGAAAATAGAACTGGTTCTTGAGGAATAATAGATAATTTACTACGAAGCTCATGTAGACCAATTTTACCCTGTGTCCACATCATCTATATCAATTAAACCCTTCAACATATGCTAATCTAAAATTCAAAAAAATATGCAATCAATGTATATTTCATAGATATTTTTATGCAGAAGTAAATTAAATATCTACCAACCTAAATAAGGCACTAATTATAGAAGTTTTTCCAGCACCGGTTCGGCCTACGATTCCAAGCTTATCACGCGGCTGAAGCTCAAATGAAAGATCTCGAAGAGCAGCTATGCCATTAGGAGAATATCGCATCCACACACCCTTAACTTTCAATGCACCTTTTTCCGGCCATGTATTACGAGGTTTCTTATCTGGCTCACTTTCTAACGGAGGTTCTTTCTCTATCTGGTTATACTCTATTACCCTATGCATAAACAACAGTGAGATTAAAATTTAATCATTATTTAATATATAATTATGTAAATAATAAATACCTTTCAACACTAGTCATTTGATTTTCAAGTTCGGTACTTTGTCGCATACCCCACTGGAACATACCAGTTAAACCCATGGCTTGTGTTATAGCTAATCCAACATTTCCGCCGAAATCTTCTATTCATTCATAAAACAAATAACAATTTTAAATATGTGTTTTTATGATTTTTCGACATAATGAATTTGTACAACAAAATTACCTTTTCCCATGACGAGGAAACTGAGCGTAACCAACGCTATATAGACCACACATACTATATCCAACCAAAATCCAAACGCACGCGAAGTCGCAATAAAGAGATACCAAGCAGAACTATGGAGATCTTGATGAAGATCAAATTCTCGTTCCAAATCTCTTTGCGCTTCAAACGCACGAATAGTTGTCATTCCTTGCAGAGATGCATTCAAGTGAGAAAACACAGGACTCCGAGCTGCAATTTAAATACGCTGTAAAGAATGATTTTTTCAAAGGTACTTAAGAAAAATCACATAAAAATAGACTTACTTACTCCCTCGAGTCGTTTGACACTCCTCGATGTTGACAGATAATATATTCTAAGGAGATAAAATATAAATCCGATACCAATTGTCGGTAAAAGTAACCAATAATTCACTGTAGCCACAACAACAACAATTCCGATCAATGTCAAACCAATCTGTCGATAAAAAAGCAAATTATTATTACCATTTATCATAAGAGTATATATTATTGGGTGTGTGAATAAGTTCTTGCCGTTTATCATGAAAATAAATCTTTTATTTTAAAAAGAGTAACAAAAAAGCAAGCCAACTAAAGTTTTTTATTGGATTTAATTGCATTTTCAGAAGTGGCATGATTCCTGCAAGGACAGTGATTCTTAATAGTGGCTGCCGTTGTGCAATGTTTAGGCTTCGCCGTCTTGTCTTGTCCACGATGTCCAAGCCTGTCCATCCATACTCCTGCTCCATATGTAGCTCTCGTAGATGGCTTCATTTTGCCAAAAGCATTGGCCGCTTTGCCAGGTTGCAATTTTAATATTTTCTCTGGATCAGCATCCCTCAGAGATGCCCAGGTAGACGACATTTTTATCGAAAACTATGGTCTTCACCCAGGCAAATGCGTGAATAACGCATGAGTTTGCCCTTGAGCATAACCGCACAATGATTTTAAAACTAGGTTATAGTACATCAATATAAATGCATCACCACCTAAACTACAATTGTGATAGTGAAACGGCAGGAACTTATTCGCACACCCAATATATACGTTTCAAGAATAATTACTTGTAAGACGTCAATTGCAGCACTGGGAAGCATTTCATCGATAGATCCCATGTCTTTTGAAAACCGGTTAAGAATTCGGCCTGATGGATTAGTATGAAAAAAACGCATTGATGCCCTTGTAATCGACATGAACATGTTATTGTGCAAAGTAGTAGACGCCCTCATTGCTAACCAAAAGAAGACAAACGAGCGACTAAGGGTTGCAACTATTAAAGTTAACACAATTCCTGTATAGATGTAGATGAAATCTGCACGCGTGAGAACACTGGTTCCAACATCCAAGAGTTTATATTCAAGCTTAGAGCTGTTATCATAGTCATCAAATGTTGTAGTATTCTTTGCGCGAACTTCTTCCACATTAACCCTGAAAATCATTATAATTTAAATATACAGAAACGCATATGCACATCCAGTATAAGAAAATGTATATAATTACCAATAGGAAGTCCAATAATCAGCTCCCGATGCTAACAGTTGACTTCCTACTGCAAGCACTAAAAGTAAGAATATTAAGGCACATGAACCGGCTGCTCGAGTGTATTCACCATATATTTGTTTTCCAACAGCTCCTTTACTGCGCTGTTCTTCATTTTCATCATCTACAAAACCGACTGTTTCTTCAGTCGAGTTGGTCTAAAATTAAAATACTGGATAAGAATATTGTATCTTATTTAAAGGCCGATTTAAACTAATAAACAATATTGTAATTGTGCTCTCACAGAATGAACACTCATATGGCGATGAAGTTCTCTTCCGCTGCCAATAAGTTCTTCTGAATCCGTCACGCCCTCGCCGGGTATAGTTTTTTCAGTATCTTTTTCTAAGAGTTCAGCAAAATCAAGCCCAGATGCTTGCAGCGAATCGAAAGTTCCTTCAGCTGCGATTGATCCATTTTTCAGTATAATAATCTATAAATAATTTAAGATATTTTAAACACATTTTCAATTAAGTTAGATAATATATTTGGAAGGCTGTATGTTAATTAATCTCACATGGTCTACGTTGTTCAGATATTGCAACTGATGTGTTATTAACACTCTGGTTTTTCCGCGCAAATAATTTGAAATGCAATTATCGAATAGTTGCCTGCCTACGTGTGTATCCACGGCAGACAACGGATCATCAAATAAGTAAATGTCTGAATTGCGATAAACAGCCCTGGCTAAATTTATCCTTGCGCGTTGTCCTGAGGGATATAATAATTAATTTATATAAAAAAACATAATTAATAATGAAAAATGAAATTAATACTTACCACCGCTGAGACTTACGCCTCTCTCGCCTACGACCGTTTTATCCCCTTTGGGAAACAGCGAAAAGTCTCTATCGAGCTCGCATTTGCGTACAACTAAATTATAACGTGTCCGTT
The DNA here is from genome assembly GCA_008973525.1 of Stenopsyche tienmushanensis. Classification (NCBI taxonomy): domain Eukaryota; kingdom Metazoa; phylum Arthropoda; class Insecta; order Trichoptera; family Stenopsychidae; genus Stenopsyche; species Stenopsyche tienmushanensis. The sequence continues at coordinate 408,165 of WACJ01000543.1, forward strand.
CCATCGGAGCACCAAATAATATATTCTGACGAATGGAACCTGTTATAAATGATTCGATTAAAGGCATTAAAATTACTTTCGATTATATGAAAACTTAAAATAAATATTACCGACAAACAGCCAAGGTTCCTGTGAAGCATATGCAATTTTACCGTTAACTTCGACAGAACCACTTTCCAAAGGAAGTTCTCTGAGTATAGTATTGAGAAGAGAACTCTTTCCTGATCCGACTGGCCCAATTATAGCAACCAAACTAAAACAATCAAATAATTAACATTGAAAAAAAAAAAATATATATATAATAAGGTTGGGGAATAAGTTCGTAGCGTTTTTATCAAAAACTTTTATTTAAAATGTTTCTTTTTACCTCCTGGATATTCCATTTTTAAGACTCAAAGGTAATAAAAAATTAAATTATTCAAAAAGTTGATTAACACAGATTTGTAGAACAGAAATAGCTCTATCGAATGAATATTATAGACTTTGTCAAAGAGCACGATACGAACTTATTCCCTAATCTGACATACGATATCTATTTTTGATTGTTAATATACCTTCCTTGTTTTACTTTCATCGTAAGATTGCTAAGAGTATTTTCATTTTGTTGACCAGTCCATTTAGCAGTTATGTTATTAAGACAGATGCCATATTCTCTGGGTTGATTTACATTTCTCACTTTAATTGTAACATCGTCCATGGCCTCTTTACTTTCTTCTTCATCGAGATTTTTGTATATACCGGTACCATTTAATTCATCGTTCGCGTTATCAAATTTAGTTTCTTTTGTGAGATTGTTTGCATTATTTTCACTTTCTTTCTGTGGAGATTTCCCATTTTTTTTATCAGCGGATTTATCCGTATTGTTATCGGCTGGAAGCGGTTTCACAGTTTCATCGAAAAGCATGAAGTTTTGCAAGCGACGAATGGATATACTGGCTTCAGCTATTTGAGATATGCCTGAAACAAAGAAAACAATATCGAATTAGATGTTTTTAATAATATAATTCCGATTAACAAAGATGAAAATAAATATACCTTGTGGGAAGAAAACCGTCATTGTTTGTCGTAGAACATTATAGTAAGAAGTGACAACAAAAACTTTTTCAGCAGTTATATCGTTGCCGAGCAATACATATGCGAGAATGCTGATAAACAACGAAACGCGAGTAACAAACATAATGAACGATATAAGCACACCTCTGATGTACGAAGTAGATCGAATTTCTTTTATTTCTCGTCTGAAAGTATAAAATCATAATTAGATATCTTGTTTTATGTATTATTATTTTTATGATTGTGATAAGCTATCAAAATTCATCAACATACTTCCGAGCCATGTCGACCAGTCTGGCAAATGGGCCTTCCCATGTATACATTTTTATAACTTGTATACCGCTAATTATTTCATTCATAAGTCTGACACGTTCATCAGTCCGTAATGCTGTTTTCATTCTAAGAACTGATGTTTGTTTTCCAAGCCAGCCTATATTTAACAAAATAAGTAAATTATCTGAATAGTTCTAAATTAAACGTAACACATTTATTATTTAAAAAATATTTAACCTTGTAACGGTATAAAGAGCAACATAAATGCAACACCGATCACTGCTGACTCTTGAATCTCTAGCCACATCATATAAGTCATAATTATAGTTCCAACTGGACCAATCCATAAGTAATGCAGAAAAATAATAGCAACATCAAAACGGTTCACATCATTGGACAACAGATTTACAACCTGACCCACTGTCGTTTCTCCGAGGGCTGTTTTCGATAATCTTAACGACTAAAAATATAATAAACATTTCAGTATTTCATAAGAATTCATATTACAGATGAAAGAAGATGACATACTTTTCTATATATGAGTGAGCAGCAGGCGACGCGGAATTTCATACCCATATGAAGAATTCCCAACATATATGGATGAACCATAAACACATTTATCGCAGAACATAATATAACTGCACTAGCATAAATGTAAGCATCCGTTTCAGTAATTTGTCCCGTATTCGATGGCATGTAATATGAAATAAGGCGACCCAAAAATATAGGTTGAACTACTCTGTGATTTAAAAAATAACATTTCCATCAATACAATTATATAAAAAATAAACTTCAACTTTCAATCACTAAATTCTACGGCTATATATAAAAAACCAAACACGATAGAATATAAGAAAATCTCAATACGCATGCACATTCCACAAATAACAATTTATAAACGCATGTCATCTCGTTTGATGATAACTTCTACATTTATAGGCAACGTTAAAAAATTACGTGTATATTTATGGCATTCAGTGATGGATAAATTTATGCACATTATATGAAGGTTTAAATCATTTTGCGAATAATTATGTAATCTAAATTGATGCTATATGTAGAAAATTCAAAATACAATGCATAAATTTTTTAACATAATTACGTAGAATTATTCGTAATGTTTTCTTCTGTAATGTCGTCGATGCTGTGATTAGAAAATAAATTTGGCATAACATTAAAACTGTAATAATTATTGTGAGTTACATTGTCGTCATTTAAATTCATCGTGTCGTATCGGCCCTGCGTGGTATTTAAATTAAAAGGTGTCATAATTGACGATTGTTGCGGAAGACGAGCGCTTTTTTGCACGAAATACCTTATTACAAGACCTAAAAAGAGAGGCTGATGAACTCTAAAAGTGAATAGAAAGAGATCCGTAAATAATAGAATTGTTTTAGGAGTATCGCAATTGAAATAGCCGATAAAGCATCTAAAGATGTTGTATTAAATAATTTGAGATTGTATCTAATGGGTACTAAATAATAATGGCTCCAAAGTGGAACGCTTGAATTTTTAAGATTTTAAATAGCTCCGTTTCGAAGTCTTTGAATGTAAAGGATAGAGATGTATATGTTCACATTTAATCATTTACGCTGGAGTTAAATTTATCTTAATTGCTAAGAAAATAATTGCCGATTATACCTGAGAACACATTCCATTGCAAATAGAATAAAGCCATACATCATGCATTCCCATCCATAGCAACGAATTATTACCCGAAGTAAGCTCGGGGATTTTTTTTTCGTTTCATCTGTCCATAATCGTTGAAATTTATCTCCAAGACGACCTGCAAAGAAATTGCGTATCAAAGCAAACTGTTTTTTATACTAATAAAGGTTAAAGATAACTATTAATGAGTCACTTGCGATTACGCGTTTAACTATAATGTTTTTAAAAAAATAATTATCCGTACATTAAAATAGCATAATAATTCTTATTAAGTGAAATATATCTTGGGGGCAAATTTTATGGATCTTAAAGAAAATTTATAACAGCAAAATTGAATTTTTAGCGATAAACTTAAATCTGATTCAATAGCAATCAAATATGTAAAAAAATCACATTTAACAAACTGTAATTTTTATTTTAAAAAATATGCAATTGTTATTAAGCATCTTACTAGATTTGTGTTCACGTAGAGTTTCGTAAAGATCCGTCACCTCCAAATCTCTCTTATATCCTGTGTAAAATAACGATGAAGTCCATCTGTAAAAATAAATTATACTTAATCAAGTAACGTGTGAAAACAAACAACACTTTTATATAGCATTTACTCGTATTATTAACGGATATTATATGCATTATATATTAAAAGCACTAACGCAAATGTGAGGGCTGAAAGTGGATTGCAGGTTTCCCGTGGATTAGGTAGCCTTTCATTTTTTTTCTTTTCTCCGCCATCCATAACTGATCAATCCTGAAACATTCAAATAATCGATCTTTAGAAAGGAGACAATACACTCAAAGCTGAGATACTGACATAAATTTTATTGTTTTAGAAATTCAATATATTAACGGTCAAGGCTGTTTGTATCTAAACAATTACTCTAATGATAATATAATCTAATGATAAATGTCTTTATATTAATATTATATATATTCACATACATTTTCGTATCAAATTAGAGGGTACTTATGTTATAATATCTAAATATTCTTATATAACGGCAATAGTCTGAATACTTCTATGAATATAAATATATGATGAAATGCAGACATTTTTCCATGCTTTAAACCTTCAGAATAAATCTTGTAGATATTAATCACGTAAGAGTTATAAAAGATTTATCTGTATTCTTGTGGCTATATTTATTTGACAAACAATCTCCACGTCAGATACATACGCAGATGCACACAATATGTCTAAAATTATATATTAAATATTATTCCAATCCTAGCCAAACAAGGAAATGATAATATTTGTAAGCTTTAATGCTCCTTAATTCCTATTCTATTAAAAAAATATTAACATAAAGACGATCTAGATGAGATTCATATTAATCAAAGTTGACAAGATGAATTGTTACTCATAATCACAATTGAAAAGATTGAAATGCGACGCCTAATTCCATCTACTGAGATGGACAGACTAATTTAAAGTCTCGGCTACTAACATGGACCATCACTCACTGCCTTCGATGAAATTAATGAATGAATTCATATTTGAAAAGATAAATTTAATATGAAGAATGATAAAAATATTCATCATACAAGCACTTTGCAAATTTGCATTTTATAATCAACAGTGATCGATCACAACCTTGCCAACGTTCAACGGAATTGACCCGTCCATTAGAATGCATCATACTGAACACTTTTATAGTGCAAGAGTGGATAAATTATCTTCCAGGTGTGACAAAATTTACTTTTAAATGTCATTAAATAAAAATAATCATAATCATTAAAACTAAATATGCAATTGTGAATGCGGCTATTATGGAGACATCGTTAAAAAGACATTGCTGACAATTTATCACCATTGCAATTGTATCATTACATTCATTCCTATTGGTATACTACAGACAATATGGTATCTGAATTTAATTAACATAATGAAGAAATTGCCGCTTATGAAGTTACCAAACATTTTATCCTAAAAATAATAGAGAAAGACTGATATTTGGTAAAATGAGTTCCATACGACTAGGGAATCCAATACCGAGTCAAAATTTCGATCCTGGAATTTCGGGATTGAAAGAAAAGAATTTTATTTATTTAAGAAAAGATAAAATAAATCAAAAATAGATTTTAAAAAATCAAATATTATTTTGGAAATATGTCCGAAGTAACATTAAAGCATCGAGTGTTTCGTCATTTAGTCTGGATCTGATTTTGGAAATCAGGCAATTTGCTACTGAAAATGGACGCTCAGCCTCCACACTCGTTGGAGGTATCGTCATCAGATATTTAAATGCTAGTCCGAGTTGATTTTCGTATAACAATTCCCGATTTTCCGACAAATTATTTATTTCCATCGCTACAGATGAATACTTATATAGTATGATACTTTAATATGATTTTTAATTATATTACGGAGGAATACAAAAAAATTTAACCTCGTATCTATTATATTTCATATCGATATTCCCATTATTAGAGTCGATGTGTAGTAAATACATCACCGGTAGGGAAGGTTAATATAACAATTTGAAAAACATATATGTACTGTATATATGTATACATACATAGATTAGACAGTTACTGCCCCTAGACGTCGCCTAAGCTCGCCAATTAGTAGTTACGCCAGTTTTCAAGCGTCCAGATTTCGGCGGGGTTGTCTCGATTTAGTAGCCTTTATTGTGCTGGTGTACGATTTCCGTTAGATAAAAATTTCATTCCCGAATTTTTCGGGATTACGTTTACTAATCCCGGGATTCATGAGCACCTAAAACTGTCCAGGATCCGGAATTGGATTCCCTATATACGACCAAATTTATGCTGAAAATATGGAGCACGATGAACCTTATCGGTTCGGAGCCAAGAAGCCTTAAATTTACGGGCTTGAGGAGAGGCATATGAAGAACTCCATTGCAGCATTGTCTTCTGTCACCTTCTATATCGTTTTGAAATCGCCGAACTGAGAGGATCAACCTGAAATAGGAAAGCACTCAGTCTCGAATTTGCTCGGGCAAGTTGCACGTGGACGGAGAGACACTCTCTGTCGGTGTAGGAGCAAATCCGAGATGCGTCATGTATGTCTTCACCCTAGCCTGGCAACGCCCTAGCGAGGAAAAGAGGGACTGGACTATTTGCATTCCAGAAAGCCCTTTCCAATAAAATCAAAAAGGTTGTCTAGAGTAGTTTTCCACTGTCTCCCGAAGAAAACTACTCAGTCTTTACCCGCTGGATGAACGTTCTAAATGAAACTCAGAGTTTATGATACCTTCAATATCGAGCGAATGAGGAGGTGAATGTATATTACAGACGAAATGGATCCTTCCTGTGAATGGATATTGAAGAGGCCCATAGTTCTGCAGTGGACTGTTTGTGGCTGCACTATGATAATGATGATAACAGGAGAACCTCATCCCTCGATTTTTCATAATATGCCATTGAAAAAAATCCCAATCTGAGTGAAGAAAATTAAGATCACCTTACAATCAGTTGATGATTGAAAGTTACAATTCAAAGCTTAATGGTTCAATATTATTATTGCGTTTGTTTACGGCGTAGTCTAAAATACAACTTTCAATCGAGGTATAACAATCAATAACGTCGTTCCCAGTGGGTTGCTAGACAGGGTGGCTTTTAGATGTGTTGTTGGTCCTTGACACGCATTTTTACAGGTGGGTCATAAGCTTTTCAGACGTTCGGATTCGCCTTTTCTATTGACTAAAATTATTTCGCATATGCGTTCTTCTAGTCTGGAATGATAAACGAGCTTTCGGCATTTATGGGTAAAAAATCAGGTCACAGAAGTAGGGCTTTTATGTACGGCATGCTTTGAATACCGACGCGATCCCTAATATTTTCAGTCTATGGCTGTAGTAATTATATTTTTAAAAAATCAATTCGTTTTGAAGATTCTCTTCCAGGAATACGACGACTGAGGATAATAACAGAGAAAAAATGCTTCACATATAGTATTTGAGAAAAAAATATTTTGCGATCTGAAAAAAGACACTACACCATTTTGGTTAAATGTTAATTTATGGTATTGTTTACAAAGCGTAAAAAGCATTCAGAATTCAAACATAATCGCATGTCAAATATCATTCTCTCGTAAGTGATTTAATAATTTGAAGGAGACCACTAAACTTATTCATTTATCTGAAAATAAATGCCCAACCTCCATCCTGGAGATTGTTTTTAAAAAATATCACACTTAACGTAATTTTAGGAATTCATTTTTGTAATTTAGTATTAAATATATCAACAAACATCATTCGTACTTAATACATATTTTTTATACCACGTTTCCTTCATTTTTCACCATAAACATACTTTTTAATAAATTCACTGAAAATGGCTTGGACCTGGTGCAACACTTGAAGAAAACCTTCGGACCGCAAAGGGTTAATATATTTTCATATATACAAACGAAGATGAATTATTATTAATTAAGAAGTATTATCTAATATTTAGTTAGTAGTATTTAATAAGAATTTATGGATCACAGTCGATTAACTATATTGCATAATTAAATGTTATATTGTGCAACATCAATATGGCGTTGAAAGACCGTGAGTCATTTTCAAAAATTCTGCTCTTTAATTCACCATAACGCATTGCGTGATCGATATTCTTAATTAAGCAATCAAACAATCGTTGCCAAATTACACTGTCGTAAAAACAATAAAAGTAATCATTATCGGCATTCTAAAACGGCGACGAGAAGATTTTTTCATTGATTTATTATATAATATGAATTATAGATCAAAGAAGATCAAAATTAGCAACAAATAGTGCATAGCCAACTTTTCGCCCACGGTCGCCACCAAATTGGTCTGAAGAAAGTGGGAAGAAACCGGAATGCTTCAAAACGAAATCTTCACAGCATTCTTGATTACAGTTTATTGACACAGAACTGATAAAAATGTTACAACACCATTGCACCATGTGATGATATTTGCCTATACCGTTTTATGGTTGCCATGGGGCTTTCATCACTCACGATGATGAGCATATAGAATCACGTGTACAACCGTCATTTACACAATTGAAACGGACGATCTGCAAACTCATCAGACAACAATGAGGAGCAGAAAGCCTGTTGAAAATAATCATCGGCGGTTTACGTGAGTGCAGCCACGAGTAGGATTATGCTAATTTCATCGGCGAGAAGCAACATGGGTGAGTCAAGCTAAAGAAACACCGATCAGATAAGCCACATCGAAGAAGTCGAGACCTCGAGGCAATGCCATAAGCCAAATGGGCGCAAAAAATCATGGACAAAATTTACGGAAATAGACGTAGCGAATGTGTTAAAGACGAGCTAGATTGCTGCTTTGCAAAACCATAGCAAAATCTGGCAAAGCTGCTGAACTATGTCTCAAGTATCAGAATTTGAAGACAATGTGTTCCACGTATTTTTGTTTTCTTTTTTGTCCATTTTGGAAAATTGATGATACAATAAAATTAATATCACCCAAGTGGCCAAATCGTAAAGTTAACAATGAGACATATATCCACTTACAATGATTCATTGCTAATATTACATAAGAAAAAGCAATGTCATGAGTTTGAATGGCAATCGAGAGGTTTTTTTCATAAAACGATTTTAATAGCGAAAGAAGTTCTTAAATATCCTAGATGAGTATGTACTTAACGTTATGTTGCGTGGGGGCGGAAGCCCCGATTGTTTTTCGAGACAGATTATCCACACGCGGGTCCGTTCTATATCGGGTCGCGGAGGAGGAAGAAAATGATCGCGAAAAGAATGGCAATACGAATTCTTGGCCAAGATATTTATTTACGATGCTGAAGACCACAATTATAAGATCGGGGAAGCCCTCTGAAATAATATATGAAGATAGACCCTAAAGTATAGATAACCTAACGTATACATATTGTTTATTTTTAATACATGATAGAAAGTGTCTACCTTATAAAGCTAAAGTTTCAAAAAGCTATGTTTAGAATTTGTTTGGCAGCCATCAATAATGAAAATTCTCGGTGAATTTGAAAGGTCTCAGTCCAACTAATATGAAATCTGAACTAGAATCTACTCTCGGGGAGTCTGCTCCTTCGTTTACCACAGTAAGATGTTGGGTGGCAGAGTTTAAACCTGGTGGTATGAGCTGCCAGGACAAACAGCGCAGTGGTCGACAAGTGCGCGAGCTAGCAGACATGTTAGACCCATCAAAAAATGCTGTATATCGCATATTGGCTGAAAATTTGGACATGAGAAAGCTGTGCGCAAGATGGGTGCCGCGTTTGCTCACAATGGAACAAAAACGACGTCGTGATGATGTTTCATTCGAGCGTTTTGCAATGTTTTACAGCAATAAGACCGAGTTTTTGCATTAATTCAGTATAAAACATGGGTTCATCACTCGGGCGCAGGCCACTTATGTATGTTAGCCTTTGAGAGAGCTTCCGTGATCGTACAGATCATAAAAAATGCCGCTAAAAGAGGACGGAGTAGCCACATGGTTTGTATGTCCAATCGGTTCGCTTTTCGGATCGCTGATATGACAAATGATTGCCTCACGATCGGACGCCATACCTTAACATGTCTACAGAACGATTTTGAAGAATCTAAAAAATGTTAAAGTTATTAAAAATATTGATTATAACGAAATCGCGATATACGCGAGTGGGCTGATAACTAGTGCACATATGTTTGCAGAGTGCGAATATAAACAAATTATTTAAATATCACTTTAACCCTAGATCACCAATCGTTAGTCTCGCAGACTACAGACTCGGAACGCATTTTACATGTATGCATGTTCCCAAACCTTTCAAAAATAAGCAAACTGACTACGTTTGCACGTCAATCGTCACACAATATGTAGTGATAGTATAATTCGAAAACATGATTAGTGATCCAGGATTTAAAATGTACAGAATAAACACCTATAACATATGTTTACAAGATTTACATGATTTCACAATATAAAATTACTCTGCATTGCGTAATTATAATCGTAATGTCGACTTAACGAATGCAAAAAATCAAATGTATTTATAACGACTGCCGGTTATTTCGAGCAATTCACATTGGGTCATTGCTACTCGTTATATCCGAGTTCAACCGGGTGCATATTACTTTTCTTCAAGGCAACATATCATATGCTAACTTCTTATTTTTAGTTAGAAGATTTATTTCAGTTATTCCAAGACAATTGGATTTTTTTTTGAAAAGTCCATTTAATTGAAATTCGTATGTGAATAATCAATGATTCGGACAATTGATATTCTATCGTATTTAAAATATTTAAAAACACAATGTTGGAATTCGATATGCATCATTTTTATTGCTTTTTTTACTTTGCAGTGTTTCATTATAACTGATCGTAAAACGATACATTAAGAATGACGTGTGATTAAAAAGTACGTATGAAAGGTGCAAATTTCAGCTCCAATAACTTTTTTTTTTACGACTGCATAAACCTATTTTTACTGCCACTTAATTTGAATATGGAATGCATTTCAATCGATGAATGATCAATTAATTAGTATTACACAAACAATTAAAGAAGACGTAAATATATTCCGGTTCTGAATAATTTTATCAACAAGTTTATGTTGATAATTAATTGATTATGTCATTCTATCGCAGTAGAGATCTTGGATTGGATTTTAGGAAAATATTATAATTGAATAGCATTATTTTGCTATTATATAAGATGTTAAGAGTTGTTCAATCCAAAGAGTATATGGAAGAATATGATTTAAAAATTTGATGATTCCATTGATGTATACACAATACCAAATGTTCTATAATTTTAAGAGCAATCTCCATGGGAACAATTATACCGACTTGTCATGTATGTCACGATATTATTAGTTGAATATCTACATCTATAAAAAAATGGCAGATACTAAGTTTCTACTTGGAAGCCTTTGTTTTATAGGTTCCAGCATACAAAAAATACAAGGTCAAAATTAAGATTCAGACGAGATATCCACCAGTTGACCTTAGATTTCTTCGAATAATGGGGTCCAGTATTGTTTTTATTTCTAAAATGATATATATTTAGTTTGAAAAAAGCGTCTAATATATATTTAGAAAAGCTGATACGTAGAAATATTCCAACGTATGATTTATTATCCGAAATTATATGAAATATCATCCAAAATGAATATGTATATCCAATGTCAAAATTGAGCAAATGTCAGCCAAAATCAATATCGGGTCAAATTTAAAAGCAGGTTTCACCCAAAAAAGGCGATGTATCGTTACTGTAATTCTATAAACAATTTTGTTGCATATTATTCGATTTATCCTCTTGATCTACAAACTCGTACGATGAATAGGGTCTTTGTACTTCCCATGCAAAAAAGTCTTCCTTCGTTTCTTCATAATTCAAAAAGCACTTCCCCAACTTTAGGATCTTTCTAGATATCGAACATAATCAGAGGGAGCTACGTCTGGATTGTATGATGGCTGGTTTAGTAGTTGGAATGCCTTTTATCTTTGATGACCTTAGGTAAATAAGTAATTGTGTCGACATAAGGCTTTCACACTGTGATAATTTTGCTCTAACTACCAGGGCAGTAACAAGGGCGTGGCAAAGCAGTCGCCCGCCACGGGCGCAACTGGACTCGGGGCGCAAAACGCAGAATAGAGAGTTTTTATAATATATCCTAAGTTGTCTAATTCCTCTTTTCTTCGTTGTCGTTATGCTCAAGTATGGCATCCAATCGCGAGGCGCTCATTCGTCATATCAGCGGTCCGAAAAGCGGACCGATTGAGCATACAAACCTTATGGCCAATCCGTCTTATTTTAGGGCTTTTTGTGACATTTTATATGATACAATGGTACTGAAATAAGGCAATATAAGAAACATGCTCTTGGATGCTTGTTTGAACCAAATACATTATTTTTTCATTCATATAAAATACTCTTATAAAAAATAGAAAAATCAGCATGATTTCTTATCAATTTATTACGATATAAATTTACTATAATCCTTGAATTGATCAGATAACGCAGATACATAATCGAATTGTTGTTTTTTGAACACCAGAATTAAAAGCGTATGTTTTGATCCTCAAATTCAAATTTAACATGCGTTTATTGTTTCAGAATAAATGAAAATGAAGAAGAAAATATTTCATACAATTTTTGCGGGATTAGCTAAGACTCCTGGTGATATTCCATGATGTGCTTAGCAAGCCATAAAATGTTAATATGTGAAGAGATGGAATTGAAAAAGCCAAGGCGGTATACTTTATGGTTCAAAGACAAATAAGTTGCGGCATCATTTTATGGCCCCATAAAGAGAGCAAATGAATTGTCAACTGGTGTCCTTATTTTCTGTAGGCGAATTGAAAGCACATTAATCGAAATGCTTTCCCCTTTAGATGAATTTGTGGTTAATGAAAATATAATATTATAAAAAGAACATAAGACATAATAGATTATATCATGCAGTGCGAACATAAACAACGAATCCTATAAGACATTGCTAATTTATGCGATTAATTATAGAGCATGATCACATTAGACTAAAATCCAATTAATTAGTCGAAACTGGAGCATTATGTCTGAGCTCATTTTTAATATATTAAATGCGCGAAACCTAATGTAGATAAGACACAATCACGCACATCACCCTCTTGTCGTAAATGCATAAATTTACATAATAAAATCCAATCCGGTCGTTATTCTGCTGTCAGCTATATTTGCGATCATTCGCCATGACTCGCATCCTTGCGTCAAATAAGGTCGAGCAGAAGCATCAATGTCAACAATCGAAACTATTTACCCTACACTCAACTAATCAAACACGATTTGATACAACTACGATAAGAGTAATCGCGGACAATTAAAAAAAAATCGCAAACACTCGATCGTTTCAAGTGCCCACTTACGTTCAATGAATGCGACAAGATTACGTCAATCGATTGCCAGTTGTTCTTCAGGGGTTCATACTATTTTTTATCTTCAACAAGAAAATGTAAGGTTAGATAGGAAGCAACAATTGATTAAAAGTAGCACAAGTCTAAAAGTAACACAAGAATGCATTTAGGGTATATATTTCAGTTTGTTAAGGTTTCCAATAAGCGACGATAACAAATCGACGGTTAACATTAAAAGCATTCCAGAATTTACCACAAAAAATATGATGAAAAAACATGTAACCACATTAACAATGCATTTTTGTGAGTATAAAATGCTTATATTGTTTGTTATTAAATGTCAAAAAAAGTATTTTTATATGTGTTCGTCGACCACAATCTGAATTAGTTCAAATAAAATGTATATTAAAACCCTTTGAGTAGTGAGCTAATTTTAAATCATCATAAACTTAGATGCTATTTTCGCATGTGCGTCAATTATCGCACGTATAAATCCACTTGTCTGTCAGGACCGTCGCAGCGTGTATGAAGCTTGTACATAAATAAATAAACACTGTCGATAGCACACAATATTCGGTAATTTCTTCAAGTTATCTTCAAGCTAATGACACCACTCCAGAACAGTCAAGAGAGAATAACAAAATTGGTCAATGATAAAAATGATGCGAGTATATTAATTATCAAAGCAAACGCCTGCTCTTAAGACAACACGAGCGAAGCTTAATAACTTATCCGACGATAGCGATTTCAGTTGATTATACCTAAATTTTATGACGGCTAAAAGATTCCTTAGAATACGATTTTTTGTTGAATAGTAAGTATGAACATTTACATCAATTAAAAATATATTGAGAATGTTCAAACGTGTAGGGGTACTTTTACGGCACGACTTTGCCATCGATGCACGAGTATATGATGAGACGCAAGACATCCGTTTCTGTCTCACGATTTCCGGTCCGATAGGGTTAGGCCCGATCCACACTATGGTGACGTTGACGGTTCGATCTCGCTCCGGTCTCGGTCCGATCAAATATTCTTAAACTCGGAGCTGAACCGAAAACAAAAAAATCCGTTATTTTTCTCAGAACGAAAAACAGAACTGTATTTTTTATACGTCCATAAAAACGTTTTAGACTGAAAACTGGATTAAAATAAAACATCCGTTCGCTGGAATATTTTACGACTATTTTATTTAATCCGTCAAACAGTATGTGGGCGCGATCGACAGACGTGGCCATTCACCCGACTTAATATTCGCCGTACTATAAAATGCCCATAAATAAGCAGACATCTGATTCAATTTGAAAGCATGATCGCCATATTATCGAAAACGCCGACATACGACCGATTGTCGGATCGATTTCAATCGACAGTGGACTGACCTTTTTGTTTGAAACATCATTCATATGCGTATTTAACAACGAAATTGGATGCAAGCGCATGTAGGAGAATGGAATGCATGCTGCATGAGCTGTCACAGCAAGATAATTGTTTGATTTGGATGGTATATGGATGCGATTAAGGTTGCCAACTTTTTCTGGTATATTTCCGGGACATTGCATCGTTGTGAATCTAAGAGGGATTTTGAGATGTATTTTTTGAGTGTCTTAACTTAAGGCACTCAAGAACACAAAAAGGAGGAACTGGACCTTATATAATCGAGAAAATCTTTTCAGTAATATCAGCATAATCATTTTGAATAGTTTTTCACGATCTTCCAATGCAAATTGTCCAGTCGTTAAAAATCACTCATACTCCTTTTTAAGAGAACTGGTGATTCACTAGGTGAGCATTCACAAATAAAACTCAGAGCTTATGCTACATTAACACATCTTATGCGGAGTCATTTAATTAAAACTTATATTGTAGCGGCCATCTCCGCAGGACACAATGTATCACATATATTTTCTAATGCCTAATATCTGCCGACTAAATAAATAAATAAATATAATATAATAAGTTACATGTGTATTCATAGATGTCATCCAAAAAACTAATGTATCGAAATAAACATGATTGTTATTAGAGAATCTAGTCCCGAGCCAAAATTTCGATCCCGGGATTTCGGGACTGCATTAGAGCATCCCGGGATCGAGATTTTTCAGTAGTTTAAGAAATTACATTGATAATTTTGATCAAAAATTACTAATAAGTCCATTTGTTTAATAAAAAATAACTTGAAGGCGAAATAATTTTATTTATTTAAGAAAAAATAAAAATACAAGTATCGTCAACAGATATTTAAGAGCGAGTTGATGACTGCGTGAGCCCCATTTTCGTATAATACCATCAATGTGACTGATAAAATTCCTATCTGTTTAGATACGGTCTAAAACTCACAAATTCCCGATTTCCCGACAAATTATTTATTTCCGTCGCTACAGATGAATACTTGTATACTCTAATACTTCGATGAGATTCGTAATTATATTACGGAGGAATACAAAAATTCTGAATCCCGTATCTATTATATTTCATATCGATATTCCCATTATTAGAGTCGAGGTGTAGTAAATACATCACCGGTAGAGAAAATTTAATATAACAATTTGAATAACATATATGTACTGTATACATAGATTAAATAGTTACTGCCCCTAGGCGTCGCATAAGCTCGCCAATTAGTTACGCCACTGTTTCCAAGCGTCCAGATTTCCGTGGGAATGTCTCGATTTAGTAGCCTTCAACGTGCTGGATTTTTATTTAACAGAAATCGTACACCTCAGATTTCTGTTAAATAAAAAACTCAATCCCGCATACGGCGAATGGCGCGCGGAGAACTGTGATCCAAGCTTCCCGCAAATGATGAGTTAAAAAGATATCGAAGAGCCGCTAATCCTTCAGTGTATATGTACGAATTTAATAATCATAAAATGTAATTATTTATATTTTACTTAATTTGATTGAGAGATAAGCATAAAAAAGCCTTTGACAGGGGAGGGGCAATACATTTGTGAGAAGAATTTCCAACTAATTTAAACAATCCCGTTGTTTATTTTAGACCTGCATCATTTAATTGGAAATATATCATTTGATTGCCCGAAACTATTACAAAGCATTCGCCTCGCCATGCGCTCGATATTAAAGCGATTTTTATCGTATTGCTTGTATTTAGAAATTCTTCGATCGTTTCGAGATGAAGACGATCGACGTGTGGGCGTAGGTGTTCAAATGTTGCCCGCGATTTGAATTTGTAAGACTTTGGACTGCATTGATTAATATTTCATGTCCGGTAAGTTGCGTGCGTATTTTTTACGTGTAAAATTATCAATTTTTAATGAATTATACCGCTTTAATATCTAATATCAAACGGTGTGCAATACAAATAATGACGCCGATTTATATTCAACACCATAGTCTCAAAGCGCTGCAATTGTCATCATCATGTCCGCGTGATTATTTGTCATCATCAAAGCGTACTGACCGAAAGAGAATAAAAAAATAAATATCTACATTGTAATTATGCAAATATTAAACAAAAAACGGAGACGGGAGACGACATTATTGTCTGCTATACAGTTATGTTGATTTATTATACGACATCAATTATGTCATGAAGCAGCGCTGAGGTTAACATATGGTATATTCACGCGAGGAAGAGTTTTTGGCCTTGTTACTTAAATACAATGAATTATGCATTGATTATCAATAACCTTTTTTGATGTCGTTATTGTGCACAAACATAAGATTTACACGGATGAAAAATCACTAGATAAAAAGTAAGGAGCGTGGTCTCGACAACTACATGACAACGTCAGCATGCAATCTTGCTATCAATCACAAAGTTCTGGTACAGGTATATCAAGACTAAATTATGAAGAATTTAAACGAAGTATGCTAAGAATGATATAACGTAAAAAGTGTATTTCCAGCAAAGGGACACTAACGAATTGCAACCATCACCTGAACTAAATGAGGGTAGATATGAATGAGTTGCTGCACTTCAACTTAACGATGCATGACCTCATACAGCTGCAACAATAGAACTGTCAGCTGGTTGTGTTCAAGCGTTCGTAAATTATCTTAAAAAATAAGCAAAATACTTGAAACTTTTCCCTGTCACATTCGTCGGTCAATGTAAGAAACCCGCAAAATTCCACAACAAGGATTACCCAATTTACAACCACATCAAAATGAATAAAAACCGCGTGCGGTTGCAATAAACCCGCTTATTATACAGCAAGATGACACACCAGCTCGATGACTATGAAATAACGTGCATATTTTGATCCAAATACATGAACAGTGCAAGATGGGCAAAGAAGGACATCAAAGCAATGAACTCGCCGCATATACTCTTTATTTTGCCACGTAATGAACTCAAGCTTGCAAGAGTTGAAGGACAACTACTGGTAAGCCGAACGCATCTTTGAAATATTCTAAAGATCCACATTTGAATTTTAACACTCTTTAATCGGGCACTTACAAGCGCAAACTTGCGAACGATTATAATATTGCAATCTAACCACATTTGACTACTCTTAACTATGTACTATGCTTATACGATTTAATGTATTTTAGCTATTGGTCACTTGACTAGTACTTATTTACAGATTAAATACTTAAATACTCTTTTAACGGCAAGCTGATACCAGTTTATCTACTATTCGCTATTACTTTTACGAATCTTTGCTTGCTTGTCACTCGTTATCTCTTACATAGTTGATACTACCCAATATTATGTAGCATGATGAACCTTACCGGTTCGAAGCCAAGAAGCTTTAGGAATAGAACAAGAAGAACATCAAGCAGACGGCCTTGAGGAGAGGCAAATGAAGAATTTCAATTTGCAACGATAACAGCATTGTCCTCCATTACCTTCTATATCATTTTGAAATTGCCGAACTGAGAGAGTCAACCTGAAATAGGAAAGCACTCAGTCTCGAATTCGCTCGGGTAAGTTGCACATGGACGGAGAGACACCCTCAGTTGGTGTAGGAGCGAATCTGAGATGCACTTAGCTAGGAAAGGAGGGACTGGACTATTTGCTTGCCAGAAAGCCCTTTCCAGTAGTATCAAAAATGTCGTCTAGGGTAGTTTTCCACTGTCTCCCGAAGAAAACTACTCAGTCTTTTCAAACCTCCCAAACTCCCTATCGAGACCCGCTGGATGAACGTTCTAAATGAAACTCGAAGGTCATGCTACCTTCAATATCGAGCGAATGAGGACGTGAATGTATGATACAGACGAGATGGACGTAACCCCTTCCTGTGAATGGATATTGATGAGGCCCATAGTTCTGCTGTGGACTATTTGTGGCTGCACGATGCTTTATATATTTTGAAAAGATTACATTTTGTCCTAGTTGTGAAAAAGCAGTAAATCTTTCCTGTATGATCGCGAAGCAACAGAGTACTATGACTCCCGACTTAAATGTGTTGACATGTCAAATCATTTCGAAATGGAATTTATGCTACAAATGCAGGATATGTCAAATTAATTTAGACCCTGGAAATGGATTACAATGGAGGACAATTTGCATTGAATTTTGTTCGGGTTATTGTCAGCGTGATGATGATGACAAGCTATACAAAAGAGGTATAATCATTATTTGCAATTTTTAAAATATCAACAGATTGGGTTGAGAGTTTATTTTTTCTCGATAATAATATAAAGGTAGAATCATTTGTGATTAGATTTTTTATACATTAAAAAAATATATATTAACAGACTTTGCAATCCTTCCTAACTGCTGTTCAATGCTTATAGGGATCAAAAACTTAATAGTCTTTCTGCTACAACTGCCAAGTTCGAACTAGTGCCGAACATACAGTCGGGTTCGTGGTTGCAGACTAATTTCAGATAAGAAAACCTATCTATTTGAAGGGGTGTCATGTTACACTCGCTTCAAATGAACTAAACGTAAACAGTTATTGCCGTGCATCGAGTTTCTGCATCAAATCATATGGTGAGTGAGAGTCACCTCTTGAGTGCAAAGAATTCATACGACTTTGCAGTTACGGAGTTCATATTCCGAGAGCGATTTGTCGCAAAATTTCGATACGGATCTCTTAAAATAAAATGCATTGTGACACAACAATAAAATTAATTAAACATAATCAACTACAGAATTAGTCGAAGGAAGCTTATTAGCCAATTTTTACGCTTCATGTATGATTTTCATCATATTTAAATTTGATGCAAAGAAAAAAATCATACGATAGATCAGATTACATTTACGATATTAAAAAACATCCAAAGACAACCATAACGTTGAAGTTGACTCACTTTGGCTCTGTATAAATTACCATGAATTTATTTAAACGTTGATAAGAAACAAAGTTGATATGTATTTAGCAAACAATGTGCTCGATGATCATTGCAAATACGAGCTTAGCTCTCCGCACGATGTGTAATAAAAAACGTATCCAAATGTTAGTATTTCTATGAAAAGTCAACATAAGATAGCAAGACTTTTTAAATTTTATCAACCGGCTTGGGAGTACTTATATTATTATGCTTGTCATGATAGGTTCGCACATTGTGTTAAAATTATTACACCTACGACACTATCTCGACGGCGAATTTACGTTAACAATGCTTTAATTGGCCTTATCGGAGATCAAATCTGATAAATTGGACCATCGAGGGAATCAATTGGGATGGATTACTACGATAGCTAAAGATGATAGATCATTGATTTGTAAACAATCTTTATAATATTAATCGGAACTACTGTTACATAGGTGTAAGAGTATTGCATCTCTGTTATGTTAAATAGGATTTTTATGCAATAGATGATCTATGAGTGATATTTTAATTATTGTTGCAAATTCAATCACTCATAGGTAGCCCTGCGTGACTTTATTACTTGTCTCAGTATTTATCTTTTCAGATCCAGGTATGATCATCTGTATTATATACATTGCCTGTAATTGCTTATCGTCTGGATATCTCTGGGTCTGAGTTACCCACCAGGGTAAACTTATATCCAGACGATAAGTGATTGATCAGAAATATGAAATGCCTAATCATTTTTTTTTGTTTGTAATAAGAGTCCAAGATCTTACCCACTATATTAATATATGAATGAAATAAAACTGACGTTATATTGAATAACAACATCCGATATTATGTAAGATTTATCCTCGTTAAACATTCAAGAGTTGTTATGACGTTTTTAAGAGAAAAAAAAGAAGAAATTCCAATAAGTCAACCATGATACTAGCCCGAGGAATTGGAACAAGGAAAATTATATGGAATATTAACTTCGTTTACTGCTCAGTTAATCAAATTTGAATGATATAATTTTACCACGAATGCCTAGATTAGTTTCAACGATAATCACGTTTCCTATTGCGGAGAGCAAACAAATAGTATTATAACACTAAATGTCGACTTTTCCGAATTTCGTTCATGAAGGTAATTTAATCTAACCTAGATTGGTTCAAATAATTTGCTTTTAATGACAGCGTAATTTGTTTAAGCACCGAATAGGTGCAAATGGAGGTAAAGTTTAAATTGGAAGTCGAATTAAAAGTGTTCAACTTGTATGCTAATGATTCTACCAAAATAGCTATGTAAGTCTTCGTCGTGTCTCATGACATTTTCTATTATTGGAAATGGATCATATTTCATCTCTTCTTCGTCGGAGGATTCCTTGAGACGACAAATTAGAGCCAAGATCACAGAAAATGACAACAAATTGGAGTAAAGATTCGTGTAGAGATGTGACAAAAACATGTTCCCAATCATTAACAATAATTCGTTCTATCAATATCATCTATCTTCTTCTTTTGTCTCCTATTTCACTCCTGGCTATAATCCATTGCTTATTGCATTCTAACTTAGACACTACCTTTTATACTAGTTCATAGACACTAATTATTTTTAGCAGTTCGCTATTTCTATTGCATTGCGGATATATGTAAGAATATAATAGATATAAGAAAACACGAGTGTTCCTGCGGCCAAGGCTTTCGGTCGACTCTTTTGTTATATTCCCTGCGCGTCTGAGTACGAATTACGAGTACGGATTTGATAATATTATAGAACAATACATTACAATGCCACGAGCACGCTGATTTTAATATTACGGGTGTAACGAACATTTTTATTATAATCATATTAGTATTACGATACTCACAACCTTTGATATTTGGATTACCATACAAAATATCAAGCAAAAAAGAACCATGGGACAACGAACAGACACATGCGTAATATTTTCTTATTTTTCTAATCTAAAAACTCAAGCAAAAAATAATACAACACAGATATGCGATTTTTATGTACATATAACAATAGATGGTTTAATATATTTAAAAATATATATCATACTTTACATGATAAAATAAGAAGCGAGCTGAATTGAATAATATACGACTGATGGACTTAATAAAATGTACGACTGGAATGTATTATATAATAGAAGCTGAATGTCCAAGATGCTTTTAAATTTTAATAGTTTTTATAATGAGTATTTCCAACACGTTTGTCTCTGCGCTTGTTATAACCGTACTTGAATGTATATTACAATCGTAGCATGATTTAATATATCAAGCTTAACCTAATCGCTGATGATTTTCTTTTAAATCCGCTAAATTAATCCGATCGACGACAGATTATAAAGCAAATCTTTAAAAGGCGCTTACCTTTCATAATCATAAAACTGATTAATTTTTTGGGGAAATTCAATAGTAATTTTGAAATTAAACATATTTTTCCAAGAATGTAATGAATAAAAGAGGCACATACCGATAAAATGTATCATACATTCCTTATGACTTTAAGAAAAAATATCTTGCATTGCATGCAACCAACTGCAAGCAATAAAATATCTATTGATTTGCATTTTAATTAATCGATTTAGTCGGCGTGATTCGTTTATCACGACTAGATTAAATCTGGTTAAATATTTCATTTGAAAGAATTACTCATCAAAGTATTCGAAGAATCATCTTTCAATCATAGCTAAATAAAGTGTAAGTCAGGTATGAAGAATGCATATTGACATATGGTAGAATTTTCTTAGAGCATGAGACATGTGAGATTGTTTAACAAACATTATAAATTACAGAAAGCCAAACATGTTAGGAAAAACAAGAGTCAATCTGTTGCTCCTTCAAAACTGGTTTATCATTGACACATTGCATTTTTCATAGCGCAAATATTCTCGAGACCAAATTAGAATCGCGAAATGTAATTAAGACAAAATCAATACAAGCAGCTGTTTGTTGTGTTTTCCTTGCAATATGGCGACACGAATAAGTATAAACAAATTGGACCATAGCAATGACCGTGATACGCATCGATTGCATCGCTTTAATTGATGACAATGAAAGAAAACGATATCGGGCCAATCTTGGCGGACAAACCATCAGATCTTGAGAGCCAATCAATGCATAATATATGTGCACATCGAAAGTCCTCCGTTTATGCTCGTTAAGCCACTTGAACATGTAAGCAGCCTGATCAAGAGTTCATTGCAAGATATCTTTAGCTCGCTTCATTGATTACGATATTGAGTTAAACTCATCCACTGAGCCCCACGCATTTTTTTTCTATCGCATAAAATCATCTAGTTCAATGTCACTCACAACCGAACCCGTGATTTGAGTGAAGATATTTTAGATCCAAGTCATCTCAGATGTCCTCTGAAAATATCTATTCAATTGAATGGATCGACTGATGCCTCTAGCTGTAATCAACTCTGATAATGATGCTGTAAAAGAAGATATTACATACATATATAGATTCGCTAAACGTGATTTAAACATCAAAACCATTTAGATTTTCTACAAATCAATCTGTAATCTTTAGATTTGCTGCATTGGTTCATCATCAGCGTGCAATAAAAGCAATGCTTTCAAATTAGAAGGCTAATCGATGGTACGTGAAGAGTATTAGCTAGAATAGGACGGGGCATTGGAATCATCGCTATTTGCTCAAACGCTATTGAAATTATTATTTTTTTAATGCAGAATAGCAAATTTCAAAATAAGATTACGAATCCATAATATGCAGAACGAAGATGCATCATAATTTGCAACGATATATGAAACTGGATTTAGAAATTTTGAATTTGAATATTATACAGTCAACCCTTCTATAGCGTCCACTTTGTTTGCGGCGTCTTTCGCGTAAGCAACGGATAACATACGTAAGATCAATACTCCTTCGTGCGTGTCCTTCGTGCGTGTTAGTCACATGCACTTGTTAACAAACTAAATACGTACAAAATACGTAAAATGAAATATTAGGATGTCCCATAAGTTTCTTTCGTTTTCATATTTAAAAAAAAATAAACATTAATTTGTATTACATAAAAATGTATTGAATAATATATGGTCCATTCTGTTCTATTTCTCCATCTCTCCGGAAGCATCTTAATGCCTTCTTGCCAAAATTTCCCAAGTTTGTTGGCAAAATATTGATCAAGGTACATTTTTATATCATTTTTTGAATTAAAATTTTTACCATGTAAAGAATTTTTTAATAAAAGAAATAAATAATAATCTAAAGGGGCAATATTCGGAGAGTATGGAGGATGAGGTAAAACATCCCAGTCAAATGATAATAATTTATTTCTGACGAGCAAAGACACATGAGGCCTGGCGTTATCTGGAAATTGCATCCTTTAGATTGTATAGTTGGAAACAATATTTTGTTGAATTGATCGTTTCACCTTGCTGAAGTAGCTTATAATAAACTAACCCCTTCCAGTCCCTCCAAATGCATAGCAAAACTTTTTTTGGACGTAAGCCAGATTTAGCTACAGTTAAAGCTTGTGTACCCTTGGTCCAAGACCGTTTACGTTGGATATTCTCATAGAGTATCCAACTTTCATATCCAGTGACAAGTCTCTTCAAAAAGTGTTGGCTATTATGTCGCTGGAAAAGAAGATCGCATGCTGAAATACGCTGAAGTTTATTTGAGTCAGTCAGTTCACGATCAGATGATTATGGATGGATGTTCTTGGAATTTCTAACTTGTTAGCTATTTCGCGAACAGTATATCGCGGATTTTCTTCAACCATGGCTATGATTAGATCTGTGTTCATTTGCGAAAGAAACTTATGGGACAACCTAATATAAATCGAAAATCGTATATGAAATTATTACACACAAAATAAAATAACAGACACAGCGCAAAACGTACCACCGCTTCAAGTATACTTAGGTCTGCTTTTAGTGCGATTTTCAAAAATAATGAATCCTATCACTTATTTTTCTATAGTTTTTTTATGCGAATGCGCATTTTTGGATCTTGTGTGGGCGTTTAGTTTTGTGGTGAAGATGCTCTTTTCCTGTGCGGGTGTCGTTAACACTATTTTCGCCGTCACTCTGCATACTTTTTATAATGACGCAATCGGAGCTTTGTCGGGGCTAATTGATGCTAATTGCTACGCTTATATATTTTTATATATTTTAACTATTGGTTACTTGACTATTACTTATAGATTAAATGGGTTATTATTTTTACAATCTCGGCTTGCTTGTCACTCGCTATCTCTTACATAGTTGATACTACCCAATAATATGTAGCGTGATGAACCTTACCGGTTCGGAGCCAAGAAGCTTTAGGAACGGAACAAGGACAAGAAGAACATCAAGCAGACGGCCTTGAAGAGAGGCAAATGAAGAATTTCAATTTGCAACGATAACAGCATTGTCCTCCGTTAGCTTCTATATCGTTTTGAAATCGCCGAACTGAGAGGATCAACCTGAAATATGAAACCACGCAGTCTCGAATTTGCTCGGGTATCCCGAGGAAAACTACTAAAATAAAAACTACTGGTTGTGGCTGCACTATGATGATGCCTCTCTGCGTATAAAAAAAATCTAAAATTAACACTAGTGCTAGTTACGACCGTTAAATTGTATAGAGCTATGGACGAACGGAATTGTTTTTACCTTGACAAATCAACTTGGTGGAGAAGGCTTTGATACTTTTTCTCAAAATGATGTCTATGAATTGCTTGAGGATACTCTCTCGAATGACGACGATATTATTGGTTTGATTTTACATGGCAGCGAAGAAACTGAAGACGATATTGAAGTGGAAGAAACTCCTGCCCCCCATACTGTAAAGATGTGAACCTACTTATCGTACATGCCTCAAATTCTGAACGAGCTTTCAAATTCATGTCTCCACATCACGAACTGCGCAAACAATGATGGTTAAATCGTCGCAAAGTTTAATCACCGATTACATTTTAATAAAGACGATTTCAACAACACAGAAAGATGACGAACAAATGTATACTGACTGATAACGAACATTTGTACGATTATCGTGTAAAAAGACTTTAATGAAGCAATTCTAAGATAAATATGTTTTGTGTTTTTATTTATATGATTTTTAAATAAACTATTTTTCATAAAGAAGTTATGAGGATTTTAAAAATAATAGAACCTATATCTCAGTTTTCTATGTAATTCATGTTTTTTTTATGCGATTTTTTTTATGCTACTCCCCGTGGAACATAATTACTTTGGCGTCTATGTATCGCCATGCCGCACTTTTGGCGGAAATTTCTTGATATTCTCAAAGATATAACATTGCTTTGAACTCAAACGATTAAACGAGATGATCATTCATTGATGCATTCGTATTATTTTTGTGTAAAAATGACAGCTATTTAAAAATATATATATAAATTATTATCATATTAGGCTCTGGTTCTGATGAAGAAATCTGGATTCCTGTGAATGCAACACGAACCCTCAGTAGTCATGAATCAAATTTCGACTAAAAACTCCAATCAATCAACCAACCGACTCAATTTCCTATAAATAGTCCATTATGGGACGATGTTGCCAATAATTATGGTTATACTAAAAATATACATTTTCTGTTAGACGAAAATCAATAGGAGCTAAAATTCCACGAATGTGTACACGTGTATGTTTGAACCTTCTTATTAAAGTACGCGAAGGGGTAAATTCGAACAAACATAAAATAATATTTTAGAAACGAAGAACCTTTTCGTACTCCTTCAGAATCAGACAGCACCATACCATTTTAATTCTTTAATTCCAGATATGTCAACAACGTCATATATAAAAATATAAATTTCATAGACTCTGGAAGGACTTTGGAAGATGATGAAAAACTTAAGATAACTATGTCAATTTTCTCTACTGAGCTTCCAAGGGTCTCTTTCTCTGTGTCGGAAAAGGATGAAAACCTGAAATATGTCTTTGAATCAATCCTACACTCACGTTGTCTTCAGATGCTTATACATCATACGCTAAAAATCTGGAAATTTAACTACAGCATATTTTTGCCAAATGAAGGAAAACTTCGCATAAATCGATTGCAATAATTCTTATTTCAATCATCAATATTTATCGCCATCATTCGACATATGACTTTGGCAAGAATCGTCCATCATTATGACGTGCATCCGCCGACACCATACGAGTTCAAAGTATCCCATCTAAACCACTACGCATTGAAACGATCTTGATAAAGACCCGTTAATGGCTTCTTTAGTGTTTTGGCAAACTTCATAGAAGCCGATCTTCTAAATCCGATTTCCTAAAAACAACGAGGCTATTGAAGCTTATCCGATTCGCGTATTTGAAACGAGATCGACCAAAATATAGGGATGTGCAATATAACAGATGCTTTTGAAAATGATGCTGATCCGCTGATGATGACGACAAAAGCTTCTTTGTGGACATAGTGCATACATTGAAAGTAAAATTGAAGAAGATATTGTAAGCAAACCTGAGATAAGAGACGCTAATCTATTGCGTAATCACTTTGGAGTGGTGATATACGATAAAGACAATTATTACTATGCATTTGCATGATATTCATAGATCACATTTTAGGATAAACCAAGTTCTTCAGTTGCTGAAGATCAAAAATAATTTTAAAAATACAACCAATCCAACGAGAGTGGACATTTCGAAGAAATAGGAAACATGAAACGCAATAGCACAAAGCATAAAATGTTAATTTGTGTCTATTAAATATTTACGGTTTTGGAGATAGTCGTATAACTTTAGCCATAGGATGGAATAAAAGCGAATCGATCCATGCCAAATGGGTCAGAAGCTTTCAGGAAAGCAGACATAATTTAATTAAAATTGATAGTGTCTTTTAAGAGTATGATTAATGTAAAATACTATCCAATGTTCATATTGCGCTGTGAAGGGGATGAATCGCTCTAAAGCACGCAATCGGAATAGAACATATTAAATGATATTTAAATCAATTAAACGACCGCCTTTGATTGAAGGAGAAGCCCTATTTATAATTTAGAACGGCGAGTGGATGTGAAAAATCAAGAACATATTCAGGTCATAATTTAGGACACAGGGATAGCCGAAAGTCGCAGTCTGTTCGCGTTTCAAGATCAGGGCCTTAAAATAAATCCATACGAATGCAATAAAAAAATAGCGCTCATGTTATAAATATTGGGTCGATGCAAAAGTTTTTAGGTACATTTTTTATTTCAATTGTATTATCTACATTATTAGCTATAACAGTTCCCCATATTTCTGTAAGCTTATTTACCTCATTGGTATAAAAATCAGGAGACTTGGATGCAAAAAATAAATTCAGGGATGTTTTGATTTTCACAATTGAAATACTTTTATTCCAAAATAATTGTAGCAATCTGAATAAGTTAAAATCCGGTGGAGCAAGATCTGGATCCAAAAATACTGCAAAAATCCTTAAAAGAGTGGCCACAAGGTCTGTGTGCCCATTCCGTCCGCTTTTCGGATCGCTAACATTACGAACTCTCATTACAAAACTAAATTATCCGAAGAAGACTGTTCGGATGGGTTGTTTAAATTTGTTGTATTTGTTTATTGCGGACTTATTCCAGCTGAGTCGGCCCAATGCTTAAGTGATAACGAAGAAAAGACGGATTAAACAACTTAGTATATATTATAAAATCGGACAGTCAATCAGTGTTGATTCATGTAAAGTAGAATGATCAAGTAAAATATAAAAACCATGTGCAACTCTCGACTGGGTCGGTATTCTATGTTTTGCGTCCCAAGCCCAGTTGCGCCCGTGGCGAGCGCCCACTTTGCCACCCCCTTCTTACGGCTACTATGTAAAAATAGTTCATGATTTTGCCTTGCACGTTGTAAGCTGAAATTCGATCTATTGATGATGATAAACGTGTATCCGCAGACATTTAAAAAAAATTAAAGCCCTTCACGACTCGCTGGTCAAGTCAAAAAAGAGTAGAAAGCAGATGTACGACATTCTTTACACAAAAGAACTTTAGTATCAACTCAATGTCAATCTCACACATTCCAAATAAACTCTTCCAAGACAAACATTAACTATGTAATTTGATCTCAATTTTTGAAATTAAATTCGCAACAATTGGTTAAGCACTTAAAACATTGATTTTGGTCTTCTGTTTCGCGAAACAACATTAAATCAATCTGTACAAATAAGATTAGATCAGTTTTTTATTACAAATGCTAATAGAAGCGTCATCTGATCAATGACTTATGTTCATTAACACATTCCCGTCGGGTTACGTCTATGCGCGTTTTTTGTGTACTATGGTAAAATGATAAGATAATCGTAAATACTCTCCGCGTCAAACGAAATACAATGAATGGGAATGTGTTAATATGATCTTTTGTTAATCAATAGAAAAATTTAACAGTATTTCGTCTATGATGGTATTATGACCTATATTTCCAGCCTGATAAGACAAACATCCGTATGCAATACTAGAGCGATTCCTCAGCTCATTTATAATGTTTTATCTATTATTGATTTTAATTAATTGAAGAACGTCCATCAATTGAATTGTTGGCCTCAGTGTTAATTGC
Organism: Stenopsyche tienmushanensis; assembly: GCA_008973525.1. Classification (NCBI taxonomy): domain Eukaryota; kingdom Metazoa; phylum Arthropoda; class Insecta; order Trichoptera; family Stenopsychidae; genus Stenopsyche; species Stenopsyche tienmushanensis. Next base: position 436,725 of record WACJ01000543.1, read on the forward strand.
CGACGGAAAATAAAAGATCGCAACTCCCATTGTTTGCCGACTGCACGCGATTTCGATCAAAAGGACAGCCAATGCCAGCTTACCTGATGACTTGTTGAGCATCATGGTTCATGCGTGAAATAAACTGTTCGATGGAAATAACCTTTACGGTGTCACGTTTGCAATTTTACCATCTCGACGCGGAAGTGAGTTACCGTCATCATTTACTAATTGTTGAATGAGACATCGCCGGCTTGCTATTAAATGCCATTTTTTCCATACAAACTGTGTGCGAATTATGCAACATTGAGCTTTGGTCGTTGATGTTGAACGAGCAAAGACCAATATGGACAGATTGACTCAGTCTACCACATAAGAGGATAATGGATAGTGATGTCTAACAAAGCGATTAGAGTCTAAGTTTGATTTTCAGTAAGAAAAACAGTCAAGATTAGGGAATCCAATCCCGGGATCCCGGACAGTTTTAGGTGCTCATGAATCCCGGGATTAGTAAACGTAATCCCGAAAAATTCGGGATTGAAATTTTTATCTAGCAGAAATCGTACACCTCACCAACAAGATGAAGGCTACTAAATTGAGACATTCCCGACGAAATCTGGACGCTTGGAAACAGTGGCATAACTACTAATTGGTGAACTTAGGCGACGCCTAGGGGCAGTAACTGTCTAATCTATGTATACATATATAGAGTACATATAGGTTATTCAAATTATTATATTAACCTTTCTCTACCGGTGATGTATTTACTACACCTCGACTAATAATGGGAATATCGATATGAAATATAATAGATACGGGCTTCAGAATTTTTGTATTCCTCCGTAATATAAATACAAATCACATCAAAATATTGTAGTATATAAGTATTCATCTGCAGCGATGGAAATAAATAATTTGTCGGGAAATCGGGAATTTGTGTGTTTTAGACCGTATCTCAACAGATAGGAATTTTATCAGTCACATTGATTGAGTGAGGAGGCTAAGCGTGCATTTTCAGCAGCAGGTTGCCTGGCTTCCAAAATCAGATCCAGACTAAATGACGAAACACTCGATGCTTTAGGCCTGATCCACACTATGGTGCCAGTAACGGTTCGATCTCGCTCCGGTCTCGGTCCGATCAAATATTCTTACACAAGAAACAATCAGAGTGTTCACACTATCGGATCGTTCCAATCCCGTTTTTTGTATGAGAATATTTGACCGGACCGAGACCGAGAGCGAGATCGAACCGTTACCGGCACCATAGTGTGGATCAGGCCTTAATGTTACTTCGGGCATATTTTCAAAATAATATTTAAAAATTTTAGTGTTTTATTTATCTATTTTTGAATTGTATTTTTATTTTTTCTTAAATAAATAAATTTCTTTCGCCTTAAAATTATTTTTTACACTAAACAAATAAATTTATTAGTAATTTTTGATCAAATTTATCAATGAAATTTCTTAAATTATTTTTTCGGTTGTTTGATCAATTCTTCAGTACAAATCTATGCTAATCAAAAACATACTAATTCACACTCAGCATAGAATACATCAGAGCAACATTGGAATCAAATCTATGTCTCAACAGGTGAGATATAGGACCGGAATGAGTTAAACGTTCCCTTTGAAGTCCTTCTTCGTTTCGGACCATGTGTCTGCGCTTCGTTATATGTAAGTTGAATATTCTTCATTTTCAGATAAACCTACTTATTTTTATTTACTTTTATGTCATGGAAGGGGGTGGGGGATGATAAAAATTTCTTGAAACCCATTTTAAAAGGGAATTGAAGAACAATATGTTCATAAAATAAGCACAATAAGATGCATATAGCAAGTGATGACAGGGAAGTTGCGTCATAATAGTTATAAATGCAACCGAAATGAGCCCATCTAATTTATTTGCCTAATTACATATCAATATCATCATCATCGTTATCATTACGATATCGCCCATTTTAGAAACGAAAGCATCTTCAGTCTTGTCGATTTCATCCCAAGCGTTTACTATAGATTTGAACCCGAGATGTTTAAGTTGCGAATTCAACCACTAAATCAAGGAAACAACAGCAATAATTGCATTGTTACGATTTAATAAAGTATAAAAAATACGAATGCTCTACAACCATAGAGGATATAAAAAAAAAAACAAATCGAAAACAAGAAACTGGTTCTTCGAGTTTCTTAAAAAATCTTCCATCAATAACACATGCAGTAAACAGATTCCATGCGATTAATTTATAAATTCGTTGTTTTAACGAGTTTTTGTATCGATTAACGTCCATTTGTTTCGTCTGCTAACAAAGAAGAAGCAAAACGCATCGAATCGAACAGTTTAACCTACATACATTTTTTAGCATGCCATCTTTAAAATAGGAATAATCCATGCGTAACTACGGTAAAAACGCTATGTTTGAGATAACGAGTTTCGGCATCATGACATAACTTTGACCATTCAATTCTCGGAAGTGATCAAATGATTGGACACAGTGAGATGTGTATTTTTTCATTTCTATGAATATACTATGTATTTTCTATTATTTTTTTACTATTGAGCCATATTGACGCTGCGTCATGGTTATTATGGTACAATTCCCATGTGACACAATTAGTATAAGCCAGACGAGTATTTTGAACCAAAACACATAAACTAATCAGGGCTTATTTTAGCATTCTACTGATTGGTTTTCACTGGGCGTTTTATTGTGACAGACACCGTATAGTTTCAAGTAAATTTGTTTCAACCGCTAATAAATTGTATGATATATATACTACCGACAACAAGTTTGGAAACGCTTAATAGTTTCCTCTGAGCCAAAAAATTCAAATTTGAATTCGTTCGCCCATAAAATATTTTCCGAACAGCAGTTGTCTAATTATGTTTTTGTCCCATAGCAATCTGTTCTGTTTAATTTGCGTTTCTTCAGCACTACACTTTAATCCATATGAATTCAAGCAAATGTTCATTGTAGATACCTTATATCAATGGTAGTCAAGCTGGTCCCTACCGCCCACTAGTGGGCGTTTAAGCTTTGATGGTGGGCGATTGTTACATCTATGAAAGATGATGTAACTGCAGATGAGATCGAAAGATTCAGCAGTCAACTTAACGATCTTAAATTGGATATGGAAAAACGGTTTGGAGATATTTTGAACTTAAAGGTTTATGATGACTGAATAAAAATTCATTTTACAGCAAATATCTAGGAAGCTAATGTAGTTTTCCAAGAAAAACTGTTAGAAATTATATATGAAGAAGTAAGCATAATTTCAATAGTTGTAGATACGAAAGCGTGTGACAAAATATAAAAATACCTCCATTATATCCGAATATATGGAAAATGATATTCAATTTATCGATACCTTTTCCTACATCGTATCTTGTGGAATCAAGCTTTAGCGTTATTAAAAGGTAAATAATTTAAAAATATCCGATAGAAGAGACCTTCGTTTGTTTCTTACAAAGATATAAAATATATATTTTCGCTACATAAACGTCAAAGATCTCATTAATGATTAATTAAGGAGGTCATGGACATGTATGACGAAGCATCAGTTATCAGATTCGTCCGAATCTGCCGTCTACATTGGGCAGATCATGTAGCGCGGATGCCGACTCACAGAATCTCTCGTGCCGTATTAGATTCGGGATAGAGTGGCAGTAGACCCGTCGGAAGACCCGTGGGATAGACGCTGCACGTCTGGGTTTAAGTCGGAGCCGTAACGAGAGTATGAAGCGCCAGTGGCAAGTATCTAACTTGAAGTTAAATAATACAATAATAAATGTAATATATTAAAATAATATACGAAGATAACCCCAAAAGTACCCGACCTACGATGATATGTATTTGGTACATCATATGAAATTTTGAAAAATTCTGAACCCCGTATCGATTATATTTCATATCAATATTCCTATTATTAGAGTCGAGCTGTAGTAAATACGTCATGGTGGAGGAAACATACGAGTTGCCAAGATGAACAGCGCAGTGGTCGACCAAATGAGGCAAACATCTCAGAAATGATGAAGAAAATCCACAAAATGGTATAGGATGGCCATCGACTGTGCAGTTAGCAGACATGGCAAAGCCTTTCAAAAACTGCAAAAAAATATCTTGGCGATATTTCACAGCAATACGACCGAGTTTTTGCATCAATTCAGGATGAAAAATGAGTGCATCACATCTGAGACAAAGGACCACGAGGACCCCCACTGACTCGAGCTGTTTATTGGTCCCGTTATTCGGAACCATGCCAATCCGCATTACAAAAGTGCACAGCAAGGTGCAAAACCTGAATTTAATATCCATGTCCCCAAGGACACGTTCATTCTCAACTTCGATTAGCCACTTACGCTCTGAGCACGGGGAAGAAACTAGCTAAATTTTGTAATTTAAAACTAAAAAATGTAAGCTAGCCTCTGAGGGGGCTTTCGTGATCATACAGATGGCCCCGGGTACGCATCTTTCCTCTAAAATGCCGCAGAAAGCTCGAAAAGATGACGGAATGACCATTAGGTCTGCGTCCAACCGGTCCGCTTTTCGGATCGCTGGCATGACGAATGAACGCCTGGCCCTAGGAACTGGGTTGAAAAATAGTAATTTAAGCTTCAAAGGGTTGTTGCATTGCGATTTAAATTTTCACAATGCCTATTCGTTCCAGAATGCATTCAAACACTCAATAACCAAAAGAAAATGTGCTTTATGTAATTTTGAATTATGAGAAAAGAAAATTAAAACCAAACTTGTTGTCGGTAGTGTATGCTGATAATTCTGACTATTTTGTGTACTTTCATGATTTACTCTTTATGAATATTAATTTTACAACATTCTACACGTTCATCTCAGTGGCTCGCGAATGAGTATAAAAGATCACATAACTGATTGGAATTTGAAAAAAATTGTGTTATATTGGGTTGATTGCATCATTTTTTTGTTAATGATGATTTATGCTCACACAATTGGTAAACAAAGATTTGCCCTAAATTTATAATTGTTTATCAACTGTCAACATTATTTGCATTGAAAATACATAATACTGTTGAACCATGACATGGCTTAAATTTGTGCCAAAATTACAACGATAAAATATATAAATACGAATTATTTTATAGCATGGATAAAAGAGAAATTCCAAAGATCAAAGCGTACGTTAATTGGATATGGTGGGAAATGTTACTAATTACGGCCATATTTTTCAAATAAATCTCTTATTGAGTACATAATTAAGCGGGCCATCTCTGATGATCGGAGAAGTCATCATCGAAGTCATCTCATTAATTGTACATCAATTTTTAATTTAATAACGATTATTTGCTTTTATTCTTCACGCTAATGAGACCAGATGCAAGTTTCTGGAAATTATAAATGTAACATCGAAAAATTGCAACAAAGCCAGCACGTGTAACGATACAATGAAACAACAAAGATTTCCGGAATATGACATCGTCCCGTGCCAAACACTTGGCAAACTTTTATTAATATGTTCGTATAAATTATATAATGTCAATCGTCTTTGAATTCGCCCCTACAATCTAAATGTCATCTAAACGAAAATACGAGATCTTCCAAAGAAAAGAATGCACCGACAATCAATTGCTGGACATTTTTTTGAATTACGAATTAAACAATGTGGACGGAACACCCCAATGACGAAATCAATAAACTATACAATTTTAATTTTTTTAGAAATAACAACATAGTTTAAGGTTATGTATAAAAAAATCGAAAACATTTGTTTTATTGTTTTCACTAATACAATACAGTTTTTACGGCAAAACAAGCAAATTTAATTTATTTACCTTGATACGTGTATATGAAATTAATACACAAAAACCATGTATTATTTCAGCAAAACAATATATTGCCGGCTATGAATGCACAACACGACACACTCCAACAAACAAAAATCGTGCACTGACCGCTCGCTGTCAGGCTATTTGAAACATAAGCAAATATTTAGCGGCCATGGACTTTTTTATACTCCCTGTTCAATCAAATATTATTGCAATCCAAATATTTAATCGTATAACTTCTTTGCTTATTTTATCATGAATAAGCATAAAAAAATCATATTAATTTTAAATTTATTTAATTTAAAATATTAATAAATCATACTTTTTTTAAAAAGCATTAAAACCTTAAACAAAAAATGTATTTAAAATAATATTAAAGTTTGATAAACGTATGTATGTAGCTTATCAACTGAGATAAAATAAAATCATTTTTTTAAATTTATGTCAAAAATACTGTTTTAAATAAATGAATGCTGATATCATTTTTAAATAATATTTTGATGTTTTTTATAGGAAAATGAAATAATGTATTATTTGTAAATTTTCATATATGTTTTACCATACAAAAATATTAGTTTAAACGAGTCTTTAAAGATAAGATTTATAAAAAAAAGGAAGCGACACGAACTTCTGAATTATTAAATATATTAATGTAATATTATTCCTTGTATATTAATAAATACATTGCCACAATAAGTATGATTTAACTTTTAAATGCCAACAACTCATCGGCGAGTCGCATTTGTATGCGCTCAAGACGCTCTGGCAGTTAAAAGGTTAATAAGCATTTAGTTATTAATTCGAGTATTCTTAACGTTGTACAAGAATACTCGGGGTAAAATTTGGTATTAAAATCATAAAAACGCAGAATCGGTAACAAAAATTTAATTGACAAATTTATTTACAATGAGTCAAGTACAAAATACAACATTCAGGAACATAAATGTTTTAGGCATACAATCATTACAAGATATGCTCATGTATTGAACATATTCACTTTAAAAATAAAATAAAAACCGTCATGAAATTGTGTTCGTAGTTAGTAATAAAATATATTCATCAACTAAATATCAACACACGGGTAATTTATTTGCGTTATATTAAATTAAATCTAATGGCGTAGAAAGAGATTTCGTATCTCATCGCTACTATGATCTTTTATTTAGTAAATTTTGTAAAATGTGTTCACTAATTTAAGTTCAAATTATACTAATTACTTTAAATTAATAAAATAAAAATATCCGTTGTGATCTAATCTTTTTATTCTCAAACATCTACCCTGTATTTTTATTAAAATTTGTGCCATTAATTTCATAAAAAATATTCATCTTGTCGCTAACATCAAATCGTTAAAAAAATATATACATAAATAAAATTTATAAACGTAGATAAGAGAATTCTATACAAAATTAGAAATTAAATTCAGATAAATAAAAGAATAAAACTAAAATATTTATATGAACAAAAATATTTAATATAATCGATAATATAATACCCCTGTAAAAATATGATATTTGCGATATTATTTTACATAGATTTGACGGAAACGGGAAATGATTAAAAATTTGCACACAAAGCAAATTTAAATGCAGATTATGAGTGATAAGAGATACGTTATAATATGCAGTGCATATTTCTTGCAAATGCAGGGTTTACCCAATGTACAGGAATATTTATTGTTATTAAAATATAAACAGGGAGCTTGATAATTCGTGGATTCATCGTTGTACATAATGAAGATTTCATTCTGCCGGACACGTATACTGCATAAACTCGATGGAATACTGTTATTAAGAATCAACAGCATTTTCCTTGTTGACTAATTAAAAAAGTACAAAAAACTTCTGTACGTGATATCTAGATCTGTTCGATGAGAATAAAATTATATATCATAAAAGTATTGATTCAAAAAGTAAATCAAACATATTTCGTTATAAACACTCAGTGTAAAAATTAGCACCACACATGTTAATAGTGAGATCACTTGCCAAACCTTTTTAATCAAATTAAAACCTAATGCCCTTGTTTATCGAATTTTCTGCAGACGTTTCCTTTAAATAGTTGTAATCTATTTATCGCAAACCCAAAAGCATAGAAGCAAGCCTAAAATAATGACTAAATGATTTCGCTTAAATTAAATTAATCAAAACACCTAGAAAATAACTATTAACAATATTAAAAAAAAACAAAAATATTTATTCTAAACATGGATCAGTTCCAACAAAATAATAAATCCTCTAATTGTGAGCAAATTTTATACAAATCAAATAGGCATAGTTTATAAATATATTAATGATAGTTAGTAGATGTCATTCGTGGCTTATGCAATACAAATATAATAATCACAGTTATTTTTACACTGCTCTTTTACTACAGTGTGCAATTTCAATAAATTCATACAATCTACAGCTAACGTTGACTTGGCGCTGTCACTCTGTGCCGGAACGAATATTTTCAGGTGCGAATATATTTCTTTCTGAATGACTCTTCCTACTTAGTTCATTTCTAAAATAGTCGATTGTTTTCTTCAATCCATCTTTTAATGATACCTGAAATAATCATCTAATGTCAATATAAATGAGAAAAAAACATTTCTTTAAATTCATTTGATTTTCAAAAATATGAACCTTTGGCTCCCAATTAAGATAAGTTTTGGCTCTCGTAATATCAGGGCGTCTTCTTTGTGGGTCATCTTCGACGGCAGCTTTATTGGATACTGAGCTTTTACAACCTTTCACTAAATCTTTTATAATAAGTGCAAATTCTGAAACAACAATAAAACGACAATTATTATAGGCTTACGTAAAAAGGGAATGGCAAAGCAGGCGCAAAACGCAGAATACCAGTCAAGAGTTGCACATGGTTTTTATTTTACTTGACCATTCTACTTTACATGAATCAACACCGATTAACTCTGTCCACTTTTATAATATATACTAAGTTATCTAATCCCTCTTAATTTAAACAATTCACCCAATCATGTTCGGGTATGGCATCCAATCACAAGGCATTCATTCGTCATGTCAGCAGTCCGAAAAGCAGACCGATTAGACACAAACCTTACAGCTACTTCGTGCTCTTTAAAGGCTTTTTGGGGATAAATGGGTACCAGCCCACTCAGAGCCTAATTTACATAGGTGACTCACAGCAAATGAGATTGCGAACAAGTCTACACTTCCCCCCCCCCTCCCATAAAAACTATATATTTATCTATCTTACTAATTTATGCTGCTATCTTAGCTAGTTTTTAAGTTTTAAATTAAAAAATCTCACTCTACTACTAAAAAAGCACTCAAAGCGTAAGAAAGTACTCGAAATTGATTAATTTCAGGTTTTGCATCTTTCTGTGACCTTATGTTGACCGAGTTGGCATGGTTCCGAATAGCAGGACCAATAAATAGCTCGGGTCAATGGAGGTTCCTTTGTCTCTTCCTTATCTCAGATGTGAAGTGATGGACTCATGTTTCATCCTAAATTGATGTAAAATCTTTTTTCTGTGAAACATCGCCAAACACTCATAAATCAATAAGGAAATTGCAAGCCCATTTCTGTTAAAAATGCACTTACATAACCTGTGTTAATCTTAAAAGCTCGGTTATAATATATGTTTAAAATATCAAAATATTACATTGACACAAAATGATACTTGTGTTTTAATGAGATATAAAGTAAATAAATAGAAGTGTATTTAGATCAAATAAAAAAATGCAATTACTAATTTAATAAAATACTCAAAGTAAACAATAACCTTCAATTGTATGTTCCACAGGATTTCCTAGATTCACAGGCTGGGTATAATTGGATGCCATTAGACTTGCAAGCCCATCGACGAGGTCAGTTACATACTGAAAAGATCTTGTTTGTTTGCCATTGCCATATATCTAATGAAATTTAAAATTATTTAAAAATACATAAATTCAATAGTGCATAGAAGTAATGTTATATAAGATGATAATATTTGTATTGTTTATATAATTCAAACTTACAGTTATGGACAAATTTTGTAAAGCTTGCATTATGAAATTCGATACAACCCTTCCATCACCGGCATGCATCCGTGGTCCATACGTGTTGAATATTCTAGCAACACGCACTTGTACGTGTTCCTGTTTCGCATACGCATAACCGAGGGTCTCAGAAACGCGTTTACCTTCATCATAACAAGCTCGAGGACCTAAAAATATATTTATGTAAGATCGATATAAATATCATCATCATTATAGTGCAGCCACTAACAGTCCACTACAGAACTATGGGCCTCTTCAATATCCATTCACAGGAAGGGTATAAATATAAAATGCAATAAATAAATAAATATTAATTTCTCACCGATGGGGTTAACATGTCCCCAATAGGTTTCAGGTTGTGGATGTACTTCTGGATCGCCATAAACCTCTGAAGTACTCGCAATCAAAACTTTTGCACCAACTCTTTTTGCAAGACCTAAAATCAAAATACTATAATATTTAGATAAATATATTTAAATACAACCATTATATTTTATAAAATATTACCGAGCATATTTATAGTGCCAACTGTATTTGTTTTTATAGTTTTAACCGGATTAAACATATAATGAGGAGGCGATGCTGGACTAGCCAAATGATAAATCTCATCGATCTGCAAAATTAAATAAAACATTCATACAATGAATATGTATAACTATTTTTATAGTATATTTTTCCAAAATATTGGGTGTGTGAATAAGTTCCTGCCGTTTCACCATCAGATGCCGGTATAACAATTATGTGCATATAGCTTAAGTGGTGATGCATTGATATTGAAATACTATAACCTAGCGTTAAAATCAGCGTGCATCATTTTATTAAAATGTAAACATTTTTTTCGTAGTGTGAAACATGATGAATTTCGTGGCAAGTAAAATTTGTTTGCGGGGAATTTTTCTGCACTACTTTCTTTAAAAGAAATCTGCAGCTGAAGCACATTGAATCCTTGTGGATACTTATAGTGATCAGGCTCTGGTGGAAAAACACGCAGAGATTGGTTTAATCGCTTCAAAAATAATGATTTTAAAAAAAATAATGGCAAGGAGACATCTACAGCATGCCACCACTGTCAAATGGAAGTTGACGACGTTTAACACACCATTGATGACTGAGGGTTGAACGCCCCAGAAAAACGCTGAAACAAGCTGAGCTCAAAGTTGAAGACATGGTCCACAGCATGATGGTGAGCAAGGAGAACTGGGACCTTTAGCGGGAAGAGAAAGATGCAGAGCGGTTCTCAGACACTAGAATAGGATTATATCGAAGGCCAGACTACCTGTCCCCCTGAAGCAATGTGACAAACAATACCAGGGGGACAGAGAAGGATAAGGGAGGGATTTAATCAGTAAGAATCTGACACTACCTTGGGACTGTTAACTCCTAGAGTGTCTTATGGAAGATTCTCTTCTTACAGGAAAAAAAAGTGTATTATAAGCTGTTTCAACCTAAGCAAATCATCACAGGAGATATCTACCGAAAGCAATTGATGCGTTTGAGCTGCGTATTGAAAAAAAAGCGATCACAATATGCCCAAAGCTACAACAAGGTGATTTTGCAGCATGACAACACTAAGACCACTTGTCGCATCTGCAGTCAAAACATATCTGGAAACAATGCAATGTGAAGTTTTAACCCACCCGTCATACTCTCCTGACATGACTCTTTCTGATGACCAGTTTTTCGATTGTTGACTAATAGCCTGGTTGAGCAGCATTTCACTTATGAAGATACCAAAAAAAATATAGATTCTTGAATAGCCTCAACAGATGTGTTGATTTTTCAACGTGGAATTCAAATGCTGCCAGAGAGACGGGCAAAAGTAGTGACTAGCAATATTTAAATTGACTTGCCTTTTTATAACTTTTTTAATTTGACGAAAAATGGCGAGAACTTATTCACACACCCAATATATTAACATGAATCTGATTTCAAATATGAAAATATGCCATACCTCAATAAATAGTGGATTCACAATATCATGGTGAATCAACTCAAAGTTTTCATGTCCTAACCAATGTTCAACATTTCGTTTTCTTCCCGTGAAAAAATTATCAACGACAATTACTTCGTGTCCTTGCATCATCAATACGTCGACTAAATGAGAACCAACAAAACCAGCACCTCCGGTAACCTAATAAGTAAAAATATTTAAAAAATGAAATAAATATTTATGATTCAACATGGTTTGATTGAAATACTATATATGATAGCAAGTTTTATAAAAATAATTAATTACATGTTTTACAGTTAAATAAATGACAGATAAAAGACGTTTTTTCTATATAGTAAGATAAGATCATAAAGTAACAAATATTTGCAGTGTAATCAAGATAATTCATATGCTGTCTTGAAGATAATTATAAAGTAATTAGCACGAAGAATCTTAATCTATAGTGGAGTGGTTTATCAACACCTATTTCAATGTAGTTTCATAGGAATTATTACAATGTTATACGACCAATTGTAAACCTTGAACAGTTATATTATTAATGAAAAACGAATTCCCTTCACGCACTCATAGATGTGAAAATTTGATAATCAATAATAAAAGTACTTCAGCATATATGGAAATTTATTGTAAAATTGATTGAAACTTACCAATATTCTTTTCCGCGCTTTATAATTTAGATATTTTACATCGGGATATCGTTTCGGAATGCGAATTTCAAGAGCCATTAGCTTTTCTTCCAACTCAATAATCTTCCTCTTGGCTTCTTCCAAGTCTGTTATGCCCGAGTCGATGACATTTTTGCGCGCTTTGGACTGCAAATCGAAATCGTCTGCTCTAAGCTGTTCTCGAGCATCGTTCGGTATCATATTTTCATCCAATTTGTTTTTGAAATCGGCAGCTATGTTGTCATGGTCGAATTCGTTTTCATTTACAAAATCGAATTTCATTTTGTTGACGTTCGGTGACTTCTGTTTGTCTTTGGGCGGAGTGAAATGCCTCGGATTGTCCACCGGAGGATTGACGGCATTGTCGTTGTAGATATTGTCTACAAAGTCATCGACGTGTGATTTTTGGTGGACCCGTTTCGATTCGCCGGCATTGAGCGCCGGTGAATCATCAGACTGCACTACGCCTTTGTAGAATGTGAGAACTGCAAAGCAAAAATATTGCAGGATCAATACAAATGAAGCCATAGCGAATTACATTTTAATGCCAACCTTTGTCATCCATGTACTTGCACTCAATTGTAAAGTTAAAGTGTATTCAACTGTGTTTATTGAAATTTAAAGTCACTAATAAATATAATGCCGTACTACACACACAAAAAAAAGTTACACAACACATAGTATCGATGATTTTCAAACATCAATGTGAATATTTCGCTACATTATACGTATAATAAACCGAATCTCAATATTCTCGGATTTAGTATTTTTTTACTTGAATAGATCGATCGAAAAGTAATCAAAATTTCTTCAATGGGAAAGACGTCAACACCAACAATAGAAGCGCACTTGCGCCATTATATGCTTTTTTGTTTTGACCAATCCTCCTTTTCGGTGGTGTCTGGTGACTGGCCGAAGATAAAGAGGTAAAAGGTTAAGGATTTCCGTAATATACTATGAATCGGCATCGATGCTGTTGAGTCCTAGCCATACAGGCTAAGATGAGAGGCGCACAGATGCGTTCGAACCTCGGATTGTCTCGTGATATCCCCAAGAGACATCAAGAGAGCCTGCGCAACAGGAATTTGGATTGGAAATTCAACCTCATTCAACATATTCACCGGATCTCGTGCCGTCTAATTACTACCCTTCAGATCATTAGAAGATACATTAAAACATAAAAAATTAGACATTATTGGAGAAGTGAAAACGCACTTAGATACGTTTTTCAGTGAAAAATCAAAGGACCTTTCCATAAAGGTAACTGAAAAATTGTCTTTACGGTGGCAAAAATTATTTGCTTGCTATGCGTTTTCACCGGCCATAAAATTTTGATTACTTTTCGGTCCCCCTAATAATGTCAATTAGTCGATTGAATTTAAAAATGTAAATTTAAGCACATTCGTTATCAATTTAATTGAATATTAATAATGGTAATATTTTAACAAGTACTGATTTTAACGTTAAATTTTAATAACTTACGATTAATGATTTGAATTTAAATATCAAAATTCATTTGTTTCTTTGATTATTATTTAGAAAGAGTATAATTGTCATCAATTATTTAACAGCGTCAAATAAATTATAATTAAGTTTTCAAATAATTAATATTTGAATTTTGCAATTTTTGAAATAAACATAAAACAAAGATATTCATAGTGGATTCTTGTTATAAAAAAAAACTTTCATTTATGAACTATGTTAGCTAGTTTAAAATATGAAACTATATTTAACAATATGTATTGTACTTACGGATACATATAATTGTTGTGGAGTAGTTCATTTTGATTGTTCACCAAAAAAAACATGAATAAAAAATGAATTATTGATACATTCGGAATACGTGTCACAACGAAAATGTCAATTTTGATGAAAGTTTTAGATCTTACATAAGCAATGTGCTAGTGAGAGTATTCAAATCCAGACTAATAATGTATACCTGTTTTCCTTGAGAGCGGTTTGATATCGCGGAAACAACAACGCAGAATCTTGATAGCATTTTAATGATCAAACATAACGTGTATCTCTCCGTCTGTTAGTACGGTCAATATTGATAAATATTTTTTGTTTTGTTTGACATTTAGCAGACAAGAAGAGAGCGAATATGAAGAAAAACATCGAGCAATGGAACGAAAGTGTGGAGGTTATAAATGGAAGTACCTGCAGCTGTGGCGAGGAGAAACAGCAGCGCAGTGCGCAGCAGCTTGCGGCGGGGCATTATCGCTGACCCCGACCAGATCCACCGTCAGCCGCATCGCCGCGAACATCGCGCGCTGACAATCGACTCCATAGACAGCGACATGAACATCTTTAAACACAGACCATAGACAATACGACCATGCTCCGCGACTTCGACTTTCACTTTTGGCCGTTCGCTCAAAATCGAAAAATAATAAAACTAAAGCAAAAATTAATATTAAAACTCAATTTTAATGATTTAAGTCTTATAAAAATATCCAAAATATTTTTATTCATGCGTAATCATTTTTTTTAGAATTTATAAAAACAATGTATATATTAAATTGAATTCAATACAAATAATTAAAAACGATACTTCTACGCCTTTATAAATTAAATAAAAGCTACCAATTATAAATATTATTATAATAATAAATAAATAGGATTGATATTGACTTTAATTTATATATTTTTGCACAAAACGAACAAAACATCATTTTGATTCATTTATGAAGTTTTCAAAATCATCATCCCTGATCAGATGAAATTCACTCATCAAACTATATTATCTTAATCAAAATTTCATTTTTTTAATCTAATATCATTCATATTACATCGTTTTATTGTTACATATCTTACATATACTTTGAATAATTTCCAATTTCTGAAATTATTTCACTTGCGATAAAACAGGTGCCGGAGACGGATACATTACAAAAGATAATCCCTTTCCTTCTGGCCAACTGCCATTTGAAGTTTCATTTTTCAAGACATTCAAGCTAATTTTCTCTGCCGTTCTTTTACAAGTTTCAATTCAAAATTGATTTTGGGCATTGCAATTTTCCATTTGTTAGAGGTAATTGTTTGCTAAAAGATTAAGCTGTGTTTGTGTTATTTATAATAAAATAGGCAAGCTACTAGTCTAGTGATTGCTTTATGTTACGCATAAAAAAGTGCAGTAGAGTGTGCGTATATGAATAGCGTATCTATGTACGTGCATATGCAACGAAGACGGAAATAATACAAGCGATTCTCTCTCTATTTCAGACCAACTGCTGTTGGAGTTTCACTTTTCGTGACGCTCAAGCCAATACCACGCCTATACAAAATTCACTTTAAAAAACGGGTAACGTTTAGTCTGGCGAATCCTATACATCATTGGATTTAATAAAATAATCGTTTTGAGAGCGATGAATGAATGAGATCTATTGAATGTTTTTAACGAGTTCCAATATAAATGCATTAAGTAAACATATATACACCCCCCCATCAGGTGTTTAATCCCATGTGGCGTTTGTTTGAATCTCATTAGTTTTCTTTGCATACTTTGGGGGAGGAGAATAGTGATGATGAGCAGTCTACATTACGAGGGTGAAGACTGACTAGTGGCGGAGGATATATTTCCAATAACATGGGATCAAGTGATAATCCAAGAGTAATCTCGTGAATTCCACCCTTTGGCGAATTCTTTCTCCATGGATCGCCAACGTACTACTATTCAATTGTTATTTAATTTAGTCGCTATATATGCATAAATAATACAAGCAACTGACCCATGACAAGACTTAATTGAAACTTTTACGTATATAATATTTGAATTTTATGTTTTTTTAAGTGTCAATTTAAAATTTCTTCAAACATTTCTTAAAAATATATATAATGGTAGAAATTTAAAATTGTTTAGTAACCCTGCCGCCACTATATCTCCCTAGAAAACTGTCATTTTGTTACTCGACCAATGTCTGCATACACAAACTTGGGGTGAAACGGCAGAGACGCGTTGGGGAAGTTTATTAGGTTTTTTATGAGGTGTTCTAAACATAGGTAAACCTTACAGCAAACTGTTCTTAATAAGCTCGTCATGCAAATTTAAGAAGGGAAGATAAAAAAATGTACTGCACAAGGCTAATAAACACATCACATATTCGCTCCAGTCAATAAAAATATTTAAATTAATTCAAATACGATCCCAGAAGTAACCGATCTGAGGTATTGTTGTTTAAAAAAATACTATGGTAGAAAGTACCTATCTAATAATGTTTATGTTTAGAGTTTGAAGACGCTACGTTGTTTAGTGTTTGTTTGACAGCCATCAATAGTGAACGTTCTCAGTGAATTTGTAAAAATCCAAGTCCAACCAATATTAAATTCGAGCTAGATTTCACTCTGGGGAAGTCTGTTCCTTCGTTTACAGCAGTAAAATATTGGGTGGCAGAGTTTAAATGAGGCCATAACACCTACCAAAATACGGTGAAAGAATTTTTTTGTCGTATGTCCGATAGACAAACTGTGCTAATCAGTATCCATAGCCGCTAGAGGTCGTGTTTATCGCGTCTGTCGCGTACCATGGATTTCGAACAACGCGTTTGAATTAAGTTTTGTTTTAAATTGCAAAAAAAATACCAAAGAAGCTCATGAAATGTTAAAATCGGTGTATGACGATAATGTGGTACGAATACGGTAACGAGTAACTATTCGAGAGCTTGCTAAAGAAATTAACATTTCTTACGAGCCTGTGCAAAGCATTTTAACCGATAATTTGCAAATGAGAAGAGTGAGTGGAAAATTTGTTCCCAGACTTTTGACTGACGAAAAGAAGGAATTGTGTTTCAGTTTGCACGCAATTGAAGGATCGTCTTCAAGCAGATCCAGACTTCATGGCAAAATGCAGAGTTCCCAATGGAAAACCCCTGGAGTTCTCAATGGAGCCCGCTACGGGCGCAATTAAGCTTGGGGCGCAAAACGTAGAATACCGACCTGATTAGAGAGTTGTACATGATTTTTATTTTACTCGACCATTCTACTTTACATGAACCAACACTGATCAACTCTATCCGTGTTTATAATTAAGCATTAGGCCGGCCCAGCCAACATAAGCCCACAATAAAATTTAAAAAAAGACAACAGTATTTTCATGCAATTGTAAAATTTAAACAACTCACCCGATCTGTCTTCTTCAGACAACTTCGTTTCATAATGAGAGTTTCTAATAATTCTGTAGACATGTTCGGGTATGGCGTCCGATCGCAAGATGCTCATTAGTCATATCAGCAGTCAAAAAAGCGGACCAATTGGACATACAAACTTTGTGGCCACTTCATCCTCTTTTTGCGGCATTTTCTATAATCTATCGCACATAACTGGGAAAAGTTTATCGAGCTAAGAAAAGACTATGTTGACACACTTTTTCCAAATTTGGGTTATCTTTGATAGATCGGGTACTTTTGGGACTACCCTCGCACGTTTGAATTTTAAATCAGTGTTGCCATTGACAAAAAAACGATCAACGAGTCCCCTTTTGAATAAAATTAACCGCCACCTGAGAACAAAAAATCCGACTTATATAAATAAATCAGTATTAAAAGCATGCAAATACGCGTATATAAATATATGTTTTTAATCGCGCTTGATATCCGATTAGAATTCGCCCCCAAAATCCGATTAGATTATTAATTCAGCCCGGCTTGTATGCCTTGGGGATCAGCGACGGTTTTAATAAAGTTTTAATTTGAACACATAGCCTATGGCTAAATAAACACAATAATGCCGAGACAACCCCCCAGATGACCTCACTTTTTATGGGGGTGACTTTGTGACGAGTAAAAAGAGATCCGCCGTCAAATTTTTCATCCAATATATTCTCAGATGCAAAAAAAACACGAATTAATATTGCTTTCGATGCCACACGTCGATGTGGATAAAAAACGATATTCTGCGACAGATGCAATTTTAGCGTCTGAGAAAAAAAGCCATGGGGAAAATTGGGACTGCGGATGTTCGCCGAATAATAGATTATTAATATAAAATTAAGGTGCTTATGGGGGGTATAAGGTTATTGTTTTTTTAATGCCATTTTTCGCTACGTCTATTTATCAAAGATAAAAGGTGTATGGTTCCTTTGTGAAGCTCACATGGATCGAAGCTTAGGTCATTATTCAGGATCAAACTTTTGGGTTTGGCAGATCATTTGAATTGCAGCCGCATATATAGAGTGTTTTGTTATTGGCGAGGTATTAATCTTAAAATTTGTCACAAATACTATTATTTTTTTCAAAATTTGAATTGTGTGGGTATAATAATATACATCAATCAATAGTTGTGGTAATGCATCCACCTGCTATATGGTGTTACTAAATTACACCTGACTCACGATGGATTGATTGACGTTATCAATTTTTAATAGATTTATATGAATGATTAACTGATCTCATTTTTTTCTCGCATTTACTTTCATATAATTAATCTGGTGATTTATATGTGTGTCTGTGTGGAGTTTGTCGATTTTATACGCGTTTAAAATTCGTTTTTAACCCTTTGCGGTCTTTAAAAAAATACCAAAAATAAAAATCCAGCAGATCTTTTTTGCTGTTTTTATTGGTTGTTCACACCAGTGCTTCGAACCGTTATTTTTTAAATTTCGTTACGGTTCAGTTCCAAACATTTATTTGTATAACTCCAATAATCCAAACATTTATTTATAAATTTATTTGTAGAAATTTCTGTCCAATTTGTATCCATCAGATTAATTTGCGTAATTATTCTATATCTGATAAGTCAATATTCAAGAAAACACAGTGTACTGACAACTACTTATTTATTTCAAAATGTGCCTCAAAAAGTTTTTAATTACCATGTAATTCAAGAAATCTAAGAAATTGCTCAAATAATAGTGTTCATCATTTGAAAAACTAATTCTTTCTCGGCGCCCTGATATCGCATAATAATGAAATCGTAATAGAAAATCGCGCTTATTGAGGGCCGAATGAGTCCAGGGGTGTTTATTATAAATATGAACAAACATACAAACATTGATTTTTATATATAAGATCTACTGTAAGTTAATTGTATTATATTTATATTATTTGAGAAAGTGCAAACAATAAGTTGGCAAAGTTTTATCGCAATCGAATGAACGATATGGTAGCGCATTAAATACGGACAAACAAACATTGATTTTTATATATTAGACTATACCTATGTTACTTGAGAAATTCTTATCAATAAGTGAACGAAGTTTTATCGCAATCTGATGAACGGTATGGTTGCGCATTTTGAACGAAAAAAACCCAATTCATTTTTATATATTAGATTAAACAAAAGGATATTGTCTTGTCGTTCGTTGGCTGGAAGTACATAGCAACACTGGGAAACATATTTAAATTTGGGAATCTCAGTTTGGGTGCATAGTAAATATAAAGGAAGAAATTACCTAAGCAAAATAAGATTAACCTCTTAACCGAGTATGACGAAATATTTCGTCATTCCAAAAAACGCAACTATAGCGAGTATGACGAAATATTTCTTCAAGAGCTATCAAAAATTATCCTCTAGCAGACATGAAGAGCTACCGATTATTTTAGTTTACTATGGGTGTGACGAAATAATCTGTAATCCTATCTTAGCGATAATTCCCCGTTGCACAAACATACTTCTTAACAGGCGCAAAACTAAATTTCCCGGTTAAGAGGTTAAAAGCTGGAACTTAGGTTGATAAAAATATGACAAAAATATCAAAATATGAAATGAAACTGTTCCCGAGTACACAGCGTCATATATTTTGATTTAATTAGTGCCGTCTTGTCAATTGTTATTTCCTTCCTCCCTCTTGTTATTTCTAAAAAAAATGGTCTGTATATTGTGAAGGATTATATAAAAATCCCTATGAAAAACGCGAGAAGTATAAAAATTGTTTAAGTGCAAAGCAATATTATATATATTTGCGGGAAATTGTCGCTAAAAGTGCGGCGTGGCGATACATAGACGTCGAACTGTAGTCAGAAATTGTGTGCTTGGTGCCGATGGTACGCTTTGCGTTGTGTCTGCATATATTTTATTTTGTGTGTAATATAATAGCTTCAAATACGATTAAAGCAGACCCACGGTAATCTGGCCCCCCTTTAGTCCGATATCACTATGTAGGTACAGTGCAAAGTTCTAATTTTTGAATGCCTAAATCATAATGAATATTTTGTTCATAATTGGCAAGTGGGTACGGCGTAAGACGATCCACCATGATCATTGTGTTTATGTCATTAAAAAAAGTTCCGGACTATAAGGGGTCGAGAGCAGCGCTCTATAGTCCGACAAATTTGTTTGTCGGATTATTGCGGGTCTGCTATATTCCTAAAAAAATATGTATGAAATCGGTTTTTATTTCATTTTATGCGTTACCAGATTCGCCTGTCATGAGAACTGTATCGGAAAAATCGATGTCTCAAAAGAGTGAGACAGGTCCGGAAAGAGTTAAATACAATTTCGACAAGAGCGCTGTAACGTTTGAATAATAGATTTCGATATTTCCCACCGGCAACAACACCGTGTGCTGTCATTCCGCCGCGAAATTTTGATAAAGCGATACACGGTGGGTGAAAATTATTTTTTTACCTGGATCAATTGTTTTGGATCGTTGTGATTGTTGTTGGTGGGGCCGTCACAGATGGTGTTAAAGTTGGAGCTGGTCTCTCGTCAAGGAACGGTCTTCGAATTGTTCAACGCGAGGTAATTAATCTTCTTTGGGCCTTCAACTTTTTCTGGTCTTTATCCTTTTTCCATATGGTAAAGCTGATGAATTTTGAGAACTCCGTGACAAACTCAATTTTTCGATGGATTTATTGCGCCATAATAATTTCGAATTGCGACATTTCAATGCGAACATTCAACAAACACGCTCGCAACCGGAAGCATTCATATCCGAGAGGTTATAAGCGCGTGTTAAATTTGTAACAGCAGACTCTTGAAATAAACGATTTTCATAATGTATGCAGTCATTTGTGAATTCCAAGCAATGCGTTACATATTGAAAGATAAGGTCATCCTCACGCTTCACATGAGATCCTTTTTTTTGGTAAAAAGGCTGTACGTTTTTATTAATTTTATTCCTGTTCATAAATAACAATTATTCGCTCGCTGAAAAATTATGCAGTGGTGCTAAATCAATGAATCAATTGTTAATATCTCCTTAATTTTTATATCTTCATTACGAAAAACCAGGATATATTAGCTGGTAATGCATTGATTGCTTGACGATACTTTGGTAAATCAACTTGGTGGAGAAGGCTTTGATACTTTTTCTCACAATGATGTCGATGTTTTTCTTAACGATACTCTCTTGAATGATTTTATTGGTTTGATGTTATATGCCAGCAAAGAAACAGAAGACGATATTGAAGTGAAAGAAACTCCTGGCCCCTTTACTGTAAAGATTTTACAAGAAGCTGTTCAACCTTGCAATAAATTAAAAAAATCTATTTATTGTACATTACTCAAATTCTGAACGAGCTAAAAAAATGCATGTCTCTATGTAACGAACTGCGTAAAAAATATTGCTTAATCTTCGCAAAGTTTTTTTATGCGATTTTTGCTACGTTTTATTACATCCATTTGAAGTTATGCGGTTTTTATAAATAACGGAACCTATCCCTCAGTTTTATATGTAGTTCAAGTCTTTTTTATGCGTATTTTTTATTTGCGACTCTCCGTAGAACGTATCTATCGCATAAAAATAGACCCAAGTGTATATCAATAGAGTGTTTTCCATTCTGATCGATTTTTTGAGATAGTCGAGTTTTGAAGCTTCTACGAAAAAAATCATCTGAAAATGAACGAGGGTCAAATCCGTCCCAACATTTTAAATAATAATTAATTCAAATATGTATTCATTAATATTATTATTATAATACTATGGCGTTAATAGCGTCGTTGTCAGTAGTTCTCGAGAGTTCTGCAGAAAACTATATGTCGCTGTTTAGCAGCCAAGGTGTTATTAACTGCAATGTTTGCCGTTGAAAAAGACTTATTTATACAATATCGTAATTTTTAGATGTATTTGTTCTGACCTCACTTTTGTATAAAATAATTGTTTGAATATTCTTCTTTTTGACATTTTAAATTTTATAATGACTAAAACGTAGATGCTATATTTGTAGTCCGCCAGTTATCGTCCATACAAATCCACTTATCTCTCAGAACCGCGCAGCGAGTATAAAGCTTGTATGTCAATAAATGAACACTGTTGATGGCACACAATACACAATATTTATTTAGTTCTTCATGTAAAAATAAACAATACACGTGTGTGTCTTAACTTTTAGTAACGAAAGAATGCACCTATTGAAGTTTGAAATCAATTAATTTGGGTTACCATTATTAGTCGATAAATTTGGGTTATCGGTCTATTCAATCGTACAATGTACGTCTCTTCGTTTCTGTCTTCTCATTGCTTTCCCAATGCAACTCAAAATCGATTCAGCTAAGTAACAAAGATAATTCAATGCCCTGATGTCCTTTGTTGGATGTATTTAAAAATAAAGTGGAAACAACAATATTCATTTAATTGTGAATATATTTTTGATTCAACAATTTGTGTCCCTAATATAACAAATTTTAGCTATTAAAAAATATGAATTTTTCTGTGCCAAAACATAGATGCTTACCGATGAAACATTGGCGTTTAAGTGGTTAAGTCATCATATTCGTTATTGGATATAGGCGATCTCCATGAAATATTTTCCAGGGATAGATGATCTTTATGTAGTGATTGTCCTGTTATTATTGTCCCTTTATGGCTAAATAATGATTAATTAATGTCAGAAGTTTTAGGTTTAAATATTTTCGAATGCCATTTTGATTATTATTACAAATCAATCAATCATAGATGACACTGTTTAACTTCGTTGGTAAATTATGGTAGTTCTTCTTCTTCATTTGGGGTCGTTTTTTCATATTTTTTTAAAAAAAAATCTACGAAAATATTGAGTGATGTATCAAGGTTCATTCCTCGCTATATGTCTTAAAAAACGTGTTTGATTGAGTATTTTTCCTAAAAATATTTTATCCCAAGTCCGCAAAACTTTATTTGGAAACACTGTCCCGGTGTGTACACCTGGAGAACTGCTAATAGAGGTCCCTACCTTTCCACTTTGGTTACATGAGAACCGTTGCAGATCGATTAATATATAACAAATGGAAAAATTGCATGAATATTATCAGCCTTAACGATGGTTCAAAACATGGGACCCCATAATGAAACATCACGAAGTTTTTTTGTTCAAAACCAACAGACGTCCAAGCTGATCTCGCCTCAGCTGACTTATTACTCCGTCACGTTTTCAAGAGTTCAATGCTACTGGTGGATGTACATGGTAAATATAATAAATTCTATGAAAAAAAATCACCTTATGCAATTACCACCAGTTTGTACGCAGTCATGGTGTGGGTAACATATTCAATTAACGCGAATATCGAATCGAGTCTTCTACGTGCTTACTGCACGCCACTCAACATCACCGTCGGCTCGTTTAGCGTCTGATGACTCCTCAAGTTCAAGGGTAGCGTTTCATCAATGGCTCGCCGATATTCTTAGCCGATTTCTGAAATCTATTTCGGAAAAAAAGCGTAGATCGTAGTTGGAAGCAGTCCAATGAGAATTTCATTGTGGCATACATATTGATTGAAAACAAAGCGAGATTGCTGACCAACAATGAACTCATCTCATTTTAAATGCAAGCTAAAGGTAGACGTCGACTTTTTTTCGACCGTCACGAAAGCATTTCATTAATGCTTTCAGGGCTTATAAAATCACTCCTTTATTTTATAGATTAAAATCTTTAGGGCAGTATAACATGTTGCTGTTATCTTTTGTTGGAAAGTAATTGAACATTCAAGAGTAGAAATGTATGAAAATTGTGCGAATTTCTCAATTCAGTCAAATCAGATGATCGTGATTATTTGAAATGGCTTTTATGAAGCATTAATGATTTTCAAACTTTCGCTCGGGTAAGTTGTATGAGGACGGGGAGACACCCTCAGTTGGTGCAGGAGCGAATCCGAGATGCATTTAAACGTCACGTATATCTTCACCCTAACCCGGCAACGCCCTAACGAGGAAAGGAGGGACTGGACTCTTTGCATTCCAGAAAGCCCTTTCCAGTAGAATCAAAAAGATCGTCTAGAGTAGTTTTCCACTGTCTTCAGAAGAAAACCACTCAGTCTTTACAAACCTCCCACACTCCCTATCGAGACGGTCGCGAAAGCGTTCGTCAATACGTTCATTCAGGATACCCGCTGGATAAGCATTCTAAATGTAACTCGGTGGTAATTCTACCTTCAATATCGAGTGAATGAGGAGGTGAATGTATGATACAGACATGATGGATGTAACCCCTTCCTGGGAATGGATATTGAAGAGGCCCATAGTTCTGCAGTTCTGTTTGTGACTGCACTATGATGACGATATAAAAATATATTAAAAAGGGATTGAAAAGCCTTTTATCATGTAAGATAGTTATAAAGAGACTATTGACGAATAAAATGTATATTATATATCAATCAGAAAGATAAAAGTCAATTTCAAAAATAAATCCCTAGAAGTCGAATGTCAGAATTTGTCCTAGGCTGACAAACCAAGACAGTCCAAGGGACCTCTCAAGTGCTAAACCCACCATTGTGTAGGATATATGATCGAAGGTCTATAATACGACTGACATGATATATGAAGAATAGATAATTTGGTAAATTGGCCAGCATCGGTTGGAATCAGATATGTCACAAATATATATTAGCATCATCGCGGTTAAATCGGTTTTTGTTCACGAACAATAGTATCTTGCTTCCAAATATGCAATTTGAAACGTCTTCATTGTTTTTTATATCCAAAATGTCTGTATTTATCAAGGCGGAGTTCAATATTTCAGATTTTCTGGTCATTAGAATGTTTTGTTACTGCATCGTGTCGAAGTGGAAAGTGAATCCTGTGGGTTATTCATAAATAAGAGGAAAATTTATTGAACAGGAATTTCAAAAACTACCCTAAATTGGAGTGAAATTGACAAATATGTGAAGATGGAGGATGTAGTAAGGAAATACAAAGACGTGCCCAAATGGCAAAACATGCCATGACCAGACTCACTAACTAGAACAGGAACTTCAAAGACTACCCTAAATTGAAAGGACGGACTTCAGAAACAGACAAAACCTACATAGTCATAGTCATGAGGAAACGAAAATAAAGAAGAAGAAAATGCTTATGACCCAACTTTTTTTCGAAAAAGTTGCATTGCCATTTTTTGCCAATTATTTCATGACAACCTATATTCGACCATATAATTTGCTCTCAGCTTTTCAATGATTTATTCACCTTTTTGACAGTACAATATTGTAAATGTATAAATAAATATGCCAATATTCTATCATATGAAGATAAGATTAAGATGATTTCTATTAGAGTTTTTCCGTTGATTTCTATTATATCAGAGTTATTATCTCCCGTAACTATATTTTGGGTTTAACTATGTTGTTTCTAGTAAAAATAACTCATCATAGTTCATATTATGACATATGCAGAACAATGTTTTATTGATTGATTGTAATTAAAAAAGTTTGAACGCTATGCCCGGACATGATTTGACAAGTGATTAACGCGATCAAATTGATTTCGACACAATAATTTCCGGAAATCAGATTATTACCAGGAGATGACGATGGCATCTTTGGCAAGAGCGACCGTCGACTCATCGCCCAGACTTCGAACAACCGATTCTTGGTATGCAAGAGCGAAGACAAAAAAGTGACCAGTCGAAATACCGATATTAATTAATTACGGACGAGTTAGCTTTTTTGTTTCCAAGGAATGTTGTTGGCATCCTAAACGTTCTTTCGAATTGTTGTCGACTCTCGCCGGTGGTATATCAGCATCCAGGGATGACCTGTCGATGTTGATGTCGCGGAAATTAATCTTTAGCCCGTGAGAAAGCAGGTGAATCATTCGCACTTGCAGGTTCAGTCATCAACAATACCGTCCCGTTAGGCGATCCTCCGACTGTCAAAAAAGAGGACCCAAACAAAATGCCCCATTGTACCCATTCTGGGGGCACAAAACGCCATTTAATATAGTGGACCTTTTTTTCGACCGGTCGAGTCTATTAAAATTTTATTTACAAAATGTGTTTTCGTGTCATTCGGGCTCCATTTCATTTTAATATCGCAGGTACGCTAGAGTCCCACACAATGATGGCCGTGAATATAAAATCATCATTTTTGAATTTGTGGCGAACGATATGGTAAAGCTGTGATCACACGGACACAACCCTAAAAAACTATTATAGTTATGGAATAAAGTAGTAACTGTCTTATGATTATAATTAAAAAATTGGTCGCAATTATCCAAGATATATGCCAAAAGGTTTTCTATATAAAATAAATAACTGGCTGGAAAAAGTCATCATATTTAACTAATATCATATTCATCTCCACACATAGAGAATTGCTTAAATAAAGAAGTTGCTGTTTTATAATCCGCATATTTCCTATGGAAATGGTCAATACTTTTTTTGGAAATTGATGAACCACATTAAAAATGATAAGAATCTTCCAGCTAAAGTATATTATAATTAAACATTAGTAATAATTTAACCCTTTGAGTAGTGAGCAAATTTAAAAATGATGAAATCGATGCCATATTTGTTTTACACCGATTATGGTCTGTCAGCTCCTATTAGCATGAGATAATCTTCAATTAGAGTCAGACTTAATGATAAATAAACACTGTTGATAGCATACTTGAGCACTTCATTTCATCATATAAACAATCCATTTGAAATCGATTCTTTATTTCATTCACACATCATTATTAGTAAATGAATTTGGGTTATCGATCTGTACGATCATGCGATGAACGCAAGAAGCTTTCCGTCTCTGTATCCCATACATAGTTACTGAACTGCTCTCTCTGTTTCTCTCCGAGCTCAACGTGCAAGAGTGCTCTTTCTGAATCATTGTAATTCGCTCGCAAATACGCGACTGTACCACCTTACGGGTTAATATTAAAAAACATGAAGTGTATAAAATTTGATATTATTAGAGCTCCGATGTGAACATTCTGGGCATCCATCTTGCACAAAACATTTTATAACTGAGTTTTTCTGACGCAATATCACTAAAAAGAGAAATGTAAGGAATTCTTTGTGAAGTTTGTCAAACGTCACACAGCGGTCATTTCACACATGTTCTTCAATTTTTTTACACAAGTTCGTCAAAAATCACCGATGGTGATTGGTAATTTACATAAGCTTCCAATGGATATTCATGGCGGTATTGTTCTACAAAATAAAATAAAATAAAAAACAGATGCGCGACGACCTCTCCATCGGAAGAATTTACTGTAACTGAAAAAAATGGCCGACAAACATACAGAACCAAATAAATTGACTCTAAGGATTCACCATATACGCCTAGAGAAGAGAACACTGTGTCTTAAATCTTTGATCTTGTTCTTCTTCAAAATATGATGATAAATTTGTTATAAGGAGCTTCATCAATTTTTGAATCAATATCTATGAAAAAAATCGTAATTTTAATGAGTTTTATGCGATGACTAAGGCTACTAAATCGAGACATTCCCGTCGAAATCTGAACGCTTGAAAACAGTGGCGTAACTTCTAATTGACAAGTTTAGGCAACGCCTAGGGGCAGTAATTGTCTAATCTATGTATACATATATACAGTACATATATGTTATTCAAATTGTTATATTAACCTTTCCCTACCGGTGATGTATTTACTACACCTCGACTCTAATAATGGGAATATCGATATGAAATATAATAGATACGGGGCTCAGAATTTTTGTATTCATCCGTAATATAATTACGAATCACGTCAAAGTATTATAGTATATAAGTATTCATCTGCAGCGACTGAAATAAATAATTTGTCGGAAAATCGGGAATTGTTATACGAAAATCAACTCGGACTAGCATTTCAATATCTGATGACGATACCTCCAACGAGTGTGGAGGCTGAGCGTGCATTTTTAGCAGCAAGTTGCCTGACTTCCAAAATCAGATCCAGACTAAATGACGAAACATTCGATGCTTTAATGTTACTTCAGGCGTATTTTAAAAATAATATTTGATTTTTTTAAGTATTGTATTTATCTATTTTTGAAATGTATTTTTATCTTTTCTTAAATAAATAAAATTCTAGAAATAGCTTGCCTTGATACATCGTGTGTTTGTTCTATACATTATGAATTGATCGCAAGTCTTCATTGTTCTTCATTGTTGAAGCCAATTGGATGTCGTCTAAAATTGACACCTGTCAATTTGATGCATTCTTGCGATCATTTGGGAATTGGCACTGGTTTTGGCACGATCTTTGAAATGCAACATTTTTTGCACATGCTCCATCGAAAGCGGCCGTATTTTATAATATCCTAATTAGATATCCTCTTGAGGACTTTTTGCTTGTTATTGTGATGTTCGCCGATCTGTCGCGTGTGAGATATTCGCCCGGCGCAGCCCGAGGTGCGGCCGCGCCTTGCATTATTTTATTATTTTTCCAAAGAAAGATCGTTAGACCTCTGTCAAATATGATATTATTCTGAAATATCATCGTTTATTATAAACCATTGTCGTATTTTTTTCATCCCGACCATACATTCCTGGTGGGACACCTTTAACAAAATGTTCAAATATTTTTTACCGACACCTAAATCATGTTAAATTAACATTTCAAAATTTATGCGTGGACATATAAATATGTGTACATATATATTTAAGTGCCATAAGAATCCATTAGTTGAATAATGCGTTTTTTCGGATGGTTATTGATGCCCTTAATAAATTGTAGATGCAATGTAATGCAAAACTGTTTTATAATTCATTAGGCTGATTTGATATCAAACAAGGAATTGATTGGTATATTTGTCAATGGTTTGCAATAAGGGCTTAATTTTGAAATATTGCAATCAAAATGATTTCGTATATTAATCAGTCTATTATAAACATGTAACTGTCACAAAATGAGTATAAATATAGTTCTGGTTTGGAGTGTTCCAATTTTATAAATCTGGTCTCGTGGAATCACTGTGCTATTTGGTTTCACATTTGTAATAATTACATGGTTTTATTTTGGCAACGACTCTGGGACGTATATTTGCGTCGGTATGTATTTATTGATAAGTCCTGTTATCACATCACATTTTGTTATCAAAATAAGTGGATTGCTAAGCGTGAAAAACGCAAGGCCAGCATTGATAGCCACCGCCTCTGTGGCCCAATGGATAAGGCATCGGCCTCCTAAGCCGAGGATTGTGGGTTCGAGTCCCACCAGAGGTACACTTTCTTTTTTATCCTCGCCAAAGGGACACACAGGACACGAGGATTTCAATTTTAACACTTGCCGATTAATGGAGAGATGCTGCAAAGAGTATTTAGAACGACCCATATACATGTAAGAGTAGATCTGAGCGATTGCGTGAATGCAGATCTAAATATAACGGCAGCTCTAAGAAGACGTAAACATTTAATTTATTTTTAAGCTTGTATTTTTGTAGCTGCCGAGTGGGCCCTCGTTACACGCGTATATGATCTTCAGACTTGCGCGGATTCACCCATCTATAATAAATGATTTATTCATCATATTTTATAAATATTCCATCATAATCATCCTCAAATTCAACAATAATAATATATCAGATTAATGAAATGTTCGCCAAATTTTATGCAGGTAGATGATGACTTATTCCTATGAATAGAATAATTTAATACTTCGATAACAATGGGAAATTAATCGTTTATTTATGGTGGGTGTTTTTTTATGGTTGTTATTTAAAATTCATTCCGATGCCAAAAGGAATGCCCAAACTTGTCAGTACCCTATTAGTTCCGCTATTCCCTTGGTAAAAAATTATATCCAGATAATAGAGAGCATTGGATACTACTCCCAGACAATATGGCGCGTCTAAACACTTAAAATACAGGAAACATTCGCAATGTGCGATTTTTATATTAACGACTTTTAACGACGAAAATCATAAGAAATCGCGCCTTGAACAATTTGTGAATAATATGGAAAACCTGCTTTTGGATTCCTTATAATTAATTGTATAATCCTGGAAAACATGTATAAATATTAATATTTCTAATTCTCTATAATCAATTCTGGATAGCCCAAATCGTATCCACAATAATACAAAAAAACCGCGAAAACATTCAAAAATTCGTTTCCACCATTGATTGTGAGTCAGGCAATAGGCAAACTTTCAAGAAAGCTAAACATCCAAAGGTCGAGAAAGCGTTGTATATGTAGTTTCTTCGGGAAAGAAACAGGCCTACACTTATTTCTGGGTCCATATTGGCCATGAAAGCAATGTTGTTTTACATGGAGAAAAAAAAGATTTTGTTGCTAGCAGTTATACATTTTTTACAACCTTGTGTTGTCTATGTATATCTCTGATTTTTTCGGATTACCAAAAATTTTCGGATTACAAGGAGTCGAGGGCTCTACAGTCCGACAAATTGGACAATCCGACACCACCTTGCAGAACGTTTGTCGGATTACCGCTACTGTAGTAACAGTTTTTTTCCTTGATCCCTAGAAATGTCTCATATGGAGGTCAATCTTGTTAATTCAAGAGCATCTTCAGAATCATGCTAAAGAATTAGGTGACGGTTAGAAGATAAATTGATCATCTCAATTTCAAACACAATCAACCAAAAATCTGTTTATTAATCATTAACACGTTTTGGCTTATACAGAGTGTTTGGCATATGTACCGACAAAATTTGTTTTGGGGTTAAGGGGGGTATTTTAATACGTTATATTACATGACATATAAATCATTCAATAAGTCGTTAAACTTGAAGAGGTACCAGTTTGCAATGGTCAGGGTTAAAAAAATATTTTTTATTCTTAAGATGTTTTTATTAAATGGCGACGAAAAGACCCGACACCACTGGATTTTTTTGCTTGGGGACGTCCCCTATTTCGTGGCTAGCATGTTCTCCAGATCTGACACCACTGGTTTTTTTTGGCTGGGGACATGCACTAATCCGTGACTCCCACGGTCTCCAGACCTGACACCACTAGATTTCTTTGCATGGGGATGTGCCTTATTCCGTGGCTCGCACGATCTTCATATCTGACACCACTGGATTTCTTTAACGTCATCTTCGAAGAAATGTAGCCCAATTATTCCATTTCCACATTTTATTATATATAACATTATATTTTTAGGTGTAGACATCTTCCCTGAATAACACAATTATGCTTACTGACGAATTCATCCATTGTGAAATGAGAATCAACGCTTGTTACAACAAAATGTTACTGGAAAACAATAGATTTCCCGTTCGTTGTTCAGTAATAATATAAACGCGATGTTGCAATGTATACCTAACCATTATTAAAATATACATACTACCTTTTACTAAAACAAAATGGTTTATGTCATTTGAAAAGACGACACGTGTAAATATTATATAGTACTAACTGTAAATATTATATAGTATTATATATGCATAAAACTATAAATTGTCTTTTATGTGTATTGTTAAAGTTTTTGTATAAAAATGTGTGCTTGTTTTACTGTTGTCTGTTTGTCATTTGTATATCAGAAGGGAGCGCTTCGAAATAATTTTACATACTAGCTCTAAACTCAAATCTACAAAGCAGAATTTTTGTCTACAAGTTGTTTATGTTAATTATTGCTAAATAAACGTCGTTTACTTTCGATATAAGATGGTTAAGGATTCAGTAGACGTTGCTTAAGTTGTAGTACGAAAACTTGACTGAAACATTGCAACTTTTAAAGCATTATAATATAAGTCTATGTAATATTTATTATTAGCAGCTACAATATAGTTTTAGTCTTGTATTTATGAGGCATTTATATAATATTTATTTACATGTCTCAAATTGTTATGCCATTTTTAACGTTTATATATTTTAAACAAAATTAACATCAACCAAAATAATGCACAATAATGGTGTTTGTGTTTTGTATAGAGTGTTTCCGATAACAAGGAAATCCACTTATAGAGTCGGTCCGAAAGTGCTGCCTTAATCGCATCTTTTCGCGTTTATATTGCAAGCATAAAATCTGATTATGGCATTTCCCCCTGGCTTGTAGAAGTAACCGTGATTTCATTTATCACTTAGGAAAGCCACGAGTGATCCTGAGGGAATTAAACGATGTAAGTGTTAAAACACCCTCCCGGGATTGGAAAAAGGGGTTGTCGCGCACTCCCTCGCCGCATAAATAAAGCGCGGATCGTTCGTACCACAAAATAAACGTCGGTCCTGCCATACAGACGTTCATAATTATTTATAATCAGATCTATTGTCTGCGTCCTTATTCTCTGATTTTTTATTTCTTCGATTTCGACTTTACATATGCAGGATTTTGATGTGAATCATAGATCAGGCTTAGACAATGATGGATGATCTTCGAGAGCACGAGATTCGTGATCGATCGGATTTATTATTAGGGATGATCAATAAGTAAATATTCGTCAGCAGCGGAAATTCCATCAAAATTGGCACATTGTTCTCGAAGAAGGATTTCCTGAGCTTGCTCTATATCTTCACTTTATGCTCGATTGTCCGCGCTGAAATCTTCTATTTTGTCCTGTAATAGGATGTTATAAATGGAGCCTTGTGTAAATTAAAAAGGATTTCACCTGTTAATAATAATAATGGAGATCTGTTTGTGGTGAATCTGTCGGTTCGGCTTTGGGTTCTGTGTATAAAATTATCAGTGTCATATCTAGTGACTTACAGGTAACAGGTTTGTTTCTAGATTAGCTACCTTTTGTTGCTTGACTTGCTGCCGAGGTTTTACCTGGAATCCAGGGATCCAACACCTGCTCTATTGGAAAATCGCAATGTAGTGCAATTTTTACAGGTCATTCTATTTCTATTCTATCTGTCATCATCATATATTACCAAATTAATGCCTTGGTTTGACGATTACTTCACAGCTATTTTTCGATTTAAGATCCACAACCATTTTGTTATTGAATATTTTTACATTTTACAGATAATTGGAAAAATCACACTCAACAAATATAATAAACCATATTAATTTTCATAATTGCAGATGACATTTCGATGCATTTTCATATTCAAATTTCATTTTTTGAAAATCATCATGATTAATTGTATGTGTCTCGTATATGTTTAAAATGTTTTTTTTTGCATTTCAAACTAAACAAAAAATATATATGCGATTCGCCAGACCAAGTGTTACCAATCTAAATCATCATATGTTTGTCAATAATCAACGTATTAAATTATAATTAGAATGTATTTGTATTTTATTAATTTGAATGTTCTACTCTAGTATGCTTATGAACCCCATGGGGACCAGAATTATGATCTGGACAGGTTCTAGCTTTTTTATACCCACTCGTTGTTATGTCGAAGCCAAAAATATTTTATTTGAAAACTGCTTTTTTATGAGCTTTTCGATAATTTTTCTGCACTCTATTTCGAATTCAATTTTTGCTTTCACATTCTGAATAATTTCTAGAAAAGTTGCTATTAATTTTTGTGATGTTTTTTTGTTAGTATTCAAATAGTTTATAAAGTAATATTTGAATAGAACTTAGACCTGTCTATTTTTCTTAAGTAGCTTGATCCTTTCCTTATATGGCTATTTATTATTTACCTGTTTAAAATTATTTGATCGATCTCTCTATTTACGATTAAAAAGAATACTTATTTATTTAAATGCTTATGTTGGTTTGCCACACCTGCAAAGATATGAATCTACAACCTTTTCTTTCTCTATCTGTCATTTGTATCTCATCTCAATGTCAGATCTTTTTTTTTTCTTGTAGAACTAACAAGATTAAATGTTTTTTCGTAAATAAACTCGAACGAAGCCAATGACGGAACGTCGCCCAGCCACGAAGGATTTTACGTCCTGTTCTATTGCTGAATAAGGACTCTTTTGGCGTCGATATCTGGAACGGTCCTAAAAATTTAATAAGTCCACGAAATCGTTTTTATCCTTTTTGTCCCAGAGTTACAACCATTTTGTGAAATATGACTTTTGTGGCATGCGGATGACCAGTGATTTTGTTTTACGGCTCGAATTCCCCAGGGTTTTTTCGCTCGTCGGGCACAATCGCGATCCTGTAACCTTTCTTGTTTTTGGGTTTCATCATTTTTCTCTCGGTCCGTTTGTGCCATTGGGTCAGGAGGACTGTCACGATGGAATGATAATGTGTTTCTAGGATTGAATTTGATGGATGGACCATGATCTATTGAAATAAACGTCGATTCATGTCCAATACCATTTGTCGTCTTCTCCGTGGCAATCCTCTACCTTATTAACAGAATTTTTAATTTTCAAATATAGTGAACAATAGACTTAGATGCACAAGTGCTTTCAAGTGGAAATTAAGACGTCCTTGAAAAGAAATTTGAGGACCTGACAGACATATAACGAAATTTGACGTTTAGGGCGTGAGAAGGTTGACAGCTTATCTTCAAACGTGCAGTCATGCGTTATGATGCTATTTTGTTACTTATTTAACTGCTTTCATAAATGCACCCAAATTTATTTTAAAAAAATAACAAAACCAAACTTAGTATATTGACAATATCACATAAAAATGATACAAAAACAAGATATTTAGGATTAGTTAATCTATTGTTGATATATCATATTAGGTTAATTCTTAGACACTTATTGAATAGGTTTGATCCGATTTTTTTAATCATAACAGCAAATAGTCTCGATGAAGATTTAATGGCTTTATAATTGGCATTAAGTCTTTAATAATTACTATGTAATTAAACGAGTGAGATACAAATATAACCCGGAATTTTGTTGTACAAATTTATTAGTGATATATAAACATTCAAATGGAGTATCTTATTTTTCTACATAGTTCCCTTCATTAGAAGAAATACTGAAATGTTGAAACTACTTATAATAAATATTTTATGTACAATAGAATCTCGATTATCCGGATTGTTCAAAATAAAACAAAAAATATACATAATTTACTGATTAGAACGTGGAGAATTATGTTCAATTTTGCTCGCGTACTTGATGGATTGCATATTATGAAGTTTACTAATTGTTTAATTTCAGAAGATGTAAAAACTGAGAAAAATTAATTAAGTGCTAGCTTGAAAAATTCAAAGGACGACATGGTATCAGGAAACTTTAAATTCATGGGAAAAAGCTTTCTGCTGACATACCTTCAGCAAACACATACACTGATATTTGTGGAAAACAGGGCCGTAACAAGGGCGTGGCAAAGCAGGCGCCCGCCACGGGCGCAACTGGGCTTGGGGCGCAAAACGCTGAATACCGACCCGGTCGAGAGTTGAACATGGTTTTTATTTTACTCAATACTTTACACGAACCAACTGTTAACTGACTCTGTCCGTTTTTAAATATATACTATGTTGTCTAATTCCACTTTTCTGCGTTATCGTTATGTTCAGGCATCCGATCGTGAGCCGCTCATTCGTCGTATCAGCGGTCCGAAAAACGGACCGATTGAACATACATACCTTATTGCCACTCTGTCCTCTTTTAGGGGCTTTTGCAGCATTTTCTATGATCTGTACGATCACGTATCTAATTTCAGCTACGTTTACCGAAGCCTTAGCCTACTTGTATCGTAGGTAGATGACGTTTATTTAGTAATAATTAACGTAAACTACTTTTATACACAAAAGCAGCTTTGTAGATTTTAATTTAATGCCGGCATGTACAATTATTCTGGTTTCGAAATTTGTTATTAATGTCCGAAACGTGGAAAATTTGATAGTCAGTAACTTTTTTGATTTACATTGTATAAACTCTGAAACAAAAATTTGCCTTGTAGATATTTAAAATATTTTTTTTTATGCAGTTTTCATATTGGTCCAGCATAACTTGCTTAAATTTATACTGAGTTATTTGCATCTTGAAGATAATAAGACACTGTTGTAGAATTCATATTGGAAGCCATTATGTCATCTGCGATTTTTTTAAAGGAGTTTTAAATAGATGTATGACTTATTTTAAGTCGGACTAGAATTGCCATCTTGTGATATGATTTTGAAGCAAATATATATATAAATTCAAATTGTTTATTTCATAATTGATAGTTGAGCAATATTTGATGTCCTACCGAAAGAATCTTTTGAGTCTTGCCTATTTAGCATCATATTGGGAATTCTTTTGAGTGTGACCGTCTCGTATTTTATGTGTCCCATAAAAACTTCCACAGTTACATATTTTTTTTCGTCAGGACGACGTCATCCGCGTAAATCTGTTTTACCTGGTGAACAAGATCACAAAGATTTGGGCGTTAATGTCTTTTCTGATACACCTGTAGCCGGTTTCGGCAAAGGCCAATTTCTACCTTTTGACTTATTGCACACAATTCCCGGAAAGGAGCTGTTTTTTATCATGTTATTCTCCCAACATATCTTCTGCAGTGACAGAGACCGCCCTGTTCAGCGACAACTCATTAATGACATATTTACGACCTTTTTTAGAAATAGCTCATTCCGAATTCTTCAATATGCATGTGACACCATTAAAAAAAAAAGATCATTCCGTATGCAAAGAAACGAATATGATTGGCTTCAATTGGTCATGGAACTAGATTGCATTTAGGCTTGTTTTGATGTACTAGAAATTATTGCGTATTGTTTGTCCAGCTGTATTATGATGACGATGTATTAAACTGTTATGCCCATCGATCTGCACATTTGCAAGACGAGGTGGCCGAGTGGTTAAGGCGTTGGACTGCTAATCCAATGTGCTCTGCACGCGTGGGTTCGAATCCCATCCTCGTCGTATCCTTTTTTAATTTTGAAGCTCCATCAATTTCCCATGCTTGACATCTTGATTGAATGATATATGAAGGATCAAACCTCGGGTCAAGTTTAACGCATATAACATAACGACCGCCATTTGAAGCGCTACAATTGGATCGCCGCTAATATTTAATCCGTCTTTAGCTCTCACTACTCCCGTTTCTTACTCAATTTTTAGATAGAAATAAACCTGTTCACATAGCACTGATCTCCTCACTATATACAGGCAGTGGAGAATAATAATTGCACGTCTCCTGCTGGCGTTGACAGCCAAAGATGCATGCAGCCAGGGGTGCCATTGTCTCAGCTATTATAGCCTGTCCTCGACAGACACCGTCCTTGTAAACCGGGAATCACCTGGTTTACGGGATTACGACTTGTATTTAAGCTAAAACACAATATGCCCAATAAATCCCGATTCAAGTAAGCAATATTTATTTCTGGCGGACTTCGACCCTAATCCGATTTAAATCCATCCCGCTTGGCGGGGGCTAAAATTAATTTTCACAGTTTTAATAAGAAAGTTAGTACAGCGAGATATTTGATTATAAATACCCCCGAGCTGAATTCATTTTTTACACAATAGAGGAAGTAGTGAAAGCGAGGTTCTTTTCTTTGCTTTCCTTTTTAACGACGGACGAAAGCAAAAGTTCCACATTAAAAATATCCTTTTGTGTAACACCAGGAGAGAAATTCGCCCGGACGAAAATTTAATCCGAAAAAATAGGTTAAGTGCAAAAAAATGCTATTCCTAAAATTAAAATCTTAATTTATTCTAACAACGATTTTATAATCCCTCGAATAAAATGATTTTCTTCTAATAATTCAGCAATATTTTTTACTGCTCCCTTATTTATCCTGCCTTAATTCATTAACACTCTCAATATTTACTCTTTCAGAAGCAATAAATCAGGATAAATCTGAATCGAGATGATCGATCGAAAATATTAACATTTTAATTTCCCAATTTTTTTGATACAATTTTTTATAATCTGGATATGAACTCAAACCTTTATAAAAAGAGACATGTAATACTTTAGTTTGAGAAGGGGGGAAAATCGAAATCAAATATTTATTAATAAAATTTCCCTTTAAAATGAATGTGGGACATCAAAACCAGATCGAACAATTTATCGATTTTCTGCTATAGATTTTAATGCAGTGCATGTCAGTAGTTATTGGTTATGGAACGTGACCGGTTGCTTGCTTAAATGTACGTCAATATTTTATTGTCACAAAGCGCATGTGCATGTTAGAAGTGCATCTTCTGGTGGATGAATAGTGTAGTGTGGCTGATGAATCGTACTCCGAAACATGATCAGAACTCCCTGGTAAATCCTAATTTTTAATTAGTGTTACTTGTGGTTTTTGTACATGAAACTGCGATATGTATCGATATACAATTGAATGTATGGTCGAGGTAGTTCAGGATCAGGTTGATCTTGACTTTCAGGATATTTTGTGCTTGGCTTATTTGTATTATTTCTGCGACTTTCAATAGCAAGATCCCTCAGAGTTTCTTTATCAAAATATGAAATTTAACATATAATCAACTGATATATAAAGCAGTATTAGTTAATTTGGTCCCTATTGTCCATTAGTGGACGTTCGATCTTTCGTGGTAGGCAATAGGGGTTTTATCATGTTGTACATTGGCAATGAAAAAAATATATTAAAAATACTTTGAACTTGAAGGTATGAATGACTGAATGAAAAATGCTTTTATCGCAAATATTGAGGAGGTTCATACAACTTTCCAATAAGAACTGTTAAAAATTAGATATGACGAAAAATGGAAACATAATTTTGATAGTAGTGGTCATGATTTAAGCCACTGTATTTATAAACTCTATATATTTGTTTCTCTCTCTATATAAAATGTCTATATATTTGTTTCCAGTTACTCCCAGTCTGACCGATTAAATATTATTTGATTGTGCCCGGTAGACACTAAACATCAAAGTTCGAATACTGTGATGCGACATAACTACCCCTTGCTAATACAATTTGACTAATACTTTTGCGGCCTAACCACATTTGACTACTCCTAACTATTATACTTATACGATTTTATGTATTTTAACTATTGGCCACTTGACTAGTACCTTTTTACAGAGTAGATACTTAAATACTCTTCTAACAGCAAGCTGATATCCAGTTTATATACTATTCATTGCTTTTTATACGAATCTTAACTTGCATGTCGCTCGTTGTCTCTTGCATGGTCTTCCCTACTTAGCAGTATGGAACTCGAGGAACCTCACCGGTTCGGATCCGAGAGGCTCTAGGAACGGAGCAGGAACAAGAAGAACACCAAGAAGACGGCCTCGAGGAGATGCATTTGATGATCTTTACTTTGCAACGAAAAACAACATTGTCTTCCGTTGACTTCTATATCGTTTTGTAATCGCCGAACTGAGAGGGGCAACCTGAAAAAATGGCGAAACCACTCAGTTTCGAATTCGCTCGGGTAAGTTGTACGGTGACGGGGAGACACCCTCAGTTGGTGTAGGAGCGAATCCGAGATGCACTTAAGCGTCACGTATGTCTTCACCCTACCCCGGCAACGCCCTAGCGAGGAAAGGGGGGACTGGACTCCTTGTACTCCAGAAAGCCCTTTCCAGTAGAGTCAAAAAGGTCGTCTAGAGTAGTTTTTCACCATCTCCCTATGAAAACTACTCAGTCTTTACAAACCCCCCAAACTCCTTATCGAGACGTTCGCGAAAGTGTTCGTCAATACGTTCACTCAGGATACCCGTTGGGTGAGCGTTCAAAATAAAACTCGGTGGTAATGCTACCTTCAATATCGAGGGAATGAGGAGGTGAATGTATGATACAGACGAAATGGATGTAACCCCTTTCCTATGAATGGATATTGAAGAGGCCCATAGTTCTGTAGTGGACTGTTAGTGGCTGCGCTATGATGATGATTTATAAACAATTTAGATTTTAAACATTCCAGCAAGATTTAAAGACGTCGAACTCAGCCTATGGGAATAAATATTTAATCCCAGATAATAATACTTCTGGACTTTTTTATTCTGATGAAATAACAATCTACATTTTAAACATGCTTGATTGGAGCATTTAAGATGAAAAATTGAGTTCAGACAGTTCGAATCTGTTTCTAAAATATCTACTTTGTAGAACACTAATAGCACTTATTTTAAATACTTTAATATTTACGACGATGTTTTTGTAATGAAACCTTTGAAATAATATTGAGCAGGTCATGTGAATATAATGTATGATTGGATTTATATCCAGGCGATGTGATTCGAATCAAGGAATTATTAAATACTGCTAAATATATGGATGAAATAAAATAGAGTTTCGTTGTGTAAGATTTTCCTAGTTATATATGATTTAATGTTATAAATTTTCACTGCTTTACGCATATACATAATTAAACTAGAATAAAGTTGCTTGCATAGGAATATTAATTATTAATAGGATCTATGAGTATTCGAAAGGGTGTGTATAAAAAATAATAAATCATTTAGAAAGATATGTTAAAAAATGGGAATGTATATAATGAAACAATGTTCATATAAAAAAAATGATATTGAGTCCTGGAAGTTGAAACGAAAGTGAAGGGATGCACCTTGCATCACGAGCGTTTCCCTATCGATTGGGCAGGAAACGGAAGGCCCTGCAAGGAGATGGTCGTGAGGGACCCCTCAGTGCCGATCGATGGCCACGCCCCCCGCTGAGGGTCTCCATGGAGACCAAAGGGCACCCTTGCACGTGTACACACACACGTGGACGTCTAGACGCACACAGGGATAGGCGCGTCACCGACCCAAGGGCTGTCATGCTTTTCCCCGTCTGAAGAAAAGCGCCTCTGAAGGGAAATAAATGACATCGTGCTCTGCGAATATCTGCACGCAAACCTTCAAAGGGATACATTCATATTTTTCTTTTAATTTCCTCCTCTAAAATGGGGGATAAGCAAATGGTGGATATATAAGCTTAGGATTTAAGCAAAGGTCGAACACGCCAACAATCAACGTTTCATTTCACATGATAGAGAATATTTTTCATGTGTCAAATTGTTTGGATTAGTTTATGCTTGCAATGAAAGTATTCGTTTAATTTTTGTATTTTTTGACATTTAAAATTGAAACTTAATACTCAAAATTGTGTATTAATCTGCAGATTTACAGATTACAGTCTGCAGTTTTTGTAGATCTGTGCAATTTGCGATTAAATGTATCGAAGGTTCTGACTGCGTTATATTAAACGAAATGGAGATAAAAATATTTTATGAGGATAGATAATTGATTGGAAATTGTTTGGAAGATCGAAAAAATCGCCATAGGTTGCTGTTATCTACGAAATTCTAGATAATGTATTTAGTAGATGTAGGACAATATTCATAGTGCAATCATATGCAGTCCACTGCATAATTAATATCACTTCAATATGCATTTAAAATTAAATAATTCATACTATTTGTTATATTCACTGACATCCGAGAAGATGCTCGAGATGACCATTTTAATTGTACCGAAAAGGATCTTCATAGGATCTCCACAAAATACCTTAATTTAGAAAGGATTTTTCATATAGTGGTTTATTCCACTATTTAGATTTGAACCAGAATCTTTATAGTAAGTCCAGGAGTCCAGGATTTAATTTACTGTACCAATACCTGCAATAGTATATCCCTGTCGTTATAAATTCATTACTTGTCAATGCTGATAACATAAAAACGTCGTAGAAGGCAACGAAAGTTTGTTATCGTTACAAAATCGTTTGTCTATCTTCACTTATTTCAGATATTGTTGTAAACTGACTTAGTCATTATTTATAAATAATTTACAATATTTTCATCGTTGTTTAATTTTAAAACATATCAAAGATCTACAAGGTATATCCGGAATAGTCTTGTGTAATGTGCACATTACGAGAAATGATTGGGAATTTTTGCAATTATGTCTAAACAGGAAAAGTCATTCCTTAAAGTATTTTTCTAATACAATTTTTAATACATAAAATGTACATTATTTTGATTTGTATGGAAAATTTAGAGCTTTTTTCACCACCAAAATTATGATAATTTCATTTATACCTATGGCACCATATCTGTTATCCAATAAGATAATATCCATAGGAGACTTTTCAAGGAATATATGATTTTATGTGCTTATCTTTCATATATAGGAATAGATTTATTTTGCTAAGAATCTAAGAAGTTTGAACCTATGTTTGACCATATTAAGGATTATGATATTTTCTTTTTGGATAGTAGAAGTATCAATACTTACGATGCCCCAAATTTATTAGTATAACTGTATTTGAACGCTATCGAGCTTCCAAAACAATATTTTATTACATTTTTCAAGTACTTCTAAATTTCATCATGAAGTGTTTTAAGCTTTTTTTATTTTATATTAGGCACGACCACATTCAAATATAAAATATATACATGCAAATAGACCCTTCAAAAGGTGTCATACGTTTTCCTAGGGATGAACATTTAAATATGATGCCTTATACACATTTGAATAGTGTGGATAATCATTTGAGATTGGGAAACATTTGAGACTTTTTGCTTCCGGGCATCGGGAATACGAACACTGGAACAAAATCCCTTCATTCAGCTGAAGCTCTAATCCTGTTTATTTATTATAGAACAATAGTCTCAGTGAGGATGTAAATAAGGGTGGAATTTCGTCGACAAGTTTTCGTGTGCTTTTTAACGTTTTGGTTTGGTAGAGCAGTGGATGCGCGACTGTACGCAATGTTCTGGATTTGACAGACAGCGAGGGTGATACTACCAAGTTGATAATACGACAGGGCCTATAAACCTTCAAAAAATCCCCTAAAATAAACCATTTTAATATGATGTGGGGTATAAATATTTCATTATTCACATATATATTGTAAAATGAGCATTAATTGAGTACAATAGTTAGTATAAACGCATGGATGATCAAAAGTAATACAAAGATTGTGTATTTTATATATATATTGAATCCAAGACACAAGTGTTAAATGATGAAACAATCGATACATATTTTAGTTAAATGGAATTAATCAAAATCAAGTGATTTTAATTTGAATAACGGACCGCAAACCCAGGATGGATCGTTCATGCAAAGTGAACGATGCAGCGTTGGGGTGGGAAGATTTCCTTTCCATCCCCCACGTACAACTGCTATGAAAATTTTCAGCAGCGGTTTTCCGGTCTCCGACAAATTTCCACGTTTTACAGCTCTCGCCAAATTTACAGACAATGTTTTGATGAAATTTTTCACGGTCATCCCTGATTGTGATGCGAAATTTTAAGCATCGCTCGAGCACTGCGGAAACAGCAATTTACTCCTTCATTTTCGGGCTGCGATAAAAAATTCAGGACTCACAAACCGTGAACTTCATTTTTTTGCGTACGGCATTCTGCGACTTGATGATTCAAAAAATATCGATCCGACGAGGATGGGATTCGAACCCACGCGTGCAGAGCACATTGGATTAGCAGTCCAACGCCTTAACCACTCGGCCACCTCGTCATATGAAATATGCCCATGTAGCAAAAAAATAAGCATAAAATTCATGCGAAATTATTTGTACACGTGTATTCTACGTGTACGCTAAGCAAATCTACATTCACGTTACGTACACACAATATCGTCGTGTTTAATAAGCAATAACAATGTCAAAATTCCAGAAAATAAGTCACGTTTAGATATCATCATCCAAAAAAGACTAACTTACAATTTTATGATATTTAAAGCAAATTAATGGTTAATATAAAGGACTTTATGTTCGACTTTCTTTGAATATTTTATTTACATGCGAATTTCTAAAGAGTTTATCCTATTAGTGTGGTGTGTACTTTTAGGATTAATAGGTTATAGATCAATCGCTTTGACTACTATTATAATATCATAGCACTTTTATTACTGATCTTAAATCAATTAATCAAAACAGCGGTATTCATTTGATACGGAGTCGTTAGATCTTTATTATTATGTATGAGTTAAGCTAATTTTTTGTCTAAAATTAAGTATGTTACATTGTTTATGATATATAGAAATGGAGCAAAATTGAAAGTAAAGTCTTGAAATTTTATCCATATCTGTATAAATGTCTGTATGAAACTATAGTTCTCCTGAATATTGTCTTATCGAATGATGATGGACAAATCGTAATTTAACATCGATAAATAAAACAACTGATTACCAATGAAAAACTATCAATTTTATTAGAATATCCACTTTTCTGGTATATTGCTTAAAATATTTTAAAGATTTTTGCATTCAATCATTTTTCTAAGCTAAGATTGTTTCTAGATTTTTGTATATCTATGTTTGTATCCTTAATAGGGATTCTGATTTCTCGTTGATCTTCATTTCTCAAGAATTCTCAAGAAAATTTTATATAGAAAAAATGTTTGTAAAACAATAAAGTATTATTTATAAATATT
Source organism: Stenopsyche tienmushanensis (assembly GCA_008973525.1). Lineage (NCBI taxonomy): Eukaryota > Metazoa > Arthropoda > Insecta > Trichoptera > Stenopsychidae > Stenopsyche > Stenopsyche tienmushanensis. The sequence continues at coordinate 481,342 of WACJ01000543.1, forward strand.
ATTATCTTAGTGTGTGATTGAAATAACTAAAAATATGTTTAACATTGTTTTAAAAGTAAGAACATTTGTGAATATTTTTTTTATATCTAGAAACTTAAAATCTTTCAAACAAAATGCATTTTGGCAGAAACCCATCCATGTGCAGTGCAGCGTTTTAAAAATGGAAACGGTCGTATTTGTATCAAAAATATTCGTACAAAATTTGTTTTATACAATAAAAATTGTGTTCTTAAATTTCTCAAGAAATGAGAATTCTTGATTTTGCAATTTTGTTGAAAAATTCTCTAGAAAAAACACTAATCTTTAAGGATGCAGATATATAATATAAATGTGATCGGTTATAAGACTGATTCCTTTTTATTCAAAAACTTAACTCAATCTTAGATCATTGCAAACACACACAATATTTACAATTTTGTATGACCATATGTCACTGATGCATTTTTCAGGATATCCTCCTTGGTGATTTATCAACATATATATCCTGTTGATCAGGTGATTTTATTTTTTACGAAAAAAGGCAAAGTATAATGAAATATCAATTATTTACAATGCTGTATTAGTTTTCATAGCAATGCTTGGCTGTTATTATTATACAAACAACAATAATGAATTAAATTTCTAAACAGTACAATATCATATAAATAGTGACCAAGCTAAAAATATTGAACATCTCTAAATTTTTACTTAAGAAAATAATGTTAACCTTAAGTTAAAATATTTAGGACTATTTAATCTTTACGTAGAGTCTAGAAAAATACGATAAAATGGTTCAAGAATACCGAATCACAATATAATAAGTAATGATTGTAAATTGATTAAATAGGATCTAAATGATCAGAAAAAAATCATCTTGTTGTTGATTTGAACGATGAAACGCTAATCAAAAAAGATGTGTGTCGATAAAAAGCTCAATGAGACTGAATTAAAAAGTTGCATAGATCTTTTATCAATAAGTGGTTTTTATTTTGCATCAGTAATATTTTGAGTATCATGGTGAAAATTCTTGATTTTTCTTTGAGTATCCAGAACTTGATATGTAGTTCGGGTGGGTGAAGGATATCATATGGCAATATTATGATTTGGAGTTGCATATTAAATCTAAATCAAGCAAATTTTCTAGAGGATAATGCACTATGCCATAAATGCGTCTAAATTTGACGATGTGGATCTTCCCAGAATCTAAATCCTGTATATCAGAGTTATCAAACTTGCGGCCCGCGGGCTGCATATGTCCAAAACGAATGTTTTCCAGCCAGCCTAGCCAACAAAACGAACACAATACTAAAAAAAGTGTTTTATTATTCGTATAATGACGCCACTCTAGAACAGTAAACAATGTGTTATATAAACCGATCATGATTAAAGAAACATCACTCTTCAGAGCAATAAGATGATGTTTTTGTCTTAACTATCAAAACAAACGCCCATCTTAGCTTTTGAGTTTGATAGCTCTGCTATAAATGATAAACCAAATATTGATTATTTTAAGCTCGATAAATGCATCAAATTTATGCATGCACTTTTATGTTACCTATCTTAATACTATAACAAAATATTAAAGATCTTATAGAACGCACAATACTTTTAACCTAAGTTATGTGTAATAAATATATTTATACTTATATTGTGGATTTGTTTTGATATAACCGTCATGAAATGTTTATTAATATACTGATTACATCGATGTTTTTAATTCATTTTTTTGTAGCAACTTTTCTGTTCTTGATCGGTAGGGGTGGATAAGCGAGGGGGCGGGCGGATCTGTCATTTCCATATCCCGCCTGATGAGTAAGTAGTCTGTAATTCATCGACGATTAATATGCTTTTATAGTATCGGCTACGCTTTAACATTATGAAAATTTCGATTTTGATCGCTCCTCGAAAGCGAACTCGATCCTAATTATTACGCTTGATCTACATAATTATCGGACGACATTGAAAAAGGTGTTGTGCACGCAAGAAGTTGGTCGGCCCGATGGTCCATATCTTTTGTGAACCAATTCTTCAACACAATGGCCGTCATTATTTCAACAATGGAGGTTTTTTCTCAAACAGAGCGACGGCGATCACAACAACGGCATATGAGTGATGATCGTGAAACTGCACCGCGTCGGGGTTAACAATTTGATACTGCTATGTCTGTTGATGAGACTGCGGATGTTCTTTAGCTCGGGCTACCAATGTGTTAATACATTTCGAAAACATCACTTAAATTGATTATAAAAAGGGTAGTTAGGATAAAATAATCAATAAAAAGGTCATCAATACATTTCAACATCCGAGCCACAAAGAAACAGAGAACCCAAACTTAAAATTTGTAATAGAGCGATTTTCATAAAAATAACTATTAATTATACACGAAGGGTTTCACCGTTGAATCATCAATATGTTCGTCGAAATTGGTGATTTGCGACAGTCGAAAAATGATCGAAATCATGGATCCCACAGCCATAGGACAGACCTTCGTAAATGTGTACGCATACGCGTTCACAAATGATATATGATATGGCGAAGTTGTATAATTTTTCAAATAAAAAATAAACGTTTTCGTTGATTAATGATCCAAAATCGATTTTTTATGCCACGCTTATCTTATCTTCATTTATCTCAGGTCATCCACAACATCCATAATATTAAAAAAAGGATACCTCATCACCTTTTAAGGGACGGCTACGCTTATATTGTTGGACGTGGGATACACACGAACACATTCACGGGGATGCTCTTGTATGGATGTAATTACGTATGGCAGATATCACAAAACAATACAACTCTTTGTGTACAAACTAAATAAATACATCCATGATTACGAATAAAGATGCATGTTAAAATTGGCGTTATTAATGTCTTTCTCTAACAAAACCTAGCAGCAATTAGCGAAATAACTGTATTTGATAAAAGATGAAGCCCACCGATTATTTGAAATAGCCACTAGTCATAAAATTGTAGAGGACCTGTTCAGCTCAGAATTTGAGTCTCTATCCATAAAATCTTCTAAATCTGTTATCGTCCTTTATCAAATGTATTATAGAACATTTGGTGTAATTTCAATATAGTTTTTATTGGCAAGGCGGATGGGATTTAAATCTTCGTGCATTCGTTCGCAATGCAACAAAAATAAATAATTATGAAAGGACATTCATCATGTGTTTAATGGTCCAAACCCCATACTTCGAAAGGGGACAATGGGGATCATCACCAGACTGGGACACAGGGCCGGAGTGTGCGGTACACGTGCCGGGGTGGAAGGTGCCACCCCAACACCCTCGACTTCCTCCCGCAAGTGGATAAGTATTCCACACTCAGTTACTTTTTCAAGCCGACTGGGGTTTCCACTTCGGACCGATATTGAAATATTTTAATCAAACGTTTATATTATAACCATAAAAACGTTCGATTCATAATTTATTTAAAACAAGCTCAAATTGGACAAAATCTTTAATTCATGTATCTACGGGAAGTTGGCTTATCGAGGAAACCGTACACACTATCATCTTTTGCTGACGATATACGGTCATTGAATATCAATTGAGCACTTTCTTCAAATTCAGGAGCCGGCAAAAATGACTTTCGAGCATCTCATTTCTTTACAAAAATGTCTTATTTTGAATGATGTTTAATATACTTAGATTTTTTTTCTTTTGCATTATTATATCATTTAGTTCACCATTAAATATAATATTCAGTCATCGAGTTTAGATTGAAGTATACAGCTTGTATATGTAGTGTTTATTTTTTAAAAAAGCAGTACAAGTATTCTAAAATGTAGTTTAAAGAGTTCCAATTTATTAATAACAACCTATTTTATTCAACACATCTTCCAATCGCTTTGGCAGTCCTTTGATCCCTTTTTTTGTAAAAGCTTTCAGGCTTAGAAGCAAAACGTTAATTCGGGACTAGGCGTTGAAATTTGGGTGTTCATTGATTTTTTTCATCTTGTATTATCGTAAATAATCCATTTATTAACACAAGTTACAATACTATTAAAAAATGCCAGATGTAGACTTGTTAATTACGGATCTAGAAAATGCATAAAAATAATATTTAACAATAGTTCTAAAAAAAAAAAATTTGCAAAGATTTTTCGTCAATGTTTCAATGTTGAAAACGTTTGAAAAATGTTTGAAAACTTTCAGGTCCACCTAATAATTATAGAATAATAATAAACCATGTTATTATTAATCTAAATATTTTATTATTATTAACATTTTACAATCCCTGTTTTATGAGACCATAACTGACCACTTTATTATAGTTTTTATAGCGTATATATTTAAAAATGTGGTCGCTAATTATATTTTCTTGCTTAAGTTCTATTTTATTGGAGACTTTTTAAGAAGAGGAGAGTCTTTAAATGCATTTTTCTCGGAGCAACTTTTTCCAAGCTCATGCTTTCAAGGAAGTGCTCTCACACGCCCTAGATGAGTATTCTTTATTAAATTTGGCAGACATGTGTATAATAAACTTTTTCATCGTATGACCTATAGTTATTTTAAAATATTAAAACATTTTTATTTAATGAACAAAAAACTACAGAAAATGTTGTTAAAAACACGTACTTTGCTTCGATCGCTCACTATTTTTTTTTATTTTCCAATATTTCTTTTTAATTGTAGTCTAAGCTATAACCAATATTATATAAAGTAAAAATATGTTTCATTTATTTACTGAAAATCACTTATTCAGGACTTAGGACTTCCGTGGTGAAGAATGTCAACGTTTGCGCACTATCTATAGTTAAAATGTGAAAATCATACATTAATTTATCTTTTTTTCTTTGTTTAATGTTCGATACCAAAATTATGATTTAAGAATGCAAATTTATAGAAGGTTTTCGATTTGATTTAAGTATTGTAAATTAAATTAATACTTTTTTAACAATACCATTTGAGTTTCTTATTGTGCATATTAAAATATTTTTTAAGTATCAAGACCAAAAGGAAATAATGCATATTTTATAGGATAGATGGGGAAGTCATCCATTATATCAACAATTATAATGATACTTAATTATATTATAATTGGCTTTATGAAAACGATATTATAATAATTGTATATGTATTTTGTATTATAACTCATATTTAATTAATACTGTCTGTCGTGGTTTTGATTGTGGATTTAATGCATATTTTCCGGTCTAAATACTAGATTTGAATTATTTAGAAATTGACACAATTGCGAGTTGTTAACCTTTCTTCCTGCAATGAAAGAATGTTGAAGATCACTTAACCCATTGTTACATTTAGCAAATTGTTGTTAACCGATGTTTGCGCAGCTGGTTAAGCCACAACGATAAGGAATTAATATTCGAAACTGTTTTTGATCGAACAACGTTTCCGATCTCATTACGGTGTTTGCATACAAATTTATCCAGTGTAAATATATAAGCCACAAAAAAGCACACACTCTTTATAATGCCCAAAGACTCATATAAATATGGCCCATCACCATTACCTCAAGCAGATGGAAGACAATAAATCCCCCAATGTCATAAATAGATGAGGAGCAGTACCAGCTCATTGAACATCCACTATTCTGACAGTATAATCCATATAGTCCGCCATTCTATACGCTCTAAGAATCATCTTCTTGATCCCCATAATCGTATATTGTCGCGATCGGGCATATATCATATTTTTTACGTCATAAATCCAAGGGGTGATGCATCCGGCCGACGATGGCTATAATGACGCATCCTGATCTGGTGCCGTGGGTTCCATCCCGCAACAATAGACAATAAATATAAATATTATTATTGTTAAGCACCCCACATATTCTCGTCATTCGACGAGCCCCTTCACGGGCGCCACCCTCGCCATAACATCTTACCACCCCGCATTGTCACTATACTTTTTCCGGTTCTAATAGATCAGTGACACTCGAATCCCGGTCTGAAACCGCCCACAGAAAAAAGCACTATCTAAATCGGCCGAAGACAAAGTTTTTTTTACACTTACAAAGTAGCATATTATGCAATCTTATAGTTGAATATTTCATATGATAATCAATTCTTCATTAAAGCACAATTTACACGCTTATTCAGATACTAAATTTGAATTTATATGAAGATCTCTTTGAAGATTTTATGTATTTCGGTACCGTACCAAATTCTTCTTCTTAATTTTCTTAGCTCCTAGGAAAAGTTGATTTTATACATTGCTTTTTTAACGCTTTTATTGTATTTGTTACCCTTTGCCTGGTTCGATAATATCTACTTCGTTCCAAGATTTATTCGTTTTCGTTCTCTAGAAACTCGCATTTTATTTGTACTTGTTTTTTCCCAATTTCATACAAAGGAAATTGTTAGCTTAAAGATGAAGCTGTGTTTGTGTATTATATAATAAAACAGGTAAGCATTTGCTGAACTGGCGGTGGCTTTATGCTACGTAAAGACACGACGCACGTCTCTATGATGTGTGCGATTACAAAGAGATTACAAGATTTCAAACGATTCTCACTCTTTGTCCATTCAAATACCTCTTAGAGTTTCATTTTTTGTGACGTTCGGCCAATTTGCCCTACCACGCCAATAGAACTTTAATTTCAAATTTGTAATGGTTCAGAAAGAATTTGAGGCATTTGAGTGCCTAATGATTGCCGTAACATCTTTGTAGCATTATCCTGTAGTGGACTAACACATCACTCAATAAGTTCGTAGGGTATTTTTCATTTTGAACTTTTGAACACGATGAGTATAAAACAATCACCTGATTTAACCATTTAAGTACGAGGTAGCAGTTTTGCGAAAAACTTTTATCCAACATTTGATCCATTTTTTTCGTACTATCGTACGTATCTTAATACATTTTATTTGTCCATTTGAAGTTCTTCGATAATCCTTTTGTGTTAAGGAACGTTTCTATCTTGTTTTTTAAAACTACATTTTCCAAGCTTACGGAAGTGCTCCCACATATCTTAGATGAGCATTCTTTATGAAATTTGGCAGGAATATGTACAATAAATGTCTTCATCGTTTGACTTAAACTTATTAAAAAAGATTGAAAAGTTTTTATTTAATAAACAAAAAACTAAAAAAAAATGTTGATAAAATCGGACCCGTTTTTTCGATCGCTCACAATTTTTTTTATTTTCCAATATTTCTTTTTAATTATAACCTAAGCTATACACAATATTATACAAAGTAAAAATATGTTTAATTTATTTACTTCAAATCACCTGTTCAGGACGTAAGACTTCCGTGGTGAAGAGTGTCGTCGTTCGCGCACTGACATATGTAGCTCCCCCCAGTCCCAGTACCATAATGTGTTAAACTTTAAAAAATATTTTTATATTCAATAAATATCGCCTAGTTAACACACTAAATATCAACATTCTATATTTAATGCCTTTCGCATAAAAAAATGTTAAAAAATCGATCGCTTTTAGACCCAACAAGATAGAAACGTTTCTTAAATAATACACATCATATCTATTGAAAAACCATTTGGCAAGAAATCGAGCTTTGTGATAATATTTTTCTATTTTCTTTAATATCCATATGAAATTAATTATAATGAATCATGTCTAGAAACCCCTGCATAGTTCAAGAATTTACACTTACTCATTAGTTGACTTACATTAAACGCTTTAATACATTGATATCCTTCAATTAAAAATATTCAATAACATACATTCATCATATTTTTGATGCAATGAATCGATCATTGATGAATAAAAAAGTTGATCCGACGAGGATGGGATTCGAACCCACGCGTGCAGAGCACATTGGATTAGCAGTCCAACGCCTTAACCACTCGGCCACCTCGTCATATAAAAATATTAATGTCATAAAAAAACCATATTTCATATATCTACAATATCAATCCTCAATTGGATGCAATTCGACTAAGGGGGGCAAACCCTTTATAGCGTTAATAATTTTTTTTTAAATTACATATTCAAAAGTATAACATATTGAGAGTATACTATAAAAGAGAAAAATCGGAATATGAAATATTTACGAAGTTATAGCGCGTAATCAGGAGCACGCTGGAATCGCTGTGAACTAGGGAGTCAGGTCAGGTAAGAGCGCTTGGAGCTGAGCTGCCTTTCTTTCACAATACAAATGTTTAAATCTTTTGTATTTTTATTAAAGTAGATGTTCTTAAAAATATTTTAAACAAAATTATTGTTATATTGCACTCATATATCTCTAACTGTAAAAAAATTAAATAAATAATAAAATAAATAAAAGTTGCTCGAAGTCAGCTCGAAGTTGCTCGAAATCAAGTTTAGCTCGATAGTTTGTCGTGTTTGGTTGAGTTTTCGAAGCAAAAATGTCAAAATATTTTGATAAAAGAATGAAAGGTAGAAAAGTTAGAGGAATTTCAAAAAAATACATCATCTTGGGAACCCAACTGGAGTCAAAAGCTGGTGCAAATGGCATAAAGCTATCGCTTTAAAATTTTAACCTTCGCCATTTTATTTTTAACACAAATTTAAGATGGTACGATTGTTTTATCACCATAAAAAATCATGAAATATGACTAATTTTCGAGCGTCTAACCGGATTGCTCCCCTTAAGGATTTGTGATTTTGAGTATAGTAATTTTGACTAAGTTTAATAATAATGTTTGGTGCAAAAGCAGAGAATTAAACGCAAGTCCTTAGTTGATGTCCATAATTGATACGGAATGTATTGCTATGGAGATGGCAAAATAATGTATACGACGAGGATGGGATTCGAACCCACGCGTGCAGAGCACATTGGATTAGCAGTCCAACGCCTTAACCACTCGGCCACCTCGTCTCTTATCTCAAATTACACATTTAAAAAATACGTTCATTATTGAGGCATAATTCAATTTTTAATCAAAGTTGAAGAGGTTAACTATTGTGATAAACTATTATTTCATTTTAGCGTATAAATCTTTATGTATTTCTTGATAAGGGGTCAAAATAGTTTGTAATACCAATCCCAGGCAATTTATTATTTTTTAATGTGTTTAACTTGTTCTGCCTAAGAGTGATCGTTTTTTAAACATTTTTTCATGCGAAAAGCGTTAAATATAGAGTATTGATATTTAGTGTGTTGACTAGGTGATCTTTATTGAAAATAAAAATAATTTTTAAAGTTTGACAAAGTATGGTAGTGGGAGTGGGGAGAGCCACATATGTCAGTGCGCGAACGATGACATTTTTTACCACGGAAGTCCTAAGTCCTGAACAGATGATTTGCAGCAAATAAACTAAACATATTTTTACTTAGTATAATATTGTGTATAGCTTAGGCTACAATTAAGAAAAAATATTGGAAAATAAAAAAATAATGAGTGATCGAAGAAAAGTTTGTATTTTTACCAACATTTTTTGTAGTTTTTTGTTAATTAAATAAACACTTTTGAATGTTTTTAGATAATTGTAGTCTATACGACGAAGACGTTTATTATATAAGTGCTTGCTAAATTTCATAAAAAATGTTCATCTAGGGCGCATGGAATCACTTCCATAAGCTTGGAAAAAGTAGTTTCAAGAAAAACGCGTTTTAAGTATAAACATTGGTTATAATTAATACACGAAAAAAAAAGATTTTTTTTGAACCAACAAGATAGAAACGTCCCTTAATTATGGTAGGTTCATCCATTTCGACTAATTCTTCTTTGTTCAATGTACGATCCTCCAATATTTCTTCGATATCTTGAATATCGAAAAAAAATGTTAATTGTCTTTTGGTATTCATCTAAATCATATCGGTATAATATAAAGCGTGTTGTACAAAAATATGCCACAGTTCATCAACCGAGTTTAAAACCGTATTATACGAGACCTATTTTATATCAATCTTTTGAGGAGTGCAGTCGCGTATTTGCGATCAAATTCTAGTGATTCTAAAAGAGCATTCTTGCACGTTGAGTTCGGAGAGAGATAGAGACGGAGAGAGTGTCTTGCGTACATCGTACGATTGTATAGATCGATAACACAAATTTATCAACTAATAATAATAGCCCAAATGAATCGATTTCAAGTGTATTATTTATGTTTAGACGAAGGTATGAACTAGTTCCTTAGAGATAAGTGTTATTTTAAAATTAACTCACTACTCAACTACTTCAAATGTAAATATGAAATCGCGTAAACCTAAATATTGCTATGTAACTTTTAAATCAATATTGATACGAGGGGTTTTATGTGAGAGTGGGTATGCTTAATTTTCTGTTAAATTGTGTGCATCAACCCTCACCTTATGCGTAGGGCGAGAGGGTGGATTCTTGCACTTGACACTGAACTGATGCAACTGTGCTTGACACCGGTAGTTGTAAAGGAACAAAGGAACAAAAAATGAATAAGGACGTGTCCTCCTAGATATTAATTGCTCTATTTCATGAAGGATATATAAAGAAAAAGTATTTTATTCAATTTCCTATTTTTCCATGCATGTATGATACAGTTCTATTCACCATAAGATTTATCTGAAATATGAAACATTTACTCCTGTAACAATTTTACAACTCATAAGTTTAACAACCATTTTATATATAAATATGGTAGCGCATCAAGAAACTTTATAAAGGTACACATAAATATTTAATTTGAGACTACTTTAATTGTTATTTATCATATTTTAAAACAGAAGTTATTATCGTTCAAACGCATTATAACACACTTTTTTCATTGATTTCATCGACAAACATAGATATTTCTATCGCTACTTGTTTCGCAATAAAAACGGCTTTTCTGTAGTTCTTTTATCGTCAAACGACTGCAGATTTCTATACAGACGCCCAAAAAAAAAAATAGAATGTGATTGAATTTCAAGCGCTTATTCCATCAGCCGCGTCCCTCCAAAAGTCAAATAGATAGACTTTCAATAACATTTCTATCCACCCGAGCACGTCTATTGTCGATCCTTTGAGGGCGGAGTAGGTGTCAAGTGCACTGGAGGTGTACGGGACGATTTCCACCCCTGCAATTTGACCGTTTAATTGCCGTTCAAGTCAAATTACCACAAAAGTGCACCGAGCTTGTTGGGCACACATTGTCACGCTTGCCATAGCAAATATGTCACTCGAGGGTTGAATAACGACAAATTTATCGACGGATTTCGCCCCCGACGTATTTCGGCCGATTCGAAGATTCCGGAGTATGTAGCGAAAAATTGCAAAAAATAAACGGCCAAGTGCTGCAATAAATAATGGTCACCGTTCATAGTTGGCAAATAAATTATTAAAACGGTTTTTCGGGACGTTTTTTAGTGGTGGCGCTTCGCCAAAGAAATGACTAAAGCGACCGCTGGTGGCGCCTGAATACATACAAATGCAGAGAATGTCAAATTTATAAGCTCTCCTATAAATTTGAATTAAATCTATTCAATATCCTGGCGAAATTAATCTTATATTAACAAAAAATAATGCCAATGATTTATTTATCAATGTATAAAAATTGACTTGAAATGACCAAATACTGCCTTTTATAAAACATTTGACAGTAAAAAAATAAAGTAAAATTATAATGATCATTTATAGGGTTTGTATAAATTACAGGGTGCGGCAGGGAAACTACCGTATTTTAAAAATGAATAACACATACAATATGAGAGATATCAATTTATTTATTCTTTCATGCTACAGATAAACATTTAAAGTTTTTTAATTACTCTATATTTAATGTGTTAACATCATATACATATTTTTTATTTATAATTATGATGACAATGTCAATTAAATCTCTATACAACTGACTAAGTGCTTCACTTCCTGCTGAAATTTCAATTAAAATTATCTTCCTTCATATTATCACTATTTAGAATGATTTACATTAATTTAAAGTGGTTTTCTTATTCTCACGATTTTTTTCTTGCAATTCTATTTTCATATGAAATGACTGATTGTCGCTCAGCTTTAATGGTTATGCAATATAAATGCTTTCTTGTTAGTACTATTTTGGTTTATACATTTCAATAAAGGAATCTTTGTTTAGAAAATGAACTACATAGATGACCAATTAGAAACAATGATAACAAGAACTATAGATTTTGCTAATTTGTCATATTTTCTTAACCAATTATCGTACAATTTTTATATTTTCCGGAGTTTAAACAACCATTCACAAAATCAATATAAGACTAGTTCTAGAAATGTAAATGAAGCTAAAATTATAAGATTTTATTTCGGTCTTGTAAAATCGGACATTTCATCTGAAAAAATCTCATTTTCAATTTTTTTCTATTGAGTCCAAATCAATGCTTATTTTGCAATCTAAGATCGATAACTTGATCCAAAATTCTTCATGCAAATATTGTATACATATACGATATATTTGTACTTGTCTTTCTGCATTTAAGCTGAGAAATTCGTTGAAAACCAAATAGCTATTCTTCTTGTTGGTTGTCATTCTGTGTGGTCTTTCATTCGATGACCAGACCACTTTTTGTTCAAATAAATTTTCGAATTCGCATATTTCACCTTTTGAATTATAAACAGCAGTTTAACATATCATTACTTTAACAATCAGGATATTCTCCCGATCAAATGCCACAGTTTATGTCCTTTGATCGATGATTGACATTCATTTTCGTGCGTTTTAAATATGACAAATTACAATGGAATTTCGTAGGCTATGATTAAAGTATTACCTGCGCAAAGATTAATTAATATTGATTGATATATTCTTCATATAATTCATTAACACTTTTAGAAATGCTGCTTAGTAGATATGAGCACCCTTAATAAAATATGCTTCGTAACGACATTGTTCCTCAAATGCGCAACGCGTTTACGAGTATTTTTACAGCTTATTACGTCGCGATGATAAACAAGCAAGGTGATAAAACATTTGAGAAGCACGGACGGTCTCGGAATATTTAATATTTAGGGCTCGAAACGGACATTTCTAAGTTTTTTCGAACCATTCCCAACTGATAGATCGATTCCCGTTCGGGAGTCTGATTGAACAGCAGCGTCAATCTGAAATTTAGATTTAAATTACATCATGTCCGACAGGAAAACACGAAGAATATTTTTTTCAATTTGTAATATAAAGTATATTTAGGACCTTTTTTTTTGATAGAAACTAAAATCATTTTTGCGCATAATATAATATTTATGAGCAAATGAGCATAATATGTACAATCACTAATGAATTTGTATCGGAATTAAACAGGTTTATAAATATTTTATAATACATGGATTCAGTTAAGTAATTAATACTGATTATACTGATTCATCTTGACTATAGTAATTTATTCTTATTGTTCATCAATTTCAGATCTTATGCCGAATTCATTCCTAGGACCTAAACTATCATTACTATTCCTCCTCCATTATTAATTTGTGTTTGTTGAATTAATTTTACATATCGAAAGTTTGGCCCGAGTCTGTCTGGCTTTGTGTCTTTTTGTATCGGTCCCGCCGACGTGGTTTTTGTCCGATCGAAATTTCCACAGACTTGTATTTAGTATGAATTTATATATACATATACGGGAGGGTCCTCATCCGATGATGATTATAGCAGCAAATTGGTGATTTGTCCGCTTTTTTGTCAACGGTCTGATTAAAAATTCATGGATGCCTTGGTGGGTCGAAAATCGAACCCAAACTAATTCGAATAAAGATAAAAATTGCATCTGAATGGAAACCGCGTCTATTCTTCTATGGCTGAATTGGCTAATGAAGCTCTTTCACCCGACATAAAAAATTGCCCTCTGACGAATTGATGTTAAATACAACACACACGAAACAAGGAAGATTTAAACGAAAGATTATAGAACTATAGGTGTCATCCGACAAGGATACACATGTCAAATGTGTCGTAATCAGCCCACATTCTCGAAATGTGGTTTTAGATTCGGAATGCCCCTAGCGAAAAAAATCCAGCTGACAATTCTATGAAGATTGGATGATCGAGATAAAATGACACTCATTCATCTCTGTTGATTAGAAGGGACATTAAAAAATATATTATTAAATTATAAAAATAAAATAAAATATTAATGCAAAAACCGCCAAATTAAGTGTTACAAATAATGGCTTTATTTGTTCGGCGTAAAAAAATTTTAAGAGGCGATTTTTAAGCATCTGAATTTAAACAACATAGTCGCAGAACGACATGAACATTCTCTTTCTTGGCAGTTTAAATTATTACAATTTTGTCCTATATGATCCTTCTTTGAAAAATTGACTCCCAAGCAATGTTCTTTCACATGAACAGACATACACAAACATCAATTTATCAACCAGCAATAAAATTGCATTTGATTGTAAATGAAGTTCAAATATTATTTGGAACATCGAGTGACCATTGAAATGTAAAGATTTACTCAGTTCATGATTTGAGTAGCAGTGGCCGCCAAAGGTGTCAAGTTATGTTAATAATCAATATGAGATAATTAATAGTGTGAACAGCTAAACATTTTGATTTATGACTATAACGTGTAAGGAAATCATGGGAAAATTGCGAGCCTATCTATAAGAGATTTCTGCAAAGGAGTAGTGATACTCGGATGTTGATGCCACTATCGACTTCCCAAAAGGTGTCATCACATCAGCAGATTGTTCGAAATTTTATTGATTATCAGCAGCACCTGCCTCATTTCGACTTCTATCGCCAAACAAATTAAATCATAAACGTGTTCCGTCGCTCATCGCAGCCGACTCGTGGGTCGGGACCATTGTTGCGCATCGCACCGAAATTATTTCAATTACGAGCTCGCTTGTAAACCACGCAACCTTCAACTCGCAGCGACTCCCGTGAGTCAGGCGGGACCCTGTGTTCTCTACATTGGTGTCAGAAGTGGGATTGTTTGCTACAATGACCTTGAACATTTCAACCAAGATTATCAAAGACAATAGTTTTATTATTTATCAGATAAAACAAGTCCTCGTTGAGAAATTGAACAATGACAATGATTATATTAGGTGGACCCAAAAGTATTCGGAAATTTTAAGACCATATATTTGAGCGCAATCTGTATCCAAACATATTGACAGACACATCTTTGGAAGTTTTTATTTTTAAGAACTATATATGATTTCCATCTTTTCAGGTCTTGAGAGAAAAACTATTAAAAAATGCAGTTGAAGTGGAAATGCATTTAAAATCTTTTTTTTTTCAGCCGAATCTTTTTACAAATGCATTTTTATATAATTTTGGATATAAAATTTTTGTTACTATTTAATTTGAACTTTTTGAATGCTTTCAGATCTCCCTAATGCTTCAGTTACATGCGTTAATTTCAATGCATGAGTTAAGATAAAATAAACTAAAAATATAATATGCATTCCGATTTGCAACGATTTGCTTTCTGACGTCTCTCCTCTATAACTATTATATATCTTCATTATCCGACTGCTAACTTGATATGACGGTTTAGCGAGATGCTGTAGAAGATAACTGAAAGAAGATTAAAGCAATAACATTAAATAATTATTTATAGCATTCTGTTATATTAATATTGACGTGTAATATATGATAAGCTCAAGTTCAATAGTTTTAAGCGAATTTGTTTTGTATGCATTTTGAACTACCCTTAACTTTGCCAGGTGCTATGGGAAAACTAATGGGGTGGTCCCCAAAACAGATGGAACCTACATAGCTTATTTGCTGCACGTGCAATAAAACGTAAGTCATATCAGTGTTAAAATCTTCGATTAATCTCCTTCAGAACTCTAATCGACTACTGGAAATTGTGTTTTATTTTGAGAATTCATATTTTTAAAAATCCCAATGTTATTATTAGATAATTTTAAGCTGTCCGTAAAAAAGCATTTTTTCAGCCAATGGAGACTAATGAAAAGTTCTTTGAAAGTTGATATTATACCACTTTGAGTAATGCGATACTTTAAAAGCTTTCCTCCAAAAATTATTTCTGAGTCTCTTATTTAGTGGAGGGTAATTATAGAGCCGTAATTAATTTTTAATTAAAAATTGCTCGGTTGTTCAAACGCACATTTTGGAAGCGTTTAAATCATACAGACTCCTGGTTGTGTTCTTCAGCATTGATTTTTAGATGTGACTGTCAATCAATGACGTTCAACAGTTGGCTAATTCAAATATTAATTACTGAACAATTATTGTTTGGCGAGTTAAATGGCATTTTCAACAAAATTCATAAACATCGCTCGCTTATTAAAACGTTCCATTATTGAGTTTAATGTTTCTCAATGAAGAAAAAAAAATGCGCAGAAACGAACTCCATAGCCTGGAGCATTATCGAATTCCTCGGAGTCTACTCTTCGTTCGTCCACGACGACTCAAATTGGCGTTTAATCGAATTGGGTGGAGTCAATGGAACTATTCCAATCAATCTATTTTATATGGCGCAGGCATATAAATTAATAAGCAAACAAATAATCAATTAATCTCTTCCCCATCAGTGGTGGGATTGTTTATCCGCTATCTTGTGAAGGATCGACAGGGACGCCAACTATTTATCTCGGAGGAATGGAGGATGGTGATAAAAAACGATGACATTACGGAATGTTCTACAATAAAACACCACCGCGAGGGTCGTTCAGGAAGACATCATAAGCCACAAATCATATTTATTACGTTTGCATCGCCTTATTTAAAAATATTATGCCGCGCGATGAAATATGGGCTTTCCTCGTTAAAAAAATCATCCGAACGGAGCAGCAGCCTGATGGAATCATTCCAGAAATGTGCAGATTACGCAGAAGACATTGTCAAATTTATATTTTGCACGCTATATATACTCCAGATTTATTAATTCATTGATCATAACCAAGCTCAAAATTAATATAATAGTGGAATTGCCTTAAAAGTGTCAAGAATATTTCAACATATTGTAAAATTGAATTCAAACTGAAGCAGAAAACAGCCTTAAATGATCTCCTCAATATACTTTTAGCGCCCGTGGCAAGTATCTAACTTCCGCTCCCCTCCCCCTCCCGGAAATCCAATTTATTGTTGCTTCCGTGATCATACAGATCATAAAAAATGCCACAAAACCCTCTAAAAGAGGACAGAGTGGCCACAAGGTTCGTATGTCTAATTGGTCCGCTTTTCAGACTGCTGATGTGACGAATGAGCGCCTTGCAATCGGACGCCATACCCGAATATATCTACAGAACGATTACGAACTCTTATTATAAAACGAAGTTATCCGAAGAAGACTGATCGGACGGGCGATAACGAAGAAAAGAGGGATTAGATAAATTAGTATATATAATAAAAATGAATAGAGTCAATCGGTATTGGTTCATGCAAAATAGAATGGTCGAGTAAAATAAAAACCATGTACAACTCTCGACCGGGTCGGTATTATGCGTTTTGCGCCCCAAACCCAGTTGCGCCCGTGGCGGGCACCTACTTTGCCACGCTCTTGTCACTGCTCTGCTCTTCAATATACATTCAAAGGAAACAATCACATTTAAATCATCCCCATTTACCTCCTCATACTTCCAATTTTGAAAGTAGTATGGTCTTTGAGTTATTCAAAAATGCTGTATTTATTTATATTTATAAATGCTTATTAAGTGGATCATTTGGGTGAAAATATCAAAGGTTTCACTGCCATCATCAACTTTGGATGGTTTTTAAAGATTGAGCTTATGTAACATGGGTATGAATCATGCTAACTGCATTTATTTTATTTAAAAGTATAAATAATAGTAAAAGGTAAAAATGGAATACAGGTAATTATAAACAAGGTAAGGAAAAGTGGTAAAAGCAATTATATATCAAAAGGTAATAAAGGCAGCCATGAAATATAGCAAAATAAATGTATTTGTATAGTAATTATACAATATTAATGTGTATTAAATGAGCTATAATCTTGTGGTTATAGTATAATATTAGCAACCGCATTCTTAAAAACTCAGACATATATATAACAGCAAGATGATCGACAATAGTGGTATTGAAGTAATTGGGCATTATATACACCAATAATCGATTCAATAAGTAGTTTTATATCTAAAGGACCATAATATTAATACTAATCATTAAAATGTTTATTCATACTACTTAAGAAAATTGCGTTTTTCATTTGCGAATTATATAAATAACTTAAGATACGATATTTTAAATAAAGTTTAGAGCCCTCATTGACGCGTCAAAAGTTCATCTTTTGAAACTGATTTATTAGAAATGATCGCAGGATTAATCGGGCGTCCCTCCGTGTTGTATAAACGAAAAAATGAACCGTTTAAATTTGAGCAACAACTTTAACATAACAAATTGACGTCAATATTTCTTCTCGTCAGACATTACAAACGGACAGCCAAGTCAGTCGTACTACCTATACGGGAATCGTTTCATTTTATCGACTAGACAGGAATACAGATATCCATCGCCTCCAAGAAAATAGCCATAATCGTACCAGAACAATGGTGATTTAATTGAAAATAATACGCGATTAATGCGATTGAAGCCTGATCTCCGATGACGACGAAAAAATCTCTTCAAAATATTCAACAGCGACGCTAATTCGAAACACCTGACTCCAGACAGCTTCGACCGGGTTCCGTATCTGAAATTACATAAACTTTCTATGTATAAAAATTAATAGCCCTATTTGTTTTATATGCAACGACTTAAACAACGAGTCGCCGTGACGTTTCTAATGGAATTGAATCCAATTTCGGATTCAATCGATATATTATAAATAAAAAAATGGATTCCCAGCGTGTATAATGATTGTTATAACCTGTCCGCATAATAAACGCTTGGACATTAGCGTCTCCGAATAAATAATACCATTGATGGATATTTAAACGGCCATTAATATAAATTACTTATTAAATGCACGGAACGACGAATTTCGAGACGTAAAACCTAGAGGCGAGATTAAAGCATTGATTTTTTTGGTCAATATGGGTAAAAATACTATTAAATTATATACCGATACCGAGCATACCGTGTAAATGATATGTTGACTATTGATACTTTGGAGGAGTAATAGATATCAATCAGTTTATAATCGTCACGATGCTTTGCATTATATTCTATACTAATCATTCGAATTTTAGATCTTACAACTACCATATTTTATGATGTATGAATATTTCATTCCGTGTGACGGCATTTTTTCAACGTTTTTTTTGAGATTTTTTTTTTGACAAATTGAATAAAGATATAACTGTTAATTTTTTACCATGTATTTATTAGTATTTTAAGCATGCTTTATAATTTTTTCAGATTGAAATCATTTCTCATTACTGAAATACACAGCAACTTAGACACCCATCAATGAAAAATATATTTTTTGGTTGCCATGATTCTGGGCTATTTTGCTTATTGAAAATAAATTATTTAAATGACATTTTAATCTAAAAAATATGAACTATTTTTTGTACAAGGATTATTAAAAAATATCCAAAGGTAAAATTTTGGCATCTCGTTGAACATTTTTTTGTGAATTTTTGTGTGTTCACAACTATTGTATTTTTACATAAAAAAAAACGCCCTAATAAAACAGAATTATCCTACTTATTGTAACTAAAACTTTAAAAGTGCCATTAAATCCTTCATCGAAGATAATCATGACAAAAAAGTTGCTATTTCAACCATTATACAACAACAATACATAAAGTGCCATATAGAAGTTCTTATTATAGGGATAAAGGATTTTTGGTGATTTCCTATTGCTTTCTACATATGCTTAAATAAAATTATTTAAGTAGACATTTTTGGCTAATGGATGAGTGTCAAATCTATAATATTTTTTAAATAACAATTCAATAGTTGCAAATCAATCACTAATGGATGTATTTATTTTTTTAGAATATGAAATCAAGATAAATCTACTCCAAGACGATCGATCAAAAATATTAATCAGGACTTCAAACTGGAACTGAATCGAATACCGATTCAGTAAAAGCGTTAATTTTCCCGGAACAAAAACCATTGGAAAATATCAGTTTTGTGTATGTTGTTTAGTTTTCCCTTTGTATTTACTTTGTACCCAGACTGGGACTAAATTTAAATCTGGTTTAAGTCTGGGATCAAATTTAATTTTTTTCCCAGTGTTATCTACTCCTTTGTAGTGGCTGGTTATTGGGATATTTTCAAGAAAGATTTTTTTATAAATAATTTGCAAATTCATAACCCTTACGTAGAATCAGAAATGGAAAATAATATGTTAACTAATCATCAATAATTATAGAGCTAAAGTCCGAGAATTAACATACTATGTATATCTCCATCTTTAGCATATTTATTAAATATATTATTGTCTTTCTTTTTATCGTCCCTCGATATATAATATTTAGTTTAGAGTTAAGCATCATTAGTTTAGAGTCCTTTCAGTTTGTAATTGAATATGAAATTCTTCACAAATACACGATAAGTGCTTGTTCATCAATTTTATTAAACATAATTGATTCATATTTAGAATGCTGAACCCTATTTCATATTTGGTTTCAATAGTCTAAGTGTTCCCATGCTTCTTCCAATTCCAATCTTATATCTATCTATTAAATTTACTTGATTTAGTTCTGGATATAAAGTTCCTGGATTTAATTTGCGACTACAATTGCTCGAAATAACAATTCTTTGGAAAACTTACTACAAAACTACTACAAAAAATCAAATATAGATATTAAAATAAGTCAACAGACAAAAATTTATGCGACCATATGGTCACACTCATATTTACTGGAACGTGTGTGGCAAAATTTTGGCATTCAACATAAAAACAACATTGTTTTTAAACAGCCGGTAATACTTACCTTTCACAAATCCAAAATTTGACTTAAAATAAATTAAGATATTGGATTCCTAATAACAGTATTTGTTAAAAGTGTCAAACATTAATTTTAATATATCTTCATTCTACCTTACCCAGTATACACTTATTTGTGACTTTACTCGGAAACAAATAACTATGATAGCAATATTGAAACATTACTTTGTATGTCATCTTTGAAATAATTTACATCACCATCATTCGTAAATACAATCGTCGATTCATGGAAGTAGGTCGAATCGATCATGAATTTACACAAGTGCATCTGAAAGACGTTCTCCAAGCACCTTCGCCGATGACCGCATCAGGTGCGATCATAACCGTATTCACTCCGAGCCGAAACAACGCAACGACGACAATTTTAATATCGGAGCAGGAATATGGGTTTCTTGGATCGAAGAAGACCTCGGTTATTTAAAAATGTCATTTTTACGACCCACCTAATGGTCAAGTTGATCATTTCGAAGCCGTGGCCACAATGAGCTTTCCCGAATTCACTAAATAAACACGAACACACCGGTGGTATAACGAATGCTTTTACGACGCCATAAATAACGCATATTATTTTTTTACGTGTGGATGTACCCTAATAAAATTAGGATATTTTATTATTTCTCTGTGATTCAAATGCGGGCCCTTTTTTTCGATTTGCGCCCCCTTGACGGAGGTGTAATATAAAAATGAATTAAATTATTGGGAATGCTCCCTCAGGTAATATTCATACGTTATAGGCTCGTCGCGATGGGGTTGAAGCTGACTAATCGTATGTTATGAAATATGATTGGGAGAAAGAGTAGATTACATAATCCTTTATATTTAGATAAAATCAGGATTTCTCCCATCGTTGATGATCTTTGGACGCTGTACTATTCATTATTGAGTAGAAATTACATGTTTTTTTAGGAGAATGTTATACTAAAAATGATCTTGATAAAACAACTCCCAATTAACTTTAAAAAATGTTATAGCCTTATAGAATAGCCTACCAAATAAAATTTTAAATAATAAAAAAATGTATTAGATGACCTTTTATGTATCACATTTCTGTACTATTTAACACATACTCTTATAAATCTAAATCATCTATCAATTATAAATCTTTGATTTTCCAAAAAATAAAAACTACTGTGGTGCAAGCTTTATTTTTAAAATGTGGAAGAGTTTGATCCATCCTTAAACATATTTTAATTAATTATTAGCTTTCATTGTAATTTATGCACAAATCATAACTTGTTTATAAGGGTCTTTTAAAGTCTCATCGATATTATCCAATGCAATAGTCAATTTTAAAATCCTTAATTTTCCATTATATTTTTACAATATGTATTTTTCTCAAAACTATTATGTCAATAGCACAAGAAAAAATCTTTGTATTAAAAAATCGTCATGAAACAACAATCTCAATAGTGTTGATTTTATAGAAGAAATTCAAAAGATGTCTAATGTAATTATGTATTGTTCCATTGAAGAAGTCTATCTATGAAGGGTTTTAAAAAGATCTCAAATATTATATCACACTTCAACAACTCGACAGATTGTAGTGAAAAATATAAGATGGTTAACAAAGTTAGATAGACCTAGCGAAAATATAATGAATGTCTAAAAATTCGAGCTGATTTATTCATCCCTATCAGTGGAATACTCACTAGTTATATTAAACAGACTACTTGATAGCCTTAAGATTACACGTCCTTATTGACAGGACTTTCGGCAACTCTATGAAACACACCATGTTATTATCTCATGTTGTTACGTTGAAAAATACGTAATTTGAGGGCGTCTTCTGCATTGTTCTGAAGAATAGAAACTAGGTCAGATTTGTGTGAGCTAGAGAATGATTGTTGATGAGAAACAGTGTCCTATTTATAGACTTTGTCTTCCTCATTTCTCCTCCTCCCTTATTATATGAGCGAAAACCTCGTGTGTAAAATAAGGACCATAAACATGTCATCCTTTTCTATATCCATATAAAATCCCGTGTCTTGTAGTATTTCGACTTTAAGCAAATGCTTCAAATGAAATAACACACACTTGGCAATATATTTATCCCTCAATTCTGAATATAACAACAATGTAATCAAGAAGACATTAGGTTAAGGATCAAATTTTCCTCGATGATCCAATGCAGCATTCTGGTCATTTCGTAGATGTAGCAACGAGAACTCACTGTAATCATGAATATCGTCAGTTTTAGCTGTGTTCTATATGAAAACATTAGAAATAATCTTATAATCGGTTATGCTGCTATTTTCACTATTTATGGAAAAAACAATAAAACATGTACAAAAATTTGACTCTGATTTATACATCCCCATTAACAATCCCTTCGGAAATTGTTCGAAGTAAATCAAGGGCGAGATTTACTTATTAACAAAACGTCACCCATGTGCTCTAATCTACTTTTTGTCGATACACCCACTAATTGAATTTCATACAAATATTTTTATTCAAAAATAAGAATTCTCCCTGAAATGGTAAATGAAAACCCGTGCAGTTAATTTACGATCATTACATAACGACGAAAGGAAATTTTACAATGAAACCGCGGTCCATTTTCACATTAAAATCTCAGTATGGCTGTTCACTAATTTTTATTAAAGCAGCATTTTGAAGGTTTAGCATATAAAGTATGCTGTCTTGTTGGCGCCAGCGTTTATAAATATTTAATATGGTCATATAGAAACACGCATAGGGACCGAGCCATACTTTTTGTATCGCCCCAAAAGCTTCAGCTCTTGCTTAGATTTTTAAAAATGTCCTTCGACGTTCTTTATTTTCACCCAAATGGACTGCAGCTTTGTTTGCGTCCTTTTTTTTGGTGCTGCATTTTTGAACTGAAGTCAATCTATAATTTCTGACAATTGAATTACATGCACACAATCGTACTAACCGTTAAGAGTATAAATAATATGGAGAGCCTACATGTGTAAAGGCTGTGGTGGCGCCGACTGGGACAGACTATTTCAAACCTTTTAATAGCCTCAAATATTATATATGAATAACCCCTTCGAGGGCGATATCACAACAGCAGTTTTATTGCACCGCAACGAATTTCAACATGGGCGGCCCTGTTCGAATTTTATTAATCGTCTGCAAATCAGGGTTTCTAAGCTTTACTTCGTGTAATACTGATGTTTCGCGAAAATTGAACTAGTACTCTGCAAAAACTTGGATGTTTAAATAACACATCACTCAATAAGTTCGTAGGATTTTTTCACTTTAAACTTTTTTTTTCTTCATTTACTTACATAATTTCTTCCATCATTCCATTATCTAAATGGATTTGAATTTCTAAATGATTGACATAAAATATGAATACTTACAATCATCCGAATATATTTATGCGTTGCTAAATTTTGCACATAAAAACGTATTATTATCATATAAATGATTAGCCAGATCAAGTGAAAGTCAATTTTCATCCATTGCAAGTCTCAAGGTATTGATAATTGGGAGATTATTTTGCTTTATACATCAACGTATTGCATTTTTTACTTACTTATATTCATGATGAATTTCAAACTTACCGATTCGAATGTCCTAATCGGCAATTATATCTAAAATTTACCATCTTTTTAGTTGAGAAATTCTGACGATTCAGTTATTTGTTTGAAAAGAGGATAATTGTGTGAAGGGCTTCAATGAGGAGACCGAGGCACCCGCTCCTCAGTATCGATAGGGCTCTGCAGCCTCGACATGAACTCGCAGCATACGACGGAAATTCTTATTTTACCACAGTAGAGGGGGCGATTCTTTATCTCCCGCTGCTCATTAGACAACACCGAAAAAAAGGATTCTCAAAAAGAGAAGAAAACAATTAAAATATTGTGATCTTTAATAATTCAGTTTATTTACCATTTAATACGGCAACGATCACGAATCAGAGGATTCTGAATTCGATGCGAAATGTACTCGAAACTAAAACACGATGGCAGCAAATAAAGTTTGCACGCCAAACATTAACATGACTAGTCCGCAAGGTTCTTCGGAGAAAATATGTAGTCTGTTTGTCTGCTTGCGGACAACCCCGGTGGTGGTACCAAAACCAATATTTAATATAGAAATTTAAATTATTTTTACAAAATCAAACGCGTAATAATTCCACGCTACACATTAACCCCTAAAGGAGTACTATCCCAGGGCCTGGGACCCCCCTTCACTTATTCAAAAGAGCACTATTGTACATTGAGCATAGACAGAGATAGAGAGAGAACGTAGCGCAGTTCGGGAAGCAGAGACGGAGAGCTTCCCCGCATAAATCGCACGATTGTATAGATCGAAATGACCGAATATTTTGTGCTATCGACAGTGTTTATTTATTTAATTGCTTCCTATTCGTGACGAGTCTTTGTCCAATTATCATTTAATTCTAAAGCAGAAGCAAATGAATTGATTTTTTGTGTGCTGTTTATGTAAAGAAATGACGTGGTCTTGTATGCTATCAACAGTGTTTATTTACAATAGACTCTGCCTCGAATTGAAGATTGTCTTGCGCTGATAGCAGCTGACAGAAAATAATCAGTGTAAAGCGATTATGGCATCAACGACTTCATCGATTTTAAATTTGCTCACTCCTCAAAATGTTAAAAGAGTCTTTAATTTGAAGCAACTACTGTCTTTGCTCGGGTCATAATTTTGATATTAAAGCTTGAAAAATTGCTTAAATTTTTAGTTATTCAGTCAATCGATCTTACATTGCAAATTGATAGTGATTTAATCTTTGTACTGGAATAAAATTAGCATTGAATGTAATAATTGTGGTAATTTAATTTAATGTGTATGCAATCAATTGTACATGTACATGGCAAAAAGTATGATGCAATTTGTCATTTATTTTGATGTATAATTGTCATTTATTTTGATGTATAATTGTTAAAGGTCTGGTCAAATTCCAGTTTGTGAAAGATAGATTTGATATATTCTTATTACATTTGGAACATTATATTTGATCTCACCATGTAATATTCTGTTGATCCCCTATCGCATATATATTCAGATTGTCACAATAAAAAGTCAACATCACATACGTATTTTCAAAATTATATCCCCGAGAGCTGTCTTGACACTCTCGAGATGTTGGAAATCCAAATAATTAAGCATCATTTAAATTTACATCCTAGTGAATGTATACGAGCGGTTTTTTATTTATTCCACCAACAAGCATTCATTCATAAGCATAATTTCCATGTTAATTGGGTACAGCCATCGAGCATCTGAAAATTCGAGTTATCCAGGCCATCATCGCCGGTTTAAATGCAACATCATATTTTTACGAGCCTCGTACGTTATTAAGTTTTATAGTAAAAAGAGCGCTTATGGCAATAAATTACGGAAATAAGTAGCAGATGAGAATTCGACGATAGCATCCGATTTTATCAATCACCATAAAGAATTTTCCCCTAATTAATATAGTTTTAGCATTAATGTGTGAAATGTTAGCGTTAATTATTCGAATAAATTTCCAATTTGGCGAAATTACATTTTTCAGCATGATATATATTATTCGCGGAGGACTCTCAACTGGTTTTACGTCGTAAATCTCACCTTTGATTTCAATGTGTAAATTATTGTGGGAAAATTTGGCGTCCATATTGAGCGGCGGCCACATTTGGAGCGGCCATCGATTGCCGCAAAAATTTATTGGGCGGAAATTTTATCGTTTATGATTTATTCGAGGCCGAATTTTCGATTTAAAAAATATCGATCCGACGAGGATGGGATTCGAACCCACGCGTGCAGAGCACATTGGATTAGCAGTCCAACGCCTTAACCACTCGGCCACCTCGTCATGTGAAAAAAGTGACTTTATTTAATTAAAAAAAACATATTTTTCGCGTATTTTGGCGTTACATTGACTATACACACCCTGGTCAATTTAAGGTCATTCCAAAACACATGTATGTTCTAATATTCCCATTTAAAAAATTAAGTACTTGATGCTGGCGGCTATTAAAAGGTAAACTGTGATCAAAACATGCATTTATATTTGTTTGTTTTTATTAGTTCATTCAAGTTTGATATGTGTTTGCATGCAAATAATGTTAAATTATTAAATATTGATTCCAAGGATAACACTACGAAAAATAAATTTTGAAAATTCTGCAAATGTGATGTGAAAAACTGTATAAAATCATTTTCCAAGATATTATAAAATTTTATGGCCCACCTATATAATATGTTTCCAGCCTGAAGCATATTTTAATCTGATTTTAACCCTTTGAGTAGTGGGCTAATTTTAAATCATCATAAACTTAGATGCTATATTCGTATATGCACCACTTATCATCCGTAAAAATCCACTTATCCTGATACTTCGACACAACACGTAGAAAAGGATCATAACATAGCGTTTCAATAAATTCGTTCGATGATAATAATTGCAGTGCAGCACCATCTGCAATAATTCGAATCAACGATTTCAAATGTCACGATTGCACAATGTTAAGCAATAAATTAAATCTCGTATGTATTACGGAAACGTGTGAAGTTAATGTTGAACTAAACCAAAAGCGATTCACGGTCTAGCCATCGTGCAATGGTAGGCGTTGAAATATGAATAGCAAAACGCTGTTGACGGGCACTGTTTCGCCAAATTGAAACCGTTCTTTGTTATTTTTTGAACTCTGACCTAAAATACGTGTACGTATTTACACTCGTTCACATTCGCTCTTACGTACACACGCACATTGATTTACTCCCACGTGTCGCACATTGGCCGCATACTGGATTTATTATCCTGATCTGGTGGACGTAAGTACCCATTTGATACATGTAAAGCTACCCATGTTCCTGAACTTCTGGATAATAATCGGACAAGCTGGAGAATTTATGGATGACTTATTAATATCCATCGAATAGTTATGCTTTCTATGCGACTGCTGCGTATGGAAGTCGGCAATCTGGAGTCTTCGTTGGGAAATATTTTAGCACGGATCTTATGGGCTATGATCAGTGCGTGCTGATAGTGTTCTCGGTATTTGATTTTTTAAATGGTGAGGTCGTTTAAGTGGTCATAAAAGCGATTGTTGGACAGAGGTGTGGAAATACTAGATCAAAATAGACGGTGTGCTTACATTCTAAGATTTCTTATCTATGGAAATATTGATACTGTAAGTCGAAAATTACTTCCATAGCCATATTCAATAAGACAATTGTCTCTGCATTAGATTTGTAGACGCAGCTAAAGGGGAGGCTTAAGTTTTATTTCTTTTTGTAAATTATATAATCTTTTAAAGTCTAATAAATAACTTAAACATGCAAAATATGCATATTTCCAAACATAAATACATATTTGGAAAGTTAAGAAATTGCAACTAAAATTGTGTATTTATTTTCGCTTGAGATATTTTGGAATTTAATAACCGTATTTGTATTACATAAAATGCTCTTATTTTGACTATCAATTTCTTAAAGTAATTGAAAGCAAAAATGTTTTTTAATATCAACATTTAACTTTTTTCGCAAATCATGCTTTAATAAGTAACGATTAAGATATAAAATTGATTAAGAAACACTGCTTTTTGATGCTAATTTTAAGGTTTCTTATTGTCATTTAGCTATGGAAATTAAATTAAAAATAAATTTAAACCACCTCCTCCTTCAGAAAACATTTCTTATAGCAATTCTTCTCGAATCCAACAAGATTCCCATACAATGGAATATTATTGGCAGGTAAGATGCTCCCTTCCTATCCCCCGACCACACGCAGCCAATCGATAAGAATAAAATTACAAAGCAAACAATTTAACCAATCAAAGACCATATTAAATGTGGTCATGTCGGATTATGTGGCCTGAAACTGACGTGTTTTTACTTTCGAAACGTTAATCAATTCAACTCGGCGTAATATACGAGCGAACCAGTAACTCATTCTGATACGTGACGAGATTATCTATTGGCGAAATTAAATATTGTAAGAATTGGTTTGCCTCAGGCTGGACCGGTTCCGTATACAATGCGCCCCGGGCGATCGATCCGTATAGGACCTTATCCCGGCCAGCAAATTTTTGAATATTACCTATGAGATCTTCTCGTGAGAATCGTCGTTCGTCGCATATTCATATTATGCCTATATTTTATTGCCATGAAATAGTATGCATATCGTAAATAGAAATATTTTTCCACCTTTTTCTTTTCTTTTCGAATCTATCGTCCCTCTTTTTCTGATATCTCGTGCCATGTTTACATGCATAAATCAAGTTCCAACAAAGATGGAGCGACCCAACATTAAGATAAAGATCAGCTGAGTTCATCTTCTACCGAGCCAGAGTTGCGAAACCTTCGGCACTTCGGCGTCCCAACATTGTAAGAACACTAATCGATTATTAAAAAGCACATTCATTTTAAGCATTTAGCACGTAATATTATTAGTGATTAGCTTCTAAAACAAGGTATATTTATTAAACAGTTCAGGGATTAATTTGCTTATAATAATTCAATGAAGTGCTCCAAAATATAATTTAATTATAACAATTTCAAATCTTTAAAGATTATAAATCAAGCGTGGTTATTTATTTTAGTCAAATTTGTCTATATAGAGCATAAATTCATAATCTGGGGGTCCGCGAAATTAATAAAAAACGGTTGAAATACCAACCTTCAATTGAAAATCTAGGATGTTCTCAGCCTGTATGCCGCGTAATGGTGAAATCGTATTAGAAAACCGCGTATATCAAGGGCCGAAGACTAGAATTTGAAGACGTAAAATGCCTAGGCTTAGGATGAGGTTCCAGAGAGGATCAGCGGACTATATAAGTTTGAGAGCCCATGATCTAGAGTGAAAAAGTTCTTTGTGATAATCAATGGTTCCATTTTCTTTCTTAACTATCATCAAAATACTTTAATGAGCTAGTTCTCGAACGCTTAGTAGTTCTTATATTAGCAGTACTGATAAATTAGTGATATGATCTTTAGCAATTTTGTACATATTGATGAAACGAAATAATAGCTTTTGTCAGATGCGAATGCATGTAATTAATATTGGCGATGTTACAATTTTGATTCTTCTTTCGCTCCTCAATAAGTTGATGTTTATATTTTTAAGTTGTTTTCAAACTAAAACGTTTATCTTATTTTAAATCACTTGATCTTGTGCATTTTCAAAAGCGTAGCAAAAAACTTTTAATGACTGACTATGCTACCAAAATTATGATGTGAACAGGTCTTCGCATTCTCATGGTCACTCGCTGCTCCAAATCATATATGAATTTTTATTTCAATCAGACATTTTTACTTTATTTGCTGACAAATTATCAGATTCGGCGTATATTTTCATCCATTCGAACCTCCATCCATTGATCATTTTCTGAGAAGTTGCTGTTCATTTTGGGTTATAATTATTGCGATTCTCAATTCTGCTAGAATAATTTATATCGAAAATTAACCGTATGGTATTTACCAGCCAAATATAAAATAATTGTATCATTCCAATTATCTGTTATTACTTTTTAAGTGGGAATATAATTATTTCTATATCTTATAAAAATGTATACGTACGCAAAAAAATTAAGCAAATTTATTTTAAATGATTTATCAAACTTGGTATTAAGGACTTATCAGAGTCATAAATCAAGGATCAATAGTATATACTGTCATTTAAATCTGCAATTTATTACCGTTCAATAAATGTATTATTCTTCGCTTACCAGCCAATGGTTGTGTACCTCATCTGCAATCATATAAAAAATCGGAAAATGAAGTGTAATGGCGCTTTGTGATTGGCCGGATTGGACCTCATATATCTCGTGGGAGGGGGTGAGATTGTGATCTTTGCAGACACCGAGAAAAGTGAATCTTTGACGCGATTGGGCGATTCTCTCCTATCATTTGTATATTATTACTTTCCTCTAAGCTTTATTGCTATCTTATTGCTACAATAACAACCCATTTCAGCAATACTCCTCCCAAGCCAATCTTCCCACCACCCAAATGAATAATAAAATTATAAATGTTAATTTAATAAATACATGTATTCGCATAAATGAGATATGCTTGAATTATATTTTTGATACATTGATTAATTGTATCAATTTATTCTGTTTAATAGATTCCAGATGATAATCAATAACAATCATTGACTATAATTAATAATCATAATTTATGACATTATGTTGAAATGAATAAAATTAAAGTCAGTACTATTCGTATAGCGATAGAAGACATTCATGTACTTTCATTTTATGATGACTTTCGATCATATTTTAGCTGTAATTCTCGATATACTACACATTTTTGCATTTAAAGTGTTAATGGGTATCAATATTCTTAACGATGGTATTTTTAAATAAAAGGGGTTGTTTTTTCATCACAAATTATTTATTATCAATTTACATATTTTTCCTCTCAGTCGTCATCTTTTCAAATATAATCCAATATCAATAGTCATATTTTCGCCGCCGGTAAATGTGCTCCCCTCGTTCAATAATAAAATATTCTTATTCTTTAAATAATCAAGCATTATTTATATTCGTAGATTTAATTACACATTAACAATATACAATATTTTACACAATATAAAAATAGTACATGCTTACATTTAACATTTTTACACCATCCCTCAATCAAATATTCATACGAAAAATAAATCAAAACCAACAATAGACCAGAGACTATTAATACTGCTTTTTATAATTTAAGGCATAAAAACGGTATAATTATGGATCATTTCGTCTGTGTATATTCCGTTCGAATTGATCAACAGCTACTTGTATTCCTGTGGGTGACATATTGTACTCGTATTAATATATTCGTTTCCTGCAACCCGAGATGTTTTGAAAAAACGTTTTAGCTCCAAATGTCAAATGTTAAGATAGTGACATAAAACCGGTAGTGAACACCAAAAGGCGACAAGACTTTAAAAGGTTGATCAGTGAGATATTTAATCTAGGTCCAACTGTTCTCAAAATGCATATTAAATAATATGCAAACCAAAGTCTATAATGTCTATAATTTTAATAAATTTGTCTATATAAATATATATCCAATCTGAAGTTTTTAACTGATTTCAACAACATAACATATCGATGGAGTCGAATCACTATTTTTTACATAATCAAAGATATATCAAATAATTTAATTGATGAATAATATGGAATATTATACGTTTGAAAAATAAGTTGAACATTGAATAATAGCATGATTAATACTGAGATCAAATTTATGTTTAATAAATCATGATATTATAATATTCAATCCGAAGTTTTAAAAGCACTGAAGACAGCGGAATTTAGACAAGTAACCTTAGACACGTGCCATTAGGGCGCAAAAGAAAAACAATGGTCCTAAATAGATTGAATGATTCTTGACATGTGGGTTATAAGCATTCTGAGCATCTTCAATTAATTAAATTCCGAAAAATTGCAGATAAAATCGATCCATAATTATTATTTTGCTACAAATTTCGATTGCAAATATCAAAAACATAAACAGCCACTACTAAAAAAAAATATCGCTACAACCTTTAGATTAAACGTAAAAGTCTTCGTCATTAACCCCTCTGTGAACCGACGATTTTGTTGTTCTTCCAGAACGCGACGCCAACGGACCAGCCATCGTATCTCGCGTTCGAAAATAAATTTCGTCGGCGCAAAAAGGGTTAACATTAAAAATTAAAACTATTCTAACGATTCAACTGAAAGGCATGCCATAAGATCACTTCGTCGTCTTAGAAATTAAAACAGAATGACTAAAATTCGATGTGGACTCCCCGAGACTAGCTTTGTTTCAAGTGCTCATAGTACATCTCTCCGATCTGAGGTCGTTATTTAAGGTTCAACGATCAATAAATTACCTTTCAAAAATCATACTCAACGAGCGGTGGTTTTCAAATATCAATAAAATGATAACGATAACAGTCTTCATTGTTAAATAATAATAAAATCACAAGTGACTACAAATTGATGATGAAAACCACTTAATTAAATTAAATGAACAAAATCTTAATTATAATTCGAATAGGGTCCCTAAGTTCACTGCAGTCAGTACGCGGTCGCAGCTCCGCCAGTGGTGATGATGATGCACCAAATGATGATGATGGTTCGCGAAGTGATGATGGTTGAGGGGGTGCGGCGCAGGCGAGTGATCTTGCGACGGTGGCGTTTGCAAGCCGCCCGCTGATGCAGATTGGCAGACGTACCACTCGGACAGATTCGTGGAAGCCATCTGATGATGGTTCATCGGGTGATTTAAGTGGTGGTGGTTCGTCTGAAGGTGTCCCGGTTGAGAGTGCAGGTGATGGCCTCCCAGGCCCAATTTGTTGGCATCCATCAGATGATTATTTATTAAACCGCTTCCTATGTTCGTTAACGGGGTCGAATTTATTAAGCTGCTAGGGGGTGGAATTTTGTGGTCCGTATTGAAATATTTATTATTTAAATTCTCTAATTTGGTTGTAATTGAGTGGTTTTGGTCGTTTTGTTGTAGCGACGGAATCGTCCCTAATGCTGTCGGTGCCGCCGGATTCTGCATCTTCTGGGGCATCTGGTTGGTGTGATTGGGGGTGTGGATGGGACTCGCCGGACCGTTGGTGATGCTGATCGATTCCGAGGAGTTGGAGTCGTCGCCGTCACTGTCGTAGCCGTGAGTCGATCGATCGTCTCCGTGGCCTGGTCCGTGGACCTTCATGTGCTTTCTTAAGCTGGAAGGGTGGGTGTAGGATTTATCGCAGCCGGAAACTCTACAGTTGTAAGGCTTGTCCGACGTGTGGACATGTGAATGTTTTTTCCTATCCGAAGAGTTGGCAAATCGACGATCACAGCCTTCGTATTCGCATTTGAAAGGTTTTTCACCTGTAACAACAAAAAATACAAAGTTAATACAAATATTTCCATTCAAATCTGCAATATTTCCATTCAGAAATGATTCATATAAAAGCAACATATTGTAAATAGCTGTTTGAATTTATATACATATTTAAGCTGAAAGACAGCGAAAATATTCACAAAAAAATCTAGCATCTCTAGAAAATCTTATTTGAAGAACACCTATTAATCTTTAAATGTCTGCAAGTTTCGATGATAGAGCAACTATGATTATTTTTCCTTTTAAAAAAAAACACTAAATGATTTGTTTACTTAATGAATTTAATCGCATATTAATTCACTCCTTCCATATGAAATCTGCACATTTTTTGGTGTTTTACTATTGGAAAAAACACCGCAATATATGATGCCATTTGATATAATTCTTTCACTGATATTAAAAGATTTGTGATAAAATATAAACATATTTTTATTGTTCTTCTTGATATACAATCGTCCTTAAATTGTGTTTTTATCCTAAACGATAGGCTGCACTCAAACCCTTTTATTTGTATTTATATAATAGATTTGATGATTATAGTTTTTCCATCAGAAATAACATTCATAATTGCAAAAGAATGAAAATTGCTAATGGTATTAAAATCTATCAATATTACATAAAACACTAATAGTTAGTCTTTTCCCATTATTAAGAAATCTAAGCAAGTATTCTTTCATGCTGGAAATTCTTTTCTATACAGGGTATTTTTATGTGCGAAAATTCGACTATTATTCCTAGTTACAAATTATATATCCACAACGTAAAAAATGTATTAATATAAAACTATAAAGCTATCTAGTTGTATTGTAGATATTATAAATTAATAATTGGAAGCCCTGGACATCTTTGAGCTAGAATAGCTTTCAAACGATTTGTCTATGTTATCAGGATATGAAGATATAATCCTTGTAGCACAGATAGGATTGTAAATTATCATAACAAATAATCCTCTTGTCAAAACGTTTGTCGAATTCCTGAACAGGGGATAAGGGCTGCTATGAAGGATGTTAAATTCTCACAATGGAATCCTTACGCCATTAGAAAGGCACCAGCGTTATGTCGATACGTTCAATTCATTAATTCCAAACTGTCCCAAATTAATATTGACTCATGACTATGAGATAATGGCTTTCAGATAATACGACAAAAAATGGAGCACAAAAAACCAAATTGATTAAAAGTGCACAATCGATTTTTTCCCCGATGCATTGTGAAAATATAATTAATTTAAAAATGACGCCCACGGGCGAATATATTTTTATTGTTATTATCGATGCATATTATCGCCATTACTTAAATCAATTACGTAACGAATTTTTTGAGCTACGCGGTCCTGATTGTTTTATTTAGACAAGGATTTTTTTGCATGACTTGGAATTCACTCGATTCATGCAAAATTAATGGGTGCGATGAAAGTTAATTGAGCATGACTAGGCGGAGTGTGTTTCATTTGAAGAATAAAGCCGAAAGTAATTCTTCAAAATGTGTCAATTGCTATTAAATCTATAAGATTTCGATTCGAAACTGTCAATTGAATATATCATGTCTGATTACTTTACAATTGAAAATTGAACCAGAAAATAAAAGCTCAATAAGAACAAACCCAAAAGAATCCTTACATGCATTGGAGGAACAGTGAATGTCTATGAGAAAACAAGGACTTACTATGGTCATGATTTAAATAAAATAATCAAAGATTTGCGTTTTAAATTTCAGCTTAGATGCTGCTAAATTATGCTAGATTATGAACAGTCTACACGTGAATCTTCAATGAGAATGGATGGATATTTTGAGAGCCAAGTTTATCAACAAATCATCAAGATCCAAAATGGATAAATCGAACAGTGATTCAATATTTAAAAAAAAACTGACAAAGCCATAAAAAAATATTTAGATTATTGCATGATGATCCAAATGCTACCCTAATCATATCATAAAAATATCAGACAAATTTAATCATAAAGAATTCCTGAGATGCTGATAACAAATTCATATATCATTGAATATTACAATAACAATAAGAGCTCTTTAGGCGTATGGCATGCTTCGTGATATTAACAATGGATGTTCAAAACGCATGCTACAAACTAAAATGGCTTAAATCGTATATCAAAAAATGATATTTCTATCCATATTTAAAATGGATTTTTTCTGTGCGTTTTTAATACCATTTATAATCGTAATGGAAAGTCATTAAATGTATAAATGTAATAGTTTCGATCAATTTTATCGCATTTTATACGCATTTTTCCCTTATGGATCTTCAACAAGTGCTTGCATTCAATGCACAACAGGGAAGAGAATCGACTAAGTCAGATATATGACTTTATTTGAGCATTTTTTTTCTGGGCTTACTTTAAAATAAGCTTTTTAAAGCGTCTAAGCTTTTATTGTTGTAAGCTTACCTATATATTTATGCTAACAGCCAGAACCGTCCACACTAAAGCTGGTAATGGATATTGAATAGCATCCGAAACGATGGGGATAAACGAAAACAACCCATTTGAGTTTGATACTTTCCAGCCTACGATCTTATAAATACGAATTTATTACTTGATGAATTTTATCCGCACTGGAGCTTCTCAGTATCGATTAGATATTTGGAAAACGTCCTTGCCCACACAACAATAATTGGTAACAACCATAAACCATAGACCTCATGGTCACAATAGAAATCGAGGACCATTGAATATCCACGCTCACAATGGATGGATCCTTGAGGAATTGGCCAGGTAATAAATAACATCCGAAAAAAATGCATATATTGTTGTATGAATAGTTTTGAATAACACAGGCGTTGTAACGCTCGGATAATAGCCATAAGATTCTCAAAATGTAAGTGCAAAAAGTCGACTGAAAATCTTGTCTTATGAAAAATGATTTTTGCATCATATTTTTTAAATTTAGAATATCAAGATAGCTTGAAAATCATTGAATGATTATGATCATTTTGATGAAAAAATATCTTTTTGAAAAATATTATATAAGAATGTTTTGAAAGCTGTGTTTCTATTGAGAATTTATTTTTGTACTTGCAAAAAAAATGCATTTGAAGTGCATTTAGATTATAACGTATGACACTTTTGTGGGAGAGGTTGTAAATACATCACCTTTGAATATGATACCTGTGTTTTGTTTGTTCTTAAATAGAGGTAGCTTCAATAAACAATGCGAATCGTCCTTTTTCAGACCGTAAGGACGAAATTTCGCATCGTTTCATACATATTTGCTTAGCGATACATCCATCAGGGCTCATTTGAATAAACAATAGTGTTGTAAAAGCTTAATTTATTAAAACAAACAGCATCTTCCACATCCAATAAATCTTTCCAACGAACATAAAAAACAGCCCAAAAAATTTACGATCCTGCCATAAATCATCCCGCAAAGACAATATATACGAGCACAACCTTTTCATACGCGTGGAAGCCTAGGTTTTAGGGCGTTCAAAAAAAATAAGACAATTTTTGGATTTTAGACCTACGTTGTCGAGGAAAGAATGGGGTGGACGCAAGATTTGGCATATCGTAAATCACAAGACTGGTAGAGAGTAATTGCTGCTATTCCCGGTATTTTAGCACGTTCCCGGTAAGAGAACACGGTGAAAGCTCACAAATATTCGACGCAATCCTCCTGATTAACACGTCTACCGCAAAGACGTACGGCTCGTAATCCGATCCGTGGTCATTTGATTTTATTTTACGTCATGTGAAAAAAATCGTAAAAGGATGTAACTAAATTATGGTATATTTATTTAAAATCTCGTTTGACGTGGCTGTAAATTTTGTACATACAAGAGAATGGTTAGTCCGACACGATTATAAATAAACTGTTGTAGGAGATAACAAATAAGCTTCCATGGCAGACCCAACGGTAGCAGACCGTGCTGAGGAAAATATCGGATTACAGCATTTTGTAGGATCACTTCCAGATTTCACTGGGAGACTCCGACCTGATGACTTTATGTGTCAAGGAACGCCGCGAGCCATTAACCCTTTGCCGAGGAAATAATTTAGTAGGCACACGATCGTACGCTATGGAATGCACTAAAATAATAAAATAGGCTAACGTACTAATTTTACAGTTATATCTGAAATGCATCTTATATTAGGGTCGCTTTGAAATGGACAAGACTTTCAAAGGATATAGGAATAAAACGCCAGTTAGTATGATCGCATTGTATCTGGACAAGCTCAATATCATACTATAAATCATACTTTTTAATTACACAAACATGTCTGTGCCTATCATTGATTTTTTTTTGTCTTTAATGTGCCATATCCATTAGTAAATGTAAGTGATCTCCATAAGAGACTTCTAAGGAAAATAGTTTTCAGTTGGTGGATTCACACGTAGTAAAGATTATTAATATAGGAATTTTCTGTAGGGGAGAATTTATGAGTGAGTAGTAAAATTATCATTAATTTTAAATAAATAGTTACAAATCCGGGAAATCAGGGAATAATTGGATTGAAATGGCCGATCAAAAAATTGTTTTTACAGTGATTTTTTTACACAATCTTGATTTAAACCATAACTTTCATAACATGAATCCAGTATCTAAACTACCATAAAACATTTAGCTATTGATCCCAAGTCTAAAGCAAATTATTGATTGCATTACAGATGGTCCAATATTACGAAATATTAACAATTTGAAACTTCTCAACTTATTGACTATATTGCAAAATATTTATACTTTATGAATACTAGCTTATTATTTTCTGATGTTTAATGCCATATCTTAGCTTGTGAAATATTTAAAAGACAAACAGATCTTAGAATAATCATCATTGCTCCATGTTTCTAAACTACGACCTTAACAGATCTCTGCTTTTCCTGGCCACTTGCTGCTTTGTATTATATGTGGATTTCGTTTTTGTTAATGATTAATATTCACACACAGCCTTTTTTGTGCGGTAGATGCGTTCCACGGAAAATCGCACAAAAAAAGCTATGACTTTCATAGGAAAAAACCGCATAACTTTGAAACAGCTATATAGAATATATCCAAAATCGCACAAAAAAAGTTAGTAAGAAAATAATAAAGCAATTAAAAAATAACATTTTTGGTAACATAAAAGGGCATCTTGCAACATTGGTAAAATTTTAAGGATGATTGACATCTGGCATCTCAAATGACAGATATACACTAGAGAAATACTAATTATTTTAATTACAAACTATCATCGCTGTATGATAATTATCGTTGCGATTTTCGATATGACTCAAAATTGCTTTCTTCTTCGGAAGAAATAGTACACCCAGTGTCAATATCATCATTGTTCTGTGTAGATTTTCTCTTTCCAACAATATAATTCATAATTAATAAAGATGTCACTATAGTCCCTAGGTCAAAAAAAATCACAAAATGGCAACTGTTTAAAAAAAATCAGCCAAGTCATTTTTTGGCCTTATTTTGTCACAGTTTTAATTTGTTTTTAAATAGTTAAAAAATAAATTTTGACATAAATCTGGTAGGAATAATAGAGGGTTATATAGAAAAGATTCGTACCCAGTTTGAAGTAAATTAATTAATCTAAACTTGAGATATGATGTCAACCGCTGTTAAAAAAAAAAGTAGTTTCGAGAAAAACGCGTTAAACGATTTCATTATGGTAGGACCATTCAAGTTATCGCGTCACTAAAATAGCTATAACTCAGTAAGTAGTTGAATTTTGAAAATTCCTTTGGAGAGTGTATTTTTAAAAGTCGAAACATTGGAAAAATGCAAAAACTGCATAACTTCGAAATCGATTCGCACAAAAAGAGATTTGAGTGCATAACCTTTTCAAGGATTTGATTAATATATTTTTCATTTTAGTCAAATTCAAGCTCACGAGCATTGGTTTGGAATTCCATTACTAGTATCTATTTCTATTTTTAAGTTAGAATAAAATACTTATTACGGCATATAAATATTATAGTAAGACTGTCGATTAATCAAAAATGTGTGCACTATTTTAAACAGTTTGGCAATACATGGTACGGGAAGCAGTGACATTATTTGTGTAATTATTCCCAAAAAGCTGATTCTTGCCTGTAAATAAATATCATATATCCACCTTGTATAAAAAGTAGACGACGCTTATTTGATAATAATTAACATAAACTATTTGTAGACTAAAAAGCAGCTTTGTAGATTTTAAATTAATGCAGTTATGAATGATTCAGATTTCGGAAATTGTTATTAATTTTCGCAACGTTGAAAGCTTGTTAGACTGTAATATAATTGATTTACATTATATAAACACTGTCTGAAACAAATAGCTTACATTAAGTAATATGAAATTGATCTGGCAAAATCTTGCTTCAAATGACTTTGAACGCATAAATTTTTACTAAATTTATTGACAGAATTTAGACCTTCGATATAAATGGCCTGTATTCAATATAATATACATAGTTATGATTTAAATATTGACATATCGCTTTCGTAAAGGTTGTTCGGCCCTGTTGTTGGTACGCTAGAAAGATTGGCTCCACATTTTAATGAAGCGCGTCGAACCGATCAGTTTGAACAACCAAAATTTAATTAACCGTGACTAAACGGTTTGTTGGGGGATTTTTTTTATTAGCACAGTTCTCCATCTTGAAACCAGTTTCCTTTTCAAACGACGATCCATAGTGCCAATGAAAGCAATCAATATTTTTTGTTGTTCTATTTTCGCATAAACGTTTAAGATGTCCATTGGAAATTACCGAATATCAACTATCAACCCTTGATTTTTTTAAAATAAATATGTAAATATGACAATGAGGAAGTCTTAGATTAATATTAGACATTATTTCAATTGAAAATTTTCTTGATTTGTGCTTATTTATTAATACTTGATTTTCAAGGTGGATTTGTAAATTTTAATTTATGAATTTATTAAGGTCAACTCAAAACATTCAAATGTCGATTAAATTTATCGTTTTCAAATAAGGACAATATGGTTAATGTTTTGCAATGCATACTCGATATTAGCATATTTGCTTCTATATCAACAGTTAAGTCTTAATCGAACAATGTTTATAAATGTGAGATTTGAGATTATTTCCGAACGATTTGTCAATGTTATCACGTCTAACAAAGAATGATCGCTCTAATAAAAAGCCTTAAACGATCACATACACACGGTTAATAGATCAATAGAGCTGCTCGTTGTAAAACATTAATAAACAAAAAAGGCAATACCCAACGAAGAACAGCCAGTCATCGTTCCCATAATAACTATGTA
The DNA here is from genome assembly GCA_008973525.1 of Stenopsyche tienmushanensis. NCBI lineage: Eukaryota > Metazoa > Arthropoda > Insecta > Trichoptera > Stenopsychidae > Stenopsyche > Stenopsyche tienmushanensis. The sequence goes on from WACJ01000543.1 coordinate 522,010, forward strand.
GCCAATAAAGAAATCGAATGGATAGACCGTGTCCTTAAAAGGCAAATAAAAAACGAATTAAATATTGTACGCGTATATTAAAACGGGCTTTTGAGTCCCGGTGCCCAATTTTTTCGAGTCTGCGAATCCACGTATGGAAATATTTGTATGTTTGGCCTCATAATAAGGTTTCTCGGAAAGGGATGAAAGGCCCCGAGTCGATGTTATGAGACACAGGACCCTTTTGTGTATTTTTCGATTGTCATTTTGTTTGGGTGGGCTTTCGGCCGGGATAGATTGGATATTTCTAGATTGAGATAAGGCCTTAATATCCTCGCCGATCGTCTCCATCAAACAATAGTCCGCTCGATGGCATGATAATTTCGTTTAATTTCCCGGCCAGGAATGCTCGAAAGTCCGCTTTTGTGTGAAATATCGATCGGCGTGGAATTCCCGGCCGTTTTCAAAATTAAACTGCTGAAATTGATATATCGCGTTGGGGTCTTTTGTGCATAATATAAATGCAGTGACGCATCTTCTAAAATAACAAGACAGCCATATTGCCAAATTTGTCCGTCCCTTGTTTGGGATCCACGCGGCCCACTAAATAATAACTTTATTGTTGTCGTGCGGGTTTTTTTTATTCTTGTGGGTCTGTTATAATGTAAAATATGAACCACGAACTAAACGTATTTATTATTTATTTTATTCATTTATTTATTGGGCAGCTTTTGCACTGTGCCATGTGTGATGAAGTTGCAAGAGATCGATGCCCTCGGAGAAAACCAAAATCGATTTTCTTAATATTCCCAAATCGAAAAGATCAACTGGATCTATACTTATAGGAAACCTTATAGAATCCACTCGAAAAATTTTGGCAAATATAACAAATTGACTTATATTTATAAAACAAGGGATAAACCCATTAAAAAAAGGATATTTAATTCGCAAATTCTTATTATTGCAATATAAAGGTTCATATTCCAATTTAAATTCTCAATATAAATTGACTTTTTTGATTTCATCGCGAAAAATTAAATACTATTAATAACAGTAGGAAACCATCGCATTATCCCAAGGGAAATTTCATATCATAAAAAGGCTTTTAAATTTATTAAATAAGATGAAAATGTACTATAGCTTATTAGCAATGAAATAATTTACCAAATTTACTTCAATTTTTGGTTCATTTTTTATAATATCTGCGAGTCTGTTTCATCTATATCATACTTAATTTCATAATTTTAATTGATGATATACAATTACAACAAAATCGTATTTGTTCTATCAATCTTTCGCCTGTTATTGGATGAACAGTAAAAATATATCTAAGGTGTGGATTATCATTATTATAGATTTATACGCCAAAATTTTAGATTCTACAATTTAAATAATCTTTTTTAAACAACAGTTTTAAGTATCTAATATTGTCTATTATTAACTATAAGTATAACTAAAAAATCATTTGATTCAATATGTATATCTGCTAAATGTTGCGAAATATCGTTCATATCAATTTCAGGTATGTTAAATTTGAAATTCATTGCTGATTTATTAGCATGTTTAGTATTTAAACTTATTTCAAAATATTCTCATCAGTACGATGACAACAATGTTGAAAGTCCCTGATTTATGTGACCGTCGTTTAGGCTAATAAATAATACTATTGTAGATCTTATGGGTCAATTAAATCGTTAACACTCCCGGCAGCAACGGGGTGTGCTAATGTAGGAGCACAGACTAATGTTTATTAGGGCCCTGGGCCATTTTTAAAACGCGGAGCCCTAATTAGCCTACCGGTGGTTGAAACGGGGGCGGAGTCGCGGCCGGCGCCCGAGGCCTCGAGGGTAGCGACTCCGCCCCGCACTTATCCGCCAAACCCGACCAAAAACTAACAGAATCATCTTAAACGCATCCTCCAGCCCTAATATAACGATCAGTCAATAAAGATAAATAAGGGCTCGGGCCCTCGAGGCGTTTTCGTTACCTTCCTAATTGTTTACCTATCCGCCTTATTATGTTTATATTTATATTCTCCATGGACCATTATTTACTTAAAAACCTCATTAGGGATTTCTCTATCGTACGAAGGGCGAAACCGATACCTTTCCGAGTAATACGATAAATCACTTTCGTATAATGTATTAACAGGTTTTTAAGCACATAATTATACGATTCCCACAACTGAGAAACTACGGAATGTATCTCGTCGAGGTCAAAGTTTAGATGGGGGTTTCAAAGATGCTCCCATAATAGAAATACAGGAATAAAACGGAAGGTATATTATGTGGAGCATTCGATATATTATATTCTTATAAGTCGTTATTTAAATTAGGGCCGAGTTTAATAAGCAGAAAGGAGCGACCATAATTATACAAATTGTTATTCAACCCAAAACCTTTAACTAATATGTTCGAATATGGGTCGGTTAATTTATGTTTTAAAATGCAGATTATGAAATGTTGTTATAATTTGCATACCATAATCATTTGTAATCCATTTTTTTTAATTTTGGCAACAATCAATAAATGATTTTATGAAAATCATTAGGATTTATGCTGAATATGCCAAAAAAACTCTTACATTCAACTCATGTTTTGAAAATAATCCTTTAATTTATATAACTGAAATTTAATATTGGAAGGGTGCCTTAATGATTATTTGAGATTTAGAATGTTTTTTTTAATAAGGTTACATAAATTGAACACAATGTAAAATGAATGATAAATGTACACTGTATTTGTTAGTACATATTACATCAATTTTTTTGCGAGGGTGATACTAATAATTTACTTAAAGTTAAAACTATTCCCAATTGTATTAATTTTATGGGGGACGTTTATTTATTTAGCTGAATACAGACCATTTTTAAATATTTTAGCTGTTTAAAATTAACAGTTATAAGCATTCTGAACAAATACAAGAAGTTGAAATGTAACAAAAAGGACAGGTGAAGCAGCAAATTTTAACAATAGTAACCCTGCTGTTTAAGCGAAAGAAGTAGAGTTAGACCACCAACTTAAGATCGATCTGAAAGACCCAGAATTGGAACATAAAGAAGAAAAATATAGCTAATATCTTGTGTTTGACGCAATAAAGGCTGAGTAAAAGGAATGGTACAATAAGATATATTCATGCCTTTTACACAGCTGTCCTTTTAAAAGCTCCTTTAAATTGGATGTAACATTGGATGTTGTTATTAATGTTCGATGAAATCATTATTAGAAAGATTCATTATTCGCCAGTTTGATTCGATTCAAATTAATAACCAAGCAAAATTGAAAAAATGACAAGACGTACATAGTTCATCGTTCGCATCTCACAAAATGATCTCCGACCTTTCCAGCGCGAATTCGACAAGGCTATTAACAACAGGCAATAATAACGTATCAATCGCCGTGGAAAAATGGCGTAGTGATTTCAAACACATTTACTGAACAATCCTTAATCGCATATCGAATATGATGCGTAAAAATATGCAGTGTGAAGGCGTAGGCTATTTACTATCCGTAACAAATTAATAATTCACAGGGCTATAAAGTATCGCTCGACAACCCGCGTTATAATAAATAATAATAAAAAAATAACCACATGTATAAATAAGAACCACTGGTCGAACAAAAAATATCTGTATACACATATACGCGTTATAAATAAGCGTGATACAAATAAACAGTATGGAAAGATCCCATAATCGAACATGCATGTATGACAAATGCAACACGCAAAGACCCTCAATCTTCCATATTCAAAGAAAAATATATTAACAATAAAGGCTATTTGGCAATGCTAAATTAAATCCAAATGCTATTAGACTCGACTACATTGGCATATTAGAGCTCGAAGCCAAATCAGATTAAATACCCCGTTTTTTCATCCAACTGTTGGTGTTTTTTTTCTTATTGTGCTCGTTTTTTTGCAACATCATCGTCTCGGCCATTGTCTGCCGGTATATCCGAAGCACAATGATATTGTCTAGGAAAATAGGATCAAAACAATACGAAAGTATCTCGTCTAGCGTTCCCAGTTACGTACCGAAAAGGATTAATGTCCCGGAGGATATTAATAATACTTGAAAGATGCCGTGCCTTTTTATACGGGGGTCGATTCTCATACTTTGTTGCTAAAAACTTAATTCCGATTTGGCTATTGTCGGCTTGTTAATAAATCATTCACCCTCGCTCGTGGCTAATCCATTGAGAACCATTTCATGCTTTTCGAAGATATTAAATTCTTTTAAAAATCCACCACCTGTTTCCGGTTATTCGTACGTTCTAATTGCATAAAATAAGATTAAATTATTCAACGCTTTTGTGAAATTTAGAATCAATTACATACAATCGTGCCTTGGGGTGTGCTATTAATTTTTACCATGGAAAAATATTTTATTAATACTGATTTAATTAATAAAATTTAATATCCATTATAGCCATCTAATGGCTGCCTTATATTTGGTTGATATATCCTAACCAATTGCTGTTTGGTCATACATCTGAGCATAAATTAAATGGCATCTTCCTCGGAATTTCTAATTAAATTGATCGAAATTCGAAGCTGTTGGCAGAAATGTTAACAATCTCTCTGAAATTGTCGACAAGTCATCATCTGAAACCCTATGAGATCTGACAGATGCAAGTTTTCAAAGATAAACAAAAGAAAATACAGAATAGAAGTAAGCCCTTTATTGTCTTCTCAGGTAAGATCGTATAAGCTTGTTAATAAACGGGTTTAAAAGGAAATTCTATAATTTGAAGCAGTGAGTGATTGTAAAAAAGGAAGGACTTCCTTAGTTAGTAATTTGGATCGCATTGATCGTCGAAGGTCTTGTATTGTTGGACCACAACGTGAAAATTGATGCATAAATTTACCATTAAAATTTTTAAATCCCCTCCTTTAACACTAAGTTTACCGCACCCTAAACGTCATGAACAATTATTAGAGAAAGAATTTTTCATGTGATGATTTCCCATTTGCCTTCCACACATGGTAAAATAAGAATAGGAATAATAATTTAAGTAGAGGAGGAGAGAGAATCTATGAGGAATTAGCGAAATTATCATAATCTTTAAATGGTAATTGAATTGTTATTACAAATTATTCGTAAATCACTCACTCACTCGCAGACGTCCCTGCATGACTTTAAATCGCCTCAAATCCAGGAAATCAGGGTAAACCTGATTGTAAGAGTTCAGGATCTAAAGCACCTATATCAACACTTTTAGATCAGAACATTCACACTCAATACTTTCAGGTCTTTTTCAGATCTGAACCTAAATAATTATCGAAAATCATTTTTTCACAGAGATCTTCTTTCAAATGTGTCGAATCAAATATTAAGATGTCGCCTCGAGATCGCTCTGGTACAAGTACAAATAAGGATTATCTTTTTTTTGCAAACGCAATAACAAGGAGATAAATTTATGGTAATCCTTTCACAAGAAAATAAGAATTTAAACGCTTACAAACAATTTTGCCTTTATATCAGAAACATGTGGAAAATTTATAGATAATATTTCAATCAATGAACAATTCATTCTTTAACCCTTTCCTTAAATGATATATGAAAACAATCGTATGAAATATACTAATTTGGTTTTTACAGACATATGCTTTGAAAAAATTCTCTGCAGCGCAGATAAAATATAGATTTTTCCAAACATATGATGCAAAAAGGATTTCTTGCGACAAAGGTAGAAATGCAGGTCAACTCAAGAAATGTCTTAAATTATTTTATGGAACCAAAGGATTTAAATTTCTTTATAGAACATCAAGAAACACGTGATATTCTGTACAAATCCTATGAAAAAATATCTAGGCCTGGCCAAACCTATTTTATTGGCTCTGGGTGCATAAATAGAAATATTATTTTTTCTCGAAACCCAAGGACTTCGAACTTTTTAAATTTAAATTCTGTAAAATCCTTAAAAGGACAAAATCAGGGAGATTCGGTATAATCTATACATTGCTACTATTATGAAAAAATCATCTCAAAACTATAATGAATCTGGTCAGATTATCTTATGGACGGAAGAGTTAGAATGTTTGATGTCAATTTACACAATATTTACCAAATATTTTTGTATATTTTTTCGTAGAAAAAAAATTGCATATCAAAAAATTATTATGCTAAGAACATATATTGGCAATTCCAAAAAAGAGCCTACGTCTTTTTTTATCCATCAATTTGAGGGGTATTGGTAGAATTAAATATTAAAAAATTCAGTACACCTAGTGTTAATTTTTTTAAAAATAAATTTTGAGTCCAGCTAAAAGAAACAACGTCGTAGATATTTTGGGCGATTTTTCGACGGCGATGGCACCTATTAAAGAGGACAAAGCAGCCGATTAATCGGGAGTGGTTTTAAAGAGGGGCGACGCTCCCAGAGGTGTCATAATCGAGCGAGGTTGAAATATGCCGCGTGGAATAATTCATAAAGGAACAGAAATTCGAAATGTGTTGCCATGACAACCGTGTATAAAATATAAACATCGTTTCGGGATCGCGACAGGTGCGGGCAAGCGGTACTTGCGCGACACGCGACATTCGACCTTTTCGCCCATGTAAATAAGTGACAATCTACATCGGCAATATTAATTACTTCGAGCCTTCTGCCACTTCACTCCGAATGCGGAATCAGTACTGCTCAACAAGCAATTGAAGAATCTAAAAAATGTATCATCACTCATTTCACATTGTGTAAATTTAAAATATGCACATTGATTAATTAAACGCCGTATTCTTTTCACACTTTGCAATTTCATTAGATATCAATGTATTTTATCTTATTTCTTCAAAGCAACAAAGAACTCTTAATTCTGACACAGTGTAAAAATTGAACCTCATTCATACGTAGGTGTTTCTATTTTCGGCGATTTTTTTTTTGAAAATTCATATTAACATCAATTATAACATTCAAAACATAAAATATTCTTATTGAGGTAAGCCGTTATTTAGTAATCCACAAAAAAATAAGTCTATTTAAAATTAAAATAGTAAAGATTTAAAATATTTGTAACAGTTATTTGAAACCAACATCAAAAAGCTTTTCCTTTAATTACATGTTATGGGGCTTTAAATTGAAAATATAAATAATACTCAGTACAAACAAAAAACGAATAAAACTGGATTATAATGAAAGCTTTCATTGCATTACTATGGTTCTTATCTTAAGCGCAACATCAATACGCCTTTAAACGAATGTATAATATTGTATAAACATTACACGAGACTAAACATGGATCCAGTTTTTAGTTTACTTTAAAGGAAATTCGTAACAGCATATTATTCCGCATAAATAGCAATCAATTTTCTTTGTGCTTTCAAAATTTTTTCGAAATACATTAAAAAGTATTAATAATATTAGGTTGAGTCAAAAATAGTTGCCGGCGAAAAGAAACCGTTATAATTATTCGGTTTTGCCCTTGATGTATTGGTGAGTATAGGGTGTCATTAGATAGGTGAATATATAATAGATTAATATTGCTTTGTTAAATCTAAGTTTGAAAAAAATCGGCAATCATTTATGACTCGACCTAATATCTCTTCTAAAAACAAATATATTATATATTCAAACAATTTAATTATACTTCAAGTTTTATTCAAAATGAAATAAAACTTTTCAGAAACAATTAAAATTGTGAATTAATCAGTAAACACGTGCTATATTTTACAATTTATTTGTAAGTTGCCAGTTTAGTGTGTGTTTGAAAATTTCAAACACTATCAAAGCTGTTCTAATTTGAACCACAAAACTGTCTCTAAATCTCATTTGCTTAAAATTTGAACTAATATTTATGAAAAAAAATATTATATGGGATGATACACAAATCCTCATTATTTGCATTCAATTCATGTATTAAATATTATTTATTTTTTATTATTATGATTTTGGAATCTTTGTATTGGATTAATCACAAAAGAGCATTTGAAATTTAGTACAACATACGTTTCTGAATCAAAACTTTGACTTATATTATATCAATCAAAAATAGTGCTTGCGATATATTGCGTTAAGTATCAATATCGTTTAACCGCTGCCACATACGCCATTTTAGAACGTTGATGCTCGGCGACAAGAAATATTGCAATTTTCAATTTCACTGAACACTCGGAAAAACTTTATTCCTACTGGGGCGGAAAATGATCCACTATCTTTCTCGCACTTGTCAAAATGTAAAGACTACGTACATCCATCCTTTTCGCACATGTCTCCTGTATACATAGAAAGTGCGGATAGTGTTAGTGGTTAATAACTGTCGAATCGCGAATCAAGAAACACAAAAAAAAACATTTATTTTAATACTGTGACATTTTTATATTTTATTTATTATCGGTGTTTATTGTATTTTTATGATTCATGATATGTTGATTGGTGTATTTTCGCTTATTTATGACTCTCATTATCATATGATCTCATCTTCTGCGTGTATATCATTTTAATTATTATTTTTGAATCGCGCTTCCCAAAGGTTCCCCGCATGATTTATGACGAATTAATAAATTAAATGTGTCATGAGCATCACTTCAGTATTTTTTAAGTTTCTTGTCGTCGTCGAACACATCGGGGGGATGGATTATTAAGAAAATTAGATTACTTGGGTGTTTACGACTACTGGCACCGGACCTGGGAAGAAGTGGTTTCCCAAGCCAGTACATATTTCATTTTCGGCTGTGGTCTGGACATATATTTATGTACCTTACCTACTAAAGTCTACCTATCTACACATGTATCTTTTAGTCGCGCTGTGTATTCGTTCTTCGTATTTTTGGATGACACCTCACTTATATCAATAAATAGGTTTTTTTAGAGCCATAAATGAAAATTAATGTCCGTATGTAAATATAAGTCTGATTCGCATTAAGCAAACTATCAACAAACACGACATGATGCTTTTTTATGACGATCAACAAATATTTCATCGTTTCTCAAAAAAAAAAATTCGAGCAATAATCGGTCGTATAATCAGCAAATTAACTAGTATCAATAATTTATAATGTCATATTTTATGAGATTATTTAGATGTTTGATATGCACGATTGATTTTGTTACTGTTTTTTCATTGTATGTATATTTATTTATAAATCGGAATTTTATAATGTTAAAGAATCTTATGTCATATTTATTTTTAAAAATACATATTTCTCTGGTAATTTGATACTGTCAAGAAAATCAAGTTGACAGTTATTCGCTACCCAAATATGCATATCGTATAACATCGATATATCATTAAAAACGAATACGCTTTATCAATATCAATTCAGAATTTCATACTTTAGCAACGCCTAAACATCCTGATTTATGCGGATTAGCGTCGATTACATAATAATAAATGATTAGACGATTAACAAATACGTCGGGTCAGGATTCGTGGTACAAGCGTGACTTTAGGAAATAGTAGTTATCTGCGAATTAGCCTCGTTCGATCAGGTTTTTCCGGTTTCAAAGAAGCCACTCGTCGAAATGACTTCATAAAAACGATTCAGATCGTTCCTATTATGTCGTTTGCGAATTTCAGCTATTTTCGAAATCCTCGACGGATCAGTCGGACGGTTCGAGCATGCCGTGGAAAAGCTTTGCATAATTGCTGACGGTTATATCTAAGTACGGGACCGTCTCGGAGCATATATGTGGAAGACACGATTCTCTCGCAGAGCATGAATCTTTTAAGGGTCACAAGGTTACGGCACTCCAAATCCGAGGTTTAAATAACGTTTGGAACCGTTCTGACATGGGGATAGCTTCACAATCTACCTGCCCGTACACGCGAGACATGTCGACATATCACGAGGACGGTCATCAACTCTATGGAAATATCCAATATTATTTGTGTTATGAAACAACAAAGAACGCGTTTATTTCATATTTATTTATTTTTTCATCGATAGCGTCGCAAAAAATCGTTTCTGACCCCTGACCTTACTTACACCCTGCGTAAACTTTGAATCAACATGTCGATGCATCTCAAACGGTTTTTTTTATTTTACGTATCATAATTAATTCAAATCAAGTTTTATAGACTTCAACATACGCGAAACGTTTGTATTTTCTTCTCTAATGTGTTTTATTTTTTAGAATGTAAACCAATTGTCTGACTCATAATATGGATGGAATATTTATATTTAAACGGGTTAAAATGAACAGGATTCGCAAGCTTAACAATTTTTTTCATTGAAATCGACTAAGCTACTTAGCAGAATAGGGCTTTATGGTCTAAACCCATTATTCGATGTGCTGTCGTCTGGACCAGCGTGACGAATTGAAATCGTTTCTAGAAGAATGCATCGGAAACTATTTACCCCTCGAATGCCTTCGTTGTATTTAACAAATGTAAAAATAATAATATTTATTAGTCAGAGAATTAGGAATGCGACGGGCACGTTCCAAGAACGAGAATTCTAAAAACCGTCTGCATAAGAAAAAAAAAGTGAAACGCCAAGAATCTCAAAAATGAACAGAAAAAACCGTATATATATTTGAAGTTAACATGGGACCAAATAACGTTTTAATATTCCGAGGTCAGAAATGATATAAGACCCGTCCAGGTGAATTTGTAATGTCTTCACCCGGCTACAAAAGGTTGTAGGGACTCGACGCTCGTCGTCTGGGGGATAGGAGCCAAATCTTCCTCGTGTCGAATCCGACAAAACGTTCACGGCACATACGAATCCGACTGAATAAATCCACGAGAGAATTTATGACGAATCCCGCCGACGAATTACCGCAACGACTCCTACGATCGTCGTTAAGTATTGTTAGAATAGCGGCGTTGTGCGAGACGGCGCTAGGACGCCGCATAAGCGCGCTCGAAAATGACCATTATCGGATGGCGTTCAACATTGACCCAGAAAAACGTCTTCAGTCCGTAGAAATATGTGCTTTTAATTTATTGTTTGTCTTCCAACTTAACTCGTGTCTAATTTGTTATGGTTTTTTTGTTTCACAAATATTCTCATGCGTCATTTCTCGTTAGACAAGCAGTGATCCCCAAACGCTCGAGGCGGGGAAACCTATGGGTTCGTGCTGAAGTCGTAAACCATCGACCGACTACTTATAACGAAAGCTCCACATTTAATTATACATTACATCTCAATATATATAACAGAAGTGTAAATATATACGTTTTTAATTGATATTACATTTTTTGAATTAATTTAAAAAATGCAAAATTTTCATATAAAATAGTTTGGGAATCGTACGCATTTTTATTTCCCTTTAATAAATGGGCGCGGCCTATTTTCATGTGAACTTTTTTGATTGGCTGATAAGATTTAATGCTTGACAAATTTGTGAAGCTAATGCCATTTATACGCAGTTTTTATTAATTAAATTATTATAATAAATTATTTTTGATATTTGAATGTACATATATTGCTTTTGCATGCGAAAAGGAAAATGACTTGAGTATGATAATAATAATCATAAAAAACGATATCACGATATTTTTAAAAGCGAAAATCTTAGGTGTATTTAAACCGACTGCAAATAGTCTGAAAAAAGTTCTTCAGCTTGCTAAAATTTAATAAAAATTATGACGTATGAAATAAATACATTTATTATGACGATATATATTCAAATAATGTTATAGACACAATTCTCTATGGTTGTAGATCTCTGTGATATTTTATAAGACGGTAATGGAATGTTGCTCATTAATATTACGTAAAAAGGCACATTATACGCTTTTTTTGTTAATTTATAGATTATTGGTTCGCCAAACCTTAGCTGAACATACCTGTCGCGTGGAAACATCCAAAAATGCCATTCCCCGACCTGAGACAGGTATGCGAATGGCATTCGAAACGCGCACATTAACGTCCGATGCGAACTTTGCTTTTGTTTATAATAATATATGTTTTACTTCTTCATCTTCTATGATATTTATTTCTGAAAATTCAGCATCGGGTCGCGCATGCATATTTATGCATTTTTTGCGAGATTTATACCGCGGGATGAAGCCACCAGAAAACTGATATCGGATGACGTCCGCTGAAAAAAATCTCATTTGAATAATGCAAAAACGTCGCATCTGTTAACGAAACGATTCGACACGATTTGTTTCGATAGTTTTTGAAGTGCAATTTGTCTTCAGAATTGGGTCCCAGATCGAAGTTCTCGTGTGAAACTTTAACCAGGACGAGATGATTTTTTAAGCATTTGATTGGCGATGTGTACTTATGTCTTCATCTATGATATTATCTCGGCTGTCAAATGTGGCAGTTGGTAATGTACGTCGACGGCAATCGAGGGGTTATAGCCTGATTTAAATGTTCGCGCTTGTTATTTTTTTTTGCGGCGGCAGACTTGCATATCGATATCAAATAATGTTAAATTGTTTAAATGATAACATAAAGTTGTCGATGTCAAAAGACGCCCTCTTGTGAATATCGTCCCTTTTCTTCTCAATATGTTCGGTGTGATGTATTGTTATTAAGTCAAATCGAAGAATGGTACCGATCGCAACGAATGCAATTCCGGTTTAACCGGGTTTTTCGGTTAACCGTTCAAACGGCCGGCTCCGCTGCGTCTTTGCGATAATAGATGATGAGATAAGGTTTATATGTTTTAAACGGCATTGTCATTGATAAGTCTTCGTCCGGGACAGCTCCTTATACTGTTTGGTGCGTCAGTCAATAAATTGCCTCGGGTGAAGTAATATATGCAATAATATTTATTTATTTGTATATGAAAGTGGCACTCGATAATAAAATATATCACACGGAATAAAAGGTCAACTTGTCTCCCTTACAAGCTCTCATAAATCGGCAGCCGTCCCTTTCTCTCCCGCGAGGGAGTGGGCGGCGTCTCTTTCCCTCGCGCTGGACAGAGACGCTCGTCCATGTCTAGATCGGCGTACATCGATAGCGCCAGATCCGTGCAACGGATAACAGAATCGCTCCGCGCATGCGCGCTCCCGGATCCTACATTGCGCAACCAAATCATCTGGGATTTCTGCGCACCCCTTACTTTTAATAGTTTTTCCAAAATTCAAATCAATTCATTTTTAATAGCTTAACACTTATAGTGCCGACCGGAAAAATTGCATCTACTGAAAGAAGTATAAGCAGTGTACCCCAACCTTTTTATATCTGCGGACCGATAAAAAAAGGATTTTTTTATGCGGATCTTTTATATGCGATTTTGAAGTTATGCAATTTTTAATAATAATGGAAACTATCCCTAATTTTTCTATAGAGGACAAAGCTTTTTGTATGCGAATGCGCATAAAAAAATCTAAAATTAACACTAGTTCAAATTACAACCGTTATAATATGAGTGTGTATAGGGCGATGGGCGAACGGAATTGTTTTTAAATCTGGCAACTATTCTCAAAAGCTTAAGAATTGCATGTTTCCATATCACGAACTGAGTAAAAAAAATAATGGCTAAATCGTCGCAAAGTTTAGCCCTTTGAGTAGTGAGCTAATAAATATAAATAAATATCATTCACATATCATTATTAGTCGATAAATTTGGGTTAACGATCTATGCAATCGTACGATATACGCAAAACACTCTCCGTCTCTGTCTGTCTTCGAGCTCAACGTGTAAGAATGCTCTTTCTGAATCATTGGAATTCGGACACAACTCTATGTCTTACCTCTTTAAGGGATTAATCAGCGATTACATTTTAAAAAAGATGATTTCAACACAAAAGGATGACGACTAAATATATGCTGACTGATAACGATAATTTGTACGATTATCTAGTAAAATAGACTATAATAAATGTAGAGTTTTAATTTTTATAAATTTCTATTAAACTTTTTTAATGCGATTTTCGGTACATTCTATCACAATAATTTGAAGTTATGCGTTTTTTAAAAATGATGGAACCTATCTCTCAGTTTTCTATTTACTTCAAGTCTTTTTTTGTGCGATTTTTTTATATGCGATTCCCCGTAGAACGTATCTATCGCATAAAAACGGACCCAAGTGGACATCTTAGTCAAGGAAAGGTTAAAGATGGATATTTATCTTCCACTGCTATTCAAAATTGAGACAATGTTAATGTTTTGTGTCTAGATATCAGAGTGGCATCCGAAGAAAATTGTTATTTTTCTCTACTCGTAAGAGTACATGAAATGAAGTCCTCCACGACGGAATTATTAATCCAAAGATTTCCTTCACGAGTATCCTCATTTTCGGGATAATAGTGATTAAATTTTAGTACCAATGCTTTCAAGTGTTGACTTATTACATTTAAAACACCTTTTAGCAATTAAAAATTCTCGCAAAAGTGGAAACATTTCTAAATCCTCCTTTGTACGCGACAAGCCCACAGAACCAACTTATTTTTAAATGCATCGACTTTATTTTTCAATTTAAAAATATTTGTACAAAACCCGGAGAAAAAGTTAAAGTCATTACGTAGACTAAATATGTCTAACGAAGAAATTGTAAGTTCTTTCAGATCCATACACTTTTCCCATGATGTTCAATAACTTCAATACTCTGTTTATAGTTCAATCATATCAAACGTTGTAATAAGTTCGCATAGTACTCGCTGTTGATGGTTTTTCCTTTTTGAAAATAATCAATGAACTCTAACACCATGATCTTGCCTGCAGATAAAACTGTTTACGCTTACAGTTAATTGTTTTGACTGCTCATTTTACTCATGATGGACCCATGTTTTATTCATGGTTATGAATCGACGGAAAAACTAGTCTTTATTGCTGTGAAACATCACCAAACAATCGATTTAAACATCCTCACAATGCTGTTTTTGTTCCATCGTGAGCAAAAGCGGCGCCCATTTTGTGCATAGCTTTCTCATATCAAAATTTTCGGTCAACATGCGATGTACAGCATTTTTTGAAATGTTTACCATATCTAAGCAATTTTGCATTAAATGTACTCCTCTGGCAATACAAAAATTAGGGCGCTATTACATACAATTTATCGTCGTTCGTACTTTGCGCAGGTATTGACAATGACCGGTACTAAGAGGGTTAACGAACACATGATCATTCCATGTATCAAATTTCATACATCATAAAAATCATAAATTAACACCACAACAGCATAATAGTCGATCGTTAATTAACACATTGACCATTAATTTCATAAGATAATGCATAGACATTTTTATGTAAACGATCCGAAAATATAAATAACCTGTTAATCCATTCGATCATTGAGTGACCATAAAAATGCGACAACCTATTTAGGTCATACCATAAGTAGTGCTAACTACCAAAATTCGTTCTTATATATATTTTATTAAATAAGTACAAATTTGCTTACATATGACATTTCCATCAGCGGACTTGACTCTATCTAGGCTAAATGCGATTTTATAAAACAAGGTTTGATTTTTAAAAAATATTGTTTTAATACTTTGGGGGTTAAATGGATTTCGTAAATTATCAACATTAAAAATGATTATAAATAATTAATGTAATAAATTTCATAATATTGCCTGAAGAAGACATTATAACAAATAATATTGATGTAAATTTTATCACAAAAAATGTCACATTAATATCATTAACGACGTTTGTTTTACTATAAATATTAATTATAGTACTATAGGAGTCTCTTATATCAAATAATCTATTCATCTAATGATATATCTTATCTTGAGGTATCAAAATTATCATTTAACTGTCATAAACAGTCTACTGAAAGATTAGGGTATGATATGGGTTTAAACTTCGTTTTATAAAATTTTAACTGAAATATAAAAGAATATTTGAAGCTCGATTATACCTAATAGTTTTTGCAACCAGTTGAGTCGTTTTTTGTGAATTTTGGCATTAACAATCCCCCAATTCGTTCCATCAGTAAAATGTATACACTATGGTTCATGATATCGGCTTATTTCTTCGGCGATGAAAATGTCAATATGTCGGCCAATTATAAAAAATGGCCAAATGCAGGAAGTATTATATTATTTGGCGCCAAATTACGCCCTTACTAAATGCGAAAATCTCAGTGTAATATTTGAATGTAATATATCTAAAATGACTTGCGTCGAAAAGAAGAAATCGTTAAGAACATATTTCTTTGGAGTTGATAACGTGCATCTTTTGATAAAATATTGCGATTTCTATTTGATAAGAAATTCCAAAGAACACCATTATTTGTTTCAGTTTAAGAAATTTGCTTTTTACAGCCCCTATTACGAAAACATTGCTAACCACTTTTACGTGGATTGGTACTTATTAGAGGTGGTGTTCAAAAATTCGCAATGACACATGACGGAAATCGATATTTTGATCTGATAGATCTTAACCATTCAATATATATCAAGTTCATAAAAAGGAATTAATTATCATTGAATCATACGGAATTAAACAGCGAACTAAAACTGCTCAACCATTTTTGCAATACTTCCTAGATCGATTTAAGCCTAGAAACTGAACGTGGATAAATCACATGACCCAAGGATAGCATTCCTAATGAAGTCAATTAACATGATCATATTTCTCAAATTATAAGACTTAATATTACCATTGATGTTACAAATTGTGTGTTTAAACAATTCAAACACCCTATATAAAAATATTACTGGATTTGTTTCTGTTGGGGGTTGAAAACAAATGCCGTCTTGTATTTTTACGATTAGAAAATGAATATTTTCCGAGGGTAAAATAAACTTATGAATAAATTGAAATCACAACCATAGTGGGAGTTCCCCTATTCGTTTTGCGTGATTAAATACGGTTCATTATGATGTATCAAACATATGGAGAATGAACTACTATAGCTATCCCCAGTATTTCGTTCCCTCTTTGAGGAAAATATTTAGCTTTGCCTCCCTTTATTAAAATATATTCAGGTTAAAAAATATATTTTAATTTTAAATTTATAAATATCCAAGCTTGGATGTAAATGAATTATTTAACTTGCTATAAAACAACCCTAAAAAATGTGTGGCATTTGTTAGCTATTTCGTATGGATATGAATTTGTTACAAAGGGCAAATTCATTGAAAGGATTAAATTTTTTAAAAATAATAATGACAAATCTCATGTATAACATGTAGATAATGATTCATGTCTCTTTAAATCTCCAATAATTTATTGATGCCAAATTAATATCGAATACAATGGATCAATATAACACAATCGATTCAATATTTGTTATTATGCTTTTAGAATATGGTATTTCGATATTAAATAGATTTATATATTTTCTTCAATAATGTAGGCTTAATAATCTAGCCCCATGGGCGTATTAAGCCAAATCAAAAGGCGGTGTTTACAAAATATTTACGTCGCATTTTCTTACGCCGCATTTAACACGGTGCGGTGCAACAAGGGTCAAAACCAGTCGCCGACCAATAGAGTTGCTGTGAAGCGAAAATTGAGGGTTGCGACGAAAAAAAAACCGGCACCGGGTCACGAGGGGTGAATTGATGGGGTGATTATAGGGAAGCTGCACGGTCAATGTCAGAATCTATTTTTTGTATGCCATCATGCCTCAATATCTATCGTACGAATGCTTATAAATCCCGATGATGCTGACTTAGATGATATCATAAATTCTGAAAATAAAATCCAGATAGTCACGCATGAATCAATAACATGCGATCGAATCTTGCATACATCCATTATGATCTAATGCGATGAGTATCATGTTTGATTGTCTCGGAATGATAAAAAATTAAGTCTTGTCTAATTTTGATTTTTACGAAAATGAACTTTTGACAGTGGGTGGGTCGCATTTGAATATTTTATTATTGTGATTCGTTCGTGTTCTCGCATCAAATTCTAGGAAACGTATCGAATCTTGTCCGAAATTCATCGTTTGACTGCAGCATCCAGATTGAAGCAGGGATTTTACTCTTTTGTTATACAGAGTACAGGATGAATGATCCTTTTGTGCAGATTACGAAAGGTATGGTGTTTGGATCGCATTCGATGCATTTGCTACTCACACGTGTTTGGATTCGGGATGAGCATCATTGTCACTAATGTGCATGAAGACTGCATTTTTAATGCCTAATTTTGAATTTGTAAATTTGCAACTATTCAAATAGAATCTCACAAACCATCCTCGTTCAGTGCTGTAATATATTTTTTCACATATTTAAAATGCATGCAAGCGATATGGAAATTGCGCTTAGGAGAATGGGATCGCGTGTGCCCCATGCATATCAAAATTCAAGTAAATAGGTGCGGATGAAGCAATTGCATAACAGGATTTATGACGACATTCCTGGTAATAAATCTTGCTGCCTAGGAAGCATCGTGATGTATGGTCCTCCTGAAGATATATTTAAATATACGCAAGCGAATACAGAAATTTGTTTGCAGCGTTGTACCCATTAGGGATTACCTTATTTTGAAGCCCCCCCCTCGTGTGAATGATGTTGCTGATTCTATCATTTGCATCATCAATAAAGCCCTGTGTTACCTCCCCCTATGCAGGTGGGCCTCAACAACCCCAATTTCGAAACTGTAGCCTAAAATGGCCGATTCTAGAATTAATCTGATTATTTCACCATTAGTCATTCGATATTATTTCAAATCAAAATAATGTATTTCTTAAGAAATTCTGATTCATTTACCAATCACTTAAATTCAAGGCCTGAGCAAAAAAAGAATCTTATTATTGCCATAATTAAAAAATAATTTTTCGCAAGGTCTATATCAAATATGTGCCAATTGGTTAACAGAACAGGAAACTATAAATCTAACGTGCTTCGGATTCGTCATTAACTATAAAAACGCTAGTAAATAGGAAGAGTATAAAAATATCAATATTTATGAAGCCGAAAGAAACCATTCGATATTGAAGCATGGCCAATTATAAAAATTTAAGTCATATTCTACATACTCTACAAATAATGAAAAATCTATCAATGGAATATGTTATAAAATGCGACGTATTAAAATACCATCAATAATATCAAATATGGAATCGATTGACTTTGATTTGGTTGCAGAGAATCATTGACGGTTATTTTAATCTAAATCATGACCTAAGCTAGTCTTTGCTTTCTCCTGATCAATCACCACTCCAAATTATTTGGTAATTTGCTTCAAATTTCGCTTCAATTTTGGTTGGAATGAGTTTATTTACTTTCACGTTTTGGAACTTTAGGTCTTCAGATAACGCTTATTTATGCATCAGTGTGAAAATTAGTATCATTTGCCAATTTAGACTTTCCAAGAAATGATAACCTTTTGTATTCTGCTTCGAATTTTGCGCTAAATCATCAGAATCGTTTCCTGAAGTGTTGCTATTTGTTACATGCTGATATTGAATTTTGCGCTACTGCCAGTTTCAGATATCCAGATATTTGGGTTCACCGATTGGCATTTGCCTTCCAAATATTAATGACGATTACGTTTATATTTTGATATTGATGTTCAACTTAAATAAGCGCCCTGTTATCATCAATAATATAAAAAATGTAGAGAAATTGGTAACACTTGACTTGGCGCTAGATAAATTAAATATTATTATTTTCCATTATTAATTAATATTGACATTCGTTAAAGATATATTGATACAAATTAAAGCTGTAAATTGTCTGAATCTGAATGCTATTCTTCATTTATGTAAATTCTATTGTATTGTTTCTGCAATGTGTTCCCAGGTAAGTGGATCAGCAGCGGATAATACCGATTATCCCATTAGATAGATTTAACTAGGCATTCGCAAAAAATGACTTTTGACGAAGATGTTGAGATAAGACAAACCGCAAATCATGTCTTCAAAGGATAATCCCCTGCGAAAGAGGCGTGAAGATCGCAGATAGCGAGGTGCGTTGTGTGTACGGTAAATACATTTACGAATGAAACGTTCGACTTGAAAACTCAATAACGCGCCTCTTCTATAGACGGATGAGTGTTTTTGGGATAAGTCTAGGAATCAAGAAGCGGAAAATGTATTCAGGTAAAAGAGATTATAATGGAGAGTAAATAAGAAAAGAAACGTTGCTATTTACAAAACGTTTGCTAGAACGAGGGTTGCTACTCGATCACATATATATTTTGATATAAAATGAGGAAATATTAGGACATCTTCTAAGGTTTTTTATCCTGGCCTCTAAAGATCTTACTAGTATCTGATCTGGTAGTAAAGGATATATTTGAATAACACATAACTCAATAAGTTCGTAGGATTTTTTTAAAGAAATTGCATAAAAAACGACCCTAAATCAAGAAAAAAGCTTAAAGTGAAAAAAATCTTACGAATTTATTGAGTGTTAAATTCAATCTACTCAATTAAGTTGGAACCGAAAACGAAGCAAATTTTAAATTAAATCATTTCTGTCGATAAGATATGAGAAAATCGCAATAAAATACTAACTCCATACTAAAGGTATAGCATCCTAAGAAAATTATATCATTGGTTGACCAAATCATTACAAAAAAGATGTATTATCGATAATGAGATTTGATGAAGCAATCCACTTAAGAAATGCATCAACAATAATCACATTTTTTTGCGAAACGATTTAATAAAAAAGATGATATCCAAAGGGAGTTTAATTTATTATTTGCTACAAATCTGAGAAAAAATTGGAATAAATCATCCTCATTACTTTTTGGATTGTTAATTATTCATTCGTGATTAAACAATATTGGGTGCTAATATACGAAAGATTTTCGATTATATTTTTATTTAAATGCTATTGAAATCATATCAAAGGGGTTGGTAATGGTAACATAAAAGTAATTGCCAAAACCGATCAATTAATTGACCACTCTACAAGCAAGTGGTGATATAGTGGTTTTAAGCATGAACTCACATTATTAAAATTTGGTTTCAAATTCAAATTGCGAATTCACCGTGCCGACAAATTTTGATGATTTTTTTTGAAGATTAAGGCAGATTTCCTAGACACGAGAAAATAAATACTGGGTTAAAATATAATTTTGGTACTCAATCACAGAGTTTGTCTTGCCTAAAATTCCTATTCAAATTCTAACTTTATTACATGTGGAAAGTAAATTAAATGATTTTTTCTTGAAGTCTTGAAGTGAAATTGCCTACATCTAAAGAAGATATTTAAGTATTCATTTTGAAAACCAAATAACATAGATCAAGTCTGTTATTTTTAAGTATAAGTCGTTAAAACTAAATCTCTATTTATATCCCATTTAGGATCTGATTCTATCCAAATATAGCTGTATGTCATTTATACCAAAATATTGACACAGCCCTTATGTCGATAATAGTGGCAATGAATGCATTGCAACATTCTCAAAGGGCATTCTTAACAGTTTTTGTTTGCAAACACCATTGTACGCGTCGAGAGGCGGCGGCTGCGGGTTCAAATCCCACATTGTGCCATCTCACCTCGCAGATCACACACAATCGCTGAAGGGCTGCACATTTGGCCAACATCCGAAGTATTCGGAGGTCTATCGTCGATATATTTATTATGGATAAACTCATAAAGCATAGCAGCAGATTGACCCGGCAATAATAATGGGTTAATTTGTACGTTTCCCACGCGCAAAGGATCTTGACCCAAAACGCCCGATAAATTAAAAAGGCCCTCTTTTGCGCCCACACATGACAACAGTCTCAGTTTTAAAAACATATAATGCACCATTCATCGTATATTTCATTCATAAAGTTCATCCAGAGGCCGGGTTATAAATATCGTGTGGTCGAACGATATATCAATAATATTGTCCCGGACTTGCTTTGTTGGACCAAAATTATCGATCAAATATGTAAAAATTTAAGAAAAAAAATCATACAAAAATAAAAGCTCTGATGTCAATATATAATTAACAGCACTAAACGTTTTCATATAATGCTAATCTGCTAACCGTTATTGCTTGAATCAATGGAGTTGATGAGATTTGCTGTGTGTGTAAAATTTTGCATACACAATTATGCAAACCAATAAGCAAAATCAAATAATTTATAGATTATCATTTGAATTAATCGATTTTTTAGTATACAATGCTGTCAGCATTTGTTGGTTTTAATAAATATGGCTGTCATTCAAATTCTATTCAACAAACTTCAATCAAATGTATTATGCCAAAAACAATATTTAATCATTTAAATAGCGTGTTAAGATCAGAAAAGGGTTGAAAAGCTCGCTTAAAACTTTAAAATATTGTCTTCTGATAAATTACATCAAATTTTACAAAGAATGTTAGGTCAAAATTGTTAATTATAGCTTGTATATCACATAATTATTTAATGCAATTCCTTATGTTGCAATTCTTTAAATTATGTGGTTTTAGCTATAATTAGTTGATGCTAATTTTGATTCTACTGCCAATTTATCTTATCAAAAGTAAATTCCATTCTATTGTTATTCATAACAAGCTTTTAAGCAAAAAAAATGGTTGTGTATCGAATCACATTACGACTTAAACTATGATAAAAAAATCGAAATGTGCATAGGAATCTCAAATCATAAGTCTCCACGAAAGTCTTGGACATTGAGTTACTTTATGGGCCCATAAATTTCGTACTAATGAAATATGTCCGAGAAACAAATGGACTTGGAAAAAATTTGACAGTTGCCATAATTGACAAAGGATTTTTTGTAGAATGCTCTAAAGTTCAAAAAGAAGGAAATTACTAGCTCGTGAACAAAAGGGACATGTGAAAAAGGTGCAATTCTTTTATAAATATTGGTATATTTCTGTCATTATCCCAAAGATAGGGTGTCCATGAAATATTTACCATAAATATGTTGCAGAATTTATGCATCGATCTTATTAATATGCTACTTTTCATCATAAATTGGCGCTTATGAAGCAGATCTTCATATAGTTAATTATAAAACGATGTGTCATAACTTTATCTGATTATTAATACGCATTGGATGTAATAATTTAACTGCATTTTTAATGCATCGTTGCATAATTGGCTTTGGGGCCATACTGTAGTTTATCTAGGCCGTTCATATGGTGGACGTTTGGTCAACGTCTTTTAAAACTATTGTTGCGACTCTGGGAAGACATAATTTATGATGTTTTGGCTTCGAACGACTTTCTAGGACGAATGCACATAAAAGGATCATCGTGAATGGTCCTTTTGTAGATGGAGGTTTTTATTCCCATACCGGGAAGTCGCGTTTGTCCGATTGATGACAATGGCGAGAAATTAAGAGGAATTAACTCGGTGGGATTCGTTATCATCGTGTAGGGGGTGGTTTTTGTCCCGGATGGGCTGGCCTCTTCTCAATTAGGAAATTAGACGTACATGACCGGTCCTTCTGTAAATATTGTGACTTTGGGAATCGAAACTTATTTATTTTTACGCGAGCGAAACTAATTCTAGATTTAACGTACTTTAATAGCTTTCTATAAGAATTCAAACCCACATTGAA
Source organism: Stenopsyche tienmushanensis (assembly GCA_008973525.1). NCBI lineage: Eukaryota > Metazoa > Arthropoda > Insecta > Trichoptera > Stenopsychidae > Stenopsyche > Stenopsyche tienmushanensis. The sequence goes on from WACJ01000543.1 coordinate 545,257, forward strand.
CGATCGACAAAAAAATATAACGTCGATTATAAAAATACCATAGATTTATTACCACAATTATACAATTATTTGTATACCATACTATAAAATCAATACTTATTTTTGCTTCAAGTTATAGAAAATATTCTCACAATTTTAATAAGTATTTTCAATAGATCGCTTTTATAAATTTTACGATCTATACGTCCGTTAAATAAGATCAAAATATGCATGCCGTGCACGTACACCATTTTCGCATTGCCAATAAGGGAAGCCAGCGTTCAAAAAAAAATGCTCCATATAACATCATCGTTACTTTCACTCATGTTTGATGTTTATTCATGTCCGCTCATTCGTATTGGGTAATCTTCATTCATTTTGTCCACGAGCCGTGATATTGTGGACGTGAATAGTCTGAAAGGCACTTGAACGTACTAAATACGGCCAAACATTGTGGCGGCGAAACGAAACAATGTTTACACAATAAATTCGGCTCTGCGCCCGCAGATAAAAACATTTTTTTGATGTAAAATTGTAAACGTATGATCTATGCGTACATTACCGAAATGAAACCGGTTTAACATCGAAGCGTCGATAGTTAAGCGCCTAAGATGCTGTTGAGCTTTGCCGTTCGGCGCGTTTAATTGATGGCTTGAATATTTCTTAAAAACTGTCATTATTCGTCACCAGACCGTTGATCATCCCGCTAATGAGGATCTTCGATCATATTCGATAAGTTGTAATAATGGTGCTCGTTTGGAAGATTGCGGATAGAAATGTGACGCTAATTACAAGTGAGATTGTCGTAAATTGATACCTATTTATTTTTCGGTATATTTTACATACAAATGTGCGCGGATCGAATGTCATAATATTAGTATACGCCGCTTTTCCGCTTAGTATTAATTTTCATGACGTAAATATTTATTACACAATAAGAGCTTGAATAATATTATTAGAGCACGCCAGGTCAAATGTTACCAAAGTAATTTTTTAAGAAGCTCTATTCGTTATCAAAGTGTACGATATCCATAAAAGATCATTTTAGGAAAATCATTTTTCTTGTAGTTCCCATTTGCTTTCCACATATAATTAAGTTATGACATCAATATGGATTTTAAATAGGAAAAAGTCTATGAGTGAATAGCAAAATTATTGTAAATTTCAAATATTTTAATTATTGTTGCAATGTTACGTTTTCAATTTTTTTGGTACGGTGAATTTTTTCCCACAATCTGGATTTAAATCTGAGATTTAGCCCATTATAACAACACTTGGTTCAATAATAATTAACTATTATAATGCCGCAATTACTTGAAACATATTAGTGTGATTGCCTTTTATTTAGCTGATCCCAAATCCCAATTAGCTATTATTCGCGAGCTCAGAAATCTGAGCTTAAACAAAATATCTATTAATTTAATGGTATTGACAGCATCTCAAAATACAACCCCTCTGGTTATATATCGGATGGTAATAGGTCTTTGTTTAAATACTTTGAGAACTATGAGTATCATTTGAATTCCTGGATTATTAAAAAATCCCTGCATAAAGCAAGATATCAGAAGTAAGCAGAAAATAGCAGATCTTATAATATTAAAGGCATTTAAATGAAAACACACGAGAAAACAAGATTTAATAGTTTGTCAAGCCACAAAACAATCATTCATTCGCTTGGAGCAGCAATTGACTATGAAAAATAATGATCTCTGATAATAAACGTGACTAAAATTGCTAGAATTATTGAATCTACAGTATCCTTAGCCTGCGGTTATTAGCCACTAGGGTTCAAACTAAAATATTTTTTTAGTCGCAAATGGGATCTCTATTCATCAATTCTCGGCGAAAAAAAATCTATGTCTCAATATTCAAACGATCGCGATCAATATCCACAATACATAAACATAACGCGTCTAATCTATATCATGTTACATCGCGTTTCCTTGTGCGTCCCGATTTATGCCACCGTCCACCGCAACATCCACGGCCGCCATTATGCACGGATCTCCTTTTTTTTTGTACACCCACGCGAGATAAGGCGGACATCTATATTGGCGATGCTCGCCTCCGGTAAACGATACCGTGGAATGTGGTAAACGATAGGTTTTCAGTAACCACCGGGGCCACCGTAGAGTAACTCGATACCTGCTACTTTACCTCGCGGGCGGCTCGCATTACCATAAAACATATTTTCCGGTGAAACTTTATTTTACACCCTTTTTATGCGCACCCTTAGAGCGCTTTGTGCCTGGGTGGCTGGCGTAAAAAGCTAATATTTAACGGCCACACGAGGCTCGGACTCGACCTTATGCGGTCGTAAATTATGTGCGAGCATCGAGGAATCTCGACGGATAAAGCCTTAATATTCGTGAGAAATGACCGAAAAAAACGTAATTTATGGACCGTATCGAAAATGTTGTCCAGATTGAAAAGAAAACGTTTAAGAGCACGCCGTTTATTGGCGCAATTTTTCGAAACACACCTCATTGTTGTTATTCTTTAAATATATGCAATCTGAAACGAGTTATAATTTACTGTGAGCATTATATGCGAAGTGGACGTTATGCAAATATATGTAAATATAACATCCGCAATAAAGTATGTCCAATGAAATGCTTGAATATCTGATCACTATTTTTTGCACAAATTAGACGCATGAGACATTGCAAAATTAAGGAAGTAATTTGCAATTGTTATTTTAATATTGAGTCCAGATTTTTTAATCCAGATCATTTAAATTTAATAATCTAATAAGAATGTGGTTCAATTTGAAACTTACCGGTATGCGTCCTCTTGTGGATCTTCAAGTTCTCCGATCTGGCGAACACTTTTCCGCATCCCGGAAACGGACACGGAAAGGGTTTTTCTCCGGTGTGGACCCTGATGTGGTTGACGAGTTTGTACTTGGCCTTGAAAGGCCTGCCGTTGCGCGAACAGCCCTGCCAGCAGCACGCGTGCGTCGTGCACTCGGGGCCCCCGACGTGCTCCACCGTCAGATGCGTCACGATCTCGTGCATGCTGCCGAAGTTCTTCCCGCACTGTTTGCGGGGCGCGGGCTGCTCGGGCTCCACCCATTGACATTGCATCTCTTGCTTGACGGGCTGCCTCATGTATCTGAAGAAGGCCCCGTGCGCCGGATGATGCGGCAGGGATCCTATGTGATGAGACATCGCGAATTGGTGAGGAGGCGCCTGCGGATGATAGTGATGATCTCCTCTCCATTCCATCCCGAGTCTCATCTGGTGATGATGGTGATGGTTGAAGTGATGGTTGCTTATGCCCTGATGGTGATGATTGAGCCCCTGGTGGTCGTGCAGCGGCGGCGGGAAGATGACGCCGTCGGACGCCGGGGTCTGCGGCATGAAGTCGTCCCTCCTCAGCAGAAAATCCCTCGTCGCATATCCGGGATGGGGATTCAGATGGGGATGATAGGCGTTCGTCTGAGAGTGTGGGAGCGGATGGGGATGGCCGTGAGGATGCGGATGATGAGGCTCGCCCTGAGGCGGCGACATCTTCAACCCGAAGGTCGCCAGATGAGCGTGCGAAGTCTCCATGAAGGCATTCATCATGAAGTTTGAATAACCATCCTTCGCACGACGAGGCCTAGTCGGCAATGGGTCACTCGGGCCTATGCGTTAATTACTAATGTCGTTCGAGTCAATGCGACTTCGTTAGTCGCTTTTTCACACAGAGTTATGGATCATTGTTTCGAATTTTCACTGTTTGTGCACAAATGTTGAGGTGAACTAACGAAACTTCTAGAGATGCAACGAGGACACCGCCATGTATATAACTAGAAAGGAAAATTCATATTTTAAATCTCTTTTTAAATGAGCTTCTTTTAAAAATATTTTTAAGCAATCTAAATTCACGACAATGGAATCATCAATATTTGAGATCTAAAATTACTAATAAATCCACGTTTCATATAAAATATGATGAATTAAACGCTCTACAACTAGATGTTTACGTTCCGACGGCAACGTACGTTATTCACTTTAACGTTAACGCTGTGATTTTTGCTAAAATGCTTTTGATAATATAAATTTACATCATTGTTGATTTATAAATAATTTATTTCTCCATACTAATAATAAACTATTTCTAATTTATAAAATGAACATCCGTATTATGCATCAAATGCAAATGCAGGTAAAAAAATACAGTTAAAAATGTTTTTTATAATTTATATTAATATTTTATATGAATATTATAACAAAAAATTAATTATTTTGCTAAATAAATTTTGAAATTTAATCTAATAGTAATTTTGATACGGGGAGCCAAAATTAATACATCACAAAATACGAAATTTAACCAAAAATCAAATTGATTTTTTGGCAATATTTTGATGCTAAGGATTTAATAATATTTTTATTTTTAAAAGTGCGTTTCACTAATGTAATAAAATGTGGTGGTTATATTCAAAAGTGAATAAGGAGAGCGATGGTCGATATGTACCATAATTGAGTGTTTTGTAGTGAGTATGGTAGTGTACACAGATGTTTCACTCGAGATGTTGGATGTCGCGTAAGTACGTCGCGGCGTATGTGGAGTGACCTGCCCGTGCGGGACCCCGACCCGGACTGGAGCTCCACGCTCGCCCCCACTGTGGCGCTGCGGGGCCCCGCCCACGGGGGGCGCCTGCAGAGGGAGACGACATCATACCCGCGTACCTTTTCCTGTGGCGTGGCTGAACCTTTTTCCAACTAGGAAATGCTGTCTACTCAAACACAAAAAAATATCATCACTCCCATTGCGCGAATCAATCCCAATCTAAAAAATGTACTATAATTATAAAAAAATAATAAATCTAGCAACACTCAGGATCCCGCTTAATTCGAGCTAGCGATATCGCGTAATCTCGCACATTTCTGGCGATTTTATTATTCCGCCCGACTTTCACAAAAATGCCCATAACTTGTTTTGTATTAATGCTAATTTAATATAACAAGAATTATTATAAAGCGTATAGTATTTTAAATACTTATTTAAAATAATTCGTTCATAAATAAATTTATCAAGTTGAATAAACTATAATTTATTTATATTTTTGTTTGATAAAGTATTAATTTTGCTAATATAATATTTTCGAAGTCTTTAGTAATCATTTTGTATGTTTTTATCACATTAAGCGACTCTCAAACTGTAGACAAGTTTACGCGAAATGCTTCAAAAATGCATTGCACATTACACATCTAAATACTAAAAATAAAACAAACAAAGCATTTATTGCTACCAGACTTCTGAAAATTAGAGCCATTCATAGATTAAGATTCATCTGAAAATCAAACAAAATTAAAAAATCTATGCCTTAATACATTATTTTAAATCTGTTCTAATTTTTGCAAAAATATATTTCTTTATCTTGTATTCGATTTTTAAGACTAGAGTAGATAATGATGGTTGTATTTGTGTGTAATTGGCCAGTTTAAATCATAATATAGTTCGCTATTGCAAATAAAACCACGTAAGATCATAAATAATACTTAATTAAGTCGTAAAACTAAAGAAAAAATGTAATCGTATTGTGTAGAGTGCTAACAAATGGAGAAATATCGATGTGACAACCCGCTTTTGGTGGGGTCGAGTGTTAACCGCTTATGAATAATTTCACATGATCACAAAAGAGGGTCCCTGAATGTTAAAATAAATAAAAAACAGATTCATATCTGCCCAAAACAACTCATTAAATCATATACTAAATATCGGTGTCATATCATTGAGATAATAAAATAATGTTCAATCCATGCAGGATTTATTCTAAATAGTTGCGGAACAAAAATTCTGAATGAGTTTCTATTTGCGTTTAATATTGATTTAACATACAAAATAATATTTGTATGGATATATACCTACTTATACTCGCAAATTAAAATTTAATGGGAATTAATCAAGTCATATCTTAGTAAATTTTACGACAGATGACATTATAATTTCAAAATATTATAAAAATTGTATTGCAGATTCAAACAAATCTATTGAATTATTGAAATTAAATCTATTGAAATTTATCTCTGTAAACAGATTTAAAGAACAAACATATTGTTCAATGCATAAATCGATGATTACAAACTTATCAAATGTCAATTTATCAACCAAAATCAGTTTGTTAATGATTCTAGCTTGAAACTTACATTTGTTTATTGATATATATACCATAGCAATAAATTATTATTTGACCAAAAAGGCAGCACAAAAAAAACAACGAATACAAAAGAATTCATTTCGTTTTATGATACATTTGTCTTATTTTTAACAATCAGATTGACGAACAATACAAACAAGTAACAATTGTTTGTTCCTTACAAATTGATTTTGAGGCTGCGAACAATGATGCCACAAAACTATTTCTAAAATATTTTTAGCACTCATCTAAAGAAAGCCATTGTAAATTATATATCGTTTTCTATTTATTTTTTTTGGTAACAATTTTATGATGTATTATGGAAATATGGCAAACGTTTATTTTTACACGAATTAATATTTAACAAATGTGATTAATATGTGCGCCACTGGAGCGCACGGTACAAGTACTTACAATGGAGTACATAAGGGGAACATGTTACTATTGTCTCCGTCCTTTTCCTACGTTGATATGTGTTGTTACTCCATAACAAAAATACATGCAGATAATTAATCATGTTTTCCAAATTATAATCGTGTTAATTTCATCGTTTTGAATTAACGCATTCAACCACAACGACAAAACTAATGATCATCTCTTTGAAACGTATAAAATCTAAAATTACATTGGAATTAATTATTTCTAACTATAATTTCTATTCTTTTGAATTTTGGGAACACCAAAGGCACAATACTAGCAATAACTCAAAAATGTAAACTTGCGGGTAACATATTATGGGATCGCTTGACATTTTCAAAAACAATGCCTAATATTTGGGAAGAGAAATTTACAACAATTTGCATTGTCTTTTTGTGATACTAGAAGACAAATAGTTGTATATTTTAATCAAAAGAGAAAATTCTTATGCATTGTTAAGACGTGCTATTTTGTATTGTTTTATGAGTGCCTTTATAAGCTTTTGACTTATTTATGACAGTATTGTTACAAAAACTAAGCAGAACAAAGCAGTACTGAAGCATAATAATACTTCCTGTTGGGTGAAGCTTTTGTTCCGCATTTTTATTGCGTCTTATTCAAACAATAAGCAAAGAGTTTAAAATATATTGTACAATTCCAAAAAAAAAAGTCAAGATGCTTGGAGTGCATAAAAGTATGATTTTTTTAGTTTTAAACATCTCAAAATCTAAAGAAGACTATTCCAATATTCAATCCATATAAGCCCTGACCTTCGTCGTGTCGATGACTTTTTGATACCGTACTCGATTTTTATAAAGTACGTGATCTTCATAACCAACTGTTACAAAACAAGGTCATCTCGTCATGATCGCTGCATTATCATTTACAGTTTGACCATAGCTCGAAAATATATAAACGATGCAATTAAATCGTAATTTTCCAATATATATATCTAATATATTGGCAATCTATTTAATATTCATTATATTCGCCAAACTTCCTGCCATTGAATTGTCAATTCCGTTTGTCAATCGAAAATATAACTGTTACATTATTATTTCATACAAACGAAAGAGATAGACATAGAGCGCATCAATATCTCCGAGCGGTATAAAACTACCTCACAAGTACAGCGGGCGGAAAATTCGTCGCTCTCATTGGTCAATCGTTCCGCCCCCGTCGACCAATCGCACAAATCCATTTTTCAGTTATACCAACTACCTTATGTGTTACATCACATCGTACATTTCATTCTCGGAGACCACGTTGACCACTTTTATTAATATTTTCCATATAAAACGCATTTTCGTCGTATAGCGAACGAACATTTTCAATGAAATATGTTCGATTAATTCAAATTGGAAGAAAATGCTTCAATAAAAATATCGAACGTAAAGCCTCAAATTTATTGCGCCACTACAACGTCAAATTTTATTGATCTTAAATTTCGTGATAATTGCTTGGATGGCCGAATCGAGAGGCGTTTATTATTTTTCATGGCTGTAGATTATTTATGGCAATGTTAGCCCTATTTTATAGACGGGCATTAAAAACATAACGTTTGTATTACGCAAAAAAATATTATTTCATTCAAAGCTTTTCATGGTAATCCTAAGACTCTGTAGCTCCACGGAATTCGTAATAATAACAAGCTATTAATATAACAATTACGAACATTTTATGCATCCACGATCTCATTAAATATTCCATTACGGATGATATATACTCGAAAATCTTCGAACGGATCTCGAGATTTATACCTTACGTTAGCAGCCATTATTTAACCGAAGCAGTGTTTTTTTAAGCCTCCCAAAAACAACAGAGCCTTAACAAAGTATTTGCCCTCCCTTTGCTATTGGAATTAAGGTTAGATATAAATTACCACGTATGGATATTGAACCCGGTCCCTAATGGTTATGAGGCACGCGACCCATCGCCACACCCATCAAACACCCACTGCAGACCTACGATTTTTCATTTTTCAAACAATTGCTAAAATACGCACATATTTCATGCCGCATTCGTGCAAAAAATGCACACAATCGAATCAATATTCACTAAACGGATATTAATAAAATCAATTTTTTTCTGCCACAGTCCAGAACTAAAATAGCGTTCGGAATTGTTAATTTATACCATTTTGTCATCGGTATGAATAATTACGGGCGTAATTTATTACTTATTAATAGCGTAAATAAATTTTGTCAGAATGTGTCGTAAGATAAATTAATAGTCATAAATGTTAAATAGGGTTGTCAACTATGGAATGCTGCGGAAAATTTATACTAAATAATAATTAATGTAACAATATTTATTTATTAGTAATTTCGTATTTACGTATCCGATGAGGTTTGCTACGCCGCAGATTGAATATTATATAAATCTTTGCGGCGAAAAAATGCGTGATTGATTTGCTGTAATAATATAGCGAAACGAGCTTAATTTTGAACTTTACCCCGTCATTATAGCCATCCTGTCCATTTATGGCAAGCTTAAATAAAATTAACATAAACATAAAAATAACAAAACCGAGAGATATTCTAAATATTTGCCAAAAGACAAATAACTTCATAAATAAGATGTCATTTGTCGGAATTCTGTCAGCATCTTTTTGAATAATACGTTAATACATAATTTAAGGCATCATTTTGAATCGATTTTTCTATTCATTATAAGGTATAAGCTTATCATTTTATAAAATTCTAAATTTTAGATTAGTATGCATTTAACTTATCAATTTAAAGTCCTAGTATAGAAGAAGAATAATGGGATCTAGTGTATTATATATTACATATATAGTGGTCCTAAAATTTACGTTTGTAATATTAATTTAAATTAAATCAAATTATCTTCATTCAACGCATGTTCTAAAAACAATCATTGATCTTGTACGACAACTAATCGTCTAATCCTTAAGATTGAAATAATATTGGAGTCATGGTTATCATCATATTGGTGATCCGCAGAGAAATTTGGTATTATTGTAATTTTTAAGATTATTTGAAAATCTGATAATAAAAATGGTGAAAAACCCATCGTTTTATTCAATTCAACTTGACGAAGCTACTGATATTATAAACAAAGCACTCTTACAGGGTTGAATCTGAAGAACAGTTACATGAAGAACTACTTTATTCGTTTAATTTGTCGGATAGAACAACCAACTCAGAGATTTTTAAAGATCTTAATAGTTTTTTCCTGAAAATTTCAATATATAACTAAACAAATAATTAAAATTGTGAATTTCAATCCATTCCGTGAGATGCTTGGGTCCAAAAAGGTTGTCGACCGCTAGATTAGGTAATGTATAAACTGATAATAGTAACACATCACTCAATAAACTTGTCGGATTTATATTGAAAAAAATCCTACGAACTTAACGAGTGATGTCTTATATTTATTAATGTTATATCAACATCCTTTTTTGAGAAGATGATACTAATAGATTACTAAAATAAAAAATGTGAGTATTTTTAGATTTATTTAACAACAGAAACATCCAACCGTTTATCTTCTATTCAGTGATCTTATTTCCGTACAATTACCATTTAAAACGATTTCATTTGAGTAAGGTAGTTGTGTTTTCAACATCACAAATTGTTATTGCGATTATCTTCACACAATCTAAAGTATTAAGCCCTTGCTACGTCTTTGGAATGATAGAATTCTTTCTGGATATACAGTATTTATTTATACGAAGAAAATACCATATCAACATTGATTCATCGTTATAGTATTTTCTTTACACATCACTCAATAAATTTCCTCAAATGAAGAAGAAAAAGTTTTGAGCGAAAAAATCCTACGAACTTATTGAATGGTGTGTTATTTATATTTCTTACAGATTTTTTTGGATCCAGATTTATCCTGATTTTCAGGATCTGGCGGCGATTAATCAAGTCGCCTATGAATGACTGAATGCACAATAATAATAAGATTATCTAAAAATAATGATAATTTCACTATTTACTAATTAAAAACCAAATTGGATACATTCATATGAAAAAGTCTATATATATATATTTAAATTATCAAAATAATCTAAATTGGCCAACAATTATTTTTAGCGATATATGTTCTTTGTGCATCAAAAAAAATGAAATGGCAATTTAAAAACACAATTAAATTTACAAATTTTCATTATGGATAGTCCGATAACTTTAAATTCATCATTTGAGATATCTAGCTATGAGGATGTTTCCAGAATTCTTTTCGTGTCGTCGACCCGCAATTTATTATATTAAACGCATCACTTTTTTGCCATAACTATACCATAAATCATGACGCTCCGAACGAGTAGTAGTTGCTTAATATTAAGACAAAATCAGCACAATAAAAAAAAATCCATTAAGAAATGTGGGCTGTTATGATATTGATTTTGTATTGGGACCTCGGCGAGGCCATTAATGTTTATGGAATCTAAAACGAAATGAGCAGTAGTAAATTTGAGTGCGCTGAAACTACCTCGTTACCCGGCCATTATTTTGGCCAATATTTTCCCGATGATGACCGCGTAAGCATGCTAGCTAGCCATAACTCAAATTGCTCAGTATCGAAAAGAGGAATATTATAAATGGGCGCAGGCTGGCATCGAACCCGGCCCAGCGGGATTCCAAGTCGAATTCTTTCCGTTGGGAGGTTCACGTGATACCCTCATAACACACTATTTCCAAATTGTTTTAACTGAACACATCTATAAATTCTATTAAAAATGTATTGGATGGGCTGATGTGGGGTAGGAGCTGTCCGACTTCGAACGATATAAATACGTCGCTTAAAATTAATCCTTATGCCAGGATGCATTTTTCAAATCTAATGGACCCTACATGAAAAGTAACCGGGATGTTTTGAATGAATATTTACAAAAAAGTATACAAACAAAAACATTTCCATTCTTGTCTTTATCAATGTATGAATGATTGTTCCGATGTTCTTCGGCATATATTTCAACTCCATTATCAACTGAAAAATCACCCTCGACTTACTTGGAAGTCTTTCGCAAAGAGCTTGATAATATCAGCGATGAAATTGATGAAGATCGATTAATAATATTTAAATATTGATCGTACCAACTGCTACTCTCAGACGTCATACAGTCAAAAAATATCACATTTCAATAGTAAAGTGGGAAGTCCTTCTTTCTTATTCTATTAGATCACTTATATTGTGATATAATTACAAAAATGTAAGAAATCATTATAATTATAAAAACTATTGATTAATACTGTATTAACACAAAATTAAACACCTCGTGTGATAAAATACTCGTAATGTAGAAATCGCTATAGCATCAAAACTACCAAATATATGATATGATAGCAACTATCCCTATGAAGAGGTACTGCTACACTATGTTGAATCAATATGATATATATAGGACTATATAATCGTGAAAAAACATAGCACTGTGTCCTGGCGAAAGTGTGTTAATCGCACGCTCTGATTGTGATGCAAAATCGTATCTGGAAACAAACACTTACACTAATTGCCACAGTTTGAAAGGCAAACCATCGTTTATCCGGATCAATTAATTCGAAATACATAAATTCGTGATCCACATTTTATTATATAAATTCGGACCGACGATAAAGAGGCTTATCTCCACCTTTTTTTCTTCTTCACGGATGATGCTGGATTCGGTATTTAATACAAATCGTGACCGCTACCATCTTAACTACCAAATATTCATTTCACGAATATACTTAAAAATTGTATCATGACATTTTCGTAAAACATCCAAGCATGCAAGTCGTGAAAATTAGGCAGTTAATATCGGTCGTGATATGTAAGACTTAAATGTTTTCTGGATAACGATCTCCACAATACGGTAGCATAGACCATGGTAGTCAAACCGAAATTATTTTTGAATGACGCGTAAGCTTAGAATGCGAGTCGATAAAGCAGCTCTCTGCTCGCCATAAGTAATTAATTTATACAATTAAGAACTTGCTTCCATACGCACTTCCGAAGTGGATTGCAATAAAATTAGCCTCGTATTAATAAGATCGCTTAGTTCTGTGCGGACTGTCATGACATTAATATTTATTACAGTGCTTTCTAAACAATTTACGGGCGACGCTTTAAAAATAATAAATGTTTATAATAAATCGACGTACGTTTATGCGGTTATTATTTTATTCGCATTTTTTGCCTCGGCTCCTATAATAATAAAATTGCAAAATTTAAGTGATAATTCACACTGTGTAACCCGGGGGCCCCGATCACCTACCGGTTTGACCCCGGCCCCCAATTAAAGAGCTCTGGCTCGGTGAGTAACCGGCGAACGAGCCAGATATACAACTTTTAATTGGTAGCTGCGTTCATTATTCATTAAAATGTATGGGTGCTGAACGTACGAAAATGGATGGATATACATTTCTTAAAGTCGAAATTATGCGCTAGAATAATAACCAGATATAATAAGTTTTTCAACATTAATAAAATATTAGATAAATGTTTATTTATCTAATATCTTTCAGGATGCTGAAAAATGATAAGACGCTAAAATCAAATATACAATCTGTGCCTCGAAATTATGATTAAATTATGTTAAAAGTAGAATTTCAGCAACGTATTCCATTATTTTTACACTATGTGATCTTAAGTAGACGTCAAAGACGACTGATTTTAACATCTTCCTATGGTAATTGCATTTTTATTCAAATTAAATATAAGTTTTACAATAATGCGTATATTTCTAATGCCTTAATATGCTCCATTCATCAAAGACAAATATAACAACCAAAAAAACTCAAAATGTAGCCTGTTATTTGAGGTTTAATAAATTATATCAACGACCACAAAATACCACCCCAATCACAACCATTAACAAAATAAACATCAAATTATATAATCGCCTTCTGTGCTTTTATGTTATTATCTTAATTCAAACATCGTATTTAGATATCATATATTGCTTGATGACTATAATTTAATCTTTATGTCTCATTACATCAACTTTTGTATACTAATTAATAGTTATTTGAAGTAGTGTTTTTGTATTTTTAAAATTAAGTATAATTAATCAGATATCATCATTCAGACTTTGATCCATATCAATGACCATCAAGGATCTGTTTTAAGAATTGAATCACGAAATATAATTCAATTTCAAATATTTTATCATCTTGGATTCTTGTAATCATTTAGTGAATCGCATTTTGCGCATATATTCAATAATTTTGTACTCATAAAATAATAGTTTTTGAATGAAATATGTTGTCTTTTAAGCGTATTAGACTACTAATATTATATAACCTGTATGCGTAGGTTCAAATCCCATCCTCATTGAATCGATATTTTTCTTCAAAATCGCATATATCAAATTTTGTATTCTAACATACTGTCCAAGGCGACTTTCCACTTCAAGTAACCTAAATAATGCAAAAATATGAACTATTTTTACTAATACTGTTGCAAACGAATATAGTTGTTGCAAATCAAACAATATATACATGACTAAACAACAGTGTTTCTTATACAATCAGTACTTTAATGAAGAACTATATTTTAAATCAACCAGCATGATGAACGAAGGATTTGAAATGTATCTTCTTTAATGTATAAGAAATTGATGATTGAATGCTAGCTTTGAAAACACCAATTAAACTATAGATCGTTGCTTCCTCAAGGATTATTATTTTATTGTAATAATTGATTCTAAAAACACTATTTTTTGAATACTATTGACATAAAATCTTTAACTTGCAATTTGTTCTAAATGTATTCTTTAATATCATACATAATCAATATATAAAATGTTTGCCTTCCACTCGTATCTCGACATTGTGTCGCCAAAACTTGTGTATATACCATGTATTATTTTCTATTCATTCTATTTGCTACATATTATTTAATATTTATGAATACTATAGATACTATTTTACTATAGAAGCACATATCTCCGCCCCATTACATGTGAAAATGAATACAAAAATTATCAATTTCCGAATGAGATTTCTCTTAAGACTGTATTATTTCTAAAATACTAAATAAAAGTCTTCTATTGAACATAAAACTGATTAAAAAGATTTTATTTTAATTTTAAATTTCGAGCATAAAACCTGAAAAACGCGCAAAATTAACCTTTTGAGTAGTACAGTCGCGTATTTGCGATCGAATTTCAGTGATTCAAAATGAGCATTTTTGTAAATTGAGTTAATAAAGAGACAGAGACGGAGAGAGTGTCTTGCACGTTTATTTCGGAAATTTTAAATGGAAGACAGAGTCAAATTTATCAACTAATAATGATATCCCAAATTAATCGATTTCAATTGTATTGTTTATATTCACACGAAGAAATGAACGAATATTGTGTGCTCTCAACAGTGTTTATTTATAGAAAATACAAGCTTTATACACGCTGCATGGTCCTGAGAGACAAGTGAATTTATACGGACAATAAGGACTACTACTATTTCTCATAAATTTTAGGGAGCCTCAAAAAATGTTTGACCCTCCGCGTAATTCAAGAAATTACTTAAAGAGTATGATCATCCTTTAAAATACTTGATTTCACTTTTATGCGACTTGTAGAAATCATGTTTGAAATATCAATCTTCAATTGAAAAATTAGGTCGTTTCCTGTTCTGATACTTGTATAAATATAAATGTCTATTATTCTATAACAATTTTAAAATATTTAGTAAAAGATTTAATCCTTGATTTTGTATTGATATTTTCATAATGTGGGTACTTTTTGATATGAAAATGAAAGAGTCCTGACTTACTTTTTGCATAATTTTCGGATTTATTTGCATTTATCTACGCCGTGTACGTATGTCAGAAACTTGGCGAACAACTTAAAAATAATAGAAATGTTTTGCAGCAGAATCTTGGATAAAATGTTCAAGTTCAGTTTTAAGAAATATTTTAGCTGTGCAAAAAGACTGAGGTAGATCAGATTCGTACTCCTACTTTTGATTCGTCACAAAAAATAAAATTAATGCCTGCGGTCGTTTTTTTTTTGCGACAGTAGAAAGTACTGGCGGAATGTCACAGCACATGACAAAATGTCCAATTCCGAGCATAAAAGACACTTTTTTCTTGACAATTTCACCAGCGGACAGAAAAACTCCATTCCCGGAACAAAACCCAAGTGCGTAACAACTCCGACATGTGTGTGCGTGAAAAATAAATTATATCGCCATGATAGCCACAGAAAAAAAGCATCTCCATCAAATCGTAACGGTCGAATCAATTTATATCATGATTCTCTTTTCACCGATTTCCAAGAAGTGCGTTCCTTCCAATAATCATCGCTCTTTTCAAACGTATATCCACCACTAATCATTCCGGAACAATGCGCGCGTCCACATGGAAATATATACATATATATGAATAAAAAAATCCACCCTCCCGTTATATTAAAACACGTGTCATTCGCCATTATTCCCGGCGAAACCTACGATACGGACGAAAAAAACGTCAGTGTTCGTATAAAGGGAAAAAAAGAAGAAAAAGAAACAATAAACATGAGAAATTAGTTCCATTTCCCCGATTATTCCGAGGCTCGAAGAAAGGATTTTATTATTTTGTACAGTGGGAACCCCGCGTTGTTTTTTCGATATATTTTGGCCGCGCCATCATTTGTCATTCGAAATGTTGGGTTGAGACAGGTGCTGCAAACATTTTCAACATCTTATATTCCGGATTGCGTCCCAATTTAGGATCCTACACGTCTTACTAGACTGCGTAAAAAAACTTAAATATATATGTAATCAGAACAAATCAAATACAATTTTAATGGTATTTAAGGTGTTAGAAAAAAAATCTACATACGTTTTTTTAGCTTTACTTCATGAGGCTATTAAAAACTTATCAGAAAATCCTGACAGACAACAAAGCATTCCACCGTTTATTTATATCCTGAACCATTTAATTTCAGTTACTTAGACCCAGAAACTCGGCATCTTTGGAAAGTTATGAACATATATAACTAAGTATCATATTGGCCATGTAACATGGATTCCACCAACCAAAATTCTTCGAGCCATCTTAGACCTAAGTCAAAATAGTAACAAATTGATGAGCTGATGATGGAGGTCACCGACACTCTGGATCTGGACTGCTAGAAAGAGTAGGATATGATTGAAGTGTGTTTAGTACTAGAAAGCTCTTGGTGGAATTTAATTTTGAAGTCCCTTCAGGATCTTTGACTAAAAATGCAAGGCCTGGAGCGATTAATATCTTAGGTCAGACTTGTCATGTCAAGATTTATTTCAAGGTATGCTCCCGTTTTTACGTATAACAATGAAATCGCGTATTTCAAGGGAGAATATCCCTTGAAATAGGCAGTAGCTAAAAAACTTGCTTGCTCTAATCATCGAGATGCTCAAACAACTCAAAATTATTAGCTATAACTTACGATGAGAATTGAGTCTTACTAAAACTACTTTTTGAGTCCCTACCCTAGTAAGTACTACTAAGAATACATATTTTTACAAATATACGTTTAATAAGGTCTGTCTTATGAGTAACTGATTTTGCATCAATAATTAAATATTTTTTAAAAATGACTTCGCTAACTCACTCATAGATCATACTTTTAGATAGAATTTTTTTCTATAAAGATTGATAACGGGTATGGCATCTTAAAATAAATAACATCTTGACAGTCATACGCAGTTAATTGCAGAACTATAGTCTATAATAACATCGGTTTTACCCTATAATATTGTAATTTTTTTAACAAGTCTTCTTTCAATAGTTTTATAAGAACAGAATGATTATTTACGCATTAAGACGCTTATTGGACTTATTCAATACATTTATGCCCATGATATTTTGTCTGTGTTATAACAAGTAAATTTGTATCGTTTTTCATTTAAATAAAATACATTTTAGCATACAAATTAGCATTAGTTGAAATCAAAAGTATGATAAAAATGTTGAGGATGCATGCATTTTTTATTTCTTATATAATTCATTTCTATGGCAATCGGAAAGGATAACATGTGGTTCCTTCTATAGTTGCATGTATGATTATTTTTTGAAAAAGAATTCCTTAATTTGTATCCAGTTGTCGTATATACCCACAAATATGAATTTATTCGAACGCCAACTAAAAATACCATTTTGTTTCAATGCAACGTAAAATTAAGCGCTGTTATTAAATTTGCAATGATTTCGGCAAAAATAAGATCACTCATGTTAATGGCTGTATTATTTCAAAGTAAATGAGGATGTTTCGAGTGATATCCTCAACGAATTCAGTGTTGTAATGGATGAAAAAAAATAATACGACCGAACGAATTGATTCCCATTCCTCTTATTCAATCTTTTCTTCCTTATTAAACGTAAGTAACGTTTAATGGTTGAGATAAAACCTTGAAAACATCGTCTTCCGATCAGGCGTTGATGGATGATACGAGCACACATTTAGTATTAAATATCACGATCGATGATCAAAATGACGACCAAAATCAAGAAAATTTATTGATAAAACGACAAAGATATATATCTCGCCGTGTTAAAACGTGGTAATGTGAAAATCTTCGACTAGATATTTAGATCCGATCTCTTCGTGATTCCTCGCGAGCATCGGTCGTCTCTAGTTACCCCACGCAGAGAAAGGGTTGATTAATAACCCTTATTAAATTATTACATTCCTCGCGTCTTTTGTTTAACAAACCTTCAACAATAAAACATACATCATTAATATCTTTTTCAGTTTGTGGCGTCCGATTGTTTTATTTTTTCTCGAAAATGATGACTAGGCTGAGGAATTGTATTTGTTTATCATACGGACAGGTAAAAATGTAACTGAACTAATTATACCATTACAAAAATATGATTCTAAGACCGTTACAACTGTAAACGATATTAATGTCCTACATCCAAAATATACAGCCAATATAACCGTTATTTTTACGGATATGACATATCTACGTATTCACAGAAATTTCATACTGTGATAATTTTGGCATAAAAAGCTTCATCGGGGGCTGGATATGGTTTAAATTTATCCGCTCAATATAATCTTTTGATGCCGTTAAGTATTAAAAAAATATTTTTTGTACGTTTTTGTACCACAGTGAGCTATTAAATGCTGATAATCACATGAGTTGCTTCATAAATGTCCAATTTTCTGTCAATTACTTTAATATTAATTTATATCAATTAAATCATTTGCATTTGCTTGTATTTTTTTGCATTTCAAATCCAAATAAATATGTAAAATAAATCCGAAAGTTTCATATAAATCAAAATTGTTCGTCAATTAACTAAATATACCTAAAATTTCTATTTAATTAAAAATGTATTTCAATTTGGAGATTAATCTTCATCTGACGTTTCATTTTTTACATTGGGCATCATTTACAAATATTAAACTATGAACAGTTTAAAACAGCAATATCTTATTATTTTTTGTATGTGAATCGCTAAGTCAAATGTTACTAGTTTTCGTCCTTTTTTTCCCACAAATTTTATCAAACAAATAGAAAAATACACTAAAATATTTGGATATATCCTCCTGTAATCCACACAAGATATTCACAATTTTCCAAATAACAATCAATCGCGTTTTTTAAGGCGAAATCCATCAATAACTTGAAGCAAAGAGTGATTATGACAAATCATTACCTAATCAGATCATAATTTGAACTACAAAAACTACTGATGGTCACCATTTAATGTTTTTGAAACAGACAATGAAAATTAATGAGCAAATTTATTGTCTTATAGACTGATCATATTGTATCCATCAAAACTCAATTCTATCAAAATTAACTAAGATACTCTAATAAATTTCCAATAATTCATTTGCAGTATCAAAAACAACATAGTGTGCAAATCGTTCATTGAATATAATTTTTTTTCTAATATTTAAAATTACAATATTGAAAATTGACAAAACTATGACAGTTTGAATTGGTAACACTTGGTCTGGTGAATTTTGCATATCAAGAAAACGGTATCCGTTCATTCAATAATTAGCGATTTAATAACTAATACTTTTAAAATGCATTTGCATTTGCAATTTTCAAATCCCCATTGATGAAAATTTCTATATTTCAACGACCGCATGCTGCAAAAATAATGACCTTTTTATGATCGCATGTACTTATAAGTTTTTATTTATGCTGTATGTTAACCCTCTCGTATTTATTAGCGTTGGTATTGTGGAAAAAGTAAATAAAGCAATTAAAGTTTTTTTTAACTACCCCGTCCATAACTGCGAAGTGGCCCATTTATGGTCTCCCACTAATTCATATCACCCATAGGAAATTCTTGGAGGTTCGCGGTCGCGAGTACTATTATAGAATTCATGGCTAGGGTATCCCGCCGTTCGAGATATGCGAGGAATGCAAGAGTTTGAGAAATGACCTCTCACAGAATGTTCGAAAATATAGTAATAAAAAAGTGTGCTTATAAAAATGGTTGTGTATGTATAACGAGGCTCGGGACCTCTGAATAAATTACCTCCCGATAATTACAAACAAACAAACACGCTCAGCCCGTGGAATTAACATAAAAATTATATTAAAAACTTCCACGTCTCGGAAACGTTTGGCAGTCGAGTGCATTATTTATTCAAAAAGATGTTAATAAATTCATACAGGTGTGTGGGTATCCCAGAAAAAAAGCCCAAATTGGAAACTGGCTAAATGCTCGACGCTAATTATTCAATGGCCTGCTTGTAATTACAGAGGTGCTGGCAACGCTGCAAAGAAATCATCCGAAATTTGCTCTGCGCAATTTTGTGCAGGGATTCTCAAAATGTGCTTCATCAACTGCTTAGTCAATCGGCTAACTGTTAAATACGCTTAAAATAATTTTTAATTACTCCCGAATATAATATAATAGCTATTTTCCATGTGATACAATATGATACAATAAATACAATTAATTTTTGTTGATTATCTTCAAGTTTTAATATACGTTATTAAAAAAATATAAACATAACAATATCATTATTTTCATATTGCTAAATATAAGTTTTAAGGATATCAATATATTGACGATGTCACAGTTTTAAGCTTCTTCATCTTCATAAAATGCCATATACGTTGTTAAATGTAAGCAGTTTCTATAAGTGAAAATTTTAGGTAAAAGATATTTCACGTCGTGATTTTCTATTTCATTTTACACGTAGTTAAAGTAAAGATAAGATTATTTAAATAAAAAATTAAATTAGCAAAATCATCATTAGTTCTATATGATATTTTAGCAATCGTTACAAATTCAATCAATCAATAGGTAGGTTTAAATCCAAGAAATTAGACCAAATCTGATGCAATTGATTAGAAATATTAATACTCATGTTTTCTCAATTTTTTCCCTAGATCTGGATATGAATCAGCCCTTTTATAATTTGAGTTATTATATCAATATTTGCTGAATTTTCAAAGGACTGAATTTTTTTGAACTCGTTGACATTTCATTAAACTAGAATTTTTACAACCTAATTTTTACATTAGCTAACTTAATAATTATTGGCACTTTTACTATGAGAAAAGTTTATTTTTGAAGATAGAAATAAGATTTTTATCTATTAGAAATATATCAAGCGTTGCTAAAATTAAGTTTGATCTCGCATATAAATGAATTATTTATATCAGTGGCTCTTAAACTTATGTAGTTCGTGGACCCCCTTTTGAGCAAAATTTTCTTCGCGGACTCTTGAACATTTTATTTTTGCCGAACGCCATCTTAACCCTTTACCCCATCCCAACCTTTTTGCGTCGTTCTTGAGTCTTAGTTTTTCAAACAAACAAACATTTTTTGGTTAAATATTGGTCAAATTTTTTCTATAAATAACTCCACGAAAATATCTTCTTCAAGTATAGGTAAATGCTTTTTTATATTTTCGCGGATCCCCGGTAATAGATTCGTGGACCCCAGTCAGAACAACCGCCAGAACTAGACAGAACTGCTAATCTTTATTGTTTATATTTTAAATGAAAATGCCTTCTTGACTGAAGTTTTCTAATAAGATGATCAACTTCTGAGAGAATCAAATTTATTATAACATATAAACATGTATTATCAAATGTCAGTATATTGGATCTGTTTTTGCATTCAACTATTCGATACCAATTCGATAAATAGTCAGTCAACATTTGTAAGTCACCAAAACGCAAGGTCTGCTTACAACATCGCTGCTGTACATAAGAGTGTACGGGGAACCCGAGACGGTCATTTTCTCTTCGTTCACAAGAAATTGTCCTTTTTGCAACTTCAATTTGATTGAATTTTGCATCGGGACTTGAGTCTGCATCCGTATAAAAAAACAACTAATCCAGGAACTAAATTAAAACTTAATTAAAGGAACTTAAAAGTAAATGATCATAGACATTGACTTGTGTTCGCTGATTGGACTCTGGAGTAGTTGGAAGTTGACCTAAATTTCGCTAAAAAAAAACATCTTTAGCGACGAGAGCCGTTTTTGGATGAATGGATGTATGAACAAGTAAAATTGTCGGATTTGTGATGATATCTTACACACAACTTATTTTATTAACATCTAAAAATTAAGAGACCTTATTGAAAGACCCTGTATTAATGTTTCCAATCGATCATTTCGCTTCAAATTAAACTTTTTGGATTTGAAAAGATTAATGAGGTCAAACATAATCGTACATGAATGACTGAATTGCAACTATAATTGAGATATCTTATGAAAATTATGATAATTGTGGTGTGGTGAACTCAAAAATCCCATTCAAATAATCTGATATTTATTTTTCCACATGTGAAAAGTAATAGGAAAACATCACATTAAAAATCGTTTATCTCTAAAAAGCTCTCCTATGAAGAATGCCCATGTCCCATGATGTACGTGGTATTTAATGAATGAATGAATATTTCAGTTTTTCGACAACAAGCTCTTGCGTTTTTCAGCAGACAATTTGTAAACACTTAATTCGCCCCAAAGCTGCAATATTTTTATATTGGCATCAATACAATATTAATTTTAATTTAAAAATCTTTCATTCAATTCAATATATTTTCCTTTGATTCAATTGCAAAAAAGTCAAGCTAAAAATTATCTCACAATTTCTAAAATAACAACTTGTTTCATATTGTTAAGGATCTATATTTAAATAGCATTTCTAAATAAAGTTTCCAAGCAGCTACAATATATCTTGATTTACAAAACGCTCCTAAAATAATTAACGCAGTGCCTTTGGCCATATCGAATCGGCTACTACCAATCATGCTCCAATCTCAGAGTGGCCACAAAACGACTCTTTAAGCCATCATATTTTCTCACGATTGGTAGTCGTGAGATTAATAACTTTATTTCGCTTTTTTGCATGTACAAATATCGACACAAATAGACAAACGTGTGTGTTTCATTGACTCTAATATCCGTGACTGACTACGAAAGCTAATGGCAGAATAATTACCTCATGATTATTAAACTCATTACATTAACATCGAGATCATTTTAATTCATTAACTATTGCGTATTTCTTGCATGCATTTTAATAAAATTTACAAATCCTGTCACAGAATACATCATTAAAAATAAATAATGCATACAACGAGAAGATGCTGATTAGAATAAATGCATGGATAGGGTTTAATAGATTTTTCATTACTACCTGAGCATAATATTTAGTTTTATGGCTCATTAATGCTTATTTAAAATTGTGATTATGCGCATTTTATGGCCATTTCAGGTATTGCATAAGAAATCATAACGAGATTTTCCACTCGTTAAATTGTAAGTACGATCAATTTTCCTTCGTCGAGTATCGCTTCGAATAGTTAAAAATAATTTAGTACCGCTGTACTGGTGTAATAAAATTCATTATACCGATTTAATATTAAGTGTCTATACAGTACAACAAGTACCGAGTTTAAAAATTGAAGCACCAAAGTTGTTAAACATCGTAATAATAAATATTCCAAGGATCATATTACTACGCTATGTTTCTGTTTTGCATAAATTTTATGTGTTTTCATGGGATTCGCGTTTGTTATACATTAATAGAGCCATTTAATGCGTTTTCAAGATTGACTATATTTTATAAGTATTTATGTAGAAATAAGCATATTATTTTACAAGACAAGGCTTTTATATCAAGCTGGAAAGTGTTACTGGAATCAGATTTCTACTCTTTCAACCTGAATTAAAATAGCAACGAACGCCACTGGTCGTATACAATGTAATTTCAAGAATATGCATTTATTCTATTATAAATGTTACATTAAAAAAAAAGATTATTTTTGCAGTTATAGTAATCTCGTCTGAAAATCAACAATGATTGATATGCAGCCGGCATGATAGCATCAGCTTTTTTGTTGTATGATATTATTATATTAGGGGGACCAAAAAGTATTCGTGTAATTAGTAAAAATATTCAAATTTATTAATAATCAAAATTTTATATATAACATTATAAAATATATTTATCTTTAATATTTAACACATCTTCCCATCGCTTTGGCAATCTTTCGATCCCTTTTTTGTGAACTTTCCGGCTTAGAAGCAAAAAACGATTTTAAATGCATTTCCACTTCAGCTGCATTTTGAACAGTTTTTCTCTATAGAAATTCGTCAAGGCGAGATCCAGTAAAAAAAAGGACACGGGAACACTTCCCATATTTTATCCAGTATAAATTTTACATTAAGACTTCAATAATTTCGGTTCTGGACATTTTATCCATAACAATTTTAAAAAGTCTGTCACACGAAAAAAAAATTGTTTATAAAGCTATTTTTGTTACTGTTTACGGACTCAAACATAAGGTCTTAAAATATGGGACTATTATTTAGTCCTCCTAATATTTCTATTGATATTTTAGATATGGATTAAGTCATCATCCTTAATTTTTTAAGATTTGATCCAACATTACACCATACATTTAGTGCCATTTAAATCGGTTCTTATTAAAATTTTCAGCTGTAAATATATTTTTTAGCTAAGCATATTTTACAAGACTCGTTATTAATCACTGATTTAAAGAGTAGTTGAATATTTCATTCAAAATCATTGCGGCAACATATAATTTAGCAGCAAATGATACTTTTATTTTGAATCTGATTTTTTTTTCAATCAACCCAAAAATCATTCTTTGATTTTTCAATTCCCTGACAACAAAACATCTAAAGTTTAATTGTGTTATAACGTTTGGCCCCAAGTCCAAGTGTTTTTCAAATCGAATATCTTAAACACTCAAATACAAAACGATTAACCGGATGAAATAACACGAGGCGACTTCATAAAGACCGGACATTCCAAGTTCATTATAAACGTCACAACATTTACCGACGAAGATCCTGATTGTCTTCGCCGGCAAGAAACGACAACGTTCAAATAAATATATGAAGATATTAAATGAGACTATGCGATGTCTTTATGTCGGGGACATCGATAAAGAGGAGATCGTGATTCTTATGAGGGACGATGAGTATAAAAACTCATCTCGTAAAAATGTTTATACGTGTCCTTTATTTGAATATTCCAATAAATTATCCCGGCTCCGAGGGAGTGGAGAACACCTCGCGAGATAAACACACATTAATTTGTCAAAGTGGAATTGGATTTGAGCATACCACCGAGTCCCAAAACGGAATAGAATGCATGCTTCTAAATACAGATCGTTTGTTGCTATCGGTTTTCAATCCGTTCAGATATGATCCGGAATTAAATGATTTTTTTACAACATCTTCAGCCGTCGTTGGATGATCCTCCGGTACTGTTGTGTGTGTGATCAAGTGTTCGAGTAGATCACAATGAGAGTGTGCTAATGATCCAGCCCGCCGACAAAAGGTACGGCGATAGATTCGGATTCGATTAAAATAATTACAGAGCTTCTTTTGATTGATACAATGAGAGCCGTCTCTATGAGCCGAGGGGCCCTTTTGAGAAACACCGCTCTAAAGCTTCAGAGGTCCGACCTCAAGTACCTTCCTTTTCTCACCGCACTTAATAGATCCATATACATTTTAATACAATTTAAATATAATTTTACGTGACCATCGGAGGAGCATTGTTCGGCGTCGCGATGAAATGAGGCTGTATCTCTATTACGGGCGACTTCTCATTTCGCCTCTTGGAACGAGTTTTCAAAACTTATGAGTCCACGGGTTCATCCCAAAAAATATACACTGTACAAAAGAAACATATTAAACTCGTTTAAATACATTCCTGTATGAAATCATTGCTTTAAATGTGAATTTTATACGTGCTTTCAAATGATTTTCGTTTACTACAAAAGCTTGTACCAAAAATAGTTTTTGGCGATTTTCCCAGCTCAAATCATGATCTAATCTGATCCTTATTTTTTATGATCATTCGCAACTCCAAATTATAAATTAATTTCTCCTTCAATCACAAATGATGATTATTTTTTCGCTGCTGAAACTTAAGTATATTTTTATTCGCTACCGATGCCAAATATTTATGCTAAAATGCTCTTATACCTGTAGGGGAGAAGATTGTTTTTAAATTTAATAATAAATCTATTACCTTATATACTCATATTTTTAACATGAAAATTTAGAGGCTTGCTTTGAATAATTTTAATCAATAAAATCATATCGAAGCATCTTTAGGTAAAACGTAATATATTTGCAAGTGGTTTGACAAATAAAAGCATTCTGCGTCATTAAAGATGCATTAATTTACATTTGATGATTTTGTAAATATAAAAAAAAGATTCAAAATACACAAGCTTCAAAATTCAAATTTCGCAGATTGTAAAATTATGAGCATATCTAATTTTCATTTTTAAATTGAATCATCTAAGGAAATTTGGAAATGGAATTAATTTATTCTAAAGATTATTATTGAAGAATGTCCTTTTAAATGATCTTGACATTTAATTAAGCTTTCAGCAAATGCTCGTTATGTAAAAATCCTTATTTTCGCTTTTATTTTTGCGTGAAAAACAGCAGCTAACCGCTGAATTAGAGACTTTATCATCCAAAGGAAAATTTGCCATGAATAAAATTTTAAAAATATTATGGAGGCATAAGTAACAAATCAGGGTGCAATAGGGAAGCTACCTTATTTTAAAAATTAATAACAAAAACGGTATAGAAGAAATTAGTTTAATAAAGGCTCTAAGGCAAACACACGCTCCTCCCTCGTCCACAACATGATCGTTATTAAATCTAAATGATAAAAAAGTTAGTTTTTCCTCTTTTGAATGAATTTTACACCATCATTTTCGGAATAGCTGTCTTTTGAGGGGCGTGCGTTTCAAATAAGGAAATTTCACTGTCGCACCCTTATATTATGACTTTGATTTTAAATGTTACATCAAGTGAAAGAAACAGTCATTGTAGTCGTTAAAATGCAAAATTTCAGTACAATGTAAATATTCAATTTGTTCCAAAACTACTTCTTCTTAAAATGCCATATCTGATATCGGACGTAGGCGATCTCTTTTGGAGATTTAATTAGGGAAAGGATTTTTCATGTAGTTTTCCATTTGCCTTAGACACGTGATAAAGGATAAAATTATTTGGACAGGAATTATAATTTAGGTAGAAAAGGAGGGAATTTATAAGTGAGTAGTGAATTTATCATTATTTTTAAATGATAATTTAATTATTGTTGCAAATCCAATCACTACATCAACACGTGGTCTTCAAAGCTACATTTTTCATCAAATTCGTTTATATTTGCATTAATACAATATTAATTGATCTATTAGTACAATACCGTTAAAATATGTGCATGAAAAAGCAATTAAAATAAAGAAAATATATGATCTATTATTGAAAATGTTATTAATAAATAATTGCTTTTTCCGTCGGAATTGCTATGATTTTGAGAATTTGAGCATCATGACAATATCTTTTTTATTAGGACTCTAATGGAATCGTCCCTGAACTTGAGCATTTCGTATGAATGAAAATCGATCGCACATAAAGAGTAATGGTTCTCAGTTGGTAATCGCGGCATGCATCTCGCTCAATAATAGTATCCGTCGATCAAATCACCAATATCTTAAGAATCCCAGAAGCGAAAATCTATTAATTCTTTCGTAATTCATTGTGCGCATAATTCGAAATCGACTTGAAATTAAATGATCAAAACTTAGTCATTTTGGAGCTCACCGCCTCTACGAATCCATAAAAAAGATTCGAATCCATTTCGAACAATGGTCCGTGCTATCGATGTGAATGCGATTCGAGATCTCTAAATGCTACCCAATTTAAGATCGGACCTCTTGGCTTCCTTTGACAATTCCGGCATCAGCATCCAATTCTCGGTAAGGCCTCCATTTTATATTGAATCCTTCCACTGAGAATGAACACGCTCTGTATACAGAACCGAATTGTTGTCTTCTTCGACATCTATCTTGTATACGGTGACGACATGCTCTATTTTTGTCTCCGCACTTTTTTCGGAGGCTGTATTGGGTGAGCCTTAAAATTAAAATGAATTTAAAATTTGCAAAAATATTTGATTCATATGTATTTAATAATTGTGCCAAATTACATATTTAATTGGCGAATCGATCTATTGAATTTATTCATATTATGAATAATTCAAGTGCTTCAGACTTGAGTCTTTAATTCTTGTATTCCAAACATTAATATTTTATAATGAATAGATTTATTTTATCGATGTTCCTAGAAAAGTTCAAATCAGATATGACAAAATAATCGACGTTGTGGATCTTTTTTGATCCAGTCGGTATAAAATACGTGTCCCAAAGACGCAACGATTCTCCAAAGTCTTTTCGGTTTCAAATTGGAAATGGACAAATGAAATCGGTGGGACGATTGTATTTGTGACGATGGCGAGTTGCCACCATGATTGGGCGGTTCTCTTTCTTCGCTTGGGAGCTAAAGCTCGTCCCTTTTTTGATTCCCAAACCAAAATGGAATCTAATTCGATCCGATAATGGACTTACATCTCTGAGGTTTACCGCCCTTCCTATGTGATAGCCAACAATATCTTCACCCTTTTTTTTCAATGTCCAATTCTGGAATTATTGATATTGTGCTATCGCAAAGGATATCATTCATCGTCTCCCGGTTGTGGTCGTTCGCAGTCGAGGCCTTCGTGCCGGTTGCGGTCTAATTAAAAGACCGGTTCTCATAATAATAAATGTCCTGATACTTTGTTGCTCGATATGCCACTTATTTTTTATTACGCGAATCCGATTATATGCGGTTTGAGGAGGCAATTTGTCCAAGTGCATTGCTCTTGTGTACGTATCCAAATAGATCATCGCATACGGAACATAAAAGAAGCAATTTCCATACATCATCCTTTGATTGGATATAATGAAGCCGTGATCGAGCATAATGAGAGGAAATGAACTGTTGCAAACAATGGGGCTCATGATGGAGCAATACGAGATGAACAAATAATTCCGACCGATGAAACAACTCACTTCATCGAGTTCATTAGTTTTCCAATTGCCTCGATCGGTCTCGTTCCATTCTTGCATGGAAAATTCCGTCATTAATTCCGATCGATGGAAATTACCAATCGCCCATTGAGATGTTCCATACGTAATTTTTAATTCGCCGAGTGTGAAAATAGCATGTCTAGAATTTAAATAATTTATTTTTATTTAAGCACCCTCTGTATGCCTTATTTTTCAACATTTAATTGACTCATCACGATATTGCGTCCATTCACCAGTAATATGTTTACCAATGCAAAGTTCATGGAATATAAAAAAACGAGGATATGGTGGTTATGTTGTGATTAATTCGCGTACTAATTTCGCAGAAGCAATCTTAATAATAACAAATAGTTATTGATGAAATTCTATAAATCAAACAATAAATACAGCGAGCCTCATGGGAAGAAATAATTACACATTTAAATATTATGTGACCCAAAAATTGCAATTACTCAATGCCATAGTATAAGTATATCCAAAGGTGGTAATATATTGAGATTATATAGTTACATTGCTGTTAAAACACAAATATACAATCGATGATTTAACCAATTTCAACGTATTTTTGCTAATAATGGAGATATAATTCCTTCATCTATCTTATGACAAAATATCAACTTTCAATTGTAACTATTTTCTGAACAATTTATTTAATCTCTCAATTCAAAACCACCCTTATAGCTTGGCTGTAAAAAATCTTGATAGATGTTATGAACACTATTTTGGACCACATGAATTTGAATTCATTGTCTTTTAGAAACATTTGATTGAACTCATTCAATACATATACAATGCTTTCAATTCTTGCAATCCCACAGAATTACAAATATTAATATAATGTTTCAATTCAGAATTTGGGTACATTTTGAAACTTAAGAACGTGTTCTCACATAACTAATATATTTTGAATGTAAAAAGCAAAAATACTTGTTAAAAATAACTATTAAGTTCTCAGTGTATTTGCAACTACAATATTAGAACAATTAACTCCTTAAAAATAGTATTTCCAAATATTTTTAGATACACACATAGTCTAAAATATTGCTCCATTAATTAAAGAATATCAAGCCTCGGAGAAATCCTATCTATCTTACCTTTAAAAAGATATATTCAATGAGGACATGTGAAATTAACAATACATGTACTTACAATTATTATAATATTTCAGACTGTGTATAATTAACAGTATATTAAATTCCTAATTGCTTGGAACTTTTCGGGTTTATCCCATCCAATTTAAAATTTCCGGGACTTTCATATCCCCGTTCGCGACAAAAACAAATAGCTTATTTCCTTATTTCAATACAAGCAAAAAGGCATCAATTTGTTGCTTTATTTTTAAATTGCATATTAATTTCATTGAGATTTCATGATACTCAATCATAAATGGCACCATCCGGTGTAATTAATTAATCTCATTATTTACGTACAGTACCAATACTAACCTCATCCGAGACGATCTCCCAGATGTATTAGTACGATGTAAATATTAAAATGAGCATCCTCAGTGCAAAATGTTCATCTAAGTGTATTTCAGCATAACGTTTGGCATCAGCGTATTACAATTGGATACGGAACAGAGTTGTTAAGACATAATATCCGTCGTATTTATAAACGAGTCTAATGGCATCCTCTTGATTAAGATCGCAATTATGTGGCCTCAAATTCCACAAAGATCCTTAACTAAGTGAATTGTACTCAACCACGGCAGGAAATGGCAAACAATCCCTTCGTTGAAAGCCACTTGTCCAGTAAACAATACGCCCCAATCAATTGAAGGTTTTCTTCCTACTTATTCGTAATTGGTTATCCGCTCGCAGAGGCGGCTCGTGACTGTATTTTTTATATGGACATATTAAATGATGCTCGGTTGCAGATGATCAGTCAAGATAAGTATAAGGCGTAATGGAAAACATTATGTTTTGATAGAAAAAAGCCCATAACGCTACCGGCTAGATGGCTAGATTATTATCTGGTCGTTATTATCATTGCTTTTTGCCGTTGAGTTATTCAAAATTCATATTAGCTGTGTGATTTATGAATGAAAAAATCATCGCCTGTGAAGTTCTCACGTTATTACCATGCTAGAAAGTAAATTGATGATAATAGATATTCTGTCAATTTTTTTTAGCCGAAATAGTAATCATAGCCACGATAATTTCTTGAAATCTTCCCACATGATTTGATGAAATTCGAATTTAAAAAAAGGATTATTTTACAATATTAGATACCAATTTAAAATGCACAGATTCGTCTCATTTTAATTTCTCAGGTGACATTTGTATTTTTATCTTTTATTACAGCATCTTTTGTCCTGATAAATATATTAAGCCTAGGAATGTCCAAGATCTGCAATTAAATTGTTTGTGTGCCTATAGTATAAAAGCATTTTTTAGCATAATTTCACAATGTATTTGTATATTAATTTCAATGGCGTAGTCAAAAAAACTGAGCTGAAATATGAATTGCCTATTTAAGTTTGAATTCCATTACAAATATCTGTTTATACATTTATATTAGAATAAGCCACATTTTACAACATATTAACAATGCTATTAATTGACATTCAACCAATAATTAGCACGCTGTTAACAGCGGTTTGACAGCTACAGTCAGATGAAGTTGAAGGATCCCGAACAACACATCACTCAATAAGTTCGTAGGATGACTAATAAAACAACAACTTTTAGGCAAATTTGTCTTTATTCATAAACATAGTCTCAAAATAGACTTCAATTTCGGCAATCACGTCTTAATTAGAGTCAAATACTTTTCCTTGGAGCACTATGTTTAGGCCTGCAAATAGATACTAGTCGCTGGGAGCCAGATCCGAAGAATACATTGGATGGGGAAGCAATTCAAATGCAATTAGTGCAATCGCTTGGTGAAAGAATACTTTTTTCTTCCTCATTTTGGGTCGTTTTTTGCAATTTCTTGCATCAAACACACCAATAACACCATATAATATTCGTTATTGATTCGTTCTTCCTTTCTCAAGGTAATCGATGAATAAAATACTAAAATACGGAGACCAAATTTTTACATTGACGGATCCATGTTTTATCCATTGTCACATACCGCATCAAAACATCCTTTTTTGTGATGAAACAGCTCCAAACATTGCTCTGAATATATCTTTAAGATATCTTTTGGCCTTTTTTGTGTTATTTGAAACAAGTTCCGCATCATCGTTATTTGTACGGCCGCTTTTTAAAATCAGAAAAATAACTTCTGTACTATTTGTTTCGATAGAGATAGATTTTTTCATTATTTTGAAAATTACAAAAGTAGCATCACCTAAAACCACTGTAACTTGTGAAATAAACGTCAGATTGTTATGAAATATTGACATGTATTATGTAAAGGTTGGTACTTCTTAAAAATTATATGAATTTGTCAATAGTAGCGCTAACTGTATGTCATCCTACGAACTTATTGAGTAATGTGTTATTTTTATTTTTTTTGCGTATTCATTTTCGTTTCCTGAATTAAATAAGGTCTAAAATAATTTGCAAGTATATTGCCAATAACTATAAATCGCAAAACATTACATTGCTCAAAAAATCCTTTTCATTAAAGATAAAAAAATACAGTCTATGTCGTTTATCATTAGAAGATATACTTTATGTATGACATCATTGCATTTCAGTTTTATATTGGATGCATTATGACTTATTAAAGGTTTTAATTAATGATTGCCAAACATTTTCAACCACCCGTTGATACCACATTGGATCCAATAAAATCGATTATTAAATTGCTGTGTTTTTAAAAACAATTTTCAGACAGATGCGTATTGATTGACCGTGGACTATTTATCTTAATCCCCCCAACATACACAATAAAATGGATGATGAATTCGATTTGATTAGGAGAACAAACATGCGCCTTAATGGATCCAGGGTCGCCAAGCAACACCCTCGATTCAATAGAGCGAAGAATATAATGACATTTGTAAATAGCTCCATCCCTTTATTAGCGTCCACTGGAGAGGTAATCAGAGATCTCCGAGTGCTTTTTATTCAATTGAAGTAAATAAATTAACCGTAATAGATACACGGAATTCCACATGCTCTAGCAATCACAGCCACAGAAAGACGTAATGACGTATTATTAAACAACATTACAATGATGCCGTAATTGGGCAATGATCAAGCACCAATTTTGCGTGTGTTGAGGCAAAAAACGTACCATTTTAAGACAAATCATTTGAATATATAACATGTAATATGTAGATCATATTTTTATGCTATCGTGCCGTAAAGTCGTATCGTTGATATCTTTTGTGTGTAATATGTAAATTTTATATTTATGGCAACGCCGTAAGGTAAATTAAAAGTAATTTTATTGCTCCTGTTCGCGTAGCGTTTTAACATAAATATGACCAAATTATGTTTTGACTTTGTAACGAAGCGAAGCCCCGCCCATTGCGGCTCTCATTGGTCAGCTGAGGTCCCGCTGGGAGGTTCTCATTTTGAAATAATAATAAATATAGTTTAATCTCGTTTTTATTGTGTTTGCGGCTAATTGCTTTATGAATGAAAGCGCTCGCTCGGACATCTGAAATTATTTAGTGCGCATTAAATCTTACAATTTACAAACAAGGATCAGAATGAAGGTAATATGAAATTATTGACGCAGAGGGGTTGATCGGGATGACCTTGTGAAAAATTAATGCTGCCATATTCATATCTGCAATAGATATGCAAAATGATTAATTCGATTTAGATTTCCAATTCGCTAAATAAAAGATCATCCAAATGAGACGCTTGGATGTTAGCACTGTATAATTTTTACACATGACGTTTTTTCAAAAAATATAAGCTTTTTTGTTTTAGTAGAAGGTAGTACAATTTCAACCATGTATTTGTTTTCATTATTTTTAAACAAACAATGAGAAATTCATTATTTTCAAGAAAAAAAAATTGTTTAGGAACGAAGCTCATTTCGCAATGGATAAATTCGTCAATAATCAAAATTGTGCTATTCAAGAAAGATGTCTACGCCCAAAAACATAACTTTTTGGTGTGCATTTTGGGCAAAAGAAATCAATAGACCACATTTCTTCAAAGATGGTGCTGAAAATTCTCTTACTGAGAATGCTGAAAGATAACAAACTGTGTTGAGTATTTTTATAGCCACAATTAAATCATATTGATATGTTTGATGTTTATTTCCAGCAAATTGATCCTCGATATTACGCAAATCGAGAAAACACTTAGGCGTCAGAATTTGGATAACCTTGCATATCAAATATCTAATTGCATCAAAGAAACGGTAGTTAACACCTACATATGTACTTATCATATCAACATCAATTCAAAATCACGTTATACGTTCAACCAACCTAACTTTACCAATTTTAGATTTTTGAAATGCATTAATTCTTATAATTAATTACTTGAAGAACTGCATTATTCAATTTATCTCATTATAATCTCTGCGAGGTGCATTGATGTTTGGCAACATTAATATTCTTCAAATGAAAGCCTGGTTGTCTTCAATAAGTATTATTAGACAGTAACCCGAAGTCTAAGTGTCAAACACTTGTATAGTTTCAGAGAGATCTTGAATGAATATGTGCATAAATAAGGGATAAAATGAAGCAAAAACGATTCGAATATAATACATCTGTCAGTTATTTTATGATACTTTTGAAATATGCTAAAGTAATACCATTTTCATCGATTTATGAGGCAAACAAAAATAATCATATTATCAGGTTGCAAGTCAAGATAGGAGCAATATATACATATATAATTATATCTTATAAACCAAAAAGAGAAGAGTACATGATAATGTCAGCCATGTATCAGAAACTCAATTGCAAATTTCTGTTAATTTTTAAATGTCATATTTCTATGTGTATGTTGTACGTTTGTATTTGCTTTATAGGATCAATGATTTACTGATACAGTCATTTTTAAGTAGGATCTATAAGTAAGTCACTCTTAGATCTGATTTTATCAATCAAGAACCAGGCAGTTAGGCTAAATCTGTTTCAAATCAATTAATCGAAAATATCAATATTTGTAGTAACTAGACTGTTATAATATGATATAAATCCAATCTTTCATTTGAAAAAAATACTTTTGTAATCATGATTTGATTGCTATAATTTAGAATTAGTTGTAATTTAGAACGGATTGATTATTGCACAATATATATTGGTATGATAAGTTATACACATTTTGAAAGATTGTTCTTAAATTTGTCGATTGTAATGTTAGTCAACATGAACCATGAAATTTTCAGAATTGGAAGAAAGAAATATATTCCAGGACATTTCGTTCTGTAATGACATAACACAACTCTTTGTTTCTCCAGCCAAAATTCGCTCGTCACTTTGGGATCCTTTTTCACAAACATCAAATGCGAGATCCGTTCATCGCCTCAATAAAAGCAACACCACACGATTGCGGTTCTTCTTTTGACCAAGCGACAACAATAGCCACGGTGGTTGTGTTTATATGTTTATACTCATATTACACCCACACATTCCAAAATCACCCATATACGACCGTAAACACAGTCTTATCATGCATATACTTTGATCTCACCGCAACCTATTGTCAAATTAAACCAATCACAGGTGCTTAATAACCACGCATTGTGTGAGAATAATGATTGCATTGCTCACTCAGGTATATTGGACTGATGCTGCGCTTCTCAAACTTTAATCTGATTAACGTTGACAGCTATCGGGAGCGATTTTGGCTACTCCAAAGCGAATTTCGTAAATCAAAAACATAATAAATCGAAGCAATATAGCATGTTCGATCAGATATAATAAATTATTATCAAACGGAAACGTACGTTATTAATTACCCGGATGGATGAATAATTATTTAATATATATATATATATTTATCTGATTAAAAATGAGTACGTACGTGCATGGCTAATAGTGAATGCTTCTACATTAACTTCTTTATTGCTGCAATCTATCTTGTATCACAAAGACGTTTTACGAAATTTGAAAATAAATCAGACGAATAACGCTCCTTACACTTTCATAATTAATTTTCCACGAAAACGCGGCAACCACCATGTTTTAATTACGAGGCTCTGAAAATTAAGTGAGATTTAGTGAGAAAGATGTTACTCAAACAGCCGTAGTAACAACCTATACCATCCTGTGCCTCAAATAAAAACCCTTGCATACATAAATATTAATTAAAACTTAATTAAAACAGTGGAATCTATGTTGGAGATTTAGAAGCGAGATGTCAGCGGCCCTCAAACTTGATACGCTGATGCTGGATAACAATAGAGAATGTTCCGATTTATTTACATTTTAATGTTGAGCGATTTAAAAAAGTGACCTAGTAATGGCGGTGAAGTCGATCACGACTGTTGACATTCCGGTACGTTTTAAAAGCACCATTTGTAGTACATTTTTTCATTTCATAATTGAATTCAACTACACACATATATAAAATATAGCTTTCTAAAGTGTCCGCAAGAAATAAATCGAATTATTTGTGACTCGACAACACTAGACTTACAGGTGGTTCAAAAAATACTTTAGACATTCCAAATTATATTTAAACGTTTATATATTTCATGTGTATTACGCATTTGTGCAAAAATAAATTTTATATTGTAACATTTCCCATCACGCTTATTCCCCTAAATATTTATGGGTCATAGGGGAGATTTTTGTAGGGATATTTTACCAATATAACTATTTACATCCATATTCATTGATCAAGAACATAGACAGAAATTAAAACAAATAAGTATTTGAAATAATTATTTATTATTTAAAGAGATTGCTGATAAATTTGAAGACATAATAAATCAAGAAATATATCATATTTATTTAAGACTTTATATGCTATTTCCTAGCCATTTATAAATGGACTTAAAATATAGGATAAACAATATTTTGCACCCCATAATGAGACCAAAAATGGTATAGTTTCTCATAATAAAAATAGTTTTCTCCAATTGAAGATTTGAACTTTATTTTTTCCGTCAATGAAGATGAATCAACTATAGAAATCTTTTAAATAAAACTAATAAGATGGCATTCTTCTCAATAGAAATCTAAAAAAAACGTTTTTAAGTTGAATTATTCAGTAGTTTAAAAACATTATATCAAGCAAGAACACTCGATGCTGTATTTTTATGAATATATATTGGTTATTTATATTGCTCTCTAATCATAATTTAATATGTGATTTTCGACAATATGATTAAGATTTTATAACACAGAATCAATATTTCTATGCAAATCGACAATGTAAATTTTTGCCATATAAGACGTTACACAATAGCTGATGACAATCAGTATTTTATAGAATATAAGTTATGTTGCAGTATTAATGCCTTTGAAATTGCCAAGTTGTAGAGATATGAAATGTCCACAGCCTTAATTAAATTTTGCTCGACAATGCTTTTGTGCAACGCAGCACTCTTTTGATAATCTCATTATGAAACTCCTGCAAAGAAAAGTTTCATTGTTCCGCAGTTTCGCAACGCCATAAAAAATATTTGGAAACATCTGGATAAATTTCGTTTTACCGCTAGTTAAAAAAAACTCTGCTATTATTTATTTCGCCATCAAATCGTAAATTTATTTTATTACGATTTTCTAAATAAATTATAACGAACGACTTCCGGAATATGCTATAATTAATATGCTAATTTTACTAACGAATAAAAATGCGTATGCTTGCTACTTAGCTCCGAGCAAAATAAGTATAATATATGAAATCATAATCAATTAAAAGGAAGAATAATAAAGTAGGAATTCGTAAAGATTTGACTAAAAAATGTATTAAATTGTTTGGATGTCTTTATTATTTTCCCCCATTGTTTTGTGGCAATTTTAGCTAGTAATTGATTCTGAGGAATTAGTCAGGGGCGTTCAATTAACAATTCTTAAATTAATTTATTGCCTGATAATGGGCTGTGAAACAGCATCAGTCGCCCGGAGGATAGGCCCTAGGCATAAATCAAGCCAGGCAACGCCCATCTGTGGTTTTTAATGATTCTTCTGCTAACACTTGGGGAATCCTTCTTAATTTTTTAAATTGGTTAGGGCGTACGGCTCACTGTTTGTTCAACAAATGGTGTTACATTTTTTTCCTCAGAAAGAACATTGATAAATCTATAGACCTTTCTTGGAGCATTGAAAAGCTATAACTTTCGCGGTAAACTACGGACGATTGATTTACCAACTAAATAACTTGACTCTTCAGAACTCAAAATACCTTATCCTTTTGGCAAATTATGATACATAATTTGCGTATAAACAACATCATATTTAGTTAAACATAAAGCATAGAAGACACTATTGATATTTGCAAAATTAAAATATTAGGAATTAAAATTAAGCCAATAGAAAAACAACCTAGACAGAAGATCCTGGACTCTAATTATAAAGAGTCGAATTTAAATCAAATCGTAAGAAATAAAGTTTCTATATCAATGAATAAGGAAAATTAGTAAATTTCATATTTCTGATCAACTGTATCGATCCAAGTAAACCCTGATTTCTTAGATCTAAAAAAGTAAATACTGAGACGATTAATAAATTCACCTTAAGAATAAGAAGATGATACTTATATATTGCTTAAAAAAAGCTATTATTGTGTAAATCATCATCATAATAAAGCCACACATAGCACATCACTCAATTATTTCATAGAATTTTTTCACTTCTTTCTTCTTCATTTGGGATCGTTTTTTCGCAATTTCTTCGAAAATAATAATACGAACTTATTGAATGTGATATATTTAATATCAACCCATAGGAATTCTTATCATTTCTATTAAACATTAACTTCAACATGCGTTTGATGATAAAAATAGCATGATTTCAACCATTATTTCCAAACCGTCACAACGGGTCACCTGGAAAAATGTATCTAGAGGTGATTTCCCGACAATCTCCATTAAAAAATCTGTTCTTGAAAAGTAGTATAAAACTACTAAATACAATCATGTTAATTTTACTAGGAAGGCTTTTCTGGAACACAGATTTCAATGGCCCATTTTTTATAAGGACTAGAGTGAAGATCTCAGAATCGCTTTTACATTATCAAAGCTTTTTCTCTGATATCGCGAATCTTATTTTTGGGAATTTAAGTGTGGAAAAGCTCTCTCATTTGGAAATTCTTCTTTATAATTTGTTGAAGCTAAAACGATATAGAAGACGATGAAATATCACGTTTATATGGTCAAATATTTTTCAGCTGTCATCTTCTATTTCTATTGATTCTAGTATCACCATAGTTCATTATTTTCAGGATATTTCATTAATAGTACTTGTATCAAAAATGAAAAAAAGACACAAATCTCAATTGGCTTAATCTATGGTCAGAGTTCATGTTCAATTCGTCTCGGCTTACTAATTATACTAATAATGTTGTTTTATTAGGCTTAACTACTTGCTCGTAAACAGATTCTTCTCTAATATTACCCTTTTGAAATAAAAAAGCAAGATCCTATACAGATCATACTAGTATTTTTGATCGACGTAAAAATTTAACCAAAATTGCAAGTCGATTAGTATTACTATATGTCAGGGATTCTGATTAGGCTTACGCTTATTATTCCATATTGAAAAATACAACCCTTCTGTAGTATTCAAGATGTTGAATTTTTGGACGTTATATTCGACATATGCTTCCAATGTCACCCTGAAATTTAATAAGCATAAAGCAATATTGCGTTCGAGAGTATTGAAAAGGCGCTATCGCAAAAGACGGGCGGCCCCGGGGGGCCCTCTACGAGAACTCGGGAGTCGGGGGGCGAAGCCCTACATTAGCCCCCAGGTGTCCAACATATTGCTTCATATATTATCCATTCTTCTGAGAACTCATGAACAACGCACACTTTCCTTTCGTTAAACCCCGCTCTTAAATTCTACCCCACGCTGCTATCCGTGCTCCACTTTCTTATTAGTTTTTGAGGGGTTAGCTTATATAAAACATAAGGGTTAGATTTATGACAATGCACGCCACACATCCGACCTTATCATCTATACGATATTAGCTCAAGGTTTTCGAAATTGCTACGGGATACAAAAAATCCAGAGCGATTACCTTTCGGATGCGATTTATGCGATGTGCAAAATCTCATGAGATTTTCATTTTTTCATCTCACGCTTTTTAAATACGAAAGGCTCCTTTTCTATTTAAAAATATATACACACTGCAAACAATTATTATAGAATTTAGGAACGACGTATTTGATCAAATTTTACCTAAATCTGATCAAGACTCCAAACGTATTTTGTTAAAACATGTTGAAATATTTTTATTGATTCAAAATTATGTGCATATATTATATGCATTAGAATGGAAGGAGTTAATATTTAATCGCGATTTTGATCGAATCGATTGATTTGTCGCATATTTCGATGAAATTACAACGTCCCCTCTGCACAAGCGAGCAAAGACATTCCGTCCTTTGTTATGAGCAATTCCTTCTTCCTGTCGGTTTCGAATTTCATATTTAACGTTTCGTTCCCGTTTTTGTTTCCTCCACACCATTCATTAACAGTGACCTCAGGGAGAAGTCTGTGTGAAACGGGCAGACAATGCGCCGCATATTGAGGGGTCACATTTGACTCCTTTGTTAACCTCGACTTTTATTCTTTTGCCTGTTGGCAGATTTGCAAAGACTTTCAACCTGTGATTTGCCTCCGTAATGACTATATTTAGAGCATTCAGAGCCAAAAGTTAAATGGATAAGCAACAATGAACAAAGATTTCAATTGGGAAACGAAGAAAGACGGCGTTGATATGTACATTTGACAAGTGTGGGAAAATTCGGGAACGGTTCATCGATATGCGCTTAAAATCTAAACAGGACTTAACCGTAACATGAAGGATAACGGATTTTTTCAAGAAACTAATTTAACCACTACAATTTTGTCATTTTTTTAATTAAAATCTGAAGATGATTGGACATAACATAGTATCATAGATTTCAACAACCAAGAAATGATCTAATTTATATGATCATTTGATTGAGTCAATTGTATTAAATGTTATCAAATTATACGCATCAGTTGAATACATCTAGATTTATATCGATCAATGGTTGTCTTTTTGTATTCATATGCGAAAATTTTGAAACCAAATAGTCATAAAATTTTGCACAACTCAAATATAACATCTTATTCCAAAAAAGTCGTAAGCTGATGACTATGATAAAGGATAATAAAATATGCTCATATTCGTTGATACATAGTTTTCTCATTGATTAGCTGAATAATCTATAAATGCTAGCCTTTAAAAGGTGTATTGTTTTATGCCATTTGATGTAAATGTAGTATACTTTTATGATGGAATAATATCTATTGAATGGGTGATCCACTCGTAAAAATATGGTGATATTAATGAAAATGACACATCAAGTACTTTGAGTCCAATTAAATCATATCAAGTGGTGGTATTAGATAACTATGGGATTATCCAATCTGTATTTGTCATCTGAATCGATCCAAATTTAGTATTCATACATTTCTGATTTATATTAAGACATAGATCAAAATAAAAAGATCTTAAAAATCTATAGAAAGTAGAGAGATATTGAAGCAATGACAAATATATGTATATATATGGTAAGTATTGGGGATTTTTCGTCGATTCTTTGATCCTATGGTAGTGATGATGTACTTGTTGGTGATGGTGGTGTTGATGGACTTTTTTTTATTTGCATATATACGATTGGTCTTCATCCATTTTTAGAGCACTTTCTCCATGTTAACAACAGCACTGAGGGCAATGGAATCGGTCATTGTTTATCGGCGCATAGTTCGGTATCGTGACGACTTTTTTCACGTTTCGGCACACTCGGTCGGCGCATTTGTTAATAAACCTATAAAAAATAACATCTCATTTTACACGGAGCTCAACAATAGGGCTAACAATAACACGACGGAATAATGCGACGACCTGCTGAGGCGCAGTGGCGACGGTAGCTGGCGATTGTTGGGCGCGCGCCGGGGTTCGTATCCCGTGGACGTCCTTTCGAATGCCCGACTTCCCCTTCTGCAAGCCGGGCACATGTCAACAAGCTTCCCTCTGTGATGGCATAGCGCTTCGATGCCGACGCCGCGCCCATCATCATGGCAAACCACGTCGGAAGTGTCGTAACTCTGATCCACCACTGACTAACCAGATAAGGCGGACCCGATGAATGAAACCAGATATTGTCCAACTATTTTATAGTCTGCTGAAGACCCTCAATCAACTGGATCAACAAGATTTCACTATAATATCTTGAACGTGATAATTTTAACTGAAATATCATAAATTCGTTAAAAAAGATATTCAACAATCATTAATATAAAACCAAAGAAATAATTATCCCAAATTAAGCGACAATATCTACAAATCTACTGAAATATAATATTTCATTCAAGGTCAAATAAACGTCCTTGAACAGATGAAATATATGTATAAACTCCTTGCATGAGATCAAACTTGAAGCAATAGACAATTCATTATATAAGACGATAAGCTGATTAATAGAATTTTATTACAATCAGTTAGTATCGTTTATCTTTATTACATATTTTATAGCCAGACTTCCAACATGTTTGTAAATTTAAAGCCAGAAATAGCATGATTCTGCATCGTAAAGATAAACTATTGCAGATATCATATAATCTTCTTGAAAGTATTCTTCTCAACTAAATACTGATAATTTCTTCTGTTTTATAACTTCAATCAAAATATATTTTATCTTCTATGATTAACATGATAAAGACATAATAAGTATTAAATCAGGACCAAAATGAATAGATCTGAAAGAAAAGAAAGTCTTAAAAGCTTTAAAGTCACCAATAAATAAAGTTGTATACAATAAAATACAGCGATTGTTGTTTAATCGTTATAAAAGGCCGTGAAAAATGATTATTCTAAAGTTTTTCCAGTGGAAAAATTGTCGCATTCGAGAAAAGCTATTTTGATGAATTAAAAACTTTTTTGCAATTCAATCAATTTAGAAAGAAAATTTCATCCATGATGATCTTAATTTATTATGTTGCAAATGATGAATTTCACGACTTTTCTGTATCAGTCA
The DNA here is from genome assembly GCA_008973525.1 of Stenopsyche tienmushanensis. NCBI lineage: Eukaryota > Metazoa > Arthropoda > Insecta > Trichoptera > Stenopsychidae > Stenopsyche > Stenopsyche tienmushanensis. Next base: position 588,161 of record WACJ01000543.1, read on the forward strand.
ATTGCGTTATACAAGGGACGAATTTACAATCGATCGACTGTTGATGCAATCCTCCGATTCCATACTAAAAATAACAAAGCTTTTGAATTTCATATAATATGCTTGAAATGCTACTGGCTTAGTCATAATTTGGAATTTTACTGCAAATACGCACACGACTAATAAATATGGAATATAAATTTCCATATACATGCGATGGGCGGGCTATTTACCTCGAGTGCCTGATGGGCGGAGCGACTTTTCAAGGCACGCCTACCCGCGCCGAGAAGGCAAAAACAGGTTTTAATTCCCGGCCTTTATTAGCCTTTTTTCCCTACAAGACTATCTATCGCGATCAATGGGTATATTATAAGCTAATAAATTATGAGCTTTAATTTAATTGCTTTTATCCTCGACTTGGATCTTGCATTGTATAGTTTTTTATAAACATAATAAAATACAAATTTGTAGATAAGACTCGTAGAAGATGACGTAAATCCGTTATGCGTTGATAAGTATTTGAGCACGTCAATTTTTTAATACCGATTCCATATAAGAGTCGATATTCTTGTATGATGTTTATTGTTATTGAAATGATGATGGAGGGTTAAGTCAGCAGGAGATCAGAGAACTATAGCAATCCAAGCACCTGGCTATCATCAAATCCATCCATTCTTTCAAATAATAATTGCGATTTTAATAAATTGAAACGCTATAGTATTTTTAACAATATTTATCAAGTTAATTCTTGTTATTCTAAAGGATTGCATCAAATAAAACGTAAATTAAATGCTGATCATTGGATCGTAGATCATTTATGAATGAACAAAATCGACAAGAAAACCGACATAGGAAAATCATCATAAACTCGTTTCAGCTCACTGGCTAGAAAATCACAAAGCGATCTGAAACGAAAAGGGGAAGAAAAATATGTTCGAAGGGCCAACTCGAAGATAAAAGTCATTGTACAATGAAGAATATGAACATTTAAGGGTTAATTCCGCCTTCATTGCTCCCTGTGGGGTGCTAGGTGTTCTCAAGAGACAATGAGATCTTTTATTAAGTCAACCCTTTAAGTACGATCGTTCGAGTGTTCTCCAACCGGTGTTGAAAGTGCCATTAGGCACAAGCCGTTGTGTTAACTGCTTTCCGCTATACATCGACAAGCTGTTGTATCTGACATTCTGATGTTAATCTTTAATATGTAACTAATTTGAAAAATGCCATCGAGGATGTTAAAATAGATTTATTTAAAAAGTATATCAATCTCTCATGATCCAAACAGCTATTTAAGCTATAGATCTCAAATATATGACTCGGGAATTTTATGCACAATACTTGTTGAAGATATTTGTAATAATATATTGTACAATTTATGATTCTTAAATAATATGTTTTCAAAGTAGAAAATCATCTAAGGATGTTTTCTGTACATATTACCAAAAAAAAACTAATTATTTGAAAGCTTTCAATTTTGCAGATCGATTATTGATCAGTTGACGTATTATTGTCCATTTCTGTTTCTTTGGAATTAAAAGAAAATCTTCTACATACAAGAAGTTTTTCTACATCCAAACTGAAACACTTATGTAAAAGATTAATTAAAACAATGATAAAATACGAGCTAAAAAAATTACGCAATATACGCCAGATCAAGTGTTACTAATTTAAACGCCGATATTTGTGCGAATTTGATATATTTCAATGCCAAATGTTCAGGCGTTATTATGAAATATTTGCATTTTATAAATCCATTAAATTTATTACTCGATTTAGCTACTTATAGTCTGTCTGATGTTGATGATTCTATTGATGATGTCTCTATTTGGAATGCTCAAGGTCTGCGATCAAATTGTTTACATGCCCACGATATATACGTATTTTTAACAGCTTTCCATGCCATATTTGTTGATCAATTTTAGCACCGTGGGCTAAAACCATGTGCGAAGAACGATATTTTGTGATTCAAATCAAACCTGAGATCATTCTCTTAACTACTTGCTGCTTAAAATCATTGGTGGATTTATTTTTCAATGAAAAATGGCTAATTTATGGTATTGATAATCTTCAGAGTTTTGAATATTTTATTAATCTGAAGGATCTACACAGAATCTCAGTATCTTAGCCTTTGCTTATAAAAGTTAAAGTAACACATTCTTCAGTTTGACGCTTATATTAAAGCGAATTTAGCAATATTTGGACTGACAGACTCCAAAGATTTTATATATTTATATCGATAATAATTGTCGCAATTTCTAAATAGTTATAAATTATTGTCATTCTAAAATTGGAATGCAATAAGACTAATGGCAATGTTGACGTCAAAATTAAATCCTGGGTGCAGCCAATACAAATCATAAATAAAGTAGACCTTCCAGTTAGACGTCGATAAGACGTCGACTGCAGCTAGGACCTAATAGTCGCAGTTGTCGAAGCATTCGAGAGATTTAGGGTCATGAAACGTCGTTAGAGAGTAATGCCAGTAATAAGGCAGAGTGTTTTTGTAGTCGCAGTCGATGTATAAAATAACATTTGATCGGGCGATTAATCGCTGTTAAATGGGCGCTGCGGGATACGAACCCGTGCCGTTCGAGTGAAATGTGGCATACTCCTCGGCTAGACCACTGAGCCATTGTTTTGTCACATGGTTGACAGCGTAAAAACTCACGCTGTTCCCTCGGCCCAAATGGTACAACATCCCACCCGTTGGGAGCCAAACAGAACACCCTCTATATACTAATCATCGTCCGATGCGCCCGAATCAAATGCCATATTCAATTTGCGCAGCTTCCACAAAATGGCCGCTTAATCTGCTCATTGGGTTCGCATGCCCGGTTGCCTCATGTCAAATTGATTAAAACCATCGGGTTCACGAGAAAAAGACGGTCTATATCCAAGACTAATGCTTTCATAGTATACCAATCATTTTCATCAAGTCCTAAAGGTAGTTTTATAAAAGTACATCATATCTCCAAAATATATACATCGTTTACATTTATAAATTATTTTTGGAGGATCATTGAATAAGTCAATTGCTATAAAGTGCATGATAGTCGATCAATACATCAAATTGTTAAGCAAAATTTATGGTTGCTAATGTCTATGAAAGCTAAAACCATGTCCATGGGAGATAAAACATAAATCCATTACTACACTTCAGAGTAAAATCGGTAGTCAGCTAGGTGAATAGCAACCGGCGAAATCTGCCTAAAGCGACTGAAAATCCAAATGTCAGATAGCGAATATTATATGGCGTTATCGGTGTGTTCGACCGAATAAATTGCCAAAAATTACCCCAAATGAAGATGAAAAAAGGGTAAAGTGTAAAAAAATCCTACGAACTTATTGAGTGATGAGCAATTTGGACATCATCAACGCGACGTCGCATAAAACCCATGAACATGTTTATTTTCACAAATATAATAATTCTAGCTTAGTTTAGATGCATTAAATCTGCATTTCATGCACTTCTCCATTGTTTAATATCGTAATGTTAAGATGTTCATTTAAAAACGATAGCATATTTTGTACAGTTTGAAGGCGAGAATAAAGCGTACGTCAGTGTTATGTTTGTTTGTGTGCTATATAGCCGATTAATATTTAAAAATTGGTATATGGTTGGTCTAGTAAATGGAAAAACTTCCATGTTTTTGTAGCGTTCCCTTACTCTGCTTCCATAATAGAGCCAATCTCTCTGTCACGAATATCGCCGAAACACTAGAAAAATTCTTTGTGTTTGGATATTTAGATACGTCATAAAAACGCCGTCGGGGTCCTTATAGCGGAAAGTGTAGTCGTTATTGGGCGCCTTAACACCCCCCCGTCTCAGGATCCGACTAAGTGACTTTCCTTGTAAGTGCTCTTATAACACAGCCTCCGTTATTATCGGCCTTCTCTCGCATTTGAATGTATTCTTCGAGTACGATCGGCCTTCCGAAATATCGCGGATTAAAACACATGTTGAGGTATCTGCCGAAGAAATTCTTGCAGCTGAATCGTCCGCAGGATTTATTGTTCAGTATGCGTCGTAATAAGCTGTCTTGTATGGTGCCCGCTTCGAACATACGCCCATAAAAAATATGACTGCCTCGCGATGCATTCGGACGTAATTAACTGCATCTTGTAAAAATATCTTTTGTGCACAATTTTGAATAGGGCGTCTTGATATATCATTTCTGAGGCTTCTGGGAATGCTTAACTGTGGTTATGAAGCCTGAAAATCGGAATCGAATCGATTTCAGCCATACATTCTGGTCTGATCTATTTTACATTGCTTTAATTAAAATGCCTATTTTCTCCACAATTTGGAAAACCTTAGTTTGCGTATTAGCCGAAATCACGCATTTCATATTTATAGGACATTTCTACAGCATCATCTTCAATTGACTCTCTTCAAAACTAATTTTGTAGTATAAAATGTGGACATCGCGCATTCAAATATAAATATATAATTTTAACCCACTCATTATTTTCATTCAGGCTTATGCGTATTGACACATTAACTGCGGGAGCTATTCACGCAAAACTTCAACGTCGCGCGTAGAAATTTGTATATTCCCATAAAATGCCATAACTTTTAAAATAACCAACATATTTAAATATGTTTTTCAAAATAGCACTCACCAAGTATTCCGCCATCAGAACAGATATTGAAAAGTTTACACTGATTTTAAATTACATCTAATACTTACAAATATATATTTTACACAAAATTATTATCATGCATATTATTTAATATATCTTTTAATGTATGAAAATAAAAATATTTAAAAAAACCATTCTTCTGGTTTTATTATCATCTTGTTAGCACATAATTAATGGCGCAAAAATATTTATTTGGGTTAAGATCCCCGGGGACTGTTCCCAAGACACCAGTCTCGGGATATTTTATAGTTTTAGATTTTATTATAAAAGATTTGACGTGAAAATGAAATGTATATATTCAAAGAATGCGTTCTAAAACAGTAAAAAAGCTTACAATCAAAGAAACGTTTTCGAAAATTTGACATCGTTTTGGTCACTCTGTGTATTGGGATGTGCTCCATTTTATAAAAATATTTTCTATAAATTTTTCAAAAGCCAAATCTGCATTAAACTTCGTCTATAGTCCGGGCGATTTTCGCAAATAATTCATAAAACTCTACTTCTTTCGTAAAAGTGATATAATTATTAAACCAGCTAATAGATTGAAGCGAAATTTCAGTCATCCCTAGAAAAGAGTTTACTGCGTCGATTTATCTAAACTTAATATTGTTTTTCAATTTGTTAAAATGCAAAAAGTAATACTTTTCGATCTGAATTATATGTTCTTCATAAAAATTATATTTTACTACTTGAACGTATTCTGTGACGTATTTGTAAAATTGTTTTTTAATACAATTTGCAATATTTTGCCGACGGATGACATTTACATATATTTTATACGATTAAAATATTGACACATGTGTGTGTTATCATCCCTAGAAAGAAATTTAAATCTATATAAAGTTCGTACGTTATATTTTTCAAGCTAAAGTTAAGCATTAAAGCGGGCATGGATTTTAATGCTAGGTTTACATCACGCATAAACGAGAGCACGAACTGTAAAGAGTTAATTTACTTCACACAGTTAACGTGTTTAGTTATTTGATTTTTATATCATGGAATTGAATTGGTAACATTTAGTCTGTGGCATCCTGCATAAAGTTAGGTCGGTTTTTAAAACCACAAAATCTTCCAGGAATTTTCAACAATCGATTTAATCAATTTGCTTATATTTTTGAAACGTCTACTGGATAGTATTCAAAGTAATACGTTTGACGGACTGAATTTATGAACATCAATCGCAATGATTGTACTCCATTAATGTCCATTAGCACAATTACGTTTTCGACCTTTCAAAAACACATAAATTATCTTTGCACGGTTACTTCATGAAATTCTACTCCATCCTTTAGCAATTATGGACTGACCATAGCCCCGAATGATTTATTATGGACGTAATGACTTTATCGCTCTCGTGCGAACACGCTTTTTGTTCGCCTCTATAACGAAATTAAAGATATGAAAAATTTCACAAATCGCCTCATTGAATTTTCAAAATCAAACAGACTAATATCGGGCCCGATGGGGGCATCCCATTTTTTCGTGTGGGAACGGAAGTATCTCGCAGTGATGATAGCTAAAACAATACGCGCAATTTGTTTTAGGTACTCGGAAACGGAATGATGCCATTATTCACGGTCTAAATCAGATGTAAATAAAATTGCGTTTTTTACATCAAAGCCCATTTGTTCGCGGCGAATTATAAGCTTTTTAATCTAATCGGAGCCAGGATTAATGGTTGTAAAAAAAAAGTGCTTTTTTCCATGAACACGTTTATGAGAAAATCATAGACGATACGCGGGGGGCGTGATGATCTCCCCTTTATCTCCCTGATTTAATATTTCGTACATTAGGTACCTAGAGACACCGTTGGCCGATTATTTGTAGGCCATAACAGATACGGTTGGCCGATTAAAATAAATTTATAGCCCGACAACTTGTTTATGTGCGTGGATATAAAAATAAACGAATGGCGTTAACGTGTTATTTATTGGCCCAAACGTGCCGGCCACCAAAAACGTAAAACCAAAATTGAGCGCTACTCCTCGGACTGAAAAAACGTCAAGCTCGATAATTAATTCGAAAAAAATCAATGATTTCTATTTTCACGCTATTTAGAGTTGAATGATATATCATTGCGATGCGATGGAATTGTATGCGATTAGAAGTTGTTGAGCGTGGGAATGAAATCTGTACGAGATTAATTTTCTTCCATCTTGAGAAAAAATTGTCAATAAATAATGTCGTGATGTCCAGGAATTGGTGAAGTTAATTTATGGCGCGAATTCGAAATATTTACACTCATTCGAAGATATCGATATTTAAATAGAATCGATTATAAAGTTTAGCTTCCATGGAAAATTTTCATTCAATACCGACGGTGGTTGAATGGATTAATCCTATCCTTATTAAAGAGATTCGACTTCAAATCGAAATTGTGGAAGCATACTTCATCATACAACCCATCTGAAGTAATAATATTTCCGATTGATGGTCCAAATCCAAGCTTAACCTGATTTTCTGGATCGATTCTTTCCTACTTAAAATGTAAATTAAAATAATTCTATCCTAACTTAACCATATGTAGAAAGCATTGGTTTCAATTTTAGTTACATCGCAATACATTTAAAAGATTTATAACACAAAGCATCACTCAATAAGTTCATAGGATTTTTTTTTCCACTTAAGTGCCTCGCCTGTGAGGCGCTATTTTGTTGAACAAAATGATTTTTTAATGTCTAAAATTTTTTATATTAAGGAACACATATTGGTTAATCCCAAAATGTCTTCACATATTAATGGATCTTGGTATTTCCGTTATATTTTTAAATAAGTTCAACATTGATCCTCAGGGCTGTCCATTGAATGATATTTGCTACATAACTGTATATATTTTGGCATGCATTAATCAGAATGCCTTGTAAACAAACTGTTCTTATTAGTATTATTAGTAAATTGGGACAACCCTAAATACATAATTAATTTTAATAACATGTATCAGGTTAGTAAAATTAGTGAATTTAATTAGGAACTTTTGCCGCATCCTGCTTACTCCCCGGATATTTGCCCAGGTGATTTTCACTTATTGCCATACAATTTTTTTACTAGGGAAAAAAATTAAATTCTAAATAGGATGTAAAAAATGGATTTTCAAGTTTTTTTGCATCAAAACCAGTGTCTTTTTACACCAATGGAATTTAAAAGCTACCTGTAAGATGACGAGAAACTGTAGATAGTGGAGGAAAATATGAATAGATCAATTCATTGCGTTATGGCTATCCTGAACAAGAAATGTTCAAAGGTAGAGCTTGCAATTTACAAAATGGCTAAAATCCCTCCCAGTACCGGTTCAACAGTTATGCATTTGGATTAGAATGAAAATTCGTGATAAAATAATTTTCGGTAATTATCAGCAATATTTTACCGGTAAATTACTTGGGTTACTTTTTGAGTGATTTGCCGATAAACCGGTAATGCAAGCCCTACTCAAAAGCCGCAAATAATCCTACAGGACACAATGTGCTATATATGTATATGCTAGGATACACAAGTCATCTTTAGACAATAAAATATATAAGTGAAATAACTTTTTACGCAATTTCTAATATCTCTAAATTCGTTGACAGTTAAAAGGTTAGTATTTTTTCTTCATTTGAAGTCGTTTCTTCGCAATTTCGCCTTAAAAAATCCTACGAACTTATTGAGTTATTTATTATTTCGGATTGGTCCAGGTTTAATCTGATTTAAAAATTAAATACTGGAACGATTAATAAAGTCGGTCAGGGTCGTCTATGATTGACTGATTTGCAACATTCATTCAAATATCATTTAAGAATAATGATAGTTTCACCACTCAGTCATAGCTCATATTAACTTAATTCAAATATATGTTGTTTTTATTTAATTTTGACATTTAAAAAACTTTCAATGTGGGAATATTGATGTAGACAGTAATAAAATTGTTTAATTTTACTTCTTCTTAAATTATTCCTCATAACTATCAAATATGTAAATCCATTCACCTGTGTGAGATTTCCATGCTCTCGAATCCCTCGTGCAGAATGTCCATCGTGGCATGCGCTGTGTGAGTGCAGGGCAGGCTAATCAGATCTGAGAATTAAATCAAAAAATTGTGAATTCACGTTTGTTGAACTGTAGTTTCAAAAACGACGCATGGTAATTCCACGAAAACATCTTGTTCAAGTATGGATAAATGCTATTTTTATGTTTTCGTGGACCCCCGGTAATGATTCCGCGGCCCCCCAGGGGTTCGCGGACTCCAGTTTAAGAACCACTGTTCTAAACAATCGTTCAACCGTCATAAAATGTAGACTATAATTAACTGAAATCAGATTTACACTCAGCAATAAATAAAGATTATGGGACAAAACAATGCAAGCACCAATTTGCAAAAATAGCTAAAATCTATTCAAGTTGAACATTAAGACTTTAGGACTCAACTTTATTATACAAAACTATGTTAATCACAGGAAGGGCGACGAAATCTTCCGAAGAAATGAGCGAATATTGTGTGCTTATGCATTTTATTTTTATATGCTATGGCGAAAGCTGTTTTTAAATTACAAAATTAAAATACAAACAATATCAACAGTGTAAAGGTTTATTGATATACAAGCATTATACATGCTGCAAGTTCTTGAGAGAAAAAGAGATTTACATTAGATTAAAAATTCAGATATAATTGCAATGGAATTCAAACATAAAACTACTATTATCCTATATTATGATGATAAAAAACGAATCCAAATTGAACGAAACAGAGCATTGAATTATTATGAAGATATTTTTTTCTGAAATCATCAATCATTAGCCTTATATGGAAAAGTCAATTCATTTGAAGGCTTAAAAGTCCAAAAATAATAGATTTTATAGATCAATAGCAATATGAGTTGAAAGAGTATAATAACACCTTATAGTTTATAAATATAAATATTACTAGAATTTTGACATTATACTAAATAACTGCACTAATCACTTGTTTTGTAGAGAGTAACGCTTCATTGGATTATCGTTTAGCTCTGTTATATTAAAAATTCTTTACACTATATGTTTTATATCGAATGGTTAACACGGAAGTATCTATATATATTATAGAGTAATCATAAGATAACCAATCTTACCCATCTTCTAATGGTGCTCCTTGCATTTGATGTCGCGATCTGCAATACGAAATAAAATAAGTGCAAAGAGCTTCAGTGTCATAAGAACGAGTTTTAGTCCGAGTCGAGGGCAGTCTCATCTCCATAACCCCTTCGGCACGTCAATGGTCGCCGGTAACACGTCGAGGAGCCCCCATTAGCCTCGTAATGCATGCGCTCTTACCATGTGAAAATAATGAAATAGTAATAATACGACGCATTAATAAAGCATATTTACGACGTACAAATGATGCGCATACCTCTCCCCAACTTGTCGAGTGCTCCCGTGTTCGTGTTCCCGAGATACCGGCTTACTTGCTCGTAAATCAGCCAAAGCCTAACCAACCAGTAACCCAACATAACCGTATTACATCCTGCTGCCTGTTAATGGTGGATCTGATCAGCCCTAAGCCCTTTTACTAGTTGCATTCGCACACGTGATTACCGATCTCACAGCCATTTCTATGGGATAAATTAGCAAACTGCCCATCTAATGCACACATTCTAGATCAAACGTTTCATAGTGACAAGTGTACTTGTTAATTATACAAACGCCAATCGACGCAACATGAGCCTCTATAGTAATAATGCTGCATATCTTGTCATTTTATTGAAGCTAAATTTTTATATCCAGGTGTGTTTTCCAGAGAACAAATTTGAAATGACGAAACCTCACAGTTCAACTCTTCAATCTTGAATTACACCGCGTCCCATCAATTATAAATGAGGATATATCAAAGCATTAATCCTGTCTTATACGATTTGCCAATTATTCTTCGTTATCTGAGGATAATTCATGCAGCATCCAAATGTCAATAAGCTTCAGATATATAATACTTGCACTATGGAGCATGGCCATTTTTATTTATTTATTTTTTTGTTGAAGATCTGATTCTAAAATGATAAAAACTACGTTCAAATCATAATTTACTGATGAGGAACTATACCAAGTGAAGTTATAATGGGTTAATTCTTGGACTCTTATTATAAAGGCTCGGATTCATTCAAATTTAGCTAGATTTCCTGAATCTGAAAACTAAATTTGATAACAGATATGACACCTTAAAAAGAAGACGTAATAACAAAACCATCTCATAAACACCGCATTATACGAAGGCTGGATATATTTAATTGCTTGATAATATTCTAAAACATTAGAATGTCGTTTTTAAAGATCTCGAATGCAATTTCCAATATTTAATGCCAAAACTATGAAAATGTTTTTGCATATCGATATTCAATTTATCTTCTGGTGTCCTCGAAACAGTCAAATTGCTGATTGTCTTTTTTCATTGCAATTTCATACGCATTTACCGCAATAATGCCAGATGATCAGAATGATTCTGAAATGTATATTGATATACCCAAAATAGCCCAAAATGATCGCTATCAGAACAACATGATTATGCAATATTTCACAATCAATTCCTGTAGACTGTTTCCATGTCCATATTGCAAAAAAAGGCACCATTTGTGTCTCTCCCACGTGTATAATTTTTAACATTCAGAAAGTCGCGTGTCAAAAAGTTATCGAACTCGTTCTGAAATTCCATTTTTGTTGTGACATTTTAAGAAATTGACAGTAGATATACAATCCAACTGACAGCTTGTAAGTCAAGCTCTCATGAGTTATAAGAAGACCACTTTTTTAGTTTATTCCGATGAAACCGACTTTAAATGTATACGGTTTTAAAACATATTATATAGTTTTTATTTTAAAAAATATTAGACAGTGGAAAAGTCACTTTAAGTAAATATACCAGACCTAACGTATAGGTGGCGGTTACTGTTGTAAAAAAAATACTATGATAGAAAGTATCTAGAAGCTACGTTGCTTCCGTGATCGTACATATCATAAAAAATGCCGCAAAAGGCCCTAAAAGAGGACGGAGTGGCCATAAGGTATGTATGCTCAATCGGTCCGCTTTTTCGGACCGCTGATACGACAAATGAGCGGCTCGCGACTGGATGCCATACCTGAACATAACGATAACGAAGAAAAGAGAGATTAGACAACATAGTATATATTAAAAAAACTAACAATCAATCAGTGTTGGTTCATGTAAAGTATAATCGTTGAGTAAAATAATAACCATGTTCAACTCTCGACCGGGTCGGTATTCTGCGTTTTGCGCCCCAAGCCCAGTTGGGCCCGCCAATCTTAATTGTAACAGATTCAAAGTCGGTCTTCTTAAATCTATTTAAGATATTAAAAAATGCAATTTTACATAATATATTTGGGTTTTCACTGTTTTTCCGATTTATAAAAATACTTGCAACTTTGTGCTGCAAATTGAATTAAACGTGTAACAGGATCAATTCAAATCGTTGCCATGATCAAGAGATCAAGGCACACTCAGCCAATGGTCCAAATCCATAAATTGATTTGGAATAATTTAGTACTTAACCTTTTTTAGTCCCGATCCTTTTTTTGGTCCTTGTGTTATGGAAATTTGATTATCTCTCGAGATAAGGTCCTTTTTTATCTTATCTGCGGTCGCTATCTTCGCCGTATTTGAGTTTCGGCGTGTCCCTTTGCTTTAATAAGTAAATTCGATCTAAGAGCATGTGGTTGGGGGCCGCGGTGGGGGCAGTTTCGGCATTAGTCGGAACCCATTCTTCAAGCCGTATGTGTTCCGCGCATCAATTCAATGCACTGCGGGGTGCTGCTGTGACGTATATAAAATATTGTAGCCCATAACACAGACCAGCGATCTTTAACCTTTTTCTAAAGTCGTCGATCTTGAATCCATATAGCCTTTAGAACATCAATTTCGAACAAAATTAAAACGATGCATACTACGAAATGTCTCATTTTATGCTAAAAAAGCAACATATCATATTAATGCTGATGTGGCAAGAAAATACGAAAAAAGCTCTAAAGGACATTCATTAAAAATATTTAGTTAATATTTCACACTAGCAAAAAATAATATCAATATAACTCACATTTTTAATATAATGTCTTTGGTTTCACTTCAACAGCTCTCTGACCAACGGTCGTTTACCCCTGCTCTGCTTCACAATACACATATAAGATATAGCAGAGAAAAAAGTGTGTACAGAAACACAGGCTGTTATGGATGTACAAGAATATGCTTTTTATAAGGTGTACACCCTTATGGCAATTTACTGGAAACAGCCTCCTCGATACGAGTGATATACTGAATTTTTATTCATCCACCGTAATTATGAGAACCAAAACATACTGATATATGGCAATATTAATCATCGAAGAAACATCACGGACACTGAATAAAATGCATTTTGATTACCATTTAATTTTTTTGACATTTAACAACTAGCCATCGAGCGCCATTTAATTTTATCTTAATAAAATAATGCTAAAAATAATCATAATTTGGAATAAATACATTACAACTAATAAATATATCCTGAAAAATAAATTAAAATGGGTTCGAACAATGGGTTGCGATCAAAATATTTTTCATTAATTATTCGAACATTGTGCACAAAAATTAAATTAAATCAGCGTCGACATGCATTTTTTATCAACGTTCAGTACAAATATTCGAATATTTATTTAATTAAATAGCTACATCTATGATTAGCTGCGAGAATTAAATTAAGCAAAAAAACTATTTAGGTGATAATTTATATACAATTTTTTCCTAGATGTCGCTTAATTTTAAATATTTAAATTCAAAACAGTTGAGAGTTTACATGGCGATGACTATAAATGATATTTATCACGCGGAAATATTATTAATACGCGATATAAAATGCGTATAAATTCAAATAATATAAAATAATAATTTAATTCGCTTCGATCGATACTTTGAAGCGGGTTACCATACGTCAAAAATGAAAGCAGTGTATTAACAGCCGATTAGACGGCTATTACAATAAAAAATGCATATTTTTAATTCGATCAAAATAAATTTTAAAAAGATGTATTTTGCAATTGAAATGTGTTGAAATAAATATTAAAACTGAAATACAAACAAACGATATGATTCATTATGAATATATGGGGATTTCCCTATTAACTTTTATAGCGGATGTGACACCTTAACAAGAAAAATAATCAAATGACAATGCATTAATATTGCTTTTTATTTTTATTTGATCAAACTGTAAAAAATGCATTAATTTTGTATTCTAAATATAACTTGTCGCTAAATTTATATGAAAACAAATTTTCATTTAAATTTAAAATTCCGTCGCTTTTTATTTTACTTTTGTTTTAATTTATTCATAAATTTACTAATGACACCGTGTAAATACATATACTTGGGTCTGTTTTTATGCGATTGATATATTTTACACATATAAAAATTCGCATAAAAAAGACTTGAATCACATAGAAAACTAAAGGATAGGTTCCATTATTTTTAAAAACCGCATAACTTCAAATCAATATGATAATGTATTAAAAAAATGCATTAAAAAAATCTTGCGACGATTTAACTATAATTTTTTTACACAGTTCTACATATAACATTAAACCAATAATATCATCGTTATTTAAAATAATATTCTCGAGCAATTCATCGATATGATTTTAAGGAAACGTATTAAAGCCTTCTCTACCAAGTTGATTTGCCAAAGTAATGATTTCAGCTAACAATGTCGAAGTTTTTATTATTTCGCCATCTGTAACACATTCGGACCAAACTGCTTTACAAAAAGAATTTAAAATGTATGGAGTGATAGTTTAATATGCGCATTCACATAAAAAAAGCTTTGTGCTCTGAAAAATGAGAAATAGGTTCCATTAGTTTTGAAAATCGCATAAATTCAAAATAGAATGAAGTGTATTTTTTTTGTTTGAGTTGTTAAATTTTGTCAACATGATTAATATATTTTATAAATGCTTATAATAAATAAATCTGTACAATGATGATGATCATGATATTGTTAACTTAAAATATACATTATGTATTAAAAATAAATAAAATTATATAGATATTGATGTGTTATTAAATTTATTTTATTTATCGAGTTATAAAAAAGAGATAAATGATTTGTTTCGGTGGTTTCCATCAATTTGGAACGAAATTAATATGGTCGCCACTGGCGAAAAGCGCGTGAATTCGCGTGTGGAGTATCGGCGTCGGTAAAAACGAGCGCTGCTGCAGTAGCGGCGCGGCAGTGGCCCGAGCCTCGTGAGCGTCTTTCGGCAGCGACAGCAGCACCTCGGCAGCATCAGCGGCGATACCGCAACACGCAACCCGCGCACCTCGCATTGAATCCCGGCGCTGAAGTAATATGAGTAATGATACCAACCAAAATGGATCAGGTCTAGAGCAGCAAGTGAGTACCGCCGTGCCGCCCTACCGCCCTTTGTCTCGCGCGACCTCGCATCCATTCCGGGGAGCGCTTTGAGCGGCTCCGGATCGTGTCGAAGGCTTCCCCCCGCGCCTTATGTCGTCGCTCCGCCATCCCCCTGCCCCTCCCCCTCGTCCCGCGCACGCCCAACACGCGGTCCACTCTGACCATAACCCCACGAGAGACGCATCCGATTCGGAGTCTCACTGGGGATCTCTCTTTTTTTTTTTTAAATAAAAAAACGTCACTTCCGGCAGCGAGGGCAACCATCGCCGATCGCGCTACAAGCTGATGTTGACTCATCCAGTCGCTTCGATTGTGAAATGCTTCGGCGCTCTAGAGGTTATTATTTCGATGGCCTCGTCGGTTTCGGACGCCGCATCCGCCTGCCGTCTATTTATCGTTATATAAATTTTCACTCGAGGGGCTTCCCGCGCCGTAAGCTGGCATTCGGATTTGTTCAAATCAAAATTTTTCAAAAAAATGTCAATCTCACTTCAGAATGTGTCATTCCTGTCGTCCAGATCGTCCATATAAAAAAATACTTATTCCCCAAAAAAAAATTTTTTTATTCAAACAATCAAATCCTAAAATCACACGAATGCGCTTTTTAAATACGTACGATGACATTAAATTCAGCGCGCTAAAAACATGCATTCAGTGAATGCACCGTAACGTTTTGGAGACATAATTATATGAACGCTTAAACGACATGTCAGCATTTTTCGAACGCACGCCGAATGTTATCCGAGCTAGACTTTATAGCGCGTCTTCGATGCATCGTGAACGCGTTATAAAATCGAACCGTGATACGCTTCAATTAAACGCGCCATTTCTTAAATTCCATACCATCCATTGTCACAATGGAATGCCACTCGATTATATTATTTATACGATTATATCCTCGGAAGTATAAATGCGTTTATAAATCGCATCCAGCGATAGCGCACAATTGTGTTCACATAGCTCGGTAAATAACGCACATAAACAACTTCAATCTTCAGAGCAGACCTCAAACATCGAGCATTCATCTAGAATGTTCTTAAATTCGCTATAGATCTACAATTTTTATTTAATCGATACATCCGTAATATATTGTGATTTTTATCTCTAATATAATTGTAATGAATTATCATATCAATTATGTTTCAGATGACTCATGCATCTTTCGGTAAACGCGCTACTGGTCACCACTGCAGATTTTTATCTATTTCTATATGACTCGATTAATGCGAACGTTCTGATAAGGAAATTTTTTAACGGCCTCGGATGCGAGTTCTTTTTAAATTCGCCGTCGCGTTATATCGGGTATAACGAGCATTGTTTCGCTTTCAGCTTGCTACTCTGGACTTGCAGCCGCAGCAGCAACCAAGTGGTGGTCGCTATATTCCACCACATCTGCGCGGCAGGCCGCAGACTTCGTCTTCTTCTTTCCAAGGTAAAACGCAATTTTCTATCGGCCGTATTTTTATCCCCGTGTTTTTGGAATAAGCCTAAGAGTAAATCAACATTATGTATTCATAATGCATTACTTACGAATTTTATTTGTCAGCTTATAGCTTATAGAGGATTTTATCATTTACACATTAAAATAAACAAATCAAAGATCTGACCGAGTAGAACTTATTGAATCGTTCTTATCTCTTGTAATATGGAAATCCACAATGGCTGATTTGAACAAACCGTCTATTGCTACTAGACTGGCTTCTTTGAACTACATACTTGAAGCATGCTTGTTTTATTATTAGAATAACATGTATAAATATTCTACTTCAACTAACATCACAAATTTCTACTAAATTGTGCTATATTTAATTAACCAGGTAGAAATCGTATGTATTGTCTTTTTATGTTATGTAACAAAAGATATTCAAGTTGGGTTTATATATAGAACTAACGTTTTTCAAGATATTTGGCAATGTGCTCTTTTCGTTTCGAATTGTTTGGTACAGTTTAAATGAAACAAGGATTCACGCCGTTTATATTGTATACGTTTAATGGACGCTAAATAAGCAATAATGCATAAATGGATTTATATATAAGAATGCCCCAATTTTTGCTGTTAATTGTGACAAGAATACAAACTAACCGCTGTAAATAGTAGCATATGAAATAAACTATCATCGCTAGCTTTGTAAAATCCTCTATTTTCATCTTTATTATTTATTCTTTTGACGTCTTTAATTAAAGTCCTAATTGAAATGCAATTGTAAATTTTATTATCCAGTTCTCAGTTAAATTTATGGAATGATGTATGATTAAAGTTAAACAGTAACTCTATGTCAGTGATGACAAATCATTTTAAGAGATGAGTCACTAATTCAATGGGGACACTTGGAAAAGAGGAAATCCTCCCCGAAACCATTAATTCGGATGTCTTGGACAATTTATATTTTCAAATGGGTTTTCGTGTCTTTCAAGGATCGATATTATCGCTTGTACTGCACAGTACTTGGAGCTACAGGGTCTTTCTATAAGGACACTCCATTTTTAAATGTAAATAAAATGTCACATAAATCTACTTGAATTTACTGGGTGGCGTTCGTTATGATGACTTTCGAGTATTCACCTCTAGTGGTTTTTGCCCCAAAACTGGAACAGAACGCTTTAAAGGCGTTGAATGCTCCGGGATGGGTTACCAAGTCTATGTCCGACAGGCCCCTCACAAGACCCGTGAACATGATTCAGAAACATCTCCCACTCAACCCCCATGCCCGCACACGTCCACAGAATGTGATCTGCGTCCATGCACGGGTTCCCCACAAGAACAATCCAACCATTTGCTAGGCCCAGTCCCATCCCTCCCTGTTAAAAACTGGGAAATCCAGAGAGTTGGATTTACCCAACGCAAACTTCTGCGTTCAACAGAATTGAAGAACTGAAACAGAAAGCGCCCCTTGGTCAAAACCAACCATATATGCTGCCATTCGCAAATCACTGCATTTCTGGTCCATCTTTTGAGTTCGTTACTGTCCAACAATTGAGCTTTCTATGATCTTCATGTTCACGAAAACCCCCTCATGAGGCTAATTTACATTGGTGGCTCGCACCAAATGAGGTCGCGAATGAGACTGGATTCACCCATAAAATTTATATATTTATCTATTTTAATTATTTATTAAAACCTAGCTAATATCTCCCCCGCGCTCGGAGTCCAAGTGGCCACTCGAAGTTGAGAATGAGCGTGTCCTTGCAGACATGGATATTAAATTCAGGTTTTGCACCTTGCTGTGCACTTTTGTTGAGCAGGCTAGCATGGTCCCGATTAGCAGGATCAACAAACAGCTCTGGGCTGTGGAGGGTCCCCATGTCCAACAATTGAGCCTCTTCGGGATTGAGAGTAACACCCAAATAACGCCATAATAATATGCACCCAAGTCTGTGCCCACTCAGTCCCCAATCGGCCCCGGCTAGTCTTTTCATTTTATTAAAAGCTTTAGCTTCACTCCGGAAGGGAATCGATGCTTCTCCTAGCTTGATGCAAGGATATCTCTTCCTGAGGTTGCATTTCAACATGAGTCCGGTTGATTGCCCTGGCACAAAGGTGAGTTTATTATAATGGAAGAAAGCACTAAATCACACAGTCTTAGTGGCCATTTCATGTTGCTGCCATGCGAGATAACCAAGCCCTCAAATGTGCAGAACGCCATCCATTTGAAGGACGTATCATTGGTAACCATATCATCCAGTTTAGGCCACAAGAAGTTGCTTATCATCAATTTGTAGTGCTTGCCGTTGACGGCTATGTTTAATAACCAATTTCGTTTTGGAGAAAGTACTGGCTGATAATTCCACTAGACCACAATCCGCACCAAGCAGCGATTTTCTCAGGATGCATTTCATGTTCGTATGAGTTGGATTTTATACGGGTGTATACCCAAGTCCTGATGCAAAATTTCACATGTCCTTGTGAACAGCGAGAAATTGAGTGCCTCGGGTTTTCCGGGTGGGTATTCCTCCATGATGCCCACCCATAAAATCACAGTGGGAGGGGGGAACCAACCCTACGTCTGTTGGCAACAGTTGAACCCTTGAGGTAATGATGTGAAGCAGAAGTTCGCAAAAGCAGCCTCATCAGGTTTCTCATCAAATGCAGCTGGGGTAGCTCGGCTAACATGAGTTGGGTAAATAGGTCACCCTATGTCGCGTACCCGTAAAGAGGTATGCGGAACTGCTGATATCAGAAGTTGGTGGAGTTTGTGTCAAAGGCACACCGCTCTCCTCAACAGCCTAGTGCATACGGAGGGGAAATGGTTTTAGGCTGCTTGAACGGCGACTCATCTCCATGGCTAGGTACTATAAATGACTCATGGTGACAATGAACCCGCGGTAATATTCCCTTGAACTTAGCAGAACCTCTTCCTTTCTCCTACACACCTTTGGGTGCATATTGTCTGAAGCTGGTCTTCCTGCAAAAACACACACAGCAGTAATATTTACAACAGACCTTGTGTTTCAGTGGCGTATGGGTATTGGCTTGTTTGACAGATGTTGCTTTAACAACACGGTCGCAATAGCTTAACAAATTTCGAGCGTCCTTATTGAAAAACCCCGTAGATCGCCAACGCTGTTCTATGTCTATGCTTATGCTATGTCTGCGTATATTATTTTCTGTTTCTAATCTTCACAATTCCGATTCATTTCATTCAGTTGAAACTCCTTTGTTTCTGTTTAAATTTTTTCTTTTGGTTCTTATTCTAAATTATGATTTTTTTAAATCTTTAACGCACACCAAAGATGTAAAATACTGCAAACGCCTTCATTTATTTTGATTGCAGTCTTAACTCTTCATAAATCGATATATGCCATTTTATCGGGATATTTATGTATGTAAACTTACAAAAGATGTACCTTTTAATAATCAAAATTGAATTGAAGCTTTTATTTGGATTTAAAAAAATGAATACTATTTAAACACACATTTTTCCAGGGGACGTAACTTTCTAAGTCCTTAGTAAAGCCGCTAATGTTGTCATCGGTCATCATAGTATTAACATCAAACAAATCCCGAATAATGGTCAATTTTCTTTATTAAATATTTAATCTTTTGAGATAAGATTTTAAAAAAATCTTGTACGTTCTGTATAAAGATTGTTTTAATAAATCTTTAATTCGACAATAAATATGCATTAAAAATTAATCTAAATCAGTTATCTTTATTATACGTGGACTATTTGCCATAATGCTCCTATTTTTAAATCTGTTATAAAAACAACCCGGTTTTGAAGAATATTTTTTGCATACTTTGAATTTAACTTTTGTTTAATTATGTTCAGATTATATCAATTTTTTTTTGTTTTGTGAATATGTAATCTGAAGGAGCAGGATCTGAAGATTATGGCAAGTGATAATTTTATGTTCAGTAGTTTATTGCAATCTACAGGGTCTGCTAGAGCAAGTGTGACTAACGTCTTTCCAACTCATTGTTAATATGGTATACTGTACTGTGACCGCGACGTTCAATGGTACTGATAGCATTGTGAAAATAATGATAACACGAAATGAACTCTGCGGCGACTTATTTAGATCTAGTTCTGAAGGTGAAGACCTAAATTGAATGCAACTCCCGATAGAGTGCAATTGTTACGTAAAACGTGCAAGAATTCATGGACGAGAAAAATAAAATGCAATATGAAAGAGCAATTGCATATAAATGGGACATTTTCAGACGATGTTTTATTAGATGTGAAGATATTCACAATCCACTCAGTTTAGTTGAAAGGGAAGTCCACCAATACGCAGTAAATAAAAATGGCATCCAGTTGGAGTTTTAATATGGGCTAATGTGACCTCAGAAGTTCACTTCTTGCGCGTTTTTCAGTACTAGTGCATAAAGAATCCACAAACATTCGGCATAAAGAATTTAAATGCAGATATTCTAATAAAACGCAGCTCTAGTTTAAGAAATCAATGGTGGCTATATCTAATAATAAGCTCGAAATGGTAATACATGGTCTGGCAGACCCTATTATATATGTGAGTTTTATGCTGGAAATATAATTTACATCTTTGTATTCCCGTCAATACTTGCGCTATTTCGATATCCGTTAACCGCCTCATCATAATATAATATGATTGAGAGACTTTTATAGATTCCAGATAAATTTGAGGAACCTTATTTTAGAAAATGATAATTCTTGTCACAATATTGGGTCAAATAATATTTAACGTATAAGGTAAGTCAATATTTAGCACCCCGTGCTTGTTTGGAATAGACAAATAAGCATATTATAAAAATGGCATGGTTATGCATAAATAACTATCACTGAAAATTATGATTAAATTAGATAATTTTGAATAAACGCAGGTATCAAATTTAAAAAAAAAACCATTTCATGCAAATCTGGCGTTCATTGTACTTTGGACATTTTTTTGCAAATTTTATTCAAACTTATTAAACGAATCCAAAAAGAATTTGAGTTCAACTGAAATTGTAAGAGACGCATTGTTCTTTATTTAGCTGTATCACATTCTCAAAAGCAATGAGTGCACAGTTAGAACTTCCCAATCATTAAAATATCATAGGAAAGGTTTGATGCTTGTGCTACAAGCAAAAATGCGCTTGTAAATGGATAACTTCTAACATAACTGCTTTTATAAACATCTTTACAGATCGTAATAAATTTAATTTTTCTTCTTTCATCCAATTGAATGTAATATAATGCCCATAATCAATGAGCTTTCACGTTTGAATATAAATTTCGCTTTGAATTAAAATGTGAAACAAAGCGCCTTGACTTTGCTTTCGATCGTCTATTAATGGAGAAAGCCCTAATAAATTCATTAAGTAAATTCTCTACGTATTATTAACCCTTCTGTGCTGATTAGGGATTATAAGGCATTACAATGTTGTTTTTTTTATAATTATAATTTAATTTTGCTTCAATTTTTCTTTTTGTGAAAGGAACTTTTTTGTTTATCATGAAAAATAAAAGATGGATGAAGAAAAAAGTGCGACAATTGTTTATCAATTATGTTTTTAAAACCAGTAACACTCATTTATAAATAAGAGGAATGTGCTCACAAATAACTATCATTTTAACTAAACTAAGTCACGACAGCCATTTTATGTGTTATTAAAACGCCATTTTTCATTCGTCCAGTGCAAACTGCAATGGGAAACGAATGAAACGAAATCACACGTATCTGAAGATCAATCTAAAGTTGAAGCTCATATTAAGATATATTTGCTATGCTGCATTTCAATGACGCGTTATTATGTATTTATACGAACAGAGCTAATTGCCTGATTTGCTAAAATTTTTGCTAAAATCAAAAATAATAAATAAGACGCGAATTGAACTAACATTATCTATTATCTGTTAGATTATAACAATAATTTCATTAAGGGGTTAATTTTATTGTTTAAAAACATTTTCTTAGTAATTTTTATACATATATTTAATATGTTTAAACAGATTTTATTTGAATTGCTTTCTTGCAACACCCGTAAGAGAGTATTAAAAAACTCAGTAAACAGTTTTTAGACTGTCCATTCTATATTCAGGAGCGGAAGACAGGGGACGTTCATTTGATCGTGATTCCGACTATCGCGGTGGCAGTGGCTACGGAAGCTCTCGTGGCCCTAGTGCTGGTTACAGTGCAGGCGGTGGTCGCTTCAGAGATAGCAGACGTGAGGATCGTGACCCACATGAGGATCGCGATTTTGGGTCCTTTTACACTAACAGACGTGATCGTGATAGAGGCAAGACAATGTTCATTCAATGTCTTTAATTCTTAAGTATTTTTGTGACGTTTGGGCTTTGAAGAGTGTCAGTTTGTTTAACAAGTTAAATAGTCTGTACATATAACCTTATTTTTATATGATGGTATTGGTTTTGAATTTTTTTTGTTGATGGTTTTTAATTTTATTTGAAAGTCATATTTGAGCATTCTGATAAAAATCGATTCTTGTTTCAACGCGTTGAAATGATGTGCATTGTTTTAAGTTGCGTGGCGTTTGGAAGTCGGTTTTTGATGGCGATTTTATAAATCACAGGTCGTGATTTTCCAAACGGTGAAGATTTCGGTGGAGGCGGTGACGGCGGCAGTCGCGGCGGCGGCGGCGGAGGGTATGGGGGTGGTAGAGATTATGGCCGAGAACAAGGCCCGCCGCCGACAACAAACGACCGCTGGGCAAGAAACGACGAGCCCCCACAGCGTGCCAGGTGGGATGACCGTCGGGACGACCGGCGAGACGATCGGCGAGATGATCGTCGAGGGGGCTTCGGCTCATCTAGAGGGAATGACTGGAGTGTCATGTTGCCAAGAGATGAAAGAGTCGAGAGTGAACTTTTTGGCACTGGCAATACAGGCATTAATTTTTCTAAATATGAAGACATACCAGTGGAGGCAACTGGCGAAGGAGTGCCGGATCATATATCCACAGTGAGCATTTCTTTATAAAATAATTCAAATTATTGTTAATACAAGTATTAATTTTGTACAATTTTATTACAGTTTGACGAAGTCAACCTCACTGAGATAATACGGCATAATATTGCATTAACTCGTTACGATAAACCTACTCCAGTGCAGAAATATGCAATCCCAATCATTTTATCAGGACGTGATATGATGGCTTGTGCCCAGACTGGTTCTGGCAAGACTGCAGCTTTTCTGCTCCCCATTCTCAATCAACTTTATGAGCGAGGACCTGATCCTAATATGTAAGCGTGAATTTAAATAGCATTTTATTTAATAATTTGCATCATATTGCCGTGTATATTATATTATAAATTTTTATTCCAGACCTAATAATAGACGCAAACAGTATCCTTTAGCTCTGGTTCTCGCACCTACTCGTGAGCTGGCAACTCAAATTTATGATGAAGCTAGAAAATTTGCATATCGTTCGACACTCCGACCTCTCGTAGTGTAAGTCACTATTGTTTGTATATTAGATTATTATGTATTTAACAGATTACAATGGGCTTTATTGAAAATTCATTTCGCATATGATGTGAATATTTATTTTTTGCTGTGCAGATACGGTGGATCAAATGTGCAAGATCAACTTCGTGATCTCGAGAGAGGCTGCCATCTACTGGTGGCCACCGCCGGTCGTTTAAATGATATGATGGAAAGAGGTCGCGTTTGTTTAGATCGGTGTCGTCATCTCGTTTTAGATGAGGCCGATCGGATGTTGGACATGGGTTTCGAAGTGCAGATCAGACAAATTGTCAAATCTATGCTTCCCAAAGGGCAACGGCAAACTCTTATGTTTTCGGCCACTTTCCCTAAACAAATTCAGGTATTTTTATAAACATTAAGTATTCAATGAGTATGAATGGAAAACCTTGGAAATTCCGTTAATAATTTGTTATTTCAGAACTTGGCTCAAGACTTTTTGGAAAATTATATTTTCCTCGCTGTGGGTCGTGTGGGTTCAACTTCTGAGAACATCACCCAACGCGTAGTTTGGGTCGATGACGGCGATAAACGATCATATTTGTTGGATTTACTTAGCATGGTCGCTAAGCAATACGACACAGCTACCGAAGAAAGTCTAACTCTAGTCTTTGTTGAAACTAAGAGAGGTATTTGTAGTTGAATTTATCTTTTAATTGGATTAAAATATCGCAACGATATTAAATGCATTGTTAAATCGTTTCCCAGGAGCTGACATGCTCGAAGATTATTTGTTCAGTAACAAGTTCCCCGTGACTTCGATTCACGGTGATCGTACACAGCGTGAACGAGAAGACGCTTTACGCAGTTTCCGTTCCGGAAAAACACCTGTCTTAGTCGCTACGTCTGTAGCGGCCAGAGGTAACGTATTCAAAACCGTAAAATTAACGCGTTGCATTAAAAATTGATTGTTGTTTAAAATACATTTTTGTTGCGTAGGTTTGGATATTCCTCACGTGAGACACGTTATCAATTTTGACTTGCCATCGGATGTTGAAGAATACGTTCATCGTATTGGCAGAACAGGCCGTATGGGTAACCTCGGATTGGCCACCAGTTTCTTCAACGATAATAATCGCAATCTCGCTCGCGATTTAGTCGATCTGTTGGAAGAAGCTAAGCAAGAAGTCCCTGGGTATTTATATCATGTTGGATATAAATTTGTATTTATTTGTTTGTTCAATTAAACTAACGTATTTTTCTTAAGGTGGATACGCGGCGTTGCTAGCGATGGACGCAGCGGTGGAGGTGGACGACGAGCAGGAGGCGGAGGCAGATCAGGCGGTGGTGGCAGCCGATTCGGTGCTCGTGATTACCGTACTCAGCCTTCAAGCAACCGTTCTGGTCCACGTGGACTTTCCAGTGGTGGTTCATTAGGAGGTGATGATAATATTTTTATTGTTGTGTTTAATATCCTCCTTTAAATCTTGTACTTTTCTAAAATAAAATATGTGTATTTATATAGGTTTCTATGGAGACTCCTACGGAGGCAGTTACGGTGGAGGTGGCTTCGTATCCGGAAGTGGAAATGCAGGTGGTTCGACCAAGGACTGGTGGGCAGGAGAGGAGTAGATACACTTTCTTTTTGTAAAGTACTGCCCTGCGTCTATATTCCCATTTCTTACCTAGAATTTGTTTCCATTACGTTTTAAAAGTCCTTTTTAAAACTTTAAAAATATGATTTTAACATTATTCGGTATTATATCGGTAATAAATTTTCCTAATCTTTAAACCATTGCTTTAATTTTGCTTGACAACGACACCCGTTACATTTGAGTTAATCTACTCTGTTCGAATGTGATACAAGAAGAGAATAAAACCGATGTTCATTTTAATGCTTTGATAGTTGAATGAACGTATTCTTTACTATGATCAAACTCTAATCCTTAGTAACCCAACTTATTCTTCCAGCGGGGCAGTTCTATATATGCATTTCTAAGTAAAATGCTACCATGTATACATTAATTAGAATGTCAAATGTGAACCGTGTCGTATCATATTAACACTCGTTTTTAGATTAATGCGCGTTGACATTTGGCACATAACAATATATTTCAGATGTCGTAGATATTAAATCAGTTTTCTTTCTCATTCAGTACATGTATGTTTTAATAAGGCATATCTGCTAATTGTGTAACATTAGAAACTACAAGAAATAACAATATTAAACATATACATTAAATATAATTGATTGTTCAGATGATCCTTAGGATGATTAAAAATACATACTTTGTTTTTATAAATGCAATATTTAAAATATCGATTTTTTGCACTTTGCTTCGAACAGTATACATCAAACTTTTATTTTGCATTTTACGAACTTGTTTTTTTAAAATGTTTTGGTTTCTATTTTCACTACGTTCGAAATTGATTTAAAATTTTAATCTTTGCCGATTTTTTTTGTATTGGTTCTCTGATGTATACGTAAACTTTTATTCACATGTTTTTGGTGTAATTAATAGACAGGGAATAAGAAATGACGATGCGCGTCATTCGACTAATTTAATTATGGAGAAATTTTGCTATCCCAAATTACGAGTGAAATGCAACACTCAGATATACCGTTTAAAAATGAAATGTTTTTATGTCCGTATTTGAAAATTTTCACACAAGTCACTTTTGAATGACAACTTAAAAAATAACGATAAAATTCTTTATTATTTTAGTTATATCGTCGGTAAAAAAATGTGGTATAATATCTCTTACATATTGTGGCATCGAATAATTTGTCTCGTTGATGTTTTCTTTTTGAAGCGATCGTTGTCGCTAAGCTCAGTAGCTGACTACTTTTAAATGTGTAGTTGCGTGTTGCATCTGTCATTAATACATTTCGGTAATAATTATGTAGTTATTACTAGATATTGAATATTTGTGATATGCCAATGTGATGATTATGCTGGCGACGATTTGACTCTGAATTTGAAAAGCGAGAACTGTCACAAATATTTTTACTAAGGAGTATATCATGTGGTTGCAGTTACAGCCTTTGTACGAAACGTTTGATTATATATCTCATAAGGGGGATTGATGGAGCTCCCTCGATTAACTTGTATCGATTTATTGCGCGATATAAGTGCGCGATAATTTTAATACTTCCCGTCTGTATTTTGTAGGGCTACGGTCGACGACCGTCGGCGCTAAAATGCAAAATTGACGTTGCGGAAGTATAATGATTTGACAAAACTATACACTAATATTGACAAATTTCTAAATATATGACTCTTTTTCATCTTAATAATATATGTGCCAATACGCATTGTAAAATGCATATATTCGTTTAAGAACGATCTTCAGATCTGTCGGAATAGATATTAAGATGGGCGAGACGATTTTTTTTTAAATACTTGTGCAAATCTGCATATTTGCAAAGTATAAATCCAGCGACGACGAAATACATATTTATATATGTTTGAAGTGTATATAAATATTATTACACCGAGGAATGTCAATAAAAAGCATTGTCCCCTCGGAAGAGCGAACGCGCTCGGACTGCTCCGTTTAGCGGTCACTTTATTATGAAGATTCAAATAATATTCATTTATAGGATGTAAATCGATAATTTAATTTTTAGATTTTTTTTTCTATATTATCATTTTTTTTTAAGTATATATATCATATACGCGCGCGTAACACTTTTTTTTTATGTTCTTTATAAAAATCGACTGTGATATGAAATAATGATCTTAAGATATGTTATTGTTAGTAAGTTAAACTGTAATAATGATAATATATCTTTAAGTTCGGGGGGTTTATAGGAAAGGGGGCAACGCTGCATATCTAATTTTAAAAACACGATAAGTATGAGATGGGTCAATTTGTTCCTGAAAGTTAAATGGGACCCAATTTGTGAATAGATTTTGTAACCTCGATATGCAAAAAAAAGGGTAACGTTTGCGTTATCTGTCGTCGGTCTATTATCATTTTGGCTCTAATCGTTTGAATTATTCTTTATGATCTGGTTCAAATTAGTTCAAATATATATTTTAATGTAAATGATAGCAATATTTATATTTTATAATTAAGCCAAAGTGGTAATCGATTTCCGATTTAGCATTATTCCCTTAGGACCAAATTATGACGGAACAGAGCATCTGCATAATTTTGTGTGTTTAATGGAAATTTTAACTTGATGTAACTGAACGGGTAACAATTACACTTTTTAATTCGATAAAATAAATTTGATGCCAAAGTTATTTTGAGACACAGTATTCAACAGATTCCAAAAAAGAAATTATATAAATATATATTATTAGTATAATTGACGTACAAATTTTACCATATAAATGCAACATCACAGCAATCATTTTTTTTTTTAAGGATTCCTCGAGGCGATAATTGAGCGATTTTAATTATACACGATATAGAATCTTGATTTCCCTCAGTCGGGGGTTTTAATGTGATTGGATTTAACCAATTCAAATCTCATCGAATGTACAGAGATGATATTCTTTGTTTTTAATCATATTTTTCTAACTAGAAAACGTAATTGTACAATCGGCTCGATTTTAAGGATCCCTAAGTATATAAATATATTAACAAATATTTTTTTATGTAGATTTTTTCGTTTGTTTATATTATGTGATTGTCCTCAGTATTAGCATAAATATAGATTGTTGATTGCATCTTTAAGGGCATTTAAGATTTGAAGAAGCCATGATTCCCAATATTTTTATCATGCGAATATTAAGCTGGATTATTTTTACCGTTGGTTGTTTCTGTTACCCGGAGAACACATCAGGGGGAGATACATGTGTGAGAATGAATATTTAAGTATAAGCGAATTTGAACGGGAACATGTGGATTTGTTATATCGCTGTGACTGCAACTTGGTAGGGTGCGCTCATATTTTACGCACGCGAATATTTAGTGCGATTCTGTGAGTGATATTTAATTAATTAAATGTAAAAAAAAAACGTGAGATGATTACTATAAGGGATGGCAAAATACCTTTTTTATTACGTTCTGTAATAAATATACGATTATATTCTCTGCATTTACATCATTTTGTTGTATTGTTAGAATATGAGAGATGGCATTAAAAGATATGAATCACTATTTGAATTTTTATTTCTATTCCTATTGATTTATAATTTAACATTTAACACTTTCGTGGCCGTTGATGTCAGATATGTCAGACTGAAATGCGTTGTCAGTGGCTGGACTTCTTGTAGGGCTATAAGAGCCACTCAAAGTAAAGTAAGTACATATATGGATTATATTCATCATTATTGATAACAACTTCCCATCGTGGATATTTAGAGGTGAATTTGACCAGAAATCTGATTCATCACTGCTGCCGTAAATCCTAAAGGTTCCTGTTGCATTTACAGGTACTTGGATTTCTTCATCAAAATCACTGTGACGTGGTTTTTAGAAAACCATTTTATGGGACCATTACCAACCATATTGACATTGTTTTTCATGGTGTATATATGTTATTAAAAATGTGGTCGCCAGCCGTTTATAGATTTGAACCTGAGATGATTGAGTTATAAATCCAACTGCTTAATTGCGGGACTATCTAAAGGTACTGATAATCACTGATGAATATTAACTAATATTTTTTCATATAAGAATTATACTGAAAATTCATACCTTCAACAATGTAATGTGTCGACATAGAAAGTTTACACATTAGCATACTGTTATGAGCCGCTCATGTGTACGATCTTTTAATACTTAACACGTTCATTGACTTCTTTAGTTATACAATAGAATAAAAAAGTTATTTGGTTTTTGTTATAAAAAATCGGTCAATAAATATTCATGTAAAATCATATGTTAAGTGGTTTTTTTTCGTATTAAAGAAAATAAATGTATGAATTTACATTACACTATGACGACAATATATTATAATAACCAGGGCGTGACAAAGCAGGCGCCCGCCAGGGGCGCAAAACGCAAAATACCGACCCGGTCAAGAGTTGCACACAGTTTTTATTTTTCTTGACCATTCTACTTCACACGAGTCAGCACTGATTGACTTGATATACTGAATTGTCCAATCCCTCTTTACTTCGTCATCACTCAAACATTGAGCCGATCCAGCCAGCATAAACCCGCAATAAAATAAAGACAACAATATTTTCGACCGATTGTTAAGTTTAAACAACCCAACCGATCAGTCTTCTTCGGACGACTTCGTTTTGTATTGAGATTTGGTAATCGTTCTGTAAACATGTTAAAGAATGGTGTCTGATCGCGCGGCGCTCATTCGTCATGTCGGCGGTTCGAAAAGCGGACCGGTTGGACACACAAATCTTGTAGCCACTCTTCTTCGTCTTCTTTTAAGACGTTGCGGCATTTCCGGAGATAAATGCGCACTCGGGATCTTCTGTGATCTGTACGATCACGAAAATCCCGTCAGAGGCATAATTTACATAGGTGGCTCGCGCCAAATGAGGTCGCGAACGATTCTAGACTTTCCCTCCCACCCATATATATATATATGTATCTTGATAATGAACCCACAAAATGGAATTGGTTGACCGTCGACTGTAAGTGCGTGAGCTAGTAGATGCTCTACATCACATATAGGCTGAAAATTCCACTTATGTTCTGAGCGCGGGGAAGAAATTAGCTTGATTTTCTAACATGAAATTTAAAAAAACTATTTAAGACAGCAGCATAAATTAGTAAGATAGATAGATATATCGTTTTTATGGGTGGGTGGGGGAAGTCTAGACTCGTTCGCGACCTCATTTGCAGCGAGCCAACTTTCTAAGTTAGCCTCCGAGTTCAGTGATCGTACAGATGATCCGGGGTATGCATTTATCTCCGAAAATGCTGCAAAAAGCCTTAAAAGAGGACGGAGTGTCCAACTGGTCCACTTTTCGGATCGCTGATATGACGAACGAGCGCCTCGCGATCGGATGCCATACTTGAACATATCTACAGAACGATTACGAGCTCTCATTACAAAAGGAAATTGTCCGAAGTCAGATCGGGTGGGTTGTTGTCTTTGTTTTATTGCAAGCTTATGCCGGCTAGATCGAGTCAATAATTAAGCGATAACAAAGAAAAGAGGGAAAATTAAAAAAAAATCATATGCAACTCTCGACCGGGTCAGTATTCTGAGTATTACGCCCCAAACCCAGTTGCGCCCGATTTCAAAATTTTATGAAGAGCAACGGTAGACAACGCCGCTATCATTGCGATAAGTTGACTAGTGCTTCGGTAAACATAGCTAAAGTAATAGCGCAGGAATTTTATATATTGATTACCTCAAAAATCTCTTATGGTAAGAGTTGAATTAACCTTCTGGATGCTAAGCAACAATATATTGTCATGCATAAAAAACACCATCGCAGCCAAAGACGAAGGAGGATTATGTTATCTATCAAAATCTGTTAAAATAAAAAATCCAAGGAAAGGTAATAAAATAAGAATATAATGGTAACTCTCAAATGTGTTTTATTCTTGTGCAAACAGTAACACTTATAGTTTCACATATGACAGACTTATAATTCTAGATGATTACAGACTTGAGATTTTTGTAATGCATTCATGTCT
Source organism: Stenopsyche tienmushanensis (assembly GCA_008973525.1). Taxonomy (NCBI): domain Eukaryota; kingdom Metazoa; phylum Arthropoda; class Insecta; order Trichoptera; family Stenopsychidae; genus Stenopsyche; species Stenopsyche tienmushanensis. The sequence continues at coordinate 619,597 of WACJ01000543.1, forward strand.
ACTCCAAATGTACGCGTTGATTGATACAAATTTTGCGTCTTGTTTGGTTCTCAAGTCTTTAACCAGCCTGGAGCGACATTACAAATCGTTATAAAATATCAGGAAATTTCATGATCGTACAAAAGTTATTTTCAGTAATTAATACAATTTGTACTTAATTAAATTAATAGATTCATTTTGTATCGCTTGAATAAAATAACAATAAGCTTATCCGTATTAAGGTCACTCTGATTAGATATAATATGTTTCTTGACCCTTTTTATAAGACCTTGTTTTCGATGCTTCCAAAGTATAAAGTATGAAAATAAAATTAATATATTAAAAATATCAATCGCGGCTTCTGAAATCGGCTACAAGTCTCAAAAATATTCGTTTAGGGATGCATTTGCAAAATGAAATTTATGCATATTTTGTTGTATTTTATTTTATTATATCTTATAAATCACAATATTTTTAAAACGCACAAGAGTCCACTCGACTCGTAAAGTAAAATAGCACAAAAATAAATGTAACCACAATATTTGTCGAATTATTGAGAAACGATATTGAATTTATTTTATACAAGTGGAAATGGTAAGTTTATACAAGATATTTTACAAAATATAAGATCTTAAACTGCATTTTTCCAACTTGCAATTCGAGGTCATTGTCGATAAACAATCAATACTTTTATAATAATAGCATAAGGAATTGAAAATAATAAGATTATTTTAAGAAATACTTGACGTATTTGCATTTATTTCTTAAATTAAATGACAGCATTTATAAATTCAATGAGTTAAAAAGTGTCGCATAAAATAATTAATACTAATATGACGGTTCATTGATAGTTATAATAAAAAAAAATCGTCGTCAAAAACAATTTAAATACACAGAAGATGAAACGAAAAACCAGTGCAAACACAAAAGTGTGGAATTGAGTAAAATCACGAGATACAAATTGGTGAAAACGTAGTGTAATTTTAAATTACGATCACATAAGTCCCCCTTTTAATATCACATCAGTCTTTGAACAACGTTCTAAACACACTTTATTAAGAGTCATTACAAAAATCCAACTAATATTTAAATATTGACACGTTTTGATGTTTTTTGTCATCATAATTCGGAATGTGGCTCCTTCTTCTTTTCCTCTAAAAATAAAAATCAATAATGAACGAGGGAAATATTTTACGCGCGCCGAAAAAATTCAATATACGAACCCGTTGTTGAAGATTTACTGTCTAAAGGTGTTTCAGCTGGTTCTACACTATCCGAGCTATAATAGCCCTTTTGTATCCTTTGCTGCAAACGCTTGATTTCTTCATCGTACTCTGTCCATTCCGGCACTATTCTTACGGCAGCGGTGAGTTTAGCTTCTTTTGTCATGGGATTATTGCACTAATAAAATTGTAAATTATTTTAACAACATTTTTTATTACATCTTAAGAATATAGATTAAGGCGTGGCTTACGAGATCGATGGTTTTAGCGCTTGTTTTGGAAGCATCATCGCACCAAGTTTCGCACCATAGCCACTCCTGAGGCAATGATTTAATTGCGACCTGATGTATCATATTATTGGGCAAATCTTGATCTGAAATCATTAATAAGTGTGTAATAGAATATTTTTATAAGAAATAACGAATAATAAATTTGTAGCATATTTACCGAGATTACTCAAACTGTTGGGATCTTGACTGAGAGCTTGGTATTGTCCACGCAATCTATCACCAGCGGCAATTCTTCTAAATCTTTTTAAATCGACGACATACAAGGCGGAAATGTGATATTTTCTACCTTGCAAATGGTTGCGCCAATACCCTTGTTTCCAGAATCTTTAAAAAAATAATGTATATTACAAAAATTTATCGCTGATGGTGAATCACCTGTGATATTCTAATAATTCATAACTTTAAAGGGTAAAAGGTGTAATTACCTAAAACCGTCCATTTCAACTCTGCTATCACAGAACGGCGTGTAACCATATGGGGCACCTCCCAAATCAAAATCAACTAACTCTTTCATATCAGCTCGAACAATCTGCATAGAATTATTAAATTAAATAGATGAAATATATTTTTTATACATTCGTGTAAATAATAAATGGGCATAAAAATGAATCCTACTTGATCGGCATCAACGAAGATAATTTTCTTTACGTCAAGTGGGAAGAGAACATCCAAGAAAAGAATTTTATATCCCCAAATAATACGTTGCTTTTCAGTTTGCTGATGGAGCCATCTGGGCCATTTATACTGAACAAGTTCATATTCAAAACCATATTCTGTGGCCATAAATGGAAGGATATCCTATTTTTTGCATACAAAAAAGCATTAGAGTATAAAATATATATCATTAGGATTAATGTATGTATTAGGAACTTACCTTAAGAGAAGGACTCAAATAATTCTTCAAGAACCAAAACTTGATGGGACTTTTAGTATTTTTTAACACAGACAACATCATAATTCGTAGAAATCTTTCATACAAGTGACCTGACGCTAATGAGAATATATTAATCGTGTCATCTTCCTTCTCAGATGCTTCGCCTCCAGAAAATGAGCTAAAACATATGAAACAATTAACATGTATTCCTATTAAGCCGTCAACCATATCAATTTGTATTTAAATTATTACCTCAAATAAAAACTGCAATATACGAATGCATGCAAAAAATAAACAAAACAAATTCAAGCCAAATAAAATACGGATTTTTTAACAATGTTCATCTATCACTTACCTGGTGATGGAATTCCATATGCCGCCGCTGGATTCGTTAGAATCTGAGAGCAAATCCATTTGCTGTTTTCCCGGTTTTTTATTAACACCTAACTTGATCACATTTGAACGCAGCGACGAAATAAACACCTTTATATCTGAATGATTTACGGGAATATCTGTACCCTCGTAACTAAGAAAAATTAATAAATATTGAATTAAAAATATATATGAATTAGTTAAAACAAAGTCAAAACATCTTAGAGCACTTACTTTGCGATATCATAAATATCGGTACTTCTTCCTTGGCGAAGTCTCAAAATCCAAGCACCAGGATTAGCTTTAAGCTGAAAAAACAAAAATTTGATATGTTAACACTGGTATTTATTTCTCACGTCATATCCTATTATATCGCAGAGTCAATACACTCAAAAGTATTTTGACAAGTATATCAACTAAAACTAAAAGTAAATAAAAAAAACACTTGAATCAATCATTTTGTTTGCTGAAAGAAATGCTATTTTCTACAGCATTTCAAACATTAATATAAATATTTGCTAAATACTCGAGTCTAATATGCGAAACCCACTTTTGAAGATGATCCAAATAATTTTTCTTTCTATAAAGCTTATTCTCCTAAGTCCTCTAAAGTCCTGAAAACCTTGAAAGAGTGGCCACAAGGTCTGTATGCCCAACCGGTCCGCCTTGCAGACCGCTGACACTTCGAATGAGCGCCTCGCGATTGGACGCCATGCCCGGACGTGTCCACAGAATGTGGTCTGCATCCATGACTGGGTCGCCGCATGGACACTCCGAAATTGAGGAGAAACAAAACCTATAGTGTGAAGCCCTAAAGCGCCCGTGCCCTGTAAAGAACTGGGATGTCCAGTGATCTGAAACGACCCAGCGGTAACGCAGGGGGTTTCTAACCGAGGGGAAATATCGTGAGAGGTAGCGACATGAAACAGACGCGTACCACCTCTCCTGCCAATTATCTAATGCTTCTTATGGAAGTTTGCTGAGCGTGTCGGAAGCATCCACATCGATAGGGATGTCCCTATGCCTGGATCACTAATTTGCTTATTTAGAAAGGTGCTGAGTGGTTCGAGGTGGAGAAGGTTCAGGAACATGCATAGATGTCAAATGCAGAAGTCTATGAGACTAATGACTAGTGATCTAAAGTCAAAGGACCTAAAACATATTTTGTTCTATCAGAAGAAAGTAAAATAAACTTGATGTTATCACGCTACAGTACAGTAGATCATTCTGAGCTCATTCATAATTTTGCCGTTTTGTGAATGTGAGTTGTATCTCCACGAAAAAAAAATGTTTGTATTGTCAAATAACAAATTAATTTAGTTCCAAATGACTAATACACATGCAAATTTTAAATACCTGGAAGTATCCCAAATTTGCCATTACAATGGTATCAACTTCAGTGGGATTAGATGTCGGGCCTAAAGTGATTTGAAGCCCTCTAGGCGGTGTTCCGGCTGATATATCCCAACAGTGACCTTCCAGCAGTAAATATTCTAATTCAAATTCACTACAAAAATGCACAGAAATCGAATTAATATTTAGTTTAACAAGTTTAAAAAAACTATAAAAATTATGCGTTGGTTACCTGTGCACTACTTTTTCAACATCAGCCAGTCTTATATTATCCAAGTCGTATACAGATCGAACGCTCTCCACAAGCCAATTACCAGGTACGTGTAAAGACAAAGTCAACAATGACGACTGTGGCAAATGGGTAAAACGAGCTTGAGGACCGCTTCCCAAGCTTCCGTCTGCATTGAACTGTACTTCAGGTTCAAGAACAAAACGATAAAAACTAAAATAAAAATAATAAAACGTTAATATACGATAATCTCATTGATAAGCGTCAATCACAGAGAACAGTTAATACACCTTTTTAATGGCATATCAGAATTCTTTTCAACAGAGTTGAGATAAACTTTAACTCTGCAATTCAAAATCTGTCTCAAAGCAATAAGAAGGGGTCCAATTTTCTGTGCGCCCCTCGACACTGGATCAACCACTGCCAAAATATCAAAAGCAGCTGCGGTCTCATCCTCAGCTGGTAATATTAACACAGAATGCGCTTCTTGTAATTCTGTTGGCATTGAAAAACGCGGTTTCTTCTGCGGCTTGGATAGCAATAAGCTGATGATTTTTAAAACACCATTCGCATCCAATTTTGCAAGATCATCTTCGTCGTCATCAATATCATCATTCACTTCATTGCTAGACTCTTTATCTTTCGACTTGAGGGTATTTCTAATTTTGTCTCCGTATATTTGATTACTAAGCCTGAAATTTAAAAAAATATATACTCGATACCTAAATTATATCAATATAAACATTGAATTTCATTTAAGAATGTGTACCGTTCTAAGAGCAAAAAGTCATCTTCGTCGAATATCTCATCGTCGCGGAAAGGTCCGAGCACTCTGCCGTTGAATACTATGCCACGCTGACCAGCTTTTTTAAATCCTATTACCCTCGATGAATATACACGTGATACTTTCAAAAGCCATTCTTGTTTATTCAAAGCTGGAACCAATTCCGGCTAAAATATAATCATTTTATGTTAATTGTTTCTAATATATTTATATATAACATTACATTTAATAAGATTATATTTGTACCGTAATATCACAGTTCTTTAGCTCATGACAACCTTCGTCTGCGAGGAGTTTAGAAACATAATTTAACGCTTCTTTTGTGGGCAAAACATTAAGAGCTGCTACGACGACTTTATTGAGTGATTGATCAACACCTGCTTCGCCATCAATATTAGGCAAGAAGCTTACACGGACACCTTTAGTCGATTTCTGGAATACGTTAAATGAATGTTAATAATGAACATTAATGCAAATAAAATAGGCATTTTCATCACTCACCATATAATCTAAGGAGCCTGAAAGCATTTTTCTCGTTTTTGCGCAATTAAGATCACCAATAACCCATATAGTATTAACAAATATGTCCTTTTCCGGTTTTGCACTATTGACTCCTTTTTTCTCAAAATATTTCAAATATTTAACGGCTGTTGCTGTCATATCGATGTTACTCAATCTCATCAAATCCATTAAATTATCGGGCCCAAAGCTGTCGCTGGATACACCCGTCATATCCAAATATTGAGACGGGTCAGCATTCAAAATGCGCTGATTCAATCTGCATTTAATATTAAATTATAGCTTTAGTAGAACGTAAAATCTATAATGCTATAAAGATGAATGATAGAAATACCTTGGCATAACGTGTGGTTGATTCATCAGATGATCCATGATGTCTTGGTTATCGTTAAGTTCACCTCTGAACACTGCTTTTTGTAAGCGACCCGTGTGTTGCATGATCTCAGTCAAAATCACTTCCTCGAAACGATCAACGTCTAAGTCGGCTTCCGGAACTGGTATTCCATTTATCAGAGCCTATCAAATATGAATGTTGATATTGAGCATTTTATTCAAGGAAGAACTTATAAAAATAAAAAAATATTTGGGATACCATGATATGTATTTGGTACACCGTATGAAATTTTGAAAGATTCTGAACCCCGTATCTATTATATTTCATATTGATATTCTTATTGTTAGAGTTGATTTGTAGTAAATACATCATGGTAAAGGAAAGGTTAGACGAGGTCATACGAGCTGCCAAGATGAACAACATAGTAGTCGACCTAATGAGGTAACCACCCTCGAAATGGTGAAGAAAATCCACAAAATAGTATCGGATGACCGTCAAATGTAAATGACCAGGCTAGCAGATATGGTAGACCTTTCAAAAATTGCTGTATATCGCATATTGACTGAAAATTTGGACATGAGAAAGCTGTGCGCAAAAACAGCGTCATGTTGATGCTTCAATCTAGTGTTTGGCGATGTTTCATAGCAATAAGATCGAGTTTTTGCATCAATTCAGGATCACATCTGAGGCAAAGAAACATGGAGACCCTCCGCTGACCCAATGTGTTTATTGGTCCCACTATTTGGGACCACATCATGATTATACAGATCATGGAAGGCCCTGGATACGCATTTATTCCCGAAAATGCCGTAAAAAGCCCTAAAAGAGGGCATAATGGCCACAAGAGGATATGTGTTCAACCGGTCCACTTTTCAGACTGCTGACATGACAAATGAGCAACTCGCTATTGGACGCCATACCTAAATATGTCTACAGAAGATGATCAAATGGGAACATTCCAACCGGTGCATTATTCGAGTGACAATCTTTGAGTGTTTGATTGTAAGACTTGTTTTTCTCGCCAGCATCTTCGAACTTATAACTATGATCTTTCTTTTGTTACAAGAATAAAGAATTGGATCAAGAAGTCGTTTTTTTGTCACACTTCTTTTCAACGCAACAATGCAAACAATGGAAGTAGAAAGAATTGTGTTTGGGAATAAATTAAAAATTTAGGAGAGATTGTCAGAGTTTAATTACCTGTGGGTATGTATGCATTCCTGCTCTGGTTATGAATTCCCCTGTCAATTTCCTTCCAAAATCATAATCCGAATCCTCTCCTAATATATCATCAGTGTCTACTCCAAAGCCACCAGCATCTCGTAGCTTTCGTTTTACATCAGTAACGGTGATTTCATCAGTTTTAACAAAATCATATAGCTGTAAATATTGAATCAAAGTTAAATTGTTAATAAATTGAAAATACATAAATCAAAATTACTATGCTTGTGCATGCACATAAAATTTTAAAGCAGTGAAAATAGTAAATAATATAAGCAGTATAATCATAAAGCATTTCACAGATTTGTTAGAAAGCATTAAAAAAACACATAATTAAAAAAGCAATCCACACAGTTATATATATATATTGCCGATATTTCAAAGCAGCACCACTTTCAATTACTCACATTGACGAGGAATTCAAGAGCATCTCTTGGAGTCTTCTCTTGGCTCAAATAATTAAAAGCGCAAATAATAGCGACCCCTGGATCATTAATACCGTTTACGTTAGTATCCGTGTTGACTTTCATTGCGAGACCGACCCTTACGGGCGCATTATGGCGGACAAACGTTTCAGCTAGCTTAACTAACCCTCGAGATGCCACTTCGAGTGGATCGATTATAAGTACCTAGTATAAAATATAAATTGTTTTCACGTATTTATTACATTATATCAAATCAATACAACATTTAAAAAAAATGTGCTTACCAAATTATAGAGATTACGCCTGATATTTCTTAAAACACCGGGGTACGTCGGACGTAATAGTTCTGTATAGCTATTAGACCATCTTTTATATTGGGGATCTGATTCTACGTCGTTTGCCCACAATATTCCAGAGTCTCTGATATCCATGGCAAAATCGATTGTATTTGCCGACATCATCATTCCGGAAGAGCTTTGACCTTGAATGCTTGGGTTCACATCCAACGATAGCAATTTAGACATTCTTTTATTGGATAAACCTTCGTGGAATAAATCATTTTTTTAGTATTCATTGTTGTTGATTATTTCAGCAATAACCACATGATGTATTTAACAAGTTACCTAAATTATGGAGACCTTCCATTGTGGTCAATTCTTGTCGAAGTGTTTGAAGCAAAGTGATAATATCAACAATGTCCAGATCGAAAAACATTCCGTTGACGAAAAGAGCAGTATCAGTTGGATGCACATTGAGTGATTGGGCAAACAGTTCTTGATTGTTTTTTATTTCATCTCGGAGTTGAGGGCTTACCGACGTTCTTACAAGCGAATTAGCCTATAGAAAAACGTTCATTTCAAAAACATAAATTTATTGATTCCGAATAAAAAATTATATATTCGCTTTTAAATAACGAACCTGCATTGGAAAATTTTGGGCAATATTAGTAAAATGCACAAGAGATTCATGCAAAGGTGCAGCCATTATGCTTTCTGAAGCCTGCAAGCTTAGAGCTTGGAATTGCCACACTTTTAGAGGTGCTAATTCGGATTCTTGCTCGGCTAAATGATGTCTAAATTTTTCTAATGGAGCGCGTAGATCAGGAAATAAATTTCTATAAAACAGAATATAAAATTTAGTCGAACGCTAATTAATTCGAATTAAATGCATAAAAGACTTACTTGAGACGAGCAAAATTAAATCCTTCGATCTGACTTTGAGGATCATTTTCATCCAATTCCTCGGAAGAAGGTTCGTCGCTAGAAGCTTCTTCATCGGGTGCTGTATCATCCTGACTTTTATACTCGGTGGACTTAAGTTGCAATTCCACACCGAATCCAGATAATCTAAGACGACGTTGTGGACGTTCCTGTATATAAATGAATTTATATAAATAAAATACATTACATTAAACATATACCAATCTACATAAATCATCCAACGAACCTTTATATACCACCTGATAAGATAGTCAACCTTTCCTCTCTCGGCGTGTTTACTCAAAGCAAAATGTAACGATGAAAATTGAGGAGATCCCAGTTCTCCATATAATATCGCAGTAATTGAATTGTTAACCGAACCTGGATAATGATGATCCACTTCGAATGTTTCGATTTTCGATTCAACCGTCTGAAATACATTTTCGGAATGATATTTTTTTGGGGAATAAAAATATAATTTATTGGACGTATAAAAATTACTTTTTTAACGATTTCATCGACTTCTTCGGCTGTACAAACTAATTGATCGCCGATATCTACAACGGCGATGCAATCTTTCGTACCGACGCCTCTTTCATACGCCATTTGCCCAAACATTTCTACGAGAGGTGAGTTAACGTGAAGCGATAAACCCAATTTTAATACTCTCAATCGGTCAGCGGATAAGAGTTTTGAAGCGACTTGAATGGCGACATCATATTTACTTTTATCATTTTCTAAAATAAATAAAAACATACAATACATTGTTATGTGCATATTTTTAGTACGCAATTATTATTCGACGGCATACCTAAATCAATTAAAGACGTTTCCAGCGCGTTAATTTGGTTGACAAAGTCCCAAAAATAGTCTGGATTTTCTTCGCCCAAATATTCGGCAATCTCTAATACAATCGGCGTAACCGGCCACTTGGCATTCAAAAGGGTCGTTACAGCTTTAGATTTTTTATCTTGTCTACGTGGCGCATCATTCGCGTTTAATGATACAGGAAGAATTATGTAAGTGATGGTGAAAAACCAAACTAATTTGGTGAACACTGCCATTTTTAAAATCTGAAAAAAAAAGCAAATAATATTCAACAAGATAGCAGATTGCATAAAACACAATTAAATAAGGTATACTAAAACATATACAAAAACAAAATAACCTTTTGGACTTGTATTTTACCTTGATTTTGTATTTTAAAGAAATTACACAAGCGTCCAATATTTTAACTCTTAGCGAATATGTTAAAAAACAGTATTTTTATCATAAAATTTAATTAAAATATTCAAAACATTTAATGAAACTCAAACTCAAAATCATTAAATCTATGAAATTTAATTCCATTTGAGATAGGTCGTATTTAATACACGTGGCCTATCTGAGGAGGCAGCAGAATTGCTGCGGCCTCCAAATATTAAAGACCTCAACATGTTAGATAAAAACATAGGGGAAAGCAATGTGGAATTTAAAACTAGATAAGACAAAAATTAGGACAAGTAGAAAAAACGCATTTCTTGTGTTTTCCACCACTAGGTTTTTTTTGTGACGGTTACAGCACTTTAAAAAAAAATATTGAGTAATATCAATAAAGAATGCTTTGAAATACAGTAAGAATCCGCTTAACAATAGAAGTTGTTTTCTTGCCGCCAAATACAACCTTGTTAATCCAACCAACGGATAAAAGACGCAATCCCAAATACCTTTCCCATTACCTTTCCTGAAATGAGGTAACTGAGAAATGATTGAATGGAGTATAGAAGAATATATGGCTTTTAACTAAGCAAGGATTTCAACACAATATGTTGATGAAATTGTCAACGTTTGTGACGTGGGTAATATAAATGAACACGATATTGAAGAATTATCGCGGATTACAACAGGTCAGAGTCCTTCCAGTTACAATCTTGAAGAATTAATAACAACAACAGGTACACTAAGATGACGAAATTAACATTTTTATAAATCATTATAACTGAAATTATAGATTAGATTATACATAAATAATTTAAATTTTCCGAGATTCATTTTGACATCACATAGGACTTCACCCTAGTCCGGTAGCGCCTTCGCAAGCAAAGGAAGGACTAGACTCTTTGTAGTCTAAAAAGCCCTTTCCAGTAAAATCAACAAGGTCATCTAAAGTCTCTGAGATATCCTGAGGAAAACTACTCAATCTTTACAAATTTCCGACACTCCCTATCGAGACAGTCGTGAAAGCGTCCTTGGACACATTAATTCAGATAACCCGCTAGGTGAGCGTTCTAAATGAAATTCGAAGGTCATGCTGTCTTCAATATCGAGGAAACGCCCTGTGAATGTATATTGAGGAGGTCCTATTTCTGCAGTGAACTGTTTGTGGCTGCACCATGATGAAGATGATTTAAATTTTGATAGAATATCAAAGGCAAGACAAAGTGTCATTGATGCAACATCTTGCTATCGAAAACTGCTTGCTCAACAAAGCAAGAAAAGACAAAAGACATTAGACAACACCTTCACAAAAAATGTCAAATGAAGATGAACCTTCCTCGTCACACCAATAAAGGACAGTTGCACTCGTGTTCTTACCAATAAAGGACAGTTGCAACTCTAGTTGCTAAATTTATAGTTTGATAAATTAAACTATATTCAAAAAATGAACATATTAACATGTCTTTGAAAAAAAAATACTAAATTGTATTATCAATGCAAAGAAACTGATATGAGCACAAAATACCGAAGTTTTACTATGAACACAGACCGAGCATTATATTATGAGCTCGCTTTTTATAGCTAAGTAAAAGCTTTGTATTTGGAGAGTTAATATTAACATATTCAAAGCCAATTAGATAAAAATGGTTAGTATTCCGAAAAACTAGCAGCACTGTATATTGGCACATATTCATTACCTAAGCTCAATGCACAACTGGCTTCCCTAGTTGGTGTGTTTGTATTACATGGCCATTTAAGCTGATAACCAGTCATACTCAAAATTCTACATGAATTTAGCATTCATCCTTAAATACATAATATAAACCTAACCTAAATAATTTAATAAATAATGTTTAAAATATAAATGAGCCTTAAAAATATACAATTATTTAAAAGATCATTATGAATATATGCCATAATTCGACACAGTATAATCTTTTTATATAATGTATTCTTAAAATTCACAGTCAATGTACAGTAAGAAAATCTTATTATCTTTAGTATTTATCAAGTAATTCACAGCAGTAGTATCGATAGATAATGCATTCTGAATTATGAGCATTTCGACAAAAAAACATATAAGAATCTATTTGCTCGAATTTAATAAGACCTCGTTTAAATATTAAATCAAATAGTACAGCATTAATCGCTTTGCTTTGATGGCTGTATGCTGAAACTAAAATCATCCGACACGATTATGCATTTCAAATGTTTATAAAAATGAATATGTAAATGCACGATATTCAAAGGTTGTTTGATTATTAAATTCATTAAAATTTACAATAAAATCAAATTTATGCACATTGAATGGTGACTGATTTATGATCCACTGATATCAATTAATAGCGAATCAATTATTATATAATAAATGCACATTATCAGGGTATACGACGGGAATATTACAAATTCGAAAACTATCTACGCGTTAGCTATTAATATAATTCAATTAAACACAAAGGTTGGCGCTAAATTTTTGGCAGGTATTAGGTTAGCTTGTTGTTGGTCGACTTGAGTGAAATGCCACGAATTCTTACCTATTTCATGAGAACAACAATAGAAATGGACGCGACACGGAAAATAGTCGTGTTTAAAAGGTTTGAAACTTTACCATGCGGCAATAATCTGGGAATTTATTAACGGCCAATGACAGCCGCACACGAGAGCCGCGGCTGTCAGCGACCGGCCGGCTGACACTATTGACGTCTCATCAATTTACGGACTTAACACCGAATATTTCGACCAACAAACGCGTAAGTTTTCAAATTAATTAAATTATTAGCGCCTTTAATTTTATTATCTCGTCTGTTATTGGCATTATAAAACATGCAAATAATTCTGAGCAATTTATTTCAAGTCCATATGATATTAAAACATCATTATTTATAAATAAGATAACCTTAAAACGGATATAATATTTCCCTCTTTTATTTAATCGATCGATATAAAGTGCAATACATGCACTAATAATTATTTTAAATGCTCAATAATTTATATATAAAATTAATAAATATTTTAGAAGTGTTTTAAATGTTTTTTTTATTTAAGTGGTTAACTGTCACAAATATTTCTGCACAGGCGTTTTTTAAATATCTATTAAATTTAATATCTTATAGACCTTTTGTGTTGACGGCTTATGATTTACATATTATTGCACGTTATATTTTATTATTTTATGTATATTAAATACATATTTCAATGCACATTAAACGGCATATGTACACCCCATTAAACACTTTGATGAGTATGCTTGCACATTCGCACTCAAGTGATCTAGAAAGAGTATGCCCGCACTCGTTGTGTGCAATGCTCCATTGCGCTTTATTTTCAATGCCACGCTTCTATTTATAATAGATTCTCATAGATGTTGAGAATTAATGATTATTTTTCTACTTTATTTTATATTACTATCATTTATGTTTAAACATTGAGTTAGATTACTTATATAAAAAATAAAAATACAGCAAAATAAATATAAATCTATTTTCCGGCTAAAATCCAATGTTTTTTATCATAATTTCTTCAAAATAAATACAAACTAATCATTATATTACGAGGACATAAAGCGCCCGTAGCACGTATCTAAGTTTCACCGAAACTAAGACTTATAATTTAAAAAAAAACTAGCTAAGAAAGTAGCATAAATTAGTAATATAGATAAATATACAGTTTTCATGAGTGAAGACTCATACGCGATCTCATTTGGCGTGAGCCGATTATGTAAGTTAGCCTTTGAGGGGGCTTTCGTAATCACACAGATCATAGAAGACCCCAGGTATGCATTTATCTCCGAAAATGCTGCAAAAAGCCCTAAAAAGGGACGCAGTGGCCACAAGGTCCAACCGGTCCTGCTTTTCCGATCGCTGACATGACGAATGAACACCTCGCTGATCAGATGCCACTCTCGAACGTGTCTAGAGAACGATTACGAACTCTCATTATAAAACGAAGTTGTCCGAAGAATACTGATCGGGTGGGTTGTTTAAATTTTACAATCGGTGCAAAATATTGTTGTCTTTATTTTATTTCGGGCTTATGCTGGCTGGGATCGATCCAGTGTTTAAATGATAACGAAAGAAAGTGGGATTAGACAGCTTAGTATATTATTATAAAAACTGACAGAGTCGATCAGTGTTGATTAAAAATAAAGATCCAATAAAGAGAAAATAGAAGATAGTGCAATTCTCAATATGGATCGGTATTTTGCGTTTTGCGCCCCAAGCCCAGTTGCGCTCATGGCGGGCGCCTGCTTTGTTACGGCCCTGGTCAATTGACATAAACGGACGCTATAACACTTTCTAAATTTTCATATCTATATAATAATAACCCCCTCTCCTACACTGCTCGCGTTTCTCGTGCATAATGTGTTAACCCTTAAATATATTTTAAGACTATTTTTATATCTTCCTCATTTTGTCTCAAGTTACATACAAATCTTGTCGTATTCAATGGATCTTAAGCGAAGTGGTTTTTTGTATTCGTTTCGCTATCTATTAATTTATTAAATTCATATGAACAATCCCATTAAAAAATCCAATCCAATTGTTCACAATTGATCGATCAGAAAATATGGATATTACCTTCAGAATATTTATTTATCAGCTTCTTCTGCGATAATTGCGTAAAATTTCTATTAATCTTTAAACAAAGCATGCCATTCATATGAACTTATTGTATAACATATAGTTTTGAAATGCTTTGTGCAATTACAATGTGCATATCTCTTAAAATATTTAATCACCACAATAAAATTAATCAAACAATAAATTATCAAGTTCTTTATCAAACGACGGTGTTAAAGTCATATTTATCTTGCGGTTTCAAATGATTTCCTCCAAGTATTCGCATTCAAATAATATGTATTTGCAATCTATATGACACTATTAAATTTTTCATGGTCTTTTCGCTTATATTTCATATCGTTGTAGGTAGAAATATATCTGTATCATTGTGTCCTACCCCACTTATTGTGATTCTTGTTTTTTTTTCAATTTTGCATCGCGTGCCCGTTACAAAGGTCGATTTAAAAAGAATCGCACGAGTCAATCAAAATGTCATGGCATATGTCAGTTGGTCACGATGGAAGTCAGCTTCTGGATGAAGAGCTGAAGCTGTTGTGGTTCTTCACGGCCGATTAGTCGGCGATGACATGACGTTGACATGGTTGAGTATTAGTCGTCGCCAACCGTTAAATTTCTTTCATTTTGATCAGCATCAATAAACTTGTATAGCAGTTTGATTCCTCATGTGTATATTTATTTAATATTAAAAATAAGCTTATTTTTACAATGAATTCAATAAATCTTCTTGACCGACAGTAATTTAGCATATAAGTTACTTTATTTCACATTCAGCTTTGATTTATTTACGAACATTCTCACGGAAACATGAAGATAAACCATTTATAAAATAACAAATCAAGTAATTCCACATCTATTGAAATATATTTAGCCAGTTTCGTTTTGGAAGAGGTACGGATTCGTTAGATTAAAATCCGCACCAAACAGTGTCTTTTTCGGAATGCTTTTGGTGCTATTATATCTCCTGCGGATTAGTATCGTCACAAATTCGACAATTTTCCTTGTTAATACATCCATTCATCCAAAAATGGACAGAAAGTCCAAGTTCTTATGATCAAGAAATTGACTGCTTTGGGTTCCCCGTACACTCTCATGCACAGCGGCGATGTTTTCAGCAGACCTTTCGTTTCAGTGACGTACTGATGTTGGTTGATTATTTATCGAACCGGTTGACTCGAATTTAGCCACCAAATGTCGCCAAATTACAAAATATTATACCTCGTTTTACGACCTAGATAAATTTCAGAAAATAATTTTAAAAACCTGTTATAGCGAAATGATATATTAAGTGCGGCCGTATAGCAAGGTATAGATGTATACTATGATAAAATCTAAATGCATAAAGTTTCAGGATCTCTGATTACTCAGCTGAAAATTTTGCGCGTTTCATCGCCACATTTTTACCATTCAACGAAAAGGTTGTCAACGGCTGCAACAGACGATTGATAAAGGTCGTGAAATTACATATTGAAGACGTTTTTATCGAGTCGACGTGGGCGTTAACGGACAAACGAGCTGTTGATATTAGAAATTTGAACTTTATGCATTTTTTAAAGAGCTCTATGATTGACACGAGAGACCTTTGAATTCTTCCACGAAGGGTGGCATCGTCCCTTACCAAAACGTCCTTCGAAATTTACTACGAAATATAAACATCCAGACGGCTCATCTACAACATCTCAAATGCCATTATTATACATTAAAAAATAGAATTTGACCGGACGAAATATGACACATTACTCAATAAATCCGCAGGGTTTTTCTTCATTTTGGGTTTGCTATTTCGCAATTCCTTAAAAAAAACCTACGAACTTATCGAGTGATGTGTTGGTATTGTATTAAAAATGAGGTTCGGTCGTGCGTCGATAGATGCCACTAGTATTGTTCCGCTCATTTTATTCCACAGGAAAACCGATACGAATCGGGATAATCTTAGCAAACTGTCCAGGATAAAATTTTCTTATATTTCCTCGATACATGAAATATTCGCCATTAAGTTATCCCTATGCCGATAAATCATATAAACCAGTGTTTCTCCGATAAATTTAGATTTAAAGATCGATTTGTGTGCTTGAAATTACAATTAAATTCAATTACAATATTGATATCCATCCAAAACCTTAATTCTATGTATTGTATGGATTTAGGCAAAAACTGAAAATATTTTCGGCGTAAATATGATCATAGAAGTCTTTGGATTATACATGTTTTAGCCAGATCAAGTGTTACCGATTTTAATCGACTGCAGCTTCGTTAATTTTCAATCACAGACGATTCAATTAGAATTTATTGCTCAATATAACGATCGATCTATCCTATAATAATATTTGGATCTAAATCATAATTCAAATAAATTCTCATACTTTTATAACCAACGTATGTATGATGATGACGTTTGATTCATTTTTCAGCTTCTAGATCATTTTTGATGAAGTTCCTATGGATTTTTTTGCAGTTTTGTGAATAAATCCACAAACATTTTGTGCATGTCCTGATGTTTAAATCCGTGAACAACGTAACTAGTTGGGGTTTGTCAGCCAAATTTAAAGCTATCACACCATTTCCATAAAATTCCATTGCGAATAAATTAGAGAATAATGCTATTACAACTGCCCCGCGGTAATCCGATCCTAGTTTAATCCGGCACCCCCTATATTCCGACATTCCAATATAGTATAAATGTACGGTAAAGCTTCGTCAATGTAAAAGTGTGATTCTAGGCCGCCTAAATCATGGGATCCCGAACAGTTTTAGGTGCTCATGAATCCCGGGATTAGTAAACGTAATCCCGAAAAATTCAGGATTGAATTTTTTATCCAACAAAAATCGTACACCTCATCAGCACGTTGAAGGCTACTAAATCGAGACATTCCCGCTGAAATCTTGACGCTTGGAAACAACGGCGTAACTACTAATTGGCGAGCTTAGGCGACGCCTAGGGGCAGTAACTGTCTAATCTATGTATACATAAATAGAGTACATATATGTTTTTCAAATTGTTATATGTATTAACATTTTCCTACCGGTGATGTATTTACTACACCTCGAATCTAATAATGGGAATATCGATATGAAATATAATAGATACGAGATTCAGAATTTTTGTGTTCCTCCGTAATATAATTACGAATCACATCAAATTATTATAGTATACAAGTATTCATCTGCAGCGACGGAAATAAATAATTTGGCGGGATATCGAGAATTTTGCGAGTTTTAGTCCGCGTCTCAGCAGAAAGGAATTTTATCAGTCAAATTGATGGTGTTATACGAAAATGGGGGCTCACGCGGTCATCAACTCGAACTAGCATTTAAATATCTGATGACGATACCTCCAACGAGTGTGGAGCTGAACGAGCATTTTCAGCAGCAGGTTGCCTGGCTACCAAAATCAGATCCAGACTAAATAAGGTTGTTATTAATACAACTGGTATGGCCATTGCGTTTGTGACATCAATTCTATAATATGAAACCCTGTGTTGTCTATAATATCGGACTAAATGGGGTCTGGGGCAGTACTCTATAGTCCGACAAATTGGACAATCCGACATCACCTTACAAAACGTTTGTTGGATGACCGCAGATCTACTGTACTTCAAAAATCAACGCGCTGTTATCAAACTACATAACAGTTACAATTGATTAAAATTTATAACATTTGATCTGGCTGATCCTTTATATAAACTACAATGTATTTAATTTGATAATATGATTTATATTGACTAGATTTTAAGCGCCTAAATCGATTAACGCTCATACATTGCTAAATGAATTATTTTGTCATTTTCGCAATCACGATTTTCTAATTAATTATCTATGAAATATGCTATAAATGTGCTATGCGTGTGTTGTATATTTCATTGACATTTTTTCGTAAAATTTGAGCATCTCTGCATCCATTGTGCCTTGTTTTTCTCGACTTTCTCCGCACCCTTTATTTAATATTTCGGGGCAAAAATGTATACTCTCATGCATATGGCCTTCATTCATCCATTTATAATACACATTATGTAAAAATATACGTTTTATCGGGCTGTCGAATTTCGCCTCTATTCCTACGGGATAGGGTTCGAGTTGGTCTGTTTAATTTCGGCTCGAGTGGGACCATTGTTCTCTGATCATCGCAAAATAGCAGTTTGAACCTCGGACCCGAAAACCGAAACGTAACAAAACATTTTTTTATCTGATCGTATTATCCTTTCCTTTCAATACAATTTCGCTCTCTCCGTTTGCTTTTTTCCCCAATTCGCGATATTGGAAAGGTGTTTTTTTTTGTTACATACTTTCCATAGGGTGCTTTGGCGATATTTGACATTTTATTTTCTAGCATATATTTAGCCTTGTATATATTTTTTTCTCTCAAACAAAATGAAAGCACAATATACAACTGCTTTCTTATTAATCAATTTATAATCTTCATCTGTATTTACATATAATATATGCATATTTTAATTATGACGATTGGCAGAATTTGAATGAATCGTGATCTTAGTTTCAAGCGTAATTTTGTTCAAATACAGTAGTTTATATTCACCCCATGAAATAAATTTTGCAATAAGCCATCACGAAAAAAAACGAAGAAATTTTGAAGAAAGTAAAAAAAACCTTTTTACAGAATGCCTGTACAATAAATGGTTCTCTAAAGAGTTTCCGTTCAGAGTTGGATTACAATGTACGGACACAATATATTATATTTAGTCAGGGTAAATAAATCTAACTAAAAAAATAATACCCCCTTCAAAATGTCAGATGTTTGAATTTGTATCTGCTTAATATTTTCATTGATATATGCAAAATAATATACTTATTTCATTCTTATATTGCTCTACAATATAATATTAAAACTTCCCTAATATTCATGAAAGGATTCAACTGGTAGATGTAAATCGACTTGATCAAGAGATTGGATGTCAAATTTATTTTAAATTATTAGTTCTAAAAATTGATTTAGCTGATC
This sequence comes from Stenopsyche tienmushanensis, assembly GCA_008973525.1. NCBI lineage: Eukaryota > Metazoa > Arthropoda > Insecta > Trichoptera > Stenopsychidae > Stenopsyche > Stenopsyche tienmushanensis. Next base: position 639,130 of record WACJ01000543.1, read on the forward strand.
AGGTTCACCATTGAATTTAGTAATTTGTAACAATAATCCGAATATAATTAAAAGCTATAATAATTCAGCGAATCATTTCTAATACATCACTCAATAAGTTCGGAGGATGACATATAGTTGACGCCACTATTGATACGTATCAAAATTTCATAACAATCTGACGTTTAATTGACAACTTACAGTGGTTTTAGTGGCGCTACTTTTGTAATTGTCATTCATCCACCTTAAAAATATCAGAAAGCAGTGTATTCACCATTTTGCATCGACATTTGTCCATGAGAAAGCTCTGTTCGAAGTGGGTACCGCGTTTGCTCACAGTCAATCAAAAGCGCAGAGCGTCGACAATTCAGAGCGCTGTTTGGAGCTGTTTTAGTGCAATAAAAAGAAGTTTTTCATACGACATTTGACAATAAATGAAACATAGGTCCATCATTACACTCCAGTGTCAAATCGGCAACCAGCTGAATGGACAACAACCGGCAAAAACCGCCCAAAGCAATCAAAAACGCAAATGTCAACTGATAAGGGTTTGGCCTCCGTATTTTGGTATTTTATTCATCGATTACCTTGAAAAGGGAAGAATCGTTAATAGCAAATATTATATGGCATTATTGGTGCGTTTGATGGAAGAAATTGGGGGAAAAAATGATCCCAAACGAAGAAGGAAAAAGTGCTCTTTCATCAAGAAAATACAGCGTATCACAAGTCGATCGCAATAATGGCAAAATTACACGAACTGCAATTTAATTTGCTTTCTGCAATAATATTTTACTGCAATGAAGAAGTGAAGTCTATTTCGAGGCCAAAGATAAATCGTTCTGCAAAAAAGGCATCGAAATGTTAGAGAAGCGTTGGAATAAATTTATCACTCTCGAAGATGACTATGTTAATGTACATAGTAGTTGTTTTATTTCGTCGTTTATTAAAAAAAAGTTGTTGTTTTATCACTTTTTTCAATCACAAAATAAGATTTCTTTCTTCAGCTATTCCAAATTGCATCACATTTGCATCGGCATTCGTTTGAATATCCCTGATATTTAAGCAAACATATTTTCGATTGCGTCCACCGACGAAAGGTGAAAGCAGATGATGCTTCTTTTTGCATCTTCAACCCCAAACACAGGTAAAAGATGCAAGCCTTTCGATCGATGCACATGTCGACATGTGCTTCTTGCACATGCCATTCAAATTTATTCAATAAGTGCACATTTTGCATTGCGATTCAAAGGCAGCCGAATAAATGGATGTTTACGCCGAATTTTTGCATCGGCATCGTTTTGCGGGATGCAAAAATTCACTAACGATGCGTTGCCTCCGGATGGGAGCATGTGCGAACATCGACACGTTAATTTTTTTCACATATAACCTCTGGGATGTCCATAAAACAGAATATAGCACGAGGAAGTCAATCGGTTAAGAGTAAAACCTGGTCGCGGAAATACCGAGAGGTCCGGGATCCGCTCCCGTGAGACCTCAGTTCATTAGCGACCATCGTACAAGGATTCTTAAGCTTCTCAAAGCTGCATAAGGTTTTATATTTAATAAATTAGGTTAATCGAAACTAATCCTGATCAGCGTACAACAATTGTTAAATAATAGGAAAAACTAGTTTTCTGGAAGAGATATTATTGGGAAAGAAGTGAAAATTACTATAAACTATAAGCAGATTGATGATAATTACGAGACAAGTAACTAAATACTAAAGATTGCTATCTTAACCCTTGGCAAACGATCTATGGTTTTGAAACTCTCGCCAGCAGATCAATATTATTTTAACTACAAGATTGCAGAATAAAATATGTATAATTTGGATCGATTTTGCAATTAAAACTATCCCTTGTGAATGTATCCGAATCAAATGAAATTCCACTGATATTATTTAGGGATCTATATTCTAACAATATCGTCCCTTATTATAAATTACCGAAAGAAAGCCCATTTTTTTCTTGATGCGAATATGGCAGTTTTAGATTGGACTGTATTGATAAAAGTTTAACATTATCAATCCAATTTAAATTTAAATTTGAAATTGCATATGAAGATATTCATCTCCCATTTTCAATATGATGAAATATTTTTACAGTCTTCTTAATTTGATTATATATCCAGTGATATATGTACATTCGTTAAAAATTACTATGGTTGAGTAATGAAACTTACTTCGAATACAATAACGTATTACTCTACCAAAGAATCAATTAGATATCGACCACGCAATCAATATTTCTGTCGCAACTATCGCTTTCCTTCGTGTGCTTTTTTTTACTATTTTCACGGACCATCTTCGGTGTATAAGGATTTATAAATGAATATGAATGGATGTATAAATTTTGCCAGAGGTCATAAAAGTAAATTGATATAAATAAATTTGCCGTTCTAGAATCGCAGACGTATTTATGAGTAGCCAGTTCAGTTCCATAGATCACGCTAAGTATTCGTATACAAATTCCGGAGGGAATTCCTATTACTAGCCATATGTGATATATTCCGGATATACAAAATCCTTGTGATCGCATTAACGTCTTTTTTATTTTTTCTTTGTTTTCTCTCAATGCTCAAAGCCTAACAATTGAAGATCGCAAGAGCGCAGCTCAGCCGCAATGCAAATGATCGATTCTGTCGAATATTTGGATATGTCCGTTAATTTTTTATATGATATAAAAAAATGTAGGTCTGTGATAAATGACTACCGTCGTAAATCGGAAGCTGAAGAAGACGAGAATGTTGTAAGATGGTTTGTTGAACACGCTCGCAAATGTATGGGCCGGCATGCCAATTATGGGTCGAGGTACCAATTATGTGACATAGTCGGCATCCCGCGGGATGATTTACGATCAGAGATGACTCTCAAAAAAGGGACACTTCCTGCTGTCCTATAATTCTCGATTGGAGCACTCCATGCAGATGACATCTGCCAAAAATAGAACGAATCATTCATTGAACGACGAACTCGTCATCTGTGAAATGCATATATTATTTTATACACGATAACATGCTATTTATAAACTATTATAATTGAATTTATGCATATATATATAAATATAACGTCAAAAGATTTCAATGCGCTTATATCAGATCAGTCAAAAAATTCCAAGTTCCAAGAAATTTTTAAACAGTGTAAATAAAACACTATTTAACATTTTAATCAATGATATATTTTCCTCCACTATCTACAATTTCTCGCCATCTTACAGATAGCTTTTCAAGTCCATTTTGTACATCCCGTTTAGAATTTAGCTTTTTCCCTACTAAAAAAAATCGAAAGGCACGAAATAAATTAAAATTACTTGGGGGCAATATTCGGGGAATAAGCAGGACGCGGAAAAGGTTCCCAATTAAATTCACTATTTTTGTTGTCGTTTTTGTTTGTTTAAATTCACACGGCTATTCTGCGGGGGTAATGACGGACGCTATTAGTTTTTGGTATGTAGATATAGCAATAGAATGGCAGATCATCATCATATGGCTTGCATTCTCTTCCAAGAAGTCTCTTATTGTGTTCTAATCCCTTTCTAGCAATCCTTCTCGCAAAGAGAGGGGTGAAGGCACATGGAGATGATTCAGTTTCAATTTACTCGAGCACTTATTTGCACGTTTCTTCAGGATATGCACAAAAGGTAACTGAATCGTGTCTTCAAGATTCGTATCAAATTGCTTATCCTATTGCTTTGAACAAAAAACGACACACTATAGGAAAGGAACTCATCAGACCTTGTTTGTGTCTCTCGTTATTAATCAAATATCATTCTCCAATAGAACAATTCAAAGTTGTGTTTTAGAATTGAGTAATGATATTTTGGTAACCATTATTTCTGAATTTAAAGAAAGTTCTATATTTGCGCTGTAATTGGACGAGACAACCGATGTAGTTTCGTGTTCATAATTACTGGAATAAATGCTGTCCATTAAAGAAGACTGTGTAAAAGAAGAAGTCTTGTTCTGCAAGTTTTTTCCCACCACTACTTGCGATGAAGACGTATTCAAAGCGCTAAAGTAGTTATTTGAGGAAAAAGGACTGAACTGGTCAAAGCTAGTTGGCGTTCTAGATTTCGAGCAGTCGTGAAACAATTTGCTCTTCTTTGTCTTATCACTGCATGATACGATATGGCTGTTAAGAAGCTTCCTTCAGATTTACTAAGCGCGTTGAGTTATGTAGTAAAAATTGTGAATCATATCCGTGGCAGCACTACAAATTCCATATTATTCAAAGTTTTGTGCGATGAAGTTGGAGCCAAATTTAATGGTATTTTGTACCAAACAGAGGTATCCTGGCTGTCGAGAAGGACAATTTTAAACAGGGTTTATGAGCTCCGTGAAGAAAAATAATTGTTTCTCGAAAACCAGAGAATATAAAAAGAAATAAAGCTGTATTCAAAAATAAAAGATAAATCATTCATCAAAATGCTGACGTATCTTGCTGATTTTTTCAGTGAAATTAACAGTCTGATGACAAAGAAATATGATGAATATCTTGACAGTAAGTTTTCTGCATAAATTGAAACTTTACCAACGCAGAGTTCAAGTTGTCGATATATCGATGTTTACACAATTGTGTGAGCAATTAATAAATGACAAATCTGAAAAAATCACCTTTGAAAATTCCGTGATTCATCATTTATCTGCAGTAATAGACTTATTGAAGCAATATTTCCCGGACATGGATAATCGTCAGTTCAATTCTTGGATATTAGGACCATTTTCTACTGATGATGATTTTTTTAAAGACGAAGATGTGTCAGCCAAAGTAGAATGTCTCGAACTACTCGAGAATAGCACTTTCAGAGAAGTGGAATTCCAAAACTATAACCTCTGTACATTTTGGCGAAAAGTAGGTGCTGAATATCCTTTTATAGCTGACAGCTCTAAGAATGTGCATTGAGTGAAACTAAACCTAACATAAAAAAAACTTACAAATACATAATAATTTCAAATTTCACATTAACCATAATTAATCAAATAACGAAAACCTGTTCCATGAGATGAATCCATCCTTTCTGCGATCTGATCCATTGTTAATTATGGTTCTGACTCCACAGGGATTTTTAAGAACGTCCTTATCGAAATTAACAGGACGTCCTGAACGTGGTTCATCATAAATGCTGCTTCCTCCAACTTTAAATTTTTTAAACTATTTCTGGGCAGTCTTTATACTGATAGTATGTTCATCATGTACCCAAACAAACTGACTAATGCATTAGTCAAGCGATGACAAATTTCGACAGGTTCCAAATGCGCGCGAACCTTTTGACTGACCTGATAATTTGGACACTTTAGCTAAAGTTTTAGCTGAAGGTCTTAATCAGTTCTAATAAGGCTCAGCATCATTGCACAACTACAATATATTTTAATTTAAGGCATTTGTGTGTAAATATGACAATCAATTAAATGTCGGCACCTAAGCTCGCATTAAAATCAATCGCATATGGCCATCCAATTACAATAGACAAATCGAAAAAGGAAGCTTTGAAATCTGACGACCTTGGACGTGGTTATTGGCATCTTTGTCCTCGGAGATATTTTCATTTTTTTATTGAGCCTTCGACTTCCTTTATGGTAGCGACGTGTGCTACTGCCGATAATCGATTCTCCAGCATTTTTTCCGACTCATAAATATTATTTGGCACTTATTACCCTCTTTGTGTGTTGGACATAGAAAAAATGACCATCAGCTTTTTTGTCGCCTGAAATTTGACCATAGTTAGCTGCAGCTGGCCTTCAACAGGGGTGCTCAATACGCCCTCGCTTTCAAACACATGCCATCACGACAATCAATTACCAAACGGCATCATCTTATAGCATTGCATAATACTTGTGTGATGCTTTTGGCCATAGGATCCATCCTACTTTTATTAATCACATTTATCCATTGCATAAATGTGATTTTTTATTAAATTATACAATATTGATGAATCATAATTTTTCAATGATGTTCATCAAATTAATTAGTAGTAGCGAAGTGGACAATTTTAGTCTCGGCAAAAGAAATTCGCATTTCAAATATCTGTGGATAGATACTTATGGGTTGAAAAAACTCGGCTCATTGCATTCATTCCTTTCGCCCTTTATCCTTTTTTCTCGGAAATTTTTAAAGGAACGGTCTTTTTTCTGCTCGCTTTAAACGTGCGGGTGGTTATTTGTCCGGAGAGCAAAAAAATAGCAAAATGTGCAAGCCATTCAACATGTCTAAAGAAGAACAAACGGACAAAAACGCCACTAATATAAATGTCTTATTATTTTAGCCATTCGGCATGGTAATAACGACATATTGTAAATGAAATATTACATCCTCATGTGGTAGAAAAAAAATAAAACAGAAAATTAATATCGGCATTTAGAAAGTTTCACATAACGTGTTTTAGCCGATTTAGAAACCTTCGACTTAATTTTTTTGTGTGGCCTTCCTAAGTGTATTAATCTTTATACATGGTTAAAAAAATACATTTGGCCGTCTGATATTTACCGTAGACTGAGAAGATAAACGATTGTTTGTCAAAGATAATTTGTAACCAACAATTTATGGCCCGCATGGCGGCCATTTTTACTTACTAATTTAATGTCAATTTGTATGGGTTTATAGGATGATGTCCCATTGTTATAGGATGATGTCCCAATTATAACATCACAATATCATGATTGACACGATTGGATATAATTTGCGATGTAGATAATATATAAACTTTGTTTTTAACACAACTACGGAATATATCGTCTATCTACTGTAATCCACGAGGATGCAGACATTAATTTAATCAAGGAAGGGTTGAAAATGCGCGACAAACAAACAGATGTCCCTCAATGATATAAAAATAGCAAGCGATTCCCCTTTTCTGCAAAAAAAAATCATAACACTTTTACCATAATTTTTCCCACAGTATTTCAATAGATTCATCCAGAATATATAATATTATAACGATATAATTCTTTATAATGCAAGGACAGTAACCAAAACAACCATTTAGTTATACAATATCCATTATTAAGCTTTAATTGGAGTATTGTTATAATGTTGATAGAAATTTTCCATATTAAATAAGAATAAAACAAAAAAAAACAACATATTGTTTATCATTTATTGCAATATTGGAGTTAATATGTTGATAAAGAGTAAAGAGGAGGGGGAATTAAGGAAATTCTAAATTTACTTTTCATTTTACTTTTAATCTTTGAAATTGTAAATCGTAAAACAATGGTTAAGAAGAGAAAGCCGAAAACATTTTTTTAAATTACATTTTATTACATATCAATATTTTACACACAGAACCTTTTAAACCACATGCTTTTACAATATTCTCTATTTATGCCCTAAAGTGAGAAAGTTTAGAGTGTAGAGTCAGGCAGAGAGAAGCTTTTAATTCTTTGTTTCTTCTGAAAATTTTAGTCGTTTTATACAAAAATCCGTTTTATTCAAAAATATAAAAGATTCCTGCCAGTTTTTATTTATTTATTGTTTTAACTGACCATAAAATTACCATAAATTCGAAGAAACTCTTGTAAAACTTTTTTAAACCGATGAAAAAACATATTCAAACAGCATTCTACAAAATTAGGTCAAGCTGCAATGAACTGTTTTTAAGATAAAGAGACATTTGTCTTCCATAAGAGCCATTATAAATGAACCAGTAAGCCTTTACATCCTTATCCTTTTAATTAGTGAATTTAATTTCAAAATGACGTAACCCTAGATGCTATATTCGTATGTATACTGCTAATTGTCCATAAATCCATCTTTCTCCACCACGCAGCATGAGTCCAACTTGTATATCAAAAAATGAACCTTAGCACTGTTGATAACACACAATATTCTTTCATTTCTTTGCGTAAACATAAACAAAATACATTGTATGTTTTCAGTTTTTATAACAAAATAATGCATTTGTTGAAGCTTGAAATCGATAAATCTGAGTTATTGTTATCGATTGTTACCATAGTACGATATACGAGCGTATGATAAACCGCAAGACACTCTCTCCGTCTCTGTCTCCGATTTGTAATATCTGCAATCAACGTGAATGAATGCCTTTCTCTATCGCTTGAGTCCGCTCGCAACATATACGGGATTCCTCATCAACGGGATATTGTATCAAATAAAGCGTTAAATATAAGTGTACAATAAATTAAAACAATCAATGTGTAATAAAACTCAACATGACAGTAAAAAACGACTTGTTTTAATTAATACAATTATTAATATTTTTTATAGCAACCAATTATGGAAAACGATCAATTTGAAACTTTTTCATTTCTTCGAAACAAATTGTGCTAGCAGTTCAATCTTATTGAAGTTGCTAAAGTGCTACCCGTGCTGCTGTCACAAGCTACAAAACATTTGTACATAATTTACTTCTTTGTGAGACGATTTTCTAAAAAAAAGAACAAAAGCGCCCTAACTAAAAAGCCACCAATATACATATTGATGGGTCACAAACGATAGTTTGATGACCACTAATTTAGACGAAACCATTTAAACGAGCGTCATTTAAATTTGTGTCTAAGGTTACATTTAATTATTAATGAAACATTGTATTTATTGTTGTTTGAACACACGAAGAATATATTTATCGTGAACAATAATTATACAATTAAATAAATAAGTTTCTCCGTCGTTTTGATTTTTTTCCATCCGCTAATTGGGGACAACTTGTAGCCATTTTTACTGTTTTATTAAGTCGGAGCGTCGAGAGAGTCGTATAAATCAAGACATCACTAAAAACGCAATAAAACCAAAGGTTACAAGCGCCCAAAATCTAATACATAGGTTTATTTTTAAAGACACACCCTTCGTCTGTTTGTTTGCTCCTTTTTATCCAAGCAGAGACGCGCTTATAAATAGAATCTTTTTTATTCCGATTTTAAATCGAAAGCACAAGGGGAGCTCCGACCAATTGCGAGCGAGCATCGCGCGGGACAAAGGAGCCGCTTTTTATACACCGCCGAATGATCCAATCGCGCGTCGATATGTTTTTTTATAAATAAAAAAGGTGTATTTTTTATGAGGCTTTTTAAAGCGGGGCATGAGCGACCAATCGCGCTGCGAGATTTACTCACGTGGGCGGAGCTTTGAAATAATGTATTTTGTGCAGACGTTTTCTTTCGATTTAAATGATTGAATCGTCTAGGGATTTGTGATTGTATAGATTATTAATTGTACAGTAAATCTTTTGTTGCTGAGATATCAATGCGGACAAAGTGGCTTAAGTGCGTATCGATTCGTGGGATTTCAACAGTTGCACAATATCTGTCAAAGGATATCCAATATCCCGTTTCTGGTAAACAAGGAAAAGCTACGAAGCAATACCTCAAGTAAATAACACGAATTTTCTGAGTAAATATGTCCATTCCGGCCATTTCTTAGCTAAGTCTATTGAAAACCTGATGGGTATTTACAAAAAGAAACCCAAAAAAATAGCATTTTATTTCAGACTAAATAAATAGTTAGAAATAAATGTATTGTTTCGGCTAGATCATTATAAATGGGAGACCATACAAGGTTTGTTCGGATACTTTCTTAAGCAACAATGGAAAACATCATATTTTTAAATTTAGAATATATTTATTGAGTTTAATGCTCTTCAATTTTTTCTAAAATAGCTCTACCAAAATTATATTTATACTTATCAAGCTATTAGCTAACAAGCTAGCTAAGAAAGCCCTAAAAGGGGATGGAGTGGCCATAAGGTTTGTATGCTCAATCGGTCTGCTTTTCGGGCCGCTGATATGACGAATGAGCGGCTCGCGATCCAAGAAAAAATTGATTTAATCTATTTGTATGCAATCGTATTCACTTAATTTAAATATTTATAGGATTCTGATTGTAAATTCTGGAATAAATAAAGAAAACGAAAATCAAACAGGCGAGGTAAGGTGAATAAAATCCACAAAATCATATTGAATGACCGTCGATCAAAAGTGCGCGAGCTAGCAGATATGTAAGGCGTTTAAAAAAGTGCTGTATATCACATATTGACTGAAAATTTGGACTTGATAAAGCTGTGCGCAAGATGAGTGCCGCGTTTGCTCACATTGAAACATAAAAAACGTCGTGAAGATGTTTTAATCGAGCGTTTGGCCAAGTTTCACAGCAATAAAGCCAAGTTTTTGAGTCGATTCATAACAATGGATGAAACCTCGGGTCCATGACTTCACACATGAGATAAAGGAATATGGGGATCCTCCACTGCCCCGAGCTGTTTATTGGTCCCGCTAATCAGGATAATACCAGCCTACTCAACAAAAATTGCACAGCAAGGCAAAACACGCTCATTCTCCACTTTGGGTGGGCTGTAAGTAAGTTTTATGGGTAGGGGCTAGTCTCGCTCACGACTTCATTTGGTGCAAGCCACCTATGTAAATTAGCCTCTGGGGGGACTTCTGCGATCGTACAGATCATATGGGGTACGCATCTATCAACGAAAATGTCGCAAAACGCCCTAAAAGAGGACGAAATGACCATGAGGTTTGTATGCTCAATCGGTCCGCTTTTCGAACTGCTGAATGAGCGGCTCACGATCGGATGCCATACCTGAACATAACGACGACGAAGAAAAATGGGATTACTTAGTGTATATTATAGAAATGGACAGAGTCAATCAGTGTTGATTCATCTAAAGTAGAATGGCTGAGTAAAATAAAAACCATGTGAAACTCTCGACCGGGTCAGTATTCTGCGTTTTGCGCCCCAAGTCCAGTTGCGCCCGTCGCGGACGCCTTCTTTGTCACGCCCTTGTTACGACCCTGGTCAAGTGACATAAACTGCCGCTATAACGATTTCTAAATTTTTATACCTATATAATAATAGTGTGTATTATATTTAGGAGTAGCTAAAGTTTGCACAAAGCTAAAGCTGATGAATAAAGTGGACGTAGTAACAATTCGAAACATAATTTTAGTCATCATTGACAATAGTTGAAATGTGAGTATTGAAATTGGTTTTGTGAAAAAGTACTTTTTAGCTAATTATAAGCGCCATTATAATAATATTTATGAAATTAATTATATTTAAATATTTTTCTGCGCTTTGTTAATCCGCAAATAACAAGGCTTAAATCAATTCTAAACAATGTTAAATCCATTTTTAATACGGTGGAGCAACCATATTGATCGGTTTTGTTTCTTCAAATTCTCCATCGATTTTCTGTTAATCCTGTTTTTAATCAAAGTAAAAATATACATATTCATGCATTTGTAAGACCGATATAATAATACGTTACATACATACTATTAAAGATTAGTTATTTCAAAATATGGACGTCTCAATTGAGTGGCTTTTAAAATGTTTATACACCAAAGATCGTTCGATTTAATGTGCCTTTTAGCGCTTTTATGTCAAAATTAAATGAGCGTAAATAAACATAAAAATCGTCAAGACACCATTAAGATAGCACAAATGGACGCCAAGAATGTTTTACTGCTTTTTGGAGAAAAAAACAAATCAATATGGGATCTGCAGAGGAGGTTCGAGAATCGAATTCTGAATAATCGTTTCTCCGATGTCCCGTGCGATCAAATAAAATGGAATAACGTCGAGAGCATAATTGAATCCATCAATCGAGAAAGATTATACTTGTGTAATTATTAATCGGACATCGTTTTGTTTGTGCGCATTATCGACGATAAATATTTACATTTGGTGTCCGAGGCAGGTATTAAATGTCAAAACATCACTATACATCATCATCTTTCCATCCATTCCATTGTTATTATGAAGAAATAAGAAGATTTCGGGAAAACGAGCTAATGGTATTTTACGATGGAAAATATGTGAAGTGGTCGAAATACGAACGGTCGTTCACATCAGGGTCTATTTTATGCATAAGCAAACAAGTCGCACGTCTCAGAGACAGCTTCCGAAGCCGGCTCTGGAGCTCCAATTGTCATCTACTATATTTCACATTATCGCTTGCTAGTTTTCAAATGTGTATAAATATAGAATGAGATTTAAAAATAGGTATATAAATAATTCTTCGCGTTCGTTCATAATGGAAATTCAGAAAGCCATCATATCTGGAAGCTCGGTCGAAAGTTTCGCAGACTGGTCATAGTCGAGGGGGAGGGTGCCATAAAAAATGAGCGAGGGTCGCGGCGCCGCCATTTTTTCGTTTTTTCTACGCTAAGTGCTCCCTCTCCCTCTTTCTTTAACGTCGGTAGAGTCTCTGTTGCCATGGTGACTAACCCTCCCCAGCCTCCTCACTCTTCTCTACATATCTTAACACTCCTCCTCCCTCTTTTCGCTTTCACGGACGCCGTCAAATCTGCAAGGATCTCAACATGTAAATCTTAAAAAATGATCCTAATACTATTTTTTCATAACGACTTGTCATCGAATTTTAAAATTTTCAATTATTCATTATTTTGACACACATTTTTAAATGCTTGACACTAAAATAAATCTATATTGCAAAAGATATTCATTTGTGATTGACTTTGACTTTGCATTAATATAGCATCCAATTCTGAAATTATATTGCTATTCGTAATGTAATATGTCTTTGATAAATGCGTAAACGTGTATTGCATAAATATTACGATCACTTAAAAAAATATTAATTTTTCAAAAATTCGTCCTCACAGTTTGGAAATAATAATGAGGCACAATAGGTAAAACCTTGGATGGAGTGTACCTCTATGTATGATTTCTCGATAATAAAATAAATGTGCGGACATAATACAGTCATCAGAATGGAAAGTTCGAATAAAAATATCATATATTGTACTGACTTCAATCGAATTATTTATAAATATCATCAATACAATTGATAAACCCTAGACATATATAATATTATACAAAATAATCAAGGATGTACGGATTAGATTCTGCAATCAATAAACCATTGTCATATTTATCGATAATTATAAGGGATGTTTTGCATATTGATATATAATAAGTCGATCAATGTCAATACAAAAAAAAAACAATTCCTGTGATATCATAAACGTTTTATATATTATTGCAAAAATTAAGAATAACTGCCAAAGATCTAAATAAAATCTGAAGAGCAATAACGAAGTGTAATTAAACAAATAATTACATTTATTAATCTTAATATAAGTGATAATATCACTCCACAAAAAAGCTTGAAAGAATTTTAAAAATGATTGCAGATTTGTATTATGGAATTAAGTTGCAATGATCTATTTATATATTTCAGTGATTCGAATGACAGTTGATAATCCAATCAATGATCTATTAAAACGTTAAAAATAGTTAATTTCTGTAAATATCCAGAAAAGCTTTAAAATTAACTATTAAAGAATTGATCTGAATTTCCATAGGAAAATATCTATTAAACAATCTATTATATTGAAATGCTAAAAAATTATCATATTATAAATATTTATCAGAAGTCATTGATTCTTTTAACGGGATAGCGTTAATATATAAATATTTTTAAATCACTTATTTTTAAAGTATACTTATTGACATTTTGATCCCTTGGACAAGTTATTGCAAACCTTATGACCCACAAGTCTTTTAATAACCCCCCGCTATTACAGTTTGACCCATGCAAGATATTTTTATTAAGAAACGTGTCACAATCATCAGTTTCTTTAGGGTGCTATTGCATAAATCAGGGGATGAATTCGCTAAACGAAAATATAAAGCGCTATTAATCGTGACGAAATAAAATATTTGGTTTCTATTTTTTTTAATATTGAAAAAATCATTAATTTTAATTATATTTCTTCCACGCGCTTCCCGAATTGTTCGCCGACCATTTTTGCAAGGAATAAGAAGGGGATAGGTTTAAGTATATTTATAAGGCATCGATTCCTTTTTGCCTCCCTCTTCATACTCCCGCCGAGGGAGATGTCGGGAAGAACAAAAAATGTATTTGGAAGAAAAGCCGACTGACGTTTTATTGATATTTTCACGTGAAAAAAGAGGGAAGATTATATTGTACCATAGGCGAAATTCTATCTAAACGTGAACGTATACGTATTAATTGAATTCCTTCCTGCTTTGTTCGCTACTTAAATGTATACACACAAATTTAATTGTAGCAAATTGATAGAGAAAATCATTTTTGATGGTCATTAATTTAGAAAATATTGTTTGAAACATCGATCGCCCTTAGGACATTTTTAAAATGATTTTTAAACAAACTTACTTCAACGAATTGCTCAAACTTTTATAAAGCAACAATCAAAATGATCTTTATTTCGTATTTTTTAAAAATTTCAATTACAGCCGTTAATTAATGTTAACTGGGTCTTGATATTTTTTTAACACTTTAGGTGAGCATTTGTCGGTAGGTGTCCAGTTTGACATTGCGTAGGACATTTGGCGAGGGAATGGTTTCCATGGAAACGTCACCCTGTCCCACCCCATCCCACGTCTATCGACACCGCCCGCCACCCTCAAACCCTCCGACGTGGTTCTGAAAAAGGGCAGTAAAAAGGAATGAAAAAACGCCGCCAGGGGGAGTTTTTTATGCTATGTGATATAAACCCCCCCGACTCATACCCATTACTGCGCACGAGATAAAATTCCAGTTATATCACCGACAAACATACCAGACCGCATATACACATCGACAGACGGTAGAAAAATTAAGAATATCATATTTTGCTTTACATTTACTTAATTGCTCGAAGTTTGCTCACCTTTGCTTGATTTTAAATGATCCCACGCTAACAAATAAAGCGATTTTTTGTGCGCAATATAAACGAGAAATTGGACTTGAAAATCAGCATTTTATGACAGTTTTCTTATATATTAATACACTTAAATCCTAAATAATGAACAAAAATCAATGGCAATACAATGCTATTTTAAAATATTGCTTCCATAAATTCGAATCATTTTAGAAATCATACTAATGTATTAAAAAGCGAACAGTATATGTGTATCAATATTTGAGAACTATCAAATGATTCGATTTAAAATTTTATATAATTACTAATGAATAGTTGTTTGATCAATCGATGTTTGACTAGTTCATAATTGTATGCAAACAAGCGACGCAGTTATCTTTTAGTTTTCATGCTTTCTTCGTATTTCATATTTGTATTGTATGATGGTTTCGTTTAATAATTTGATTCTAGATTCTAGTCTAAAAATGTCAAACAATCCTCTGTGCTGTTGAACTTCATTCGACTTTTTCACAAGTCTTCATCCATATCATCATGGTATTCAATATGCTTGTAAATGATCCTATATCATATAGTCTCAATCGATTCGATTACTTAGCCAATTTCGATTGTACAGATCAAATGCATTTGACTTGGAAAATTGCAATGAATCTGCTAATGAGCTTATCGTTAAATAATCTTCTTCAAACTATCCACATTTTAATATTTTTATATATTTAAACGATCACCTTAATCTTCAAAATATTATATCTCAAATAAAAATGTTCATATTACATCAACACGAAGGCATAAAAGTTCTATTAGAAGGGCTTTAAGATATATTGATCGTATATTTCTAAATATTTTTTTACACACAAGTTCAAATTATTAATAATTAGTTAGTATTTGCATTCTCGTTGCTAATTGCTAATTTTTGATTCAAACATTTAATTTGTTTAAAAGTAGTAAATTTTGTAGATTCACTTCCAAGGTATATCAGTGGCTAAAATACAATATTGCATAATTTTTAATACATAATAAATAATCTTGCGACACATGTAAATCTCCTTTACATTCAAGAAAAGAGGTATCTTTCCACCAAAATGGTAATAGGCAATAGTCATCTGTCCTGATCATGGTGATCGCACACAGATAGTATTTCGATCATTATGATAGAGAATATTTGAAAAAAAAGTCAAATCAATGCATAATAAATTTTATTGAATAAAATAGATAGATAGGGTTCGCCCTTTTTCATCATCGAACTCTCATTCGTTTCTGGCTATTCGCTTTGGATAACTCGTCTTTTATACCTCACGATAACTTTCTTATCTCAAAAAGGTGCCGATAAACCGATTCATTACATTAATTAAGACTTTCCACAATCTGTCTCACTGTTCATCCTACTTCATCTATATATGTACAAATAATTATATTGCAATATATACAGCATAGTCTGTTTTATAAGAGAACTTAAATATTTTTTCAACTCATGATCCAAAAATAACTCTTCATTTTCCTATCAGATATTCTACCTATCATTCATTTTTTGTATGGTTTTAAAAATTGATTATCAGAAATAATACTTAAGTACCATTTTTTACCATATTTTACAGCAAAACACATCACTCAATAAGTTCGTAGGATGACGAAATAGTCCACAAAATTGTTTTGGTCGATCATAAATTGAAGTTGCATGACGTAACTGGCATCTTAAAGATATCAAAAAGCAGTGTGTTTATCATTTTGCATCAATATTTGTCCATGAGAAAGCTCTTTTAGAGTTGGGTACCGCGTTTGCTTACAGTCGATCAAAAACAATAGCGCGTCAACAATCCAGAGCGCTGTTTGAAGCTGTTTCAACACAATAAAAAGGATATTTTCATGCAATAAATGACAATGGATGAAACATGGATTCATCACTATACTATAAAGTTAAATCGGCTGCCAACTTAGTGGACAACAACCGGCGAAAGCCGCCCTAAGCGATCAAAAACGCAAATATCAGCTGGTAAGGTTTGGCCTCTGTGTTTTGAGATGCGTACGTTATTTTATTCATGGATTACCTTGAGAAACTAAAAACTATCAATAGCAAATATTATATGGCGTTATTGGTGGATTTGACGAAAGAAATTGCGAATAAAGAATAAATGAAGAATAAAAACGAGTAAAGTGAAAAAAAATCCTACGAACTTATTGAGTGATGTATTATTTAAAAAAATTGATTTTGTCGTACATAGTAATGTTTACAGCATACGCTTAAACCTTTTTTTATGCGTTCCGCGGAAAATCGCACAAAAAAAGCTATGACCGGTCAAGTTGCCGCGTCACTTTCTTTCCTTTGGAGAATGTATTTTTAAAAGTCGAAACATTGGAAAAATGTAAAAAAGCGAATTCATTTTTTTCAAAAATCTAAACCAAAATAAAGGGCGTGATTGTAACTCAACGATAGCAGTGCAATATGATTTGCGCAGTCCCAAATTATATTTTTTTTTCTAAATTTCAGTTAGTATTGATGATTTATTTCCTATCGGTTAAAAAAACCGCATAACTTCGAAATCGCACAAAAAAAGTCGCACAAAAAGAAGTTTGAATCTATTTCTGGTATTAAACTAATTTTGGATTTACAACTTTTGAGACATTTTCGTAATTTTTTAACGAAAAATAAAATGATGATATCAGTATTAGGGTTGTTCAATTTTAATGCCGTTTGTCATTTCTTCATCTTAATTCCCAATGATATTTGTTGTTTGTGACCTTCGCCAAATTTCTCATTATATTTGTTCAATGAACCCGATAGGGTAAGCGTTTTCGCTCGCGTGCGCCGTAAAAAATAAATCATAGTCGTAAAATAAAAACGGGGACAAATGGCGGCCGAGACAAAAGTGAGCATAAAAAAGAATTACCGGCAACGTATAAAAACAAAATGGCGAACGCGGCCGTGGGGAGGGTGAGTCTGTAGACGGGGGGGAGCCTCAATGTTGCCGCTCGTCAAAAATCACCATAAAAAATAGCGCTGGGTTGCCATTACGCCCCTTTGGATCGGGGAATACCGAACTTGGATGGAAAAATCGAACGAAATTATAAGTTTATGCGACCTCGTAACTTTCGCTTCCAATTTCGCGTCCAATGCTATATGCTACTTTCACAATTTTATTATAAATACGAACATATTTTTTCTTATTGCGTATCTCGAAACGTAGCCGAGTATATTTCCCATAAACGATTCGGCTTATGGTCGAAGAGATATTTTTTACGACTGCACACAAATATTTGGATTTCGAACGGTTCAAAAACGGGCACTATTATTCAAAGGCGCTTATATTTTTTATTGCCCCCGGAGACACCGTAAAAATATCCTTTAAAAGTCGAATCTATTCTTCTCTGCAATGACCCATTTTTTCCGAGTCCATACATAAAAGTTTGCTATTCACCTGGACGTGGAAGAACCTAAAACGCGAAAAGGTGGTTCGTAGAAAAATCGTAAAAAAATCACAATGCGAACAAATAAGCAAAGATACGCTACTAATGATCGATGATCTATTGTGGACAGAATGTAAGTCATCTGTAGTTTACCTGTAATCCACGTGTTCGTAAAAAATATATACACTGACTTTTTATTATCTTCTTGGACAAAAGATGTCTTCTTGGACGGAATCCTTTGTGCGTTTTTTTAAGAAATACGAAAATCTTTTGATTTGATCTGCAAATCGATTTTGATATAATAATTACAATTTTGTTTAAAAAATGAAAGTAATTCATTTCATTGATAATATCATCCATTCAATAAGAGATGAAAGATTTGATTACTTATTTGTTGATAAAATTATAAAATATTTCTAGAGTACTTCTACCCAATGAATCTGATATTCGTGCTTCATCTTATTATAGGTCGCAGCTTGAATAGTAAAGGGCACAGATATAAGATAATATTGTATTTAAAAAAAATACTCAATCCGCGAAATTTATAGCCAATATTGAAAGACTATGCTGTTTTCAATATCAAACGTATTAATGGGTGAATATATGATTCATAACGATTGGATATAATCATTTGTCATGAATTAATATTGAAAAAGTCCTAGCCCTGCAGTTGACCACGTATATGGGCACTATAATGATGATGATGAACACGAATTAAACGAGTGCGAATTCTGATAATCGTTTTCGTCAAGTAACTATACAGTGGAACCTTGGTTTACGAGTATTCTTGATTAAGAGTTTTCAGACTACGAGCCTCGTCCAAATATTTGTCTCACTTTACGAGCAAAATTTCGGGTTACGAGTCGCAAGACAGGCTGCCTGTTATATGGAGGTCAAACAGCAGGGTATAGATCGACGACATTTACCGAATGGATAGACTCTATTGCTGGTCCTGAGATTAAAAAAATACCTGCTGGATAGTAATCGTCCTCTGAAAACCATGCTAATTATAGATAATGCTTCTGCCCACACCAAGAGAGTTCAGGATAATATTTTGGAGGAATTTAATTTTATAAAAATTATCTTCCTTCCACCCAACACAACTCCTATCCTGCAGCCTTTTCTCCTTTTCTGCTCCTTTTCATAGTAATATTTTTGGGGTTCCGGAACAAATTAATTGCATTTCCATTATTTCTTTTGGAAAAAATTCGTATTAGGTTACGAGTTTTCCACCTTACGGGCTACTTTCTGGAACGAATTAAACTCGTAAAGTTCCACTGTAGTTTCTGTTCTTCTTCATCAACACAGATAAGTTCTTCATATGAATATACTAGTAATAGAACATGGCAAAATGAAGAATTATGGCAATATCCGATCTGATGGATACAGAAAATTATAGTTGATTACGCAAAAACTATAACATAATCTTCGGTTGCCTTTATTTTCGTTTTGAATTCTTCGAACTGGATGTACATTCCAATAAAATTTACATGGCCATCTTGAATAGTTTTTCTTTTTTCCTAAGGAAAATACTCAGTTTTTTAACATCACCCAAACTCCCTATTGCGATGGCTGCAAAAGATCGCTTCAATATGTTCAAGCAGTTGAGTCATTGGGCAAGAGTTTGCAAATAAAATTCGGAGGTACTTTCAATATTGAGTGCTTGAGAAGGTGAATATTTGATGGAGATTAAATAAATGTTACTATATTCCTTGAACAAATATTAAAGAGGTTCTAGTCGGGAATGTACTGCAAATGGCTATAGAAACGTTTACAGATACTATTTGCGCACCCGATTTTTGCGGTGTAGAAAAAGCGATTTTAATGCAAATACCATCATACAAAGTTTAAAATATCCTACCAACTTTTTGAGTGATGTGTTACACATGGACTTGAAATAGATGGAATGTGACATGATTAATAAGCAATTTTGTAAGCTAAAAATAATTAGACTACGTCTCAATAATGAAATGGAATGTAATTTGATAATTTAACATAATAGATTCATGATTGAGCCAATTTGGTTTGACAATAAGACGTTATCGATCATATCACATAGCTATGAATATAAGAAAATTATTAGATGCAAAAACGAATGCCTTGTCAGGGCGCCAAAAAAATGGGCCTTGTAACAATTTTCAATTGTTGCTTAGAATCTAGGTTAAAAATATCTACAGTGACAATGGCAGCACCTGAATGTACATAAAGGTGTGCTTTATGGTATTAAACATTATTGTCCCACTTGCAGGTAAAAAATACCTGTATTTTTACAAAGGGTAGTTTGCTGGTTTTTTTGTGTGATTCCTCAATATTAGTTAGGCTACTTGATTTTATGGCTTAGGCATACAGATAATGCCACTGCGCAAAAACAACTTTCAATAAATATTCAAGTCAAGTTGGTATTTACATTACACTAGATTGATAATGGAGCAGAGCACCAAAACATTAGATTCTTTCTTAAGTCGGACAAATGGATAAAATAGTGCTGATATCTTAAGATTTCCGTCCGGAAGTCTTTGGGGATGACATCAAAGTAAACACTCTCTGTTCTTGGAGATCAACTGATCGTGATCCTAAGGGCTTAATAAAGACCCCTGGCCAGCAATAACGTTTCGCATTTTTTCTTCGATTTTGATTTGAATAGTTTGACCCCGATTTCGAAAATAGAGGACTCGACCATACGTTCAATTACAAGTCGACCATCAGACCCGAATATTTCATGGCATTATTCATGACCGTTATTTTTACTTATGCGCTTTTCTCTCCTTTTTACCTTGTTCAACGAACAAAATTCGGAGGCATCGGCAATAAATCACCCATTGAAAAAAATGTACGCGTACGGATCTTGGCCTCGGCCGGCGGTTGCAGAAGAATCACAATGAATGCCAAAAGTGTTACAAAATCGCCAAAATTTGCAATGAAAAAATCGATATTCACAATTGAGAGATTAACCGTGAAACTTTTTCTAACAAATGAAATTGACCCCTTGCTATATTTGGGTGTCAATAAATCTGACCGTCTCCATTGTAATGGGCTGACCCCCTCGTGCTGCCCATTGGCATTATCCTAGAATTTTATGTGTTATTGTTGAAAATCGTAATAAGTCCGCAGAGACGTACGACTGTAAACCCATTTGTGTCACGAAAGCTCCAAACGAATTTCGTTCGTTAATGTACCAAAAAAATTGAAATCAGAGCATTACGAAGGGTCTTTGGGTGAAAATAATGCTATCAATTTTCTTTACGTTGTACAAAAACATAAAGCATCATGCGAAAAAATATAAAATTACAGTAGCAAATGTTTGTTTATATTCTACGATCAAATTTATATTTTTCTTTCGGAAGCTTTTATGATACTAACATAAATATATTTTAGTATTTATAGCATTGATCCTTCTTTTCTTAATTAATTTAATGAAAAATCTAATATTTTCATGTTCCATCAGTGTTTATAAAATATTTACCAAACATCTTTGAAGATATATTCAAATTCGAAATCGCAAATACGTCTATAAAAATATGCAAATACAGTTGTAAAATATTGTTGTAAAGTTAAATGATATTGGATGGCATCAGCTTTATTAAAAATAATAGATTTTCCTTCATTTCATCTATTTGGCTTTTAAATCTAAAATATTTATTTTGATTGTGAAATAACTGAAATGATCGATTATCTAGAAAGAGAATAATAGAAATAGATTGAATCCAATTGGTGCTGATTTTTTCCAGTTTTTTTCCATTTTTTGCAAGATCATTTTAAATAATGTTCTAATCACGATATTATGCTATGGAGGCTTCTGGATGCTTTTGTAAGCATAATCGAATGATTTCAGATTAAAAATAAAATGGAGTGTAATCCGAAGGACGCTGATTTAAGCACACACGCTCCCGGGCTGAAAGGAGGTTCCTCAAAGTAATAAAATTTAATAATCAATATCTGGTGAATATGAATCACAATTGTTGCTGCAATAAATCACCACATTGAAATGGTCACTTATTCAGTATTTCAATTACTCAAATAACACAAAACCTCGTCCAGAAGGGAGGTTCACATTTAACCGCTCAATAATGATGCTGTATATAGATTTATAGACAATCTTATCGGTTTAAATTAATTTATCGATATCATTAGAAATGCATGCTACATCATTAAATAACTATAATCCTTCCATTCCCTTGAAGGTGATTTTGAAAATAACATAATTTAATCGATGCATGGATTTTAGACGACTATTAATTTGCAATTTTTGAGAAAAATACAGTTTTACATGCTTATTCCACTCCATGAATGCTTAATTGATTTTGACAAAGCGTTCTATATAGTGAAGAATTAAGTCTGAAGTTTAAAATAATACGATTAATCCATATGAGTGATGTACAAACCTAAGATTTAAAAATATAAATTAATGAACATAAACACTAAACTTACAAAGAGTAATACTTTTTTCTTCTTAAAGATGGAAAATTAATTATCAGTCAATGTTATATAAAAAAATATTGACCTGTTTGAACCTCTTCAATGTTCTTTAATATAACCAATCCATGATAATAAAACCAAACGTTGCTATAGTGAGCTAGCTCTTGAACTCTTATTATAGAAGTTCGGACATAAATATAGATTGTGTACTAACAATTTACGAGATCTGAAACGTTAATATTTCCGATCAATCATCTCGATTTAGTCTGATTTCTTGGTTCTGTGAAAGAAAACATTGAGACGATTAATACATTCAATCAAAGGCACCTTTGAGTGACTAATTTGTGCCAATAATGAAAGTATTGTTAATTTCCTAAATCAAGCTTATCCTAATTTAATCGTGTGTGGAAGCCAACCAAATAAAATAAACATATTATTTATCCCCGAAAAAAGTATGAAAATGGCTCGCATCCATTGACGTCTTTAGCATTATTTGATCCAAATTTGCATTAAGTAAAATATAGATCAAATACTGATAAAATCCTGTTGTTATCGACATATACATGAATATTGATTAAATGTCTAATACTTAAAAAACTAAAACTAGGTTGTAGCTTCTTATAATAAATACTATATGCATTTAACATTACAATTTAACAATAGTTAACGTATACTACTTGTAGACAAAAAATAAGCTTTGTAGATTGTAATTTAATGCCGTTGTATGCAATTATTCAAGTTTCGTAAATTGTTATTAATGTCTGCAACGTTGAAAGATTGGTAGACTGTAACTTTCCTGGTTTGCATTGTATAAATACTGACTATGTTAAAGCATTAAATATTCATCGAGGAATAACATAGTATGTACTAAATGTTTCAACAAAAGGGTGGTAAAGTCTCCATATTTGTTATTGAACGTATGCGATCTCCATAGGAAACTTTTTAGGGAAAGATTTTTTCATATAATGGTTTCCAATTGTCTTTCACATACTTCCTATCACATATTATTATTTAGGGAAAAGTATTGGGTACTGAATAGTATTTTAAACTTATACAATATATATATGGTTTATGCTGAATTACCTCTGTTCTTCCGTAGGAGATAAAAATGGCGTCGAGCGGTGCACATCCCTTTAGGCTATTTATTTATTTTTTTCTATGATTTTAATGACAGATGCGGGTCGAAATGGTCAGTTGGGTCAGAGGGTTGCTGTGTTTTAAGGCAGGGGTCGAGAGCAAGGGCGATAGGTGGACCCCGCACACAATACGAATGTGTTGCAACTAGATTAATGTATCTACAATAAAACGCATTATTTTCGGTGCGCCCCCCTTTTGTCGTTATGGGAAAAAATCCATTTATACAATTGAAATTCTCATTTCGGATTTAGGAAATGGAGCGGCCATGTCCGGCAATTCTAAACTGCGGCCATTGTAGCTTTTTCAAAGGATGTTTTATTGCTTTTCGAATCGAGGACTGTTGAAAAATTGCAATGAGAAATTTCTAAGCGAAAATTAAACAATTACAAAATTTAAGAGCATTATGTTATACTTTGCGCGCATAAGTTCGACCCCGACATCGCTCAATGTTTATTCAAGACCATAAGGTTACGATCCCAATTTTTTTAAGGACTTACACGTGTTTTTCTTTGTGACAGATAAATGTCAGACCAACCGTCATTTTTTGCATATTAAATCATCAGTTTCCTGTTATACCCTCTCGATAAAAAAATGCGAAAAATAATAAAAACGTGACTTAATCGAGAGTTGTTCATTTGAAGATTAAAAATATTAAGCTAAACAAATCACAGAGATCACTTTTGAAAAGGTTTTTATTGATCATTGTTGTTTTAATAAACGTCTTATTTTATGAAACTTCTAAAACCTAACGAACTTCCACACGTTCAACAACAAAAAAAGTGGAATACGATACTTTCATGCTAATATTCAGAATAGTTTTTTCGGTTTCCCTGTTTTTTTTTCTTCAGGACATAGGACAGAACCTGTTTCCTGCATTAGGCATTCCTATGAATTGAGACAAAAAATCGTTAGCCGCAATATTGCCCTTGTGGCATTTTAAAACGCACATTTCGCTGATTAATGAATGCATCGCAGAAAAAATATTTACGTTGATGATTTTTATGATGCTGTGGCTTATTCACGGCTACCGCATCTTTCCAAGAAACCCAGTTGCTATAATGGAACCTTTCCATAAATTCACCAACAGCTTCTCCTCAAATGCATTGAAAATGATGTAACATTCTCAGAAAACTACCTGCAGCTGAACTGTATGAAGCAAATGCAATTGAAAGCAATTGTAATTTTTAAATTGGAAAGCTGAATAAACAAAGATTGCTAAAATTAATTTTAATGAACAAGCTTGAGAACGGAATCTTCCTTTATTAATAGTAGACACAAATTTATCATAATAATATCATAATCATTTTTCATAAATTTAAGCCTTAATAAAGTTAGTCTCCGCCGTGGCATTCATTTTACGCGTTTACATCAGGCATCTTTTAAAAACGAAGCGTTGACATTTTGAGAATTTCACTCCAGCGTTGTTGTTCGAGGAGAATTCTTGAAACGTTGACAAGGAACTGTCAATGATTTTTTTTCTAAAAATGTTCTCCACGTCATTGCTAATGAGCTCATCAAAAAATATATTTTTCCATGCTGTTGTATGTGCTATCCTTAAAATGCTAATAAGAAACTATGAATACGATGATTCACGTGTATGATACATTTCATTGATTTCATAATTACAGTGTGAAATCGAATCGATTCCCGAACAAATTTAGATATACCTGCACATATTGTAGTAATGTTTAAACTTACAGGACGCCTATGGGCTAATAAGCATTTCGACTTGGATATTGTAATAATGATTCTGTTTGGCATGTATGAAAATTGTTGTTAAAATATAACTGTTTTCTGAATAAGTCCATTGTAGAGATGAAATCATCGATGTTAAAACATTTACATTCTGTTAATTTTTAACGTCAACTAAAATTTATATTTTTAAAGCATACAATGCTTATTTTCAGTAGACAGTTGTGGCCGTTGAATACATTTTTAAAAACACATATTGCTATGATTATCATGTTAATATGTGTTAACATTTTTTTACATAATTCACATTTATTTCTTCCAAGAACTTTTGAACTTATCAATGAAAATATTTATAATTTCACCACTCAATTTAATCCAAATATGACGCGTTACGATATCAAAACCGTTCATTCATGGATCACGAGCTTCAATTGTGAATTACAATAGCTTTAACTATTGAAATCGATCATACAATTTGATAATCTGTTATTGAATCATAATGCTTATGGATGTGTTCATTGTTCAAAAGATCAATAAATATTTTTAAAAAACCCACAAAAGTACAGCTCATATGCAAAATCAAGGTCTGTATGATTCTATCGAAAAGCATTTAGATACCCCTGGAAAAAACTTATCTGGAAATGGTGTTTACGTTTTTTAAATTCTGTTTTGCTGAACATAATTCTGTTGTCATAATATATGTATATTCAACGAGCATTCAAATCAACATATTGAGTAAGTAAATGGCAATAGTTTACGCCATATAAATTTCTCTTACTCAGGTAGAACAGTACGAAAGTTTTCTGTTGATATTTAGCATTCATTTTAATTATTTTAGGTCAAGACCCATTAATCAATGTTTTCACAAACGTACTTAAATAAATAAATATGAATCATTTTGCAATCATTCTTTTGCAACGCATCCAATGAAAGCTATAACTGAATAATATTTTACATCTCGTTCTATTGTAAAATTCATCGATAAATAATCGTAGTAAATATGACCCCTGTTTGCATCTATATTAAGTGGATCATAAAAAGGTATAGCAAAAAAGCCACCCCAAATACCACGATATCGCTTTAAATTAGTGTTTTCACACGTAGCGCGTAAAAAACGACCCCACATTTGTTAAAATTTGAGGGTATCAAATTGAAAAACGATCCCACATTTTTAGATGGCTGTTAAACAGGTATTTTTTACACGTTTTTTGCTTTGCGATTCCCGGAAACCCGCACTTGCTTCGGCTGCTTTAACAGATAAAATCTGTCATCGCAAAAAAACCACCCCTCGCTCTGGAGTGCCTTTTTTACGCGCATGTAAATATTTTAAGGGATCATTTCATGTGTATGTTATTTATCATCGATATTTTAAATTAAAAGAGCAGCCCTAAAACCTCAGGTCTTTTTAAGCGAGATAAAAGTGAAAGTAAATGGCAAGGGCGATTGTAAATCACTCCAATTTTTTTGCATATTTTTTCAATGTCATAAATAAACCGAAAGTTGTTTATCAAAGGACAATGCAAATCTTAAGATATTTTGCAAAAAGGACGACTCTCGTTTTTAGAGCTTTAGTAAGAATGGTACATTGTTCACGCACGGTAGGCGACAATCGCTTCCTTATTGCATATTTTTTGCAATACTTGAGTTGTATTCATTTGCATATATGCATAAATTATTCTTTAGTTCTACTGGATTTTTTTCATTGCTCCAGAAGAGAACTGTTTTAAAATTCATTTATAAAAGTCATAGAATTTATCACAATTGAACTTATGTGAAACTAACATATATTCTTATTATGCCAACTTTAGATTTAGCTTTTTGTAAAAATTGGGTGATAGAAATTGGACGACAGAAAGGCCAAGAGCGTCTTACAAAATTTATTACATTTCCAAAATGCAGAATATAATTCGCTCAAATGCGATATGCATTCATTCATTCCGCGATATTTTTCATTTATCACATAAAGTACGAATAATTGCTTGTTAATTTGCAAACAAAAAAAACACCAATCTATACCGTTTTTAATAATTATATTAAATATCTCCATCAGCATCAATGACTTTAAATGAAAACCGGCATTTTAGTCATTTTTCTAAGTCTTAAATAGCATATGGTGCTATTGTTTATATTTAACATATCACTCAATAAGTTTGTAGGATTTTTTTAACTTTAAACTTTTTCTTTTTCATTTAGAGTCATTTTTTTGTAATTGCTACCAAAAAAAAGCTCTAAGAACTTATTGAGTGATGTACTGATCATTGATATATTTTTGTATTTAATAAAACGATATTTTTCATCTGTTTAGAAGAAGTAATGATTTTGGTGTATGACTTTCATAATTTTCTATGGTTTTCGGGGATAATTCTTCCTCCTTTCTTTAAAATTCTTGGATCTAACATAAGAATTTATCATTGAGATAACCGTAGATTTTTTTGAGATGTATTTGTTTAGACCTTTAATAAATTATTTTCAGCTTAACAAACCTAAATCGCAATGCCTCATTTATATTTTAAACCACAACACCAGCATTATTATCTCAAAGCAAAGAGATTTCTACAAGCTATTGTCTCTCTAAATTGAATTTTATGCCTGTCTATTTTGTAAATCATATAATTTTAATAAAGGTTAATCCATTTGGATGATTTAGGCAGTATTAGAAAATAATCATTCTTGAAAAATAAATTATCTTTTGAATGAACCACAATATATACTTTGTCAGTGTATTTAAATGCCACGTATAAATAACTGCAAAACTCTTTGCTTATCGATATTTAAAAAAATCCTATTCTTTTCTTAAGAATTTGCAGAAAAGAGAAAAGTTGAAAATGAAAGTAAAACGAGGCTAAAAACATCCATCAATACAATCCGTTATTTCCAGACCATAAATCGAAAGCTATATTATAATACTGTGAACACGAACAAAAACCCTCAGTAGAATACGTCCAAAATGGGTTTCTTTTTGTTTCATAACATACAATGGATCTTCCGCAGAAACTTTCTTGGAACGGGGATGTCATAAAATAGCAACAAAGCTTTAAAAACCAATATGCAAATTTAGTCGGGAAAAAATGCTTACAAATTTTTAAACGATTTCAACTGTCGCACGGTCCAGACAATTGTTCCTGTTTTAATTTTTTCCAGATTGATTTCGTATGCATTTGAACCCGATTTTTAAGCTCACATTGTAATATTTTACGTCCAAGCTCATGTATGGTGTTTTGGTTGCTTTGTCGGGTGCGATTAAAACATTGGAAACGTGTTGGATCAAGGTGGGGTGGTCGTCGGAGGATTCCTATTTCTCTTCACCCTTCCAATTTCATCCTGCATCCGAATGTATCGGTTCAGGACTCAGCATGACTCACCTTCCCCTCAATTTTCGAACTGGAGCTAAAATAAATCCCACCCTCGCATTGTTCATGAACCAGGGTATACCAACTTCATGTTCACGTTAAGCGATATTGCAAGTCGTTTTATTTATCTTAAGGATCTAGCCACGAGGAGAAATATTAACATAATCATGCATGTAATTACAAGCTCCAGATTGAATACATTATCCCAAATTAGCATTAGCAAGTATTTTGTTATTTACGTTAAAAATAGGATTATCAAACTCTTTTGGACTATGAACTCTTCTGATTAGCTTGCTTATAGAAAGGGTTCGAAAAACACACATTTATTGGCAAGAATTAACATGAATTTTTGCCGATCTTATCTTTTTGCTATAGCGGTTGGGTGTTGAGCACACCTCTAAAATTAAAACGCGGTCGTCACATTACAAAAGCAATAGCTCCAAAATAAATACATTTAGGCTTATTCGGGAACGAAAGAGACGTAACAAAGCGTAAAAATATAAATAAATAAAATGGATATATCTGTAGGAAATACAATAATGTATATAATCAAAGCTTTTTTTGCTAAATCTAATGATGAAAAACAGAATTGATCATGTGTGATCAGGCTAGGAATAATCATACAAATTTAAAAAAATATATATTTTAGTTGTTTATAAAACGGACCATTAATTTCATGTCCGTATCGCGAAATAACAAATGTTGTAAACAAGTGCAAAGTTCGTACATTACTCAACAGAAATTATTATTTTTGAGATTTTTCGTAGAGCCTAAATAAATAACAAACATAAACTTCGTTTACTCAATGCAAAAATACATTAACGTTTTTGATAAGTCCAAACAATTTTTGAGTTATCTATAAGTGAATGAAGACATATCTAAAGTTGCAAAGTACACATACTGAAATTAAACATAATATTTTATCGAAAAGTTCAAATAATTAAATAATTGAATAAAAGTTCATTCCATCACCAATAAAATTATTGACGGGGAGATAAACCACGCCTCTCATCTGATGCATAAAAAACATCAACCAATCAGCGAGAGTTTTCATGCAATTTATAAATGAACGTTTTTTATTCGCAGTTGATGATTTTTTATTAAATTTCAACTAATTTACGACACACACTACCGTATTTTTACATTAATTATTATTATTATGAAATGTTTATTATAAATGCTTTAAATATGCGTTTGGTCTTTTTTTTTTTCAAGAAATAACATGATATATATATTATAGAAAATTTTCCATTGGCGACCATGATAGAAAGCCTTCAATTATCTAGAATTTTTACTATTCGATCTGTTTATCATCGCCAAGGTTAACGTGAAATCAATTAACGTCATTCCGAAATTAAAAGCCAATAAAGACATAAATATGTATTTTTTCATAATAATTATAGCCATGGGGCTTGAAAACAGTCGCATTTTTCACGCTGTTGATTATTTAATCAGCGATACGCCGATGAAAGAGCAATTACGCTGGAAAATATTTTTAAAAATCTGTGTGACAATAATAAAAAAATCATACACCGATTCACATCCAAGCAACGCGTTCAAATCAGATAACATGATTAATAATATCGGTGGAATAACCAAAAATACAAATTTGTCGCACTGATTATTCTATCGCGGACAAATATTAATTTATAAATAAATTAGATCTATGACCAGTTGGTTGAATGTTTAACAATATTGATTCAATGATAAAAATAATAATTATATAAGATAAACATAAATCATGTATAGATGAAATACTGAAAAATGTTCTAGCATAATATTTAAAATAAGGTTAACAATTACATTTTTAGTCGAATATTTAAATTATAAGCGTTTAACAATACATTTTATCGGCATTATTATAATATAATTTAAATTTGGTATTCTCACAAGACAATAGATAAAAGATCATCCAAATGTGACGCCTAATTTTATTTTGCTTTTGTAATGATATCTCACGTTGTTTGATATGTAGCGCCGTCTTGCTGGTATTGATATTGATAGGTATCGCTTAACATTTACAGTATTAGCATTTCCAGCACCATCTTCGAAGAAATGTGCTCCAATGATTCTATTTGCTCAAAATGTATAACAAACAGTAACTTTTTTAAGTGTTTTTCATCACCCAAATACAACAATTATTGATGAATCCGTCCATTGTGAAATGATCCTCATTGATAAATAAAAATTTGCTCGAAAACATTGGATTTCTCGTTCGTTGTTCAATAATATGTATGTGAAATTGAAATTGTACTACCTTTTACTGAAACAAAATTGATATCTAGACATCATATTTGGCTGACCCTTTGTATGAATATGTACAATATTTTCACGCATTTTTCACAAATCTACACATAGATGTAGATGTTTCAGACGATGTTTCTTTTGAGTGACATATTTTTCAATATTATTCTATTTTGGTGCAGGGAATATTATGTCTAACTTTTGTAGTGACTGTTACATAATGATGATGATGATATAAGGAGATAAAAAAATTAGGCAACCTTAATTCCGTGAACCTATTTAATGACTATTTCAGGCGATTTTAATAAAATTAATAGAGCCATTATTAAGCAAGTTGTTAATTAATCGATTGTTTAAATTTGCATGTTGTCATTCGTACTAAGTTGATTTGGAGCGTGTAGTAGGGGATAGGAGCGAGATGGCAATGTTGGTTTTATAGAGCGTCGTCTCTCTCGCACGTCGGTAGTGGGGGAAGCTGAACGAAAACGAGAAAATATTGTATGGGTAAAATTGATATGGATTTTTTCACAGTCAATTGTTGTCCTTGCTGTAGAGCGGACGCTCCCAGCGACGCTATAGCGGAACGTCAACGTGTTTATGTCTATATTTTTACGTACATATAGACGCACCCGAACAAAAATCTTCATTCAAATTTAAACCAACTGAAGGACTCAACTACGACAATAATATCGGCTTTACGAACACTTTTTTCTTAATGTAATTTTAACACATCGAGTGCAAATTCACACCAAGTGACGGAAATGACAGTGTGAACCTTCGAAGAAAGTCAACATTTTTTTAAAGAAATAATCGGCGAGGGATTAGCAGCACCCATTGACAACATGTCGAGGTAAATATAAATTTATTTAGCATGCAATTTAAAAATGCGGGAGTCAATCCAACTTAAAAAATGCAACAATAATTTTTCGTCATCGCGTTACTTATTTATTGCATTTTTGCGACGGACGACTTGTTAAATAATTATAATTTATGTATTATGTATATAAATATTTTACTTGATTATGTATGCAAAAATATTTAATTATACCCAATTTGATTCAATATATACATAAAAAATAATATGGAATACCGTCCGAACGAAAATAATACGATAAACACGACTATTAAAAAGCAATTATTATTGTTGTAGATAGCGATGTATTTTTTTCGTATTTTATCAAATGCAACATTACGAGTATTTTTCTCGATGCATCATCGAAATGCATATAATATTTACTGTTGTGCATGCAGTTTTATTCGTTGATCAAATGATAATGGCTTTGATTTTGCATCTATGTGATTCAATTGGCTTTTACGTTTGCTAATTTTAAATAATATTTACAGCACGAAGATTGGACTCAAGACGAAGAAGAGAACGCGAAAGTCCCAACCGAAACCTTTAAGGTTTGACAATACAAAAGAAATCTGGGAATATTAACGACTAACCTAATCATTGTATATATTTGCATATTTCATCACTTTAGCTGAACGCGTCTTATCCAGATTCTTGGAGATGATCAGCGAGATGCTTCATTACTTATATTTATCTTTACACACTAACAATTGCTTCTACTAAATCTTATAATCATGCTTTTATTCATATTTACATTTTTTATTGTTTTATCCGTTATTCGGTTGAGGCAAAAAATATGTATGAAAAAATCATAACGGTCAACATGTTTTCATCTCATTTTAAAAAGATTCACATTGTTTCTTAAGTTACTTAAGCTCTAAGAAGTCTTACCGTTATGACTTTGTCGTAACCCTTTTTTGCCCTCTTCCATAGAATGCATCCGATTTCTCAGTATCCGACGCTCATAACTGTAAACTGAGTGAAGATAAAAAAAATTGGTGAACGCACCCCCCCGTCTCGGTATCGACACGTCTCGCCCTCTAAACTCACCCCCTCCGATTGCACATTACGCGTGCGCCATATTATCAGTTTTTTCATCCATCTCTTCCACGCCACGCTTTTTTGTATGGGCGCCATTTTTTATAGCGCTCTGTACAAATTTATAATCCGCACATCGATAGCGTATACCTGTCTCTTTTTCACGCACTCGATTCGCGCGGGTCGGATCGAGACATCGATATCATATCAAACACGCCCCCCGCTCACACGATAAAAATAAGCATCAATCAGAAGTCATACGCGTGCTGCTAAACAGGAGCGCATTGTAATAAAATTAAAAAAATTAAATTAATCCTTCCATATTCATTATGCAGCCACAATAATAATATAACACGCCAAAATCATTTCATAACCGTTAAACGCCGACCGGGTGCATCCAGGTATAATTTATGCGAAATAGAAAAGACCCATTAAGACCCGGAGAAATCGAACAATTAACCAGCGATTTTAGTATATAAACGAACGAGATGTAACGGGTTGATCAGTCCGAATTTTGATCCCATCCGGGAAGGTTCGACAGTCGTCGAACAACAGGTAGTTTTTATATATTAACAGTATAATGCATCGTTATTAAAGTTATTCCATACGCATCTGGATATATTTGTAACGCATCCCCCCGTAATTATAGCCAAAATTTCATATTTATATGCTAACCGTTTTGGGCATCCGAATATGCATTTTACCCCTTGTTTTGATATTGCATATCATATTATGGTGCGCGTAAAATAGGGGACGAACTATTGACGCTGCGCATTGATCGAACCGCGAGATATCAAAATAATTAATTAAAATAAAACTGATATATTTATTTTTGTCGAATTTCGCTATCGATGTATGAGGTTTAGAATAAAAATAAGGGGCAATGCGGGGATTTAATGTGTGCCGTAGAAAGAGGGCCGGGTGGGTGAGACGGGGAGGTTTATCTGCGAATGGATATCGGATAAAGGCGGTCATCTATTTTTATGGCTATCCGGAGAGATCTTTTTATTGGGAGTCAGGACCGAACTGTCCGAATAGAAAATATATTACGGCGCGCGGTTGCCCGGTAGAAGTCTCATATCAAATAATCTTATATCGTATACTTATTGCGTGAATTTTATACCGCATGTATCAAATACAAATACGATGTGCAAAATATAGCATTTTTTAAATTTAATTCGTGAAATAATAATATCATGTCGTGTTTAATTCCGTTAATAGATTCAATTTATAGTGTGCATACATGGAAAGTGTGCGAATTTAGGAACAAATCTAAATTGTAAATATATTTTTTGCCAATTCGGCCCTGTTCATCTTTACATTTTTCTCCCATTTCGATGTTTGCTCCCCTACCCTACGCCTTCCGTAATCTCGATAGCAATGTGCTCTTAGTGTTTTTCGTATTTATTACATATAAATAATATACACACACCGATATATATATTCCACAATACCCACGAGCAAAAACGAAATGGACATAAAAATTAATCATAAACGCATTAGTCATCTGTGATTCACGTTTTTCAACATTTTTCTATAATCAACGTAAGAAAAATAAGTTTTACGATCCTCGACGAATACCGCTTCTCGGCGATAATGCTGAGATAGAAAGCGTTAATGTCCAATTCTGTCGAATAGCAATTTTATATATTTTCAGTGCACACTTGCATCGCAGAATCCGCCGGAGTTTAACCCCTTTCGTCGCGAAAAAGGGTGGATTGTTTACGACGTCGCTTTTTGAGGGTCGCATAAAATCGATCCGGATATTTCAGTTTTGCGACTTTCGACAGATGCATTAATATCGACGGGTTCGATCGCTTTCGCGATAATGTTTTTATTTAGCGTTCGCTTAATTTGTGTAATTTTCTTCGAATTCGACGTTTCCTGTCCTCGGATCTAAATCGATTTCGATTGTTTGACCGTCGGAGGTCGATCGTAATTCACGTAGGCAAATGTGTGCGAAAGAAAAAAAAAATGTGGAAAAATCGTCATCGCAATCGGGTCTTAATCGTTATTTAATGGGGTTTTTTGAGCGTACGTGACTTTGGTCTCATGCTCCCTTCGCCGTAAAGCAAAAGTAATTATTTTTTTGGGGGCACGTTAATGACAAAGTAATTAATTTAGTCAGAATCGGTTGCGAACTCGACGAATAATCGTTTCGAAATTGATCATCGACGACGCTCACGGCGCACAACCTATGCTTCTTTTGGTATTTTCTCTCAAAATCTTTGTTTTCCTCTGAAGAACTTTTTTAACGTAGCGGGTTCTACACGATTCAGATCCGTAGATCGTCTATGGACCGTTTCATTTCGTCGAATTTTACTTTTATAATCTGGATGATCAAAAATTTTCCTAATTACATCGCAAATTCGTAAAACCAGTTATTTGCGAATCTATATTTAGCAGTATATAATTAGACGGAATGGATTACAAATGCAAATATAATAATGTGTGTTTTCTTTACAGCATGCTCAGTTGGGATTCGACCGCTCTGCGCGCACCGTCTTTGCCTTGGACGCCTCTCCATCATTCGGCCATCGTGAGTATTTTTAATAACAAATTAAACTAAAAATGCTATCATTTTTGCATCATTTGAGATTATTTTATTTCGTCATTCAGAAACAAGAGCCGATGGAACCGCCCATGGTGAACGGATTCATATCGAGTCGATCGGAAGGATTCCACAGCGCCTCCCCGTCTTCGTCCAGCCGCGACTCGAACCCTCAGTCTTCTCGGAGCAACACCCCTCACTCGCCCCACGATCAGTCGGCGACCGGCTTCGGACCTCTGACGCCCCCCGGCATCGAAGCCGCTCCCGAAAACATGCGCACCCCCGCAGGCCAGACGCTCGCCAACACGGTGACCCCGCCGAAGTCGCCCTCCCCGTCGCCGCCCTGGGTGTCGCACTCCGAAGGCGCCCCGAGTCCCGGGGACTCCGCGCCGGAATGCGACGAGGAACCCGGCCTGAGAGTCCCCGCCGTCAACTCCCACGGCAAGGTCAAAACCTTCAAATGCAAGCAGTGCCAGTTCGTCGCCGTCACCAAAGTCGATTTCTGGGAACACAGCAGAGTTCACATCAAGCCGGAGCGGATGCTCACCTGCCTCCAGTGCCCCTTCGTCACGGAGTACAAGCACCACTTGGAATATCACATGAGGAACCACGTCGGAGTGAAGCCCTTCGAATGCAAGCTGTGCGCCTACACGTGCGTCAACAAGTCCATGCTCAACTCCCATCTCAAATCGCACTCCAACGTCTACCAGTACAGATGCGCCGATTGTAACTACGCCACCAAATATTGTCACTCTCTCAAACTCCATCTGCGGAAGTACGAGCACCAACCGGCCATGGTGCTCAACCAGGACGGAACCCCGAACCCGCTGCCGATCATCGACGTGTACGGCACGCGTCGCGGCCCCAAGCAGAGAACCCAGTCCAAGATGCAAGAGGAGACCGTCCAGACCGCCATGAGCGTCGCCCAGCCGCACTCCCTCTTCTCGAACCCCTTCGGCGTGAGCTTCCCCTACGCGCCTCTCCTCCAGCACCCGATGCTCTTCCCGCACAACAACAACCTCAACGAGCCCAACATCTTCGCGAAGGTCATGGAGAACTCCAAGAAAGAAGAGGAAATACAGATGCAGACGCTGCAGAACATCCCTCCCCATCTGTTGCTTCAGCAGCGATTCCTGACCGAGTACGGCCGAGAGGCCGCCGATCCCGCCCCGCTCAAGAGTCCCCCCCGAGAGAAGCCGTCCCCGAGGGCCTCGCCCTACTCCCCGCGCCGGACGCGCGCGCCCTCCCGGGGCTCCACCGTCGAGATGAACGTCCAGCCGAACGCGGACGCGCTCGACCTGACGAGCGCCAGACCGGAGCTCCAGATCGACCCGCCCACGACCCCGACGACGAGCCTCAAGCACCGCCGCAAGGGAAAGGCCTTCAAGCTCGAACGCTCCCGCATGGAGGAGGACGAACCCGAGATGGCGAGCCTCACCAGCGGCCAAGTCGAAGAGATCGAAGTGTCAGTCGACCTCCCCAAGTACGACTACGAGTCCGACAACAAGACGGACAACGAAAAGTCGATCTCGAGCCCCGAGCCGATGGACCACCAGAGCCAGGCGGAGATCGCCACCAAGGACGACTACGACTGCCACTACTGCGACATCGTCTTCAAGGACATCGTCATGTATACGATGCACATGGGATATCACGGCTTCAAAGATCCGTTCACTTGCAACATGTGCGGCCACAGCAGCGCCGACAAAGTCTCGTTCTTTGTCCACATCGCGAGATCCCAGCACTCTTGAGACGGCTCCGAGCGAGCCGTCTCGCGAGCGGTCTTCGAACGCTAGTCATATGGGACAGCTCACTTTAAATTTTCGAAAGATCGCTCGGCACATTACGAAACTCGAGAGCGTTTCAAAAGAGCTCGCGCGAAACGTTTCGTTCGGCCCTATGTCCCTATATCATTTTTTCGATTCTTAATTCAGTAGGTATAGTAAGAGTTTATATTAAGATTTACTCACTGTTAATTTTTAAATGTGAGTACATACGTTTTATTTTATTTTAATTTTTCTTTAACATATTCTAGGTTAGTACTTTGTAATTAATTACACAATAAGATCGTTTTATTATTTATAATCGAGTCATCGAAGCTTATATAAAGTGTTTATTTAGAAATTGAAAGTTCGGTCTATACGGGTAAAGATAATGTCGGAACGTTCGTCTCGGACGCAACGGCGTCGACATTTTTTCTTTGTAAATATTCGAGGAGCATTTCGTAAGTGACGAATTTAGTCATCGCGTTAAAATATTGTAAATAGCCGTCGTTGTATATTTGCAAATAGCGGATACGAGAAGCTTCAGCTTCGGGGGTTTTTTCGTATGAGATCGATGTATAAATATTTTTATAGCAAAACTCAAAATTATAATTACTAACAATAGATTAATTTATACTGTTTATAATGAATAAACACACAAACTTAACGCAGCCATGACAGTAGTGCCGCTTCGGCATGTTTTCATTATTTTGATCCGTTTATATTCTATTTCACGCATATTTTTATTTTAGTTAAAATTTTACAATCTATTCAAAGTTTCTACAACTACATTAACGACTCAATTTCATTTGGGAAGAACCGAATCGAACTCTACGAACGGTTATGTCGAAGAGATATAGCTACTGTAGAAATTATAATTATAATATAATATATTAATCATAGATACAATAACGATCATTATGCAAATGATACTATAGAAGAACGTATACATCTATATTCAAATTCATATATTCGTGTTATTTTTACTCCATATTG
The DNA here is from genome assembly GCA_008973525.1 of Stenopsyche tienmushanensis. Taxonomy (NCBI): domain Eukaryota; kingdom Metazoa; phylum Arthropoda; class Insecta; order Trichoptera; family Stenopsychidae; genus Stenopsyche; species Stenopsyche tienmushanensis. The sequence continues at coordinate 677,161 of WACJ01000543.1, forward strand.
TATATGTAAATAAAGATTTATTAAGTTATTCCGATTGTTTTATAGAGCGAGGGGGCCAATAATGTTAGAAATATGTGTAAAAACTAAAAAGACTGATAAGTTATGCTTCTTTTTCTCAATTTGTAGATATATTATTTTTGTACCAAATATTATGGATCGCTTAAGTAGTTTGGACAGCTTAATGTATTCTTTAGGTCGACGTCATAACTTTGTAAATTTAAAATAAATAATTTGTAAGCAATAATAAATAGATGATTATCAACTTCTCAGTTCTTTCTCGAACAATAACTATTTTGATGAACTTTTCTATTGTACCATTAAGATATTATTTCTATAGTGTGACATATTATATAGATTTATTACGATGTCTATGTCATGTATATGAAATTACAATGGGACTTTGATCATCCGAACTGCTAAAATTGATTCACTGTTAAAAATTTCGTCTATTTCTTTCGATTAGACTGTTTATTCAGTGAATGGAAATTTTTCAAATTGTAATAAATATCTAAACAATGCCGGCGGATAATCAAAGTCCACATTTGTGAAAAGGTTTGCGATAGTTAACCTCGTAGGCTAGCAGATAACGTATTTTTGGCTTAAGATTTTATAAATTTAATGTTAAATAAAATATACACGACCTCGCGTCTAATATATGAAAGTAAATATAATATAGAACAGAAAATATATTGTATTATTTATGATAAATAAAGACTATATTCTTGAAGTAAATAATTGCAAATTTTTCATTTTATCCCAAGTAAAACGAAGCCATGTCGCTTAAAATTGACAATGGATGCATGTCAATTTTGACATTGATAGTATACTGATAAATTTAAATTTATGGTTATTTCAACATATAAAAATTACATCAAGCTAGTAGAATATAATAAAGTGGATGCGATGGTTAAATGTTCTAAGTATACGAGAATCAATAAAAAATGAACTAAGGATAATGACGTATACTAATTATTTCAATAAGTAATTTTTATTTAATTATTACAAAGATTAACACTAAAAGTCTAACATTGTTTAAGCAAAGATTATTGCACCCTATATAAAAATGAAACAGAATCTGGCATTTGATTAATTTTTAGTGTTTAGTTTAGAAATTTTAGTTTAAAGATGCTGATTTTGGCATAATTGAAAATCCTCAGTTTCGTATGTTAGATCCTGCTGGAATAAAAAAAAAATGCCCATGTCGAATGTTTAGCAGCTGGCCTAATTTAAAAGCTTTTCTGTTGAACCCGATGTGAGCAAAATTTAAATTGACATGGTCAATGTGGCACAAATCCAAAATCATTAAAACAATCCAAGATTTTCCAGCAAGAGCACTCATAAAAAAGTGCTTTCATAACAAGATTTAATTTTTATGAAGTCATGAAACACAATATTTCCCGATCGTCCCCGTCATCCATAAATTCGATCTTCCGCATTGTGAATGCAAGTGTGTCATGCATAATAAGGAACACGTTCCTAGCACATGCCTCTTGCAAAAAAAAACGTCAATTTTAAAAACGTTTTTATTTCCCCTGCATTAAAAATAGAGGGTAAAACGAAATAGGAGGGTTGTCTACGGCTCCTCCTACTTGGAGCCACTTCCTGTTTTAAGGTATCCGTGGTAGGGAAAAAAATGGGATAAATCTGCTTGACATGTGACCTCAAGCACACGTGCTATATTAGTAGCGGGTAGTATCGACAACCAGGTATAGTAAGACACGAATTCAATGCTTAAAAAATAAGACAATTAAAATTTATGCCATAAAAAAATATTCAGATCAGACTAAAGCATAAGTTCGTGAGATAAATCAATGGCAAATTCGAAGGATATCATAGATGATTAATTTATTTTGCAATATTTCATCCAGTATGCTCTGAACATCGATTGCTTAAATCGAATAATAGATCTTTGAAGCAAGGATTAGAACTACAACGATCTACAATATTCGGCAATATCCTACTGAATTCCGTAAATAAAAGATTTACTTGATAATAGATGAGTTACAGTTGAAGGTAGCAGCTTCATGATAAATAATACCAATGATCACAATGGCGAAATGCCTGTATGATAAAAAAATCATCGTTCTATTATAATAATAAAAAGCCATGATCATAGACTTAAACATTTCCTACTTTTCGCATTATAATTAAGCACATCCAGCAAGTTTACCGCATTTATTATTATTGTTGCTAAGTGCTAAACTTTATTGTTAAAAAAAATAATAATGCAGGAGTCGCCAGATTGTGTATTACGAACCTAAAACGCTATATTTTTGTCAATCTTCAAAATTTTAATTCCACATTTTTAGACACCATTGACAAAATATATTTATATTTTATGGCTTGCATTTTCGTTAAAAATTTTAGTAAGCACTTTGGCCTTAATTCCATGTGGTTTAAGTCTGCAGAATAAAAAGGCTACTTACTATTGGGTCAATATGAAATTGACTCTGTGAAAATGTTCATTTACATAGATTTCCTTATTTGAAACACGCACCTCAAAACCTACAGTTATTCCGAGAAAGGTGAAATGACGCTCATTTGAAAAAGCAGGATTTAATAACGATTATGCAGTGGACTATCTTTAAATGTCATTTTCAAACATGCAAAAAAAATTAAACTGATATCTCATATACTGTTTGTGTTATTCGTATTTTAAATAAGGTAGTTTTCCCGCCGCACCCGTATTTGCTTGAAACAATGCAAGCAAAAAGTAAGCATTGATTACAATTGTGGTTCAAAACTGATTCTTAACTTTCATTTCCTCAACATCCATTCAGGCGAAACTGTTTTTTTTTTTTAGTTTTCGTCAAATAAGTTTGATTTAAAGTTTTTCTCAGTTTTGAATCTTTGACTTATGAACTATTTGTTTTGTAGAAGCTGCAGTTATATTATCCATTTTAATTGTTTAAATAGCATTTGGCTTGATGAACTCTGCAGAAAATTCAATTTCTTGGTGGACAGTTGTATCCAGAATTAAAAAAAACCCCACTGTAAATAAAATAATATATCCTGCGCCATCGCGACGCAGAATCGCTCACATGATCCATACGATTTTTTGTATTGATCTCCAGAAGCACGCGCTTCCTACTTTTAAAAATAGACCAAATAGGGGAAACGTTTTTAAATTGAGTCCCGAACAAAAAAAAGTTACATTTTTTCCCCTCGCGTTTGTTTGAAATAGCGTTACAAGTCCGGAACAAAATGGCGGACATCATCACTCCACTCTTCCTGTTTTAGTCCTCAAGACGTTACAGCTGTGTATTTACACGCCCAACGACCAAATCGGCGAAATCCTTTTACCGACATAATATACATCGAGATGGACCTTCCGGATACGAATGTTTGCTTTATACTATCTGGCACTGCAATGATCGTATAAATCCTCCAAAACATCAAATCTGTCACAATTCCAACGTTTTTTGTAAGAAGATACGATTTTTTAAGGGCGTTACTAATTAACAGGCGCCTCCACGTATAGATCTTTTTATGCTCACTAATAGTATATAAATATCGGGAGTAATTTGCGATTCTTCACACCTATCGCGTTAATTTTGTTCCAGATCCCAAATTCGCTTGATAAATTGCTTCATTCGCCCCATTATAAAGGAATCCTAAATGACCATACAGCATCCGAAGAATTTAAAACGCGATATCATTTTTAAAACAACGAAAAAAAACATGCGGTTGGTATATAAACTCCTAGGTAGGTAGAATAATCTCATTTCACTTTTAGACAGCCGAAATTAAAATAGGCGTCAACGATCGGCACGTTCTCCTTTGAGCAAAAAAAATTGCCAATTTTTTCCATTGCCATATGTTGTTTATTCATTTTTAACCATCATATGCGCGTTTTTAATTAATATTCCGTGAAAAAAATGCTGTTCCAGAATCAATGTCACTCGACTGTCGTCCGAAGCGCAGCTGCCTTCAAAATGTGCCAATGGACATTTAGATGTCGATTTTTTTCGCCGTTATCTCGTTAAAAAATCAATCGTCCATCTGATAAAATTTTCTGCGAAATAAACTTTTGAATAACACGTAAAGCACGACCCTTGAGTCCATTGAATGAGAACATCGCGATCGCAGATAAGATTGACTGCATTGCTTCGCAGTTTTATTTGGTGGAAGTTTACGGTTTGTTGACAAGCCAAAAGCAAAAAAAAATGCATTTAACATACACATTAGCGACGTTATGGATCAAAATTATCGGATGCGAGGATACGGATTGATCGATTCTATCGCGCCGATGTCTCATTGTTGCTGTCATACGGAGGACGTTATTTTTTTGCGATATAATTTATAAAAGACATTTTTGGATGGGCAAAAAATGGGTTTCTCTTCGAGCGCGGATATTCCTGTCACGAAATATTACTCGGGAGTCCTTGAAATAGACCTGCTTAGGCCTTTTGTTATTTAAAAAGGACTTCACTTTCTTTCCAACAAAACCCTAGTCGGTGGCTTTCTACTATGTTTTTTTATGCGTGCAAATGAAAGCAAAGGGTGGAGAATCACGACAGTGCTTAAATATTTTTGCGAAATTTATTTGTACATGATTTGTATTATAATAAAACACTATAAATTTAAAATAATTCATTAGAATATAAATCTGAGACCTTTTTATGCTAGTGGACTTTGCAATACATATATTATATTTCAGGTCGTCGATGTTTTTTCTGGTAATACGATTGATAAAAGCTATACTAATCAAAACTAAAAATACATAATAATATAATTTATTAACGAAAAGATTTTGATTTGATTCTTATTGGCTGGAAGTTTGAAATTCCCATCTGATAGTACAAAACACTAGGAAACAATTTGAAATCTGAGAATCCCAATCTGGGATACATAGCAAATACACAAGAAGATATAAGCTAAATAAAATACATAATAACGACTTGAAATTGCAAGATGGAATTTGGATTGATAGCATTATTATATGAAGTATTAATTTGACAGGATAAAGCAACAGAGTAAGCAGAGTGATCAACCAAATACAAACCGATTAAACTGATATTTTCAAATCGGTTCTTCAATAAGTTTAAAATAATATTTTCCACCTCTATTCATATTTGCAATCCAAATAGCTTTTATATTATCATAAACAACGAAGAATTATTAACATAAATACCACAGCTTCTCTTCCATCTTCCTTTTTCATCTATAATACGCCTCCAGCACTAAATCCTTCCGCTCGTAAAGTCCATGCTTATTTTTAATTGTAATGGTTCAGTTTAAACACATTCATCGAGTCTACCATTTAAGACCCAAGTTTACATGAAAGCCAAGAACAACTTCTACTTAATGTCACATTATTTCCTTGCAGTTTGATTGATCTATTGATTGCCGTATATTTTGTTAAAGATCTGTTCAATCGCAATTTAGGAGTAATTCCTCTTTAAATATCACAATAAATTATTAACATATCAGTATTGGGATGGTTTTTGGCTGATGATTACATATTTATATCCTTGGATATTTGTATGAACTCCTTGCTAATAATATGATTTAATATTTCGTCGTTGTTAAATTAATATATATCTTGAATTACGTTGGATAAATAATACAATTAGTTAAATCAAGTGCTTTCTAAATCCATCTATTGTAATCGCTAAAAACCATTTGTGAATAAATATCACTTTTGCTGGCTAACAAATCATTCAAAAAGGTATTTTTGCGAAAACATACATCTGAACTTGAACTTATTAGTATATCCCGATAATTTCACAGAACTGTGCAGTTAAAAATAGATAGATGAAGGAAGTACACCCTAAAAGATCAAGAGTAAATACAACCAACTATTATATACAACTGTATCTGATGGAATGAGATTTCTACTGCCTTTGTTGATTAGAATAGTTTATGTTTCTAGTATAATTTCGAAGCAACAACAGTCTCCGTATTTAAGAGATATGGATTACATAATTAATAAGATGCTGATTTTGAAGAGTCACATTCATCAGCAGATTCGACACCGTCATTCGTTCCATAGGCAGGTTTATCGGATAACAACCTCAGATTCTTAAACCGCGATTCAGAACTTAACAGTACACTCCATCAGATTGATCTTGATTACCATAATTGATAATAATATGCTCCCCTCTTTTAATAATTTAGGAAACAAATTGGAAAGTCGATCATACAAAAATATTTAATATATAAGCTGTAAACGTGGACATATCCATACAAAGTAATCGACCGTTTTCGCAGGCCGCCACTGAAAAACCAAATAAGCGAAATGGTTTTCGCCACAATAGAGAAGCAAATATAGTCTTTAATATAAAAAATACTCAGGCCAAATACTTTTTACAGCATTTTTGTATCCTTGCATTATTCAAAAATGAAATGCATCCAAACAAAACGAATTTTGGGCTACCATCCCATTCACCGGGCAGGTACTGCGTATTTATTCGCCTTGCACACTAATTCTCTGCGAAAAAAATGCATTTTTCACCGCATTTACCTGTGGTCGAAACTATTTAGGTGTAAATTGGTGAAAAAGCACCAGAAATTGCTGCAGAATTATTACACGACATATCGATAAGGATGAGGGAGAGATTTTCACAGAGTTGATCGATTGCGACCGAAGTTGATATGACCATTATTAATCATCTACGAACTACTTCGGACTTTCTAAATATTTTATGCGGTGAATTTTTTCTTCGGCGTGTAAATGATCCTGACGTTTTGATCGTTCCTGAAAGTTGCTATCCGCAAAATTATTCTTCATCCTGATTATATTGACGGACGCGATCCAATCTTAAAACACGGACATGTGAACGACAACTTATTCTATACTGAAAGTATCATAAATATCCTTTTCATATTGGGGTGACTTAAATTGTTTTGCTATGTAAATTGTTCGATTTTTTGTGCCCTGTTCAACGATATGAAGTAAAATCTAATTAGTCTCCCAGTATAAGAAAGCTTTACAAGAATAGCAATTTCAATTTTTTTGTTTCCATACATAAAAGCACTTTTTCATCGTTCCTAAGTAATATATCCCTTAAATAACCGACGGAGAAAATGTATTATTTGTTTCTACCCTTTTCCGTTATTTTTATAAAAAGCATTTGACTATTTTACGACTGTTATCGCAGAAATTGCCAACATTTTCCTAAAATAAAATTGGAATTTTGTAGCTGATGAGGTGCATCAGTGCCTCAGTATATTCTTAACACTAAATTTAGCAAATTATCGTTTATATTAAGACATGAAAAATATATCCAAAATATAAATATTTATTGTCAAAATTGCATTTCAATAATTATAGTTTCATCTAATTACTTTCATGTAAAAGTATTATGTAAATATTGTATATATATATGGATCAGAATTAAACCTTTATCAGCTTCTATTAAGTATAATAAACAGTTCTTCAATTATTATTAATATATATTAATTTATTTAAATGAAAATTCACTCAAAAAGGTTTGCCATCGTTCTCGTTTGCATGCAAAAAATCTTTTGACAGTGTATTCAAATTCCATCTCTATATAGACAAATATTTCTTTTAGAGATCCAACAAAAGATATTTTAGCAAAAAATCACAATCCATACTCTCAACCCTTCTCTTCTTTTTTCCAATAGCACAAACAATCACCTATTCCATAGAATTCACAAAAAATTGAAAAACCATTAAGGCAATTTACCGTTCGAATATCGTTGCAAAGGATTATAAATATCGGAGAGAAATCTCCTCAAAAGCGCCCGACGTTTATTGCACCCTCTTTTTTTTATCATTCCGCACAAATTCAATTTACATGAAGTCAAATATGAACCCTCTTTCGTTTTTGAGGCCGGCAAGTGGTTTTTAATACGTTTTCACACTTCGGCGCCATTGCAAAAAAGTGCACGCGTATGTCGAATAAACAGGAAGGGGAAGAAAAAATCACCCCTCGCTATTTTTCAATCTGATTACCTCAGCAAGTTGTTTTTTTAGCCATTGTAAGAGTGTAGAAGATTGTGGCACGCGACTGACACACGAATCACGATTTAGGGGGTCGAATGTGGAGTTTTTAAGTAGCTTTTTAGATTGACGACCCCTCGAGAGCGTTTAACGAGTAGAAAATTAGGGGCGGAAAAAATGAACAAATCGATAGATAGAATGGAAAGGATTTTTTTTCGACCCCTATAAAAAGACGGCGATAAATTGTCGAATCGTATTAAACTAAATACATACTGAACATATAGAATTATATAGTTCAGAAGCTCACTTTTGATTGATAATATAACATGTTACGATGACAGCGTTGATATCAAATTTACTTGTATCATCGTATGCTACCCACATTTTGATAATTGGGTATCAAAAGTATTAACTAATTTGTTGCGAATGGGAAATTCACTAATGACAAAATGTTTGTATAAATAACAAGCAAATTATTTGTATTATAGTTATATATAGTTATTTTCATAAATTCGGTCTCACATATTTCAATTAAGGCGGTTTTAAACTATTAATATTTTTAATGGTCTTGATTCAAGTTCATCCCTTAATAGTATTGTCTACCCTTGGTTCAAATTTATTACTCAAATTGACTCGAAAATGTATTAACCACGTTGATTAAATATAGCACATCACTCAATAAGTTCGTAGGATGACAAATAAAACATTAGCTTTTAGGCAAAATTCGACTTTATTCATCAAAACAGTCTGCTTCAAGAGTAATATATTCAATCTAATACTTCACTAATAATTTGATGCCTTTTTGTAGAACGATTTATCTTTGGTCTCAAAAGAGGCTTCAGTTTCGGCCATAACTTCTTCATTGGAGCCAAATCTTTATCCCTGGAGCATTTATTACGTCTGCAAACAAGTAATAGACGCTGAAAGCCAGATCTAGAGAATACGGTGGATGGATAATTTATGTAATTTTGCCATTGTTGGGATCGATTTTTAATATGATTGTAACATGCATTGTCGTGGGGAAAGAGTATATTTTCTTCTTCATTTGAAGTGGTTTTTTCGCAACTTCTTCCATTAAGATCATCAATAACGCCACATAATATTAGCTATTGGTGATTTTTAATTTCTCAAGGTATTCTATGAATAAAATAACGTGTGCATCTCAAAATACAGAGGTCAAAACCTTACCAGCTGATATTTGCGTTTTTGGTCGCTTTGGACGGCTTTCACCGATTGCTGTCCATTCAGCTGACTGTCGATTTGACTCTGGAATATAGTGATGGATTCATGTTTCATTAATTGTCATATACTATATGAAAACATAATTTTTATTGCGTACTTAGTACCCACTTCGAACAAAACTTTATCATGGACAAATGTTGATGCAAAATGGTGAATACAATACCTTTTAATATCTTTAAGGTGTCAGCTATCTCTCGCAACTTTAATTTATGATCGGCCAAAACTATTTTGTAGACTTTTTTAATGTTTTCTGGAACAAGTGCCAAATTTGGATGACCTGAGCGTTCAGCATCATCGATGTTTGTACGGCCCCTTTTAAAATCTGCAAATAACTTCTCTATCATTTGTCTTGATAGAGCAGAACCCAAACAATACTTTTCGATCCATGAAAATCGCCAAAGTCCAATAACAGATGTGTCATCTCAAGATGAAATTAAGTAATACATTTATTAGCTTTCAATGAAACGGTACGGCATATATCGATCACCCCTTGTGGATTAAATATCATAATTTCATCTCAACGAATGAATAAACTTCAACAATAATACAATGCCAGTCTTTTGTGACACTATTTCAACGCTTATTGAAAGCGAGGTTACACCGCGAAGCTTCTTAGAGCCACTTCCCCTCATAAAGATGAAAAAAAACTGTAAATTATTGAGGAAGTGTAAAAGCATAATCTAACGGTATTTACCGCACATGGGTTCATCGCCTGTAAAATTAACCTCAAGTGCAAAAAAAGCTTCCCCTGCTTTTTTGAGCACAAACAGCGGAGAGGGGCGCGATTTTTTGGGGTCGTAAAAAGGTCGTTTTTTACAACGCCCAATCGAAAAAATACACATCGGAGGGGTGAGATTTCCCGTGTAAAAAACGGAGCACTTGTTTAGGAATGTGCCTGTAACAGGTTCATTTCCGCGATAAAAAAAGCACCGTGTGAATTACGCGCCCCTCAAAACATTTGATATTTTTAACGCGTTTTACTTCAATCAGATTACTATATCGATGCAATTCTTCACAGAATCAATTCGGATATGACTAAGCCGAGGCTTTCATTAACCCTGGGGTTAAAATGCGCCCCCGGCTCAGAAAAATAACAGAACGACCACAATAGAAATAGGTGAGACCTTTCTAAATTACTATTAATCTCCTAGTTCTCTGCACGCTCACTATGGGAATACTGAAGACAGGGTTGCACATCGAACTATTTGCTTATTAAATAACATTTGATTGCCAAGCTTAAAAATATAATAGATGAAATTTTTACAAGAAACTTGAGCTAAATTCTTATAATGTCATTCCATGATTGAGCTGAAATTTGGTTTTTAATAAGTGTATATAATATTTTTTTTTATATTCCAAGCAATTAAATAATATCAAATAAATTTGGGTGATATTCTTGAGATTTTTGCATGATTTATATTTAATTTTCGTTCGTGCAACCCTATCTTTAGTGCGTCCGGCATGGTACAAACGAAGAGCATAACGATTGATTTTGTAAATTTATTTTATTTCCTTTATGTATTTCCTCCCTGTTATTGCGCTCGTTTCGATGGCGGACACACCCCATTGTCCAAGCTGGACACAACTGGACATAAATTATCGGATTCGGTGGGGCCGCAGATGGATACAAAAATGCGCTGCCAAAAAAACGTTTTCCCGCAAAAATGAAATTTGTCAAGTTATTGGAGCGAAATGCGACCAACTATCGACGTTTAAGAGTAACTGATTCGTTTTCGATATCTCTAGAGATATTTTTTATTCATAAACGGCATACAATCGCAGATATAACACGAGAGAAGATGCCATATTATAATATGTAATAAGGCGAATAATATATAATGACAAAATCAAGCATACAATCCATTGGAGTTCTTTTCATAAATAGATAAAGAATTCAACTTATGTTCAGAAATGCGCCAATAATAAATATAAAGAATAAAAAACACACAAAATAAGTACTAAAAACCTTTACGAAAACTGCAGCTTTCAATCAAATTTACGATATTTAAACATTTAAAAATATATAGCCTCAAATACCGAATAGAAAATAAGGAGCTTTCAAACAAGAAACATTGCCAATGAATACATCTTAATGTACATTAACTGATATCACCTCAAATTTATCGTTTATGCTTTTATGAAATAATTATAGAAGTAAATTGAATTCTTTTATATTACTTTCTATGGAATAAATGTCCATATTATTTAGCATACAACCTCAAAAACATAATAGAATCACGTTGTAAATCGATATAAAATAGTATAGATTTTAGTTTATATTTCTGGATATCCATAACTGGACTTTTCATGGGAGATTGTTTCAGTATTTACTCTTTTCAGAACCAAGAAAGATCAATCAAAACTATCCAAACTTTTGTAATATGTTCGAGAATGAACATTATTTTAATACTATAATCACTTCATAATCTAAAACACTTCGAAATTTCTTCATAATATATGTTACTTCCACTATGTAAAATAATTATTATATGGAGAAGGATTTACAGGAACTTTCAATAAGAACGCTCAATATTTGTTAGGATATAACGGCCATTTTGTTAACGTAATATCTGCTAAATTTATTGTGAATTATTTAGTAATGTATGGCAAAAAATAATAGAAGATAATATTTAACAATGCGTGCAATTTATCATATTTTATTTTCAAAATCAATAATCCGTTTGTGAAACATCTCGCCAAAAAAATCATCTTTAGCAGCAAAGCCCATTTTTGGATAAATGGATGTGTGAATAAGCAAAATTGTTGGATTTGGGACGATAACAATCCACACTAGATACACCAGCACCAAATGCATCCCAAGAAAGTCACTATTTCGTGCGGATTTTGGTTTTTTGCCAAAACGCTACAGATCGATGATAAGCAACTTTTTTATGGACCAAACTGGATAATATGGATACTGACAACATGTGGTTCCAATAGGATGGCACTACGTGTCATACAACGCAGACCACGATGGACATTCTGCTCAAACGATTTGAGGGCATGGTTATTTCATGTGGTAGTGACGTGAATTGGCCACCAAAATCGTGTGATTTAACGCCTTTAGGCTTCTACCTATTGAGATTTCTTAAATTATAGATCTATGCATATAAACCGCAAACTATTGATACCCTCAAAGTCAACATAACGAACGCTATTCAGCAAATTCAGCCAGATTTATGCAGCAGTCATCGAAAATTGGATCTTGCAAATACGTCCCACCAAACAAATTCGTGGTGGACATTTGAACGACGTTATATTTAATACTTAATGCCATAAAATAGTATTTCAAATAAATAGAAAAATGAGTGGGTATCTTTCACACAACTTGTTTTATTTATATTTAAAAATTGAGCGTCTTTGTTGAAAGCAATTTTGAATCATTTAATTACATGAAACCATCTTGAATTCAAAGCAGATTTCACCACCTGATTATCCCAATCATAATTTATTATATTACTTGGAGATACATATTTTATCTTTACGCTTAAATAAGAAAATAATCATATTCGACCATGGTTATTGATATATTGATATGTCTACTTGGCGCTGAAAATCGATCATAAATAATTTTAAATTGGCCAGACACGTGGCTTAACAATGAAAAAAAATCGAAAACGTATTATTGTTCACCTACATCCTAATACGTGGGTCTTTATATCCATATTTTATTACAAATTTGTATTAAAAAAAAGATGGGTTTGCGCAAAGTGGGTACTTTTTGCGGGATGTGCAGAAAAAAAATTCATTCACAAAGAACACAAAAAAGAACCACCTTTTGTCGAGCACGCGGTCAAATTGCCGATATAAAAACGGATGACCCACAGACCTTTAAAATATCAAATTAAACTACAGAACCTCAAACTAAAAATATGTATTATAATGCAATTTATCAATGTCGATACTGGATTTTAAAAAGGTCTAAATATTCATGTATTTTCTTTGCATAAAATGTATTGAAATGTCAAATTAAAAGCTCTTAAAATAATTATAATACACCGGATCGATGAAAGTTTGACAAACATCAAAAAGCGTGCGCGATTATATCGACGTATTGAATTCGCAAAAGTAAAAGTGCGTGCATATAAAGGACATTAGTAAATTATGATCAAAAAATAATCGTAGAAAAAAAACCAAGACGTTTTCGTTTACAATGTAATGAAATACCACGGGGTCGTCTGTGGTAAAGAGGAAGTATCCTTCGGGAATGCTTTCATTCAATTCAATCCCAGACAAAGACGAACTTCATATGGTCGTTTGGGATTGTCGTTGGAAAACCTATATAAAAACGCTTCCGCATAAAATAAAACATGGAATTATCGAAACATTATTATTGTCATGGCAAATGGAAATTAATTTTGCAATTATTAAATAATTTCAAGTTGAGAGTCGAAGAAATAAGACGAAATCGCAACGGTGAGGGTTGAATGAAAGGTGCGGAAATACAGCACGGACGAAAGTAAATAGGCATTGTGATGTCGACAGGACGCGCATTTTTTCATCCCCAAAAACGGGGGGATTCTCGTTTTATAATTCGGCTAAAAACTGACCTTCGATGGCCATCGAAGAAAAAAATTTGGACAGGGTACATAAGTAATCTATCCCCAAAAATCCACGGGCACAATGAGAGTCTAACAATCGGTCGAGAGCGGGGAAAAAAGGCAAAACGCTATTTGAAAACGTAAGTAGGCGAGCTGAACAGGAGTGATGCACATTTTAAGCATCGACGTATTCTAAAAAAAACTCTTTTTTTGAAAATTTGGCTTCAAAAGACGTGGCTAAAGTCGTTGATTGAGATCTTGATTGAAGTATTGCAATTTTCAAAGCGTTCCAATATTAAGTCCATATAATATTTATTATAAGCAGCTACAACATGGTTTACACATCTCAAAAATTATTAGAAATGTCGGCAACAACATCATCGCGATAGACTGCAACTTTGTAGAAATAGTGTTGCTGCATCTCGTATTATCATCATACAACGACATCCGTGGTCATATTCAGCACGATATCAGTTCGATTAAAAGGTTACCGATGACTGCCCTATAAAAAAATCTCGATTCCACAAAAGGTGGTGGTGCATTGTGTGCCATGCTTCATATTCATGTTTTTTCGGGTTCATTCGCGCAGCTTTCCAGGGGCGGTCACAATGACCGGCCGGCACACTTCGAGCACGCTTTGTTGCAACCTCAAAGTAACCCCTAAAAACTGAGATCGGGAATCCATTTTTTTCCATATTTTTTCTTTCATTCAATCGTCGATTATAAATCTCTTTCATCCCCTTCATGACCGGTGGGCACATCGCGCGCGCGGATTCCAAATAGCCATTATTGCAACGGTGGGTCATTCAACGAAGGTGTTCAAGAGCCGGTTGGATGAGAGACGAGAGATGTTAGCAATTTTATAAAATTCTTTAATGTATTAAGCACAAAAATGGATTAAATCGAGTGTTTTAACAAGTCAAAAAAATACGTTTTTCATTAGAATCTATTCATCAAATCTGCATAAAATAGAGGGCTATGTTCCTATAATAATAACAAAATCTAACATCTTTAAAACATTCTGCGATTATACATTTTCCATGGATTTCTTAGTCGTTCACTTTATGTTCCTTATTCCATATAAAATACTTAAGCTTTCTAGCAAATTCAATTACTTATTAATAATTCTTAATGCAAAATTTATAATAGGATTGGACTTTCGGTTGGATAGAATTGGATTTAGAATAAACTTTCTTAATGAAATCAGTCATCATTCTATCAAATCTTCTTATTAGTAACATTGATCTTTAACTAAATTATCATTATTCATATTCATTGCTCAAATTGATCATGTATCTGAGGAAGTAGTAGTATCATGTGATTATATATGGGATTAAAAGTAATTTGCACACGCTTAAAACGGCTTTATAAATATTGCTATCATTCCCTAATCGTATTATTATTGTAAGGATATAGTATTTTATGGTTGAAAATTAACTTATTTACTCATTAGTATATATATATTGCGAATTATGAAGGATATTCTTATATTTTATACCAAAACATACCCAAATATAATTTTTATACTTTTAAGTGGATGTCAAGAATCGATAAAGTGGATTTGTTTCTCAACATTTGTTATAGAAGTTCAGGTTTAAATCCATAATCTATCATTGTTGATTGTAAATTTATTCCTACATTATATTCTATTTAAATTTTCAATATTATTTAAATCGTATTGCTGAAAGGTTGCGAAACATGGGGCATTAATGCTAATTTGCTTTTTGTTAACGTATTTTATTAAAATTAAAAAAAAATACAGGACATGATTTAAAAAATATATGTATGATTTAAAGACAAATCTGGAAGTATCCATATTCTTAATGTAGAAAGTACAAATTCAAAGGAACATCACCAAATAGAATATCCTTGAAAGACAAAGAACCTCATAGCCCGATATTTAGAGGCATTATCATGAAAAGAATAAAGGATCTTCGTAGCAAAAACTAATGATGAAAGTGATAACAGGATATGACATTCAGAAGAAAATTTAATTTATCCTCTCAGAGAGCAACTGCATTTGTTACTCAAAGATACTGGCTAATTTTTGGCACAGAAACAAACCATAATACTCCTTGGCTTCGTATAACGCGATCACAAAAACATTGTTTAATACAAATCCCTGTTATACGAAGTTTGAAATTCGCTTTCGTATTTATTTTATTAAACATATTACAGATATACATTTGGTGCTGGTGTATCTCGTGTGAATTGGTATCATCCCAAATCCGACAATTCTGCTTGTTCACACATCAATTTATCCAAAAAAATGGACCTTGTCGCTAAAGATGATTTTTTGGGCGAATTTTGTTCTCGATTTTGAAAGTAAAATTTTTATTATTTGCACAATTTTTTCAATATTATAACTTTTTACAATAATTTGCCATATAGTATTAAATGATTCACTATAAATTTGATAGAAATTGATTTAATAACATGGCCGCTATAATCTAATAAAGTTTGAGCGTTTTAATTGAAAGATATTATCATAGTAGTAGATCATTAATTCATGATTAATATCACTAATTGTTGAATTCTCATTTTGATCGACAACACGATCAAGGACTATATTATCAGTATCATCAACCGTGTTATACGAGGCCCAGGTATATACAATAGTTTTTAGATAACTGATATAGGAAAAACGCCTAAGATCATACATATAAAGCGATTCGTTCAATAATGAAACGGAATATAAATGTCACCGGGGAATAGCGCGTGGGTGAGCCTCGCAAAAAATCCAAACTCCATAGAATTGGCACGGTATCGACGATAAATGATATTTAATCAATAAAGAAGCTTTTTGGAAGCTCGATCAGAGCGCGACCATCAATCACGCGGATGACAGTCGGCCGACAATGGGCCATTTACCGTTTCCTTCGTATGCCATCTTCAACAATACACCCACCGTACAAATTCAATGGCGACAAAAAGTCACCCTCGATTCATTTCTCCTTTTTAGCACCAAACAAACCTCGCAATTTCGATACTAATTTTTTTCTCGTCGCACTCTGGAGATGGCGGAAAAAATGCAACTGCATTCTGCGTATATTTATCAAATGCACGCATTAAAGATCGTTTAACGGAGATGCGGTCTGACGGGCCGTGGCTAATTTCTACAAACACTCCAGATTGTGCGAAATCATTCGAGGATCGAAAATATTTATTCGACTTATAAAATATGTGCACAATGCATGCGGATTTAAAGGCGATTCGATTACATTTTAAGCAGCACTTGAAAACCATGAACTAGATGGCCGCCAGATAGAAACTGTTGTAATGTAATATCACTAGCAAACAAAGATTATACAGTATATTGGTTATTAATTTATAATTATAATCAATGATTTTAGTACTACGAGATATGCAATTATATTAACACTAAGTTTGCTGTTTTTTTTAAGATCTTATTCTACGTAAAACACAATTTTATAATTTAAAATCACTTTAGTTATGTCATTCAAATCGATTTTAACTGAATGTAATATTTTCGTAGGATGATATAAATTGGATATCATCATGTCAAGGATTTTCATGCATTTATTTCCTTGGATAAAAATGCATCCCCTGTTTTGACATGATATGAGGAGAGGTATGCATATGGAGAAGTTGTAGACACAGTTGTAGTTCACAGATTTCGGCAAAGCTTTCGATAGACTAGATCATGTCATCCTGCTTCAAAAACTTTTCAAATCAGGCATTCATGGTAACCTGTAGAGATGGTTAGCCTCTTACAATGATCGAAGATGCCAAGCTGTGGTAACCAACGAATTCAAATCAAACTGGTTGTATATTCCCTCAGTTGTACCGCAAAGCTCACTTCTTGGACCTCTACTTTTTATATTTTTCATTAATGACATTGGTGATTGCTTCAGGAACTCAAAGTATCTCTTATTTGCTGATGATATGAACATTCTTAAAACCATCAAATGGATTTCTGATATCTCAACTTTTTAAGAAGATTTAGACAGATTTACTGAATACTGCTAAATAAATACATTAGATCTTAATGTATCCAAATGTGCTTTGATTACTTTTTCTCGACAAATAAACTTTCTAAATTCAGTCTACTTTCTCAATAATCAAACTGTTCCAAGAGTAAACTCTTATAAGGATTTGGATGTTATCCGTGACAGTAAAATTGTGTTTATGTAAGAAGCCATCTTGAGAATTCTCAGTACTTAATCCATAGGGATCATATTCAAGCGATTTAAAAATGTTTTTACGATACCTTTCATTTAAATGCAACTCCATGTTCCATATTCTTCCTTGTTCATATATCGTTAGAGTGTGCGGCTTTTACAATAGCTTAGATGTGGATATGGATCTATTTAATAATAGTTTGTCTATTATTAATAATTCATTTGCATTGTCGTTCTTCAAACCATCTTAACTTTACTTTGAATGCTAATTTTTTATTATTGTTTTCTTCTTTTCTGTGTCTCATTTTTTTACGTACTAAGTTCTTGTTTTTTAGTTTATTTCTTGTTCATTGAAGAAACTTTTAAATGATTTTTAATTATTATTATCTCTGTATTTGCTTTAAGTTTCTCTTTAAAAAAAAACAACGAAAAAAAACGGACATTTCAGTAAGAGCAGTTTGGGTTATTGCGTATGAAAAACTGGACATCTCTGGAGGGTGTTCATATAGTCAGTTGGCACCTTCCTTACTACGAATGTGGCTTTGCAAATGACACCTAAATCATCTGAAATCTCAGAGAAGCTCATTCAAAAAACTATGTACCAGATCTGCTTCGAAAAAAAAAACTTGATAGCAACTTAGTAAGAAAAAATTAAATCTGTTCTTAGAGATTCTTAAGAACATGTTTTCAAAATGATTTCTGGACGAGTTTTGCTTTTCGTAATAAAAGGGACTTATGCCTACTTTTTATGAGATGAGATCATTGATATAAGAAAAATTCAATGATTTGTATAGGAGATTATATTGGGTAATTGATTCAATTTTGTAGAAATAGAAGTCAAAATGTTTGAAGAATTATATCAAATTTTTCATATTCAAAAAGTCGATATAAATTCAGCGTTTCGTTAAAGAATTACTTTAACGCCTATTAAACTTAGTATTTTTAAGTGCAAATGCTATTTTACTATTCTTGCAATGAATTGAAATTAAGAACAAAGAAGATGAAAGTCTGATTTGTGTGAAATCCGAAGAAGATTGCAAAAAACGTATCCATTATCATTAAAGTATCGAACAATTCCATTAATTGCGTGTTGATATTAAAACCATGTATAATTCAAACAATACAAAATCTTTTCATATGAGTTTAAGCGTATAAAAAAACAATCATATTTTTTTTATATCTACAAATTTAAAGCATTGAATGTCAAAAAGCCAACGAGATTCTACTCGGGTCATAATGTTTTTGCATCAAGATATGAAAAATTACATATATTCCAATTAATGGCACCAAATAAGGGCATATAAATAAATAAATTCCACAATTTGATCATTCTAACAGGACTCACAAAGTTCAATTCAGAGATTCAAATGAAGCCCTTTTTATTTGAAAACATCGTATATTTAATATACAAGCTTACAAAAGTGCAGAATATTAAACGGCCCAAGGAACGTTAAGCCGACACTATAAAAACATGGTGACCATGTGATATATATTTTTTCAGCTAATCCTCAGCAAATGGCAAACGCCCATTCAACGCAGAAGAGCCTCAAAAACCCATGACCAAAAAATCGTGTCACGGAAACCATTATGATGAGACTAATACCCAAGAACATCTCAATAAACGTCGGCTGCATTCTGTGTCCTTTCATTTATAAAAAGGCTGGCATTTCATTTGGGGCTTCTCGTAAACACTGCGCACTTATTATAAAATATAGTTCAATTTAAAATGAATTTATTCGAATGATTTTATAGTTATCGCGTCGCCATCGAGATCTGCCATGGACCACTTGTCTGCAAAAAATATAAGCACCCGCTTACTTTTTTTCCATCTTCAACTTCAACCAAAACAAGGAACACCTGCTCATAAAATCTGGCGCGAGCTATTTATTTCTCTATATGTATATTTATGCACCTCAATGCAGGGCTGCAGCAATGCCATTGCTCATTTTATAAATGCATATTTGTCTAATAACCCTATTAAAAATATAACTTAATAATTGAATAACTCTTGATTAGGGAATCCAATCCCGAGCCAAAATTTCGAATAAAAAAGAAATCGATCAAAAATTACTAATAAGTCCATTTGTTTAATATAAAAAATAATTTGAAGTTAAAAGAATTTTATTAATTTATAAAAAATAGATTAATAAAACACTAAAAAAATCAAATATTATTTTGAAAATATGCGCGAAGTAACATTAAACATCGAGTTCTTCGTCATTTAGTCTGGATCTGATTTTGGTAGTCAGGCAACTTGCTGCTGAAAATGTACCCTCAGTCTCCACACTCGTTGGAGGTATCTTCATCAGATATTTAAATGCTAGTTCGAGTTGATGACCACGCGAGCCTCCATTTTCGTATAACACCATAAATGTGAGTGATAAAATTCCTATCCGCTGAGACACAGACTAAAACACGCAAAATTCCCGATTTCCCGAAAAATTATTTATTTCCGTCGCTGCAGATGAATACTTATATACTATAATAATTTGATGTGATACGTAATTATATTACGAAGGAATACAAAAATTCTGAATCCCGTATCTATGAAATATCATATCGATATTCCCATTATTAGATTCGAGGTGTAGTAAATACATCACCGGTAGGGAAAAGTTAATATAACAATTTGAAAAACATACATGTACTGTATATGTGCATACATAGATTATTGTATTATATTATTGTAAGACCCTATTATCCCTATTAATTTAATTAGTATTACTATACAAATAAATAATTATTTTTAATTGTATTGACATCTATTGGCATTATATAAAACTAAAATTTATTAAGCGTAAGAACATAAAAATGATTTTTAAATACATAATAACAAAATAATTAAATCTTCATCATAAAACCATTTTTAATAAAATATTTTTCATATATATTTAGAACCTAAATTAAAGTCAGAGACATCTATGGACGAATTTTAACGTGTGATTAATTTGTTAAAAATATATAAAATTAAATTGAATAAGCCAGATTTTTTTTAAATATTATCTGTAATAATAATAAAATAAAGTGTATATTTCTATAAATTTTGAAATCGGAATGCGTTTGTTCGCACAATAATTTATTCGAATATATATTGCTATCAGTAATGCCAATACATGGCGCATAAAATAAGCTTGGCGCAAAGACTCCCCACAGCAAATATGAATTTGAATAAATTATCCATTAATATATTTAAAAACTCAAATAACATGCATAATAGTCCCTAAATCACATACTAATTTCAAGTAAGTATTTTTGTCAATTAAAAGTATATATGTTTAAATTTAAAAATAATTACTTGATTAAAATATTGTTTCGTCGTTTAAAATAAACACATTTATTTTAAAATATAATAATAATTAAGCTTTTCAAAGTATTTTTTTTTATATATTCAACATATAAAGAGTAATTATTTTTTTTAAAATGCAATTTTAAAAAAATAATTTTAAATTCATACGCTTTTAAAAATTTGCAATAAGATATTTATTTACGTCAAACAACGATTGCGTTATTATTGCATATTTAATTAATACATATTATGCCCTATCGATTGAATAGTTTTTCATGTTATGGTCGAATTTATAACATTTACGGCTAAAAGCCTTAACCTGAAGTTGTCGGCGAATGCCAGTCATCTTGAGATTGGTCGGCTCAGTTGATTTAAAGGTATAGTTTTTCTTCTGGGCGCATATATCCATCGTTAAATAGTAGTTATTAGCCCTATTTATCCATACACCGATAATTATTGTTCAATTTTTTAATTGGGGATAGCCATTTAGTAGAAATTTTTAAATGTCATCGTTTGAGATATAAAGAAATTATTGGGAATGGCTTGCATATTGCAATAACTTACTGATATTAAATGCGATTAAAACTCTAACTAAGCATTGAAGCTTTTGATTATGACAAATTTTGTTATTGAGCATCATTTTGAAATGCAATCAGAATTGTAATGGCCAACATTTCCAAGCAACTTCAGAATATTTTCAACAAAACAAAAAAGTTTTAATATATTAAATTCGACGATTCGATAATCCCTGATGTCGTATAAATTATTTATGATGTTTCTATTTTATTTTTTAGTTTCACCATGGAGTTTATGCGCAATATGAATGCAATGCCCTCGTTCAATGATGCGCCACCAGATTATACAAACACAGAAGTTAGTACTGGAACGTCTATAATGGCTGTCGAATTTGACGACTTCGTTGAAGGAGGTGAAGTAGTATCAGGTGGCGTTGTAATCGGAGCAGATTCCCGCACAACAATGGGAGAGTATATTGCCAATCGGGTAACCGACAAGTTAACCTGCGTCAGTGATTATATTTATTGCTGCCGTTCTGGATCAGCGGCTGATACTCAGGCTATTGCTGATATCGTAAGATATTACCTAAGTAAGTAAAACGTACAATTTACTAATATTACATTTCTATCCAAAAACATGATTTATTCTTTAAAATTCGTCTGCGAATTTTTTTATACTTATAAATATGATGTGTTTTTTAACAAGTGATTTTTTCTAAATTCAGGCTTAATGCGAAAAGAGATGGATGATGAACCGACAGTGCAAACAGCTGCTAACATTTTCCGAGAACTTTGTTACAATAATCGTGAACAACTTCTCGCGGGAATGATTGTAGCTGGATGGGATTCGAAAACCAAGCAAGGTATTTATCATGCCATTATTAATGTTTTGGTGTGTTGAAATGTTTTTTTTTTTCGTAATTCATCAAACTATAAATTATTTCAGGTCAAGTTTACACTGTGCCAGTCGGTGGTATGTGTGTGCGTCAGAGTATATCCATCGGTGGATCAGGTTCTTCTTATATCTACGGTTATGTTGACGCAAATTACAAAAAAGGCATGACCAAAACTGAAACAATACAGTTAGTGAAAAACTCGCTAGCATTGGCTATGCTGCGTGATGGCTCATCCGGCGGAGTGATTCGTATATGTGCCATTACTGAAAATGGTGCGGAAAGATTCCTTTATACTGGTAATGAGTTGGGTAAATTTTATGAAGAGGAAGAAGAAGAACTTGAAGCTGTAAATTAATTTAATGTCATAATTTTTGTATTACAATAAACATTTTTTCTGATAAAATTACTTTGTTTTGTTGAATTTATTATATTTATAATCAATTATTAATCTAATGAATTATACACAAAGGTCTCCAATCATTATACTCAACGAACCAGTAATATGGACTTTTAGCCATTTTCGAAGGTGTTGCTATAGGAATTGGAATGCCGTATCACGTCTCAAGAAATTTACATCATAGAAGCTATTCCTGCGTAAAAATTAACCGTCAAACTCATTGAAAATGTCCTTTCTCTTCAATGCATGGAATGGTTAGAATTATTGGAAGATTACGAGCAAATAAGTGCAACAAAGCATGCTCATAATGGATTATTTGATAGCTGTCGACAAATTTTACAAGTGATTAATTAATATTCCCCCTATGATTGCGTCATTCTCCAGAATGTATTCCCCGTTATCAATGAATTAACTGTTTTTCCTCTTCTGGATAAAATTCTATACTTGATTTCTCTCTTGACTCCTTGCTGAATTTTTGGGGTCTTGTTATCTTTGTCGAGTTGCGCCCTAGCAGTCTTTCCATCTGACAATATTACTTTTTCATCCTGAATATGTGACTGCTGAACTACGGCTGCGGCATTATTCGGAACGACGACAATAAGGACTCAACGGTGAGGAAATTTCAAGCATGAAACCTCACTGCTCATTCCTGTATTTAGTGCGAAAACTCAACCTACTCAATGTGGCTATTCACGCCTCTTATATCTGACCTTTTTTAATATCTCCCTGATTGTTCTCCTGGATGTCCTATATGATTGTTTGAATAAATGCCTATGATCGTATCTCGTTTAGGAGCGGACATTAACGGAAGCAATACGCAAGCGATTATGGCAATGCATTTAAAACAACGATAATAATAGTGTTTAACGGAACAGTAGGTTGGCAGATCTAGAGCTTTCGTCCTAATACAAAAGATTTACCACCGTCGAGCTAAATCCTTGCCGCATGTTGTCAAGCGTTCTCCCACTAAACCCCTGATCTGTTTATAATATTGATGAATCATATGCTCGCTAATCAATTCCAACATTTTGATGAATCCTTATAACAGTGTCCGTTTCATGTTTCCGTCATGTTTCATCCCCGTTAACCACTACCGGCCTTATTATTTATTATATAGTATTTATTCCCCAATATGTTTTTTACACCAGGATAGCACCGATTACCGTGTTGAATCCTGGAGTTATTGAGATGTAACCTTTAGCATTCACCCTTGGTGCAACCATATATTTCATTCATGTTGAAATTAGCAGCATCTCCGTCGATAGACATAACCGCCGGCAAAGCTTTCGATCTCAATTTAGCCACGATGTTGATGTCGTCAGCAAAGACTAGATGCATTGCATCATCTATCCATGGATCTGCGCGTTTAGCTCTGCTGGCCTCCCTCATAATTGCCTCCTACGCAATATTAAAAAGTAATGGGGGAGGGCATCCCTCTGTCTGACTGCCATTGTCACCTCAAGACTCTGACGGCGTTTATTGTGATAATCCACAAGCATCACTCTTAACGCTAAGGAATTTTGATATAACGCCTCTTATATTATAGTATTGCTATTCGCCATGGGTTTCATTCAAAGTTTCACAACAAAATTCCAATTTTTTCCGATGTTATGAGCACTACAGTGAATGCAAATCGTGGCCGCATACACCATCTTTCAATCCTTGATAATACTTTTAAAATATCAGGTGTGTCATTATGATAATGAAAGAACATAATTTTTGCAACATTGAATATTTTATTTTTAATTATTATTGCCTGGCAATCGTAACAAAGGCTTAACGGTACACTCGGAAAAGCCCTTGAGTTGGATTAAAAAGTGCAATGCTGCTGATACAAATCAAATTTTTGTACAATAATCATAATAATTTAATGGAATGTGAAGCATGCACTTTTCCATCGTATCTATATTTTGAGAAAATTCTAGGTTTTCAACAATCGTAATTATAAATTGATCAACAATTCTCTTAAATACAAATAATGAAAATATACCTTTATCTTATACCATTCGCAACCGGTGCGTAAATAACAAACTAGAAAGAAACTTTGCTAATAGAACAGTGTTCAAACTTGTAATGAGATTCAAAAGATGTGAATATGCGTACATATTCATCCGAAAAATTTCACTTATTTGTATTCAGAGTCGAGAAACAATTCTAATCAACACATTGGTATACAATCGATTTTGTCAGATTATCAGATTTTATATAATTTTAAATCGAAATATAAGCTACACTTTACATATCAATATACACTTTCTCTTACAATCTATATTTTTATAATTCACATACGCTTAATTCTGGATAGCCCCTTTAATTTTCATCAAAATGA
This sequence comes from Stenopsyche tienmushanensis, assembly GCA_008973525.1. Taxonomy (NCBI): domain Eukaryota; kingdom Metazoa; phylum Arthropoda; class Insecta; order Trichoptera; family Stenopsychidae; genus Stenopsyche; species Stenopsyche tienmushanensis. The sequence continues at coordinate 702,421 of WACJ01000543.1, forward strand.
GAAATCTTAAAATTGACTTTACTGCCGTCGTAAATGTATTTTAAGTACTCGTTTTTAATTTATGAAATTTCTCCGCCTTTGCATTAGTAATTTCAATTTCGATATCTATGCTAATATATCGTTCTTTAAGATACGCGTTATGATATGATATAATCAACATCCGTAACATAAATATAAATCTGACCGAAAGAAGCTCAACTCGTGCTAAAATGCAATTTATTACCGTTACAATTTTTATGTACGGAATCAATGTATTTATAAGATACAAATGCATGTGAATTAAGTTCGAATCTTAAAGATCATCAAGAGCAACTCAAAATCATAGACGCTGAAGGATTAGATCCTAATAAAAAAATATTCGGAACACGCTTCGAACGAAGATTAATAGATTTAATTCAATTTTATTTTAACCCTTGATCACTAATCATTAGTCTCACAGACTACAGACTCGGAATGCATGTTCCCAAACGTGTTCACGCCAATCGTCGTCACGATTATTATTGATTTAGAGTTAAATTAAAATTGATATGCATAGGAAGATAAGCATTTATTATCGGCTATCAGTGAAGGATGACACTGACTGTTTTTTAAAAATGAAACTCTTTTGGGTACTATCGGTAGACGCAGCTGTACGTCTTTAGTCATAGGACGCACGGCCCATTTATCGTGATCCAAAAAACACATTTTTCTTTTTCGTATAATTATTCGTCGGGATCGTAGAACGATTATTACGGCTCTTTTTTTAAAGCGAGGGTTCATACACTAGCATAGATATCATAAAAAATTAAGATTACATATGTAAATTCATAATTTGATTTATTAAAAAATTGCGATAAAATACTGAAAAATTACAATATTTCAATGATATATTCACTTTTAAACCATAGCTCTGTAATGTAACAAGTTATGCATTGCTTCACATCTCAATTTTGTTCAACCTTTCCTTTACCGTGCTGAAAAACATCCGCGCGTTACTATGATGTGTATTTAGTACACCATATGAAATTCTGAATACCGTATCTATTATATTCCGTATCGATATACTCATTATTAGAGTCGAGTAAATACATCATGGTCAAGGAAAGATTAAAGATATTTTTCTTCGTATTCATCTTAAGGGATGATATATTGAAATATGATCAATCACAGAATATTGAAAAGTTTGCTCGGATAATGAGTATTGCTTACGATCTGCTTAAATACAAAGAAGTCAATGCTTAAAACTTCTTGTCCTTATGGACGTTACATAGTATTCATCATACAGAGTGCGGCAGGGAAACTATTATCAGTTGAGACGAGTGAGTTGACGCCTCTAAGATGAACGCGCGCTATTTTCTCGTCTACGCGTTTCAAATAAAGAAGTTTCCCTGCTGCACCCTGTATCACTCGTCTTGCTTGCAAAATTTAGCTGTGAATAAACGTATTCATCAAATTTGTTAATATATATTCATATTTTAACTAACAAAATAAATTGCACTGTGTATATTAGTTTACAGTAAATTCAGATACGGTTAAGAAATCTGTATTAACAATAATTTGAGCAATCAATCTGACTATAGTGAATGGAGTTGCTAATAATAATTGATTCACCCCCAATACAATTTAATTGATCATGAACAAAGCATTGAATGAGAATGCACACCATTAATATTTCATAAAATATTTATTATCAATACAAGATAACATATTGGATCTGTTTATAAAAAAGATATTAAATATAAAAGTAACAATACTAAAAATTCAGATTTCATGATGTGCGTCACATATAAAAAAAATAGCACGTTATTATAATAAGGAAGAGAATTAATGGAATTAACACAGGATTCTACAGGAATAAAGCCTGAAAAACACCATGTTGGCGATTAAATTCATAAAATTAAACATAAAAACACCAAGATCACAAAAAATCCATATTTTAGCACTTAATTATGCAGAAAGGACACGAGGATATAATACAAAGAAACCGTTTTAAAAAGATCTTACAGCCTCTGACCGTGTCTTAATCGCGCCTAACAACTTTTATTTTCAGCGCGGAGATTAAAACATCTTGCTTTGCTTAAATGAGAACTAAATTAACTAATTATTTTAATGGGACGTTGTCATACTTCCATATTCCTTAATACCGCTAACGTGTAGATAAAGTACGCCTGACCCACATTTTTTAGGTAATCAAAAATCAAATTCACAAAAATGCATCTAATCCTAATTCCAATGAACGAAATGCATATTTCTGTTGTTTAAGGAACATAATGAATCCTACTGTTAATACTATTTAAAAAATCAAACATAAGGCAGGAAACAAATTTGCTAAAAAGCAGATTCAGTCTTACATCCACACCCATTGGGTTGTATTCATTTTCCACGTACAATGACCCTAATTGAAATAATAAAAAACGATACAAAACACATCTTAAAATAATCGACTTGGAGGATTAGCAAATAAATATACAATGAATTTCGTAAATTTCATTACTTCCTAAAGAGATTTATCGCGACGGAGGCAAAATTTATATTGGAAATACGCGTATTTAAATGATATCAAAATGCAAATCGGATGAATATATATTAAAATAATAATTATCACAATAAAGCAATCTTAACATTAACTAAAAAAAATATTTATATATATATATGTATAATTTTGTTAATCGATAATTGAAATATCTATTCCCTACGGAGATAATATAGCATTAGGTAATAAAGAACAAGAATCGATTAAATTAATACATACATCTTGAAATAGCGTAAAGATTTTTGGTCTCTTTCTGACCAGAAGCAAAATTATTTGTTAGATATTTATAATTTCGTGAAATATATATATATATTAATAATTATATAAGTAAAACCTCGATACGACCTACGTCATGAATCTCGTGAATTTCTTTCATGCGTAGATCAATCATGATGTCGTCGACACCAAAATATAATATTGAAATCAAATAATAACGAATTATTAATACATAAGCATTTTAAATCTAGCTGCGAATGTTCGTTTGATGAAAATAATGCTTTGATCATCTCTGACTTAAGGATACTGTACTGGCCTTAGACAACTAACAAACTTCATGTAAGCGGATATTTTTTTCCATAAGAATAATTGGATCTTAAAAGATATAAACAGCCTTTAGTTTCTCTACGTAAATAGGAAGAATAATGAAAGATTAACTGAATGTTTAATAACCCATTTTTGACACACACTCGTTAAAAAGCTATCACTAATTATTTGATGAGTTGATTAACCCGTTCGAACTGACAGCGAAAAGGACAGCGTTATCGTGCAAGCCTGCCGGTTTACTTCTGAAGGAGTGGATTTTGACAAAAGGAGTGGTGATACACGGCTAATGACGCCACTCCAGAACAGTCAAGCGAGAATAACAGAATTGGTCAACGATAAGAATGACGCGAGTATCTTAATTATCAAAACAAACGCCTGACATCAAGACAACACGAACGAAAGTCATCTTATCTTTGTTGGAAGAGCTTAAAAGCTTATCCCACGATTAAAAATATATTGAGAATATTTATACTGTCTGTCTCACGATTTCCAGTCCGATAGGGTTAACTCAAATTTTTGCATTCAATCAACTTATTTAATGGATTTATAAGATTATCATTTATTGAATCTCATATAATCTGAATACAAAAGGTGAGCAAAACACTTTATATGATCCAGATAGATATTTAATATTGTATTAATAAATTAAATGATAATTTCCTCAAATAACTCAAAATGAAGGTCGTCATTTACCGCTTGATAATAAAATCGATGAAAACTGCGTTTACTGTCGATTTAAATCGAAGATAATTGAGGTATGAGTCCAAAGTCTAAGCTACGACACAACCTACAATTTAAAAGGTATAAAATTGACCCTATACAACCAAAACTATATACGAGACATTACAGCTTGACTGAATAGGTATTTTCACGAGTAAATTAAGACACGCTGATAAAAATGAGAAAACGTCTAAATTGCATTAGTTATTAATGCTAATTCTATCAAAGCGAAATACTCGGAAACAATTTTGAACCAAATACAGGATGCGACAGGGACACTATCCTTTATTTTAAAAATGAATACCGCAAACAATATAGGAGATATCAATTTAATTCTATTTTCCGTGCTACAGAGAGACATTTAATGTTTTTATTTATTATGTTTTAAAAATGATATCATCAACCCATTGACGCACAGTTACCGTCAAATGCCGACGTCAGCAGATAATACTTGCTTATTGCGTCAGATAGTGTATGCATACCGTCTTCGCGGACACTTCAAATCTTATCTCACATTGACGAAACTCATCAAAAACCAATATCTCCTATACTGTTTGTGTTATTCATTTTTAAAATAAGGTAGTTTCCTCGCCGCACCCTGTATTATTAGACTGATCCAACAGTACAAAGTTTAAAGCATATAAAATAAATATTACCTAAGCAGATAAAATAGTACTACCAGCCGAATTATGGACAAATGTGATTCTTTACAAAATTTGAAAGAATTAAAAATAACAATCAACAAAAAAGTCCAGACTGCACAAACTGATCAAGTCACCTTAAAAAGATTTGAGGATTATTTTCATTGCAGGAAATATGAATATAAATTGTACATCAATTAGAAATACTTTCCTATACAAAATTGTATCAGTTAGAGAGATTAAATTAAAACGAAATAGGCTATCAACTGTTTATAAATTAACCTTAGCAGAATAAGTCAAACTATATATGAATTTAAACGACTAAAGTTTAAAAATCTATCGATTTAAAGTATGACATTGTAAACAATGTGAATTTTGGATTTATTCAACTACACCAATCAAAATTATATAATTTTTTTTTATAGATAGAGTGAGTATTAATTAACAATGAGTACATTTTTTAAATCGAGGTTTTACCATGAATTCAAGAGGCAAATACTTATTTTTTAAAATTTACAATCAATCACAAATTTTTACATTTATGACTGAAATAGATTCTGCTGCTTTTCATCGTTTTCGAAGTCGGTCCAAGCATTGTTCAGTTCCATAAACATTAATTTTGCTATATTTTCATTCTCTGTTCCTACTTGCTACAAAGTGAAATAAAAAAATTATATTAACAAATAAAGTCATAAAATATCGATGATTAAGGCAAGATCAAACCTTGTCGGGATGAATAGCGAGACAAGCACGTCTGTATGCCTTGCGCACATCCACCGGATCAACGATCGCGCCCATATCACAACGCGTCCAACGACAATTTTCCCATACGATCGTGTGTAATGAGCACAAAAGTGCGCGTATATTTGATTTCTTTCCGTCCGTCTAAGAATGTTTTTAAATATTATATCGTTCAAAATATTCAACGTATTTCAAATAAATCATCAAGCAAATATTAAATTAATTACCCATTCCTGTATTAATAACCGTTCAGGATCCATTTCTTTAACGATCTCTTCTTTTCGCATTTGATTGATTGTACGAGGTCCTTGATCTTTGCGTGCTGCAAAATCGTATCCTTGACTGCCTAATAAATCACCAAAAACATCTCCGGACACTTTAGTTTTTTCCATGGGTTGTTTAGGAGGTTCAAAATGTGATCGACTGTTGATTAAAAAATACATTTATAAAATCGTGTTCGTTTAAAAGCATTTAAATAATTTTTAATAAGCGCTCACCTATAATCTGGCTGATGAGATGGACTCGGAGTAGCTACAGGTCGATGTATCGGACTTGACAGACGAGATGTAGCTGCCGAGTTTTCTCCACTGTTCCAAGCACCGGTAGGCGCAGTCTGTCCGGGCGGTTGTTGTACATTTTGGCTCGGTGTACTAGATCCTATATTGCATAAATCTATGAACGGATCGCGCTTCACAGATGGCTGATCGGTTTTATTATTGCCGTTTGTAACTTTGGCCGAACCAGGCATTACATTCGGCGTGAGCAAAGAGCTGCTATCGTCTACTTTTTGAGGAGTCGCCAAACCAAACGGATCGAACGCATCAGCCGATGACGAATTTCCCGCTACGCCCAGTATATCTCCGAAATTGGCGTTCTCCTAACAAAAGAAATGCGTATATAAATTTGTTCAAATAATACATTTACACGGTAATGTATAATGCGTTATAATAATTACCGTTTTAGTAGACGCATCATTGCTAACACTGCTTAGGAAATCACCAAATGTATCATCTTCCGGAAAAAGCAAATTTACGTTTTGATTAATTGATTTGGAATCAGTGGATAGATTTTTACTCGGAGGTGGTGGGAAATTTGCAAACAAATCAAACGTATCGTTGCTTTGAGATGTATCAGATGATTTTGAAAATGACGAATCGGTTCCTGGAATATTGAGCATCTCTGCGGTCGCTTGACTGGTCGTTTTGTTTTCACCGTCTGAATCTACATTTACGTTTTTCATCTGTTCCGATAATTGTTCAGGTGGCGGAGGTCTACGAGGAGGTTGTGGCGAAGGGGGCGCTGGTCTTGCAGGACGTGGTCTACTTCGCACTACTGTAACTGTATAGAAAATATATGTAAAATGTCTATTTTTTGTTATCTTTAACGGATTCGTTTATTTTTTATTCCACTAACCAAAATTGTCGACGGTTTCATCTCTTTCTAAAGTGGTAGTAAATATGGCTTGACTCGATCGAGAATGAAAAGTGTCGTCTTGAGTCCAGGGTTCTGGTTCGAGTGGCGCTCTTCCTTCAGTTCCCGCTACTATTATACCTACGCTAACATTAATACCACTCGGAAAGTGATCATTTCCTTCTCCTACATCATCGAGCTCAGATCTATAATTAACATTATAATATTAGATCATTCAAGATCAAATAATTAGATACAGAAATGTAAATGTCAATCAAATTTATGTATACCTATTAAATCTTAAAACGAGTTGATCTTGTGGTACATATCCCGTATGAAATTGTAACTGGAATATTTTTATACCAGTGGGGCGACCTAATTGATGTCTCGCGTGATAAATCACAATTAAAACGTCTCCTGCTACGGTAGTATTTAATTGTAGCATACACTAGAAAAATAAATCCAAAAATTATTAACATGAAGACAAATTCAAATGAATTTATAAGATTTCATTCTCACTTTTCCTTCGGTTATATTAAATAGATGAAGTTTGTCGTAATCCTGAAGAGTTGAAAGCACACAACGATCGTTATTATAAATTTCCACATACGGTCTGCATCCATCTCTACAATATGAAAAATACATATTTGAAACATATTTATTATTTAATTAAATGATGATTAAAATGTCCGTATTAATCACCTGATCTTAGTGAATAACGGTACTGGTTGAACAGTTAAAGACATTACTGTAAGAGGTTTGTAATGTGGCATCAATGGATCCGGACTATAACAAACAATCGATATTTAATATTCGATTTATATAAATATATATTTTTACAACAGAAAATCAGTACCGTATAATATTTGTTAAATAATATAGATAACGAAGCTGACTAGGATGCATGTTTGGAGGACAGCGACGAACGGCGAAAATTTGTAACCCATCTTCTGGTACTGTTATTAAACGACAGTATAGCATTAACGCACAGACTAAAATACAAGACAAAGATTTTCCATCCTGAAAAAGAAATAATATATGTGTTCAATGCCCAAAAAATATTATTTAAATTTAATGTTACTTAGAAAAATGTATAAATTACTCACGGGACAAGTGATGACACAAACGTTTTTTTCATCCCTTTCAAGATGTCTATAAACATTACGCAATATAGTATACAATGGTCTCAAAGAGGGTGCGTGACACGGCAGTGGGATGAACACATCCAATGTTCTTATAGGCGCTGTAAACATAGTAGATGCCTGTTTTCCAGAAGCATTCAAAACTAAACATCTTCCAGATGGATGACGACTATCAAGGAATGCCTAGAAAATACATATCATCGATAAGTTCATTTTGGGTTCTTTTATCGTCGATATTAAAAAATCTATTTTAATTACGACCTTCACGTCATCAATATGATTAGTTTTATAGGCACTTTCAATCCCTTCAGATGGATACGGCATTACAGCAATTCTACTGGTGATGTAACTAATATCCAAATCGCTTCTGGCTATAGTTCTGAAAATTATTAAATTCATCAATAAAAATATTTAAAGAACACACACCATTAAAAAAGCGTCTCTCACATATTAAAAAAAATAGTACTTGCTAATAAGTACTGTAGTATATTTAGGCAATTCATTTACTCAGACAAAGGAGGATTCTATCAAAAAACAAAGTTACAATAACTAAAAATTAGTATTTTAAACAAAATTACAACTTTTTGAATGGACGAGTATTCGTATAGTGTATAATGGACATATTCACAAAGCCTAACGCTGGTTTATCAACAGCAGTATAGGTGACCCTCCTATAATGACGAGATAGGGACCTCATTATAGAAAAAAGGACTATAGAAGGCTGAGCACCCATACAAAATTTGGCGTTAAGTTCTTTCAATTGATATGGGCGATTTTAAAGAAATTAGAAGTTTCATTTTTGTATATTAAATTACCTTGAACGCATTCCTTTTGTTTACAAGCGCACTCATTACATATGGAAGATCCCAAAAAAACATGCAGAGCATGAGCAGAAACTGAGGGAAACCTGGCAATAGAGATGGGATCAGTCCAGCAGAGGAAGGTGAATCCACCAACTTATACTGGTCATAAACCGGTGGAGGGCGGGGAAACAAAGAAAGACAATCTTCCGCTTAACTCAAGTACTGACAGGCCACGGCTGCTTCGGAGTGAACTTGAAGCGGATTGCCAAGAAGACATCCATGGCGTGCCACCAATGTAAAGCAGAAGTTGATGATGCTCAACACACAATTGATGACTGTGAGATTTAAACGCTGAAACAAGCACTCAGAGTAACTGTCTAGCTCAAAATCGAAGACATGGTCCACAGCATGATGGTGAGCAAGGAGAACTGAGACCTTTGCCGGGAATTTGAAGAGGAAGTGATTACCGCCAAAGAGGGCAGTGAGAGAGACGCAGAGCGGCTCTCCAACACTAAAATAGGACAATATCAAAGGCCAGACTACCTGTCTCCCTACACTGAGACTGTCAACCCCCAGAATGTTTTATGCAAGATTTTCATAGCTCATATTCAGCTTAAAAACACATTGACAGAGTATCTATTTCAATTGGTTGATACATTAAGAATACATATGATAAATTGCATTAAAATACACTTACTGTTGAACGGTTTGCATGACTTTCGAAGACGTGTCTTTTAGATTTTTAAGAAAGCTTCCCGCGCCTCCTTTGAGCGACGAAAACAATCCGGCGGGTTGTTGTTGTTGCTGCTGCTGCTGCATCGGTGGGATCGGTCTCGACGGTGGCAGATCATTAGTAACCGGAGCCGCCGGTACGGGTGTACGACACGGCTCTTGAGGACGACTAGGCGGTGGTCTGGGAGGCGGATTGCATGGAATCGTTTTGACATTCTCCCTCGGAGGATTAATTCCTGGCAATAATAAAACACATTTTTAGGAAAAGAAGCAATTAATGTAACTCGAAAATTTCCAAATGAATCCTTTATATTTAAGGATTTTATTGTTGTTATAAAATAAATCGAACACAAAGCATTAAATATTATTTTATCATGTGTTCGCCAAATGAGGATCAATGTTACATTAAAAATGAGCTAAAATCTGTAGCTTTTTTCAGGATCGAGACCTACCAATTGAAGACTTCTCGGAGTCGCTTTCTTCTAATTATAACTATTCAATATTTTCATAATTTTGCTTAGATATCGTACATTTAATTAACATTCTCAAGTGAAACAAAGCTTTCTATGGTAAGTGTGCTTGAAGAATTAAAATAAATAAAAAAAACACTTTTAATCCTTTGATTTATTCTGAAATATATTTACATACTATTTAAAATATATAACATTTAAATATTCACATTTTTTAGTATTGAATCTTAATATTTCGAAAAAATATCCTTCTCTACAATAAATACTCTTTTAAGAGGTATATTATTTCATTTTAAGCACTTTATTTTAAAAAAAAAAACTCATTGAGTATTTCAAATAATGGGAATAAGATGAGTTTTTAAAATCTTTCAAAAAAGCATTAGAGCTATTTAACTTTTTTATAATGAAGGCAATTTGGTGTGTTACATTACGTAAATAGTAAAAATATAATCTAATCAAAAATATGTCTACATTCACTGGTAAATCTTTTTTTAAACGCACAACTAGATAATAGTCTTTCCCTTTATCAATGGGGAATTTCTTTTTATTTGTATAAGATAATAAAAAAAAATTTAGTATATAAAATTAATCAAGGAAAAGGAATGTAAAAAATAGAAAATAAAGACAAATATTTGTAGTTTAGATTATATGATTGAATTGTATTAAATTGTATTTTCATTTCATTAATATAATGACTATAATTCATCAAAACATAAAGGAAATAATAAATTAAAAACTTTGAAATGCTCTAGTTTAATTTTCAACTCTACTTATATATAAATATCACTTTTGTTTAAATATCAACACTTACACTCATTCAAAGAGCAATCTAATTTGTGAAAGATATTTAGGTTAAATGTAAAAAAATAGCATTTTGAATGTACTAAAACGTCAAAATTTATTTGGTTTTATCTTAAGGCGTATAATGAAAGAATTAGAATTGAAGTGTAATAGTTAAAATTGAGGATCATACTTGTGTATACGCTTTTTAATCCTTCTTTCAAACACTCGTGAATAAATGAGTAGTACTTGAAAAATAAACACAGTGTGCTCTCATTGTATAAGAAAAATTGTACAAAATACATCAATGGTATCGATGTACAAAATGGAAATAATCTTACTAATATTTTCTCTATGTATAGATTGGTCAAGGAATTTTAAAACATAATATTAAGAAATTGGGAACATTTTAACCCTAGATCACTAATCATTAGTCTCACAGACTATAAACTCGACATGTATGCATGTTCTTGAATCTTCGCCGCCCCGCTCTATATTAGTGCGTGTGCACGTCATCATCACGTAGTATATAGTGACAGTTTAGCTCGAAAATATGATTAGTGATCTAGGGTTAATGGAATAATCTAAATGAAAGTCCGTTTAAGACTTAGTCTTAGGCCCAATTGCATTTTACAAATGATCAGCTTACTTGAACAACGAAATTGGAGATAAAATCGTATTTTTATAATTTGAGTTTCAATGATGTAAATAGAAAAATCTTATGTATACAAAGCAGATGATGTCCTTCGACTAAAATCCAACTTAATTTCATATTTGAAAAAATCATACAAGACATCTTCTTCGATAACAAGGAAACCATAACAAAACTTAAATTAGAGCATGAACAATAATAATGTTATATTGTAAATTATACATTCATCTTTTAGAATAAAAATATCCCTTCAAATATTTTATTTTTACATAAATAATTAAAAAATATAATATTGGATAAACAAAAACAGGAAAAAAAAAATAAAAACTACTTACACTTATCAATACTTGCACTAAAACTTGGTCCACAAAGTAATACTTAAACTCAGATGCTTATAATAAATGTTTGAATACAACAGTGAGGATTGGAAAATTAATAATGTTGGAATAACGAGACAGTCATAAACGAGAATGACTTGAGGAATGTGTTCGTTTATTAAAATTTAACGCGGCTAAAAGAATGAGTATAATAAAAAGTAAAATCATCAAAGCATAAAATTGCTAACAATAAACATGTAAAAATAAATAAATAATAAATAGATTTCGATTAGATAATATAAAATCAATTTTTCTCGCTACTTATCTTTGTCCATTAAATGAAAGACTAGCAAATAAAAATGAAGCACCATCGGGTGACTTGAAATTTCAATAAACTCAACCGCAAATTCTAAGTACACTAACGCTACATTCGGCTCATTTCTGACTACTTGAACGAAAAGAATACCGGGCAGCCAAATATTTTGAAGAAGCCACCTGCCAATTACAGAACAGTAGTAATGAGCGAATAAAAAATAAATTTACATAATAAATATGTCTACCAATCTACGGTGGAAATGTGTTAAACACAAATATGTATATAGGTGGTGTTAATAATTATGAAATACAAAAAACTTGCAGCGTATACTTGATCCTTCACAAATTAAAAACGAAACTGGTCAAAGAAATTCTCGTGAGAAAAGAACAGAAATACAAAGCTAATATGAAAGATACAAAATAGAATATTTGAAAGAGAATGTTCGTTTATACATTTTCCTCGTGTTTGGATATGAGCCGTTTATTCATTATACAGCAATATATATTTATATATAAATATAAGATTTTAATAATATTTTTTATTTCAAACTTATGCAGCTTACCCTCGACTATTACCATTTTTTTTTTTAAATTCCTTATGAATTTTAGATGTTAAGAATGTAAAAGTTTTGGAATTGAATATATATATATATTAAATGGCACCAAATTACGCATATTGAACATCCAACGGTAACTGGCAATAATTATGGCACCAAATAGAGAATTTGGATTTTTTAAAAAGAAAAACAATGGTACTAAAATAAGTATTCCAATTTTGCGTCTTTTCATAGTGGCGGTTCACAAGATATAAAAATTGAGTGTATATCGGTGTGTATTTATAAATATACATAATCAAATAAAAAATAAAACAAACAAAATCGAGAGTAAAAAGTTTGAAAAACCTTGACCATGATAAGCTCGAAAATAAACTTTTAAATAAAAATAAATCTTTTAGTACAATTTTCTTTAGTCGAGTGGCAAAATTTTACACATGGTAGAGTACAATTGCAAGAATTTTGAATTCAAGATATGGTAGTGTAGTATTTACTTGATTTTTTATTACCTGGCGAGCTAGTGGCCACAGATTGTTCAACTTTTTTACGCTCAAATTTCAACGGTTGCTTTAAGTTGACATTAGTCGATTCGGCTATAGCAGCTAGCCTTTCTAATACTCCGCTAATTGTCAACCTTTGTTCTGGGTTCACCATGAGACAACCACCTGAAATGTTGATTCAAGTGTTAATGGAATCACCCATTGAATTTATTTACAATTCTACATTAAATGTTACATTCTTCAAACTTATTCACATTAAAAATAAAATATCAACAACACATATCAAACATAATATAGATAATAAAAAAAACTTACGGATAATTTCATGAAAGCATTTATACTGCTGATCGTTTTGATTAAGATTGTAGTTCCCGTTGAGAATGGCTAATTTGGCTGAATCTTCAAACGGATGCTGCATATAGCATAGCGTATAAAGTATACAACCCAATGCCCATATGTCTACGGAATGATCGATTTGATGATTATTCCACGTGTCTAACATCTCGGGAGCTCTATACATGGGAGTTGTAAACATAGCAAGCTGAAATAATATCATAATGTTTGTTAATCACATTAAATATCAAATAATATCATTGTTACTTCAAAAACATGTTACGCTTATGCATTAAAATGTTTCATATTTATATACTGGTTTAAAAAAATATTTCAACGGTTGAATTTTAGTAAATCAAGTACTACCAAGCGTATTTAATTATTAACTTGTATGAATTAAATTATTACATACATTTTCTTCTAACATATTTCTTTGGTTTGCACTCCATGATGGATCTGGAAAATATACGTCAGTGGTTGCCGAACCAAAATCGCATAATTTTATAGAACCTATCAACACAATATATATACATTATTAAAATATTGAAGTGATTCAATGAAAAATCTGGCAATTATTTCCTTTATATATGGAATCAAAATCTGACATATTTAAAACAGAATATAATTTTATAAACGAGTATATTAATCGGCGGTGTACCTTCACTAGTTATAAGGAAATTCTCTAATTTGAGATCCCTGTGAGCAATGGGCGGCACTTGTGCGTGCATATGTTGCACGGAGCGACAAGCTTGATAGAATACCCTCAAAATGGTGGATACGGGAAACGCTGACCCTCTATTTTGAAGAGCCTCCATTAAGGATCCCCCGCTGCACAGATCAGTCAATAGTAAATATTCAGCCATTCCGTGAGATGTCTTTGTATTGTCGATGAATGATGCTGCTATGTATTTTATAATATTAGGATGACCGGATAGTTTTTTAAGCAAACTAATTTCCTGTATGATATTTTTATTAGCTTCTCTATCGGCTGCCATCAAACGTTTTAAAGCATATTCAGTTCCAGATGCGGCATCTTGCGCTACAAAAACGAAGGCAAAACCACCTGCAAAAAAAAGAATTCAAAATTATTCAAAATGCAGCGGATTCTCGAAAGAACATAATAATAATGAAAAGCAAATTTAAAAATATATTTAAAAAAACTTATATCATCATCATCATAGTGCAGACAAGCTTGATAATGAACCAGGCTCAATAAATAAACCTTAACGCATATCTGCTTTCTGTTATTCAGCTATTTTTGCCTATTAATGTGTTGCGAAAATAAAAGAACAGGGTTACCGTGCAAACCTGCCAGTTTACTTTTGAAGGAGTAGATTTTTCAAAAGAGTGGTGATACTCAGCTAATAACGCCACTCCAGAACAGTCAAGGGAGAATAACAAAATTGGTCAACGATAAGAATGACGCGAGTATCTTTATTATCAAAACAAACGCCTGGTCTCAAGACAACACAAACGAAAGTCGTCTTATCTTTGTTGAAAGAGCTTAATAGCTTATTCGATGATAGTGATTTCAGTTATTCATTATGCCTAAATTTTATAACAGTTAAAAGATTCTTTAGATTTTTTCGATACATGAGTGTATGATGAGACGCAAAACACCCGTCTCTGTCTTATATAAGATATGTGGAAGATACTGTCTTGTTAGATACAAACATCAATGATCTATAGCAGGGGTCGGCAACCTTTTGAGTCGGAAGAGCCAAAAATTACAATTTACAAATTTCAAAGTGTTTAAAGAGCCACAAAAAAAATTCTTGCCAACAAAAAAACACTTTCAATAGCACAAACTGGGAGCTAATCGTTGGAGCCCTGGAGGAAAAAAATGAAATTCCACAGTATGCACTCGACCTCATAAGCGATTATTTCAAAGACCGATATGTCCATCACAATGAAACGGACCTGTCGAGAAGACTGGAGATGGGCGTCCCGCAGGGGTCCGTTCTTGGACCAACCCTCTGGGACGTACTCTACAACAGTGTTCTAAACATGGCACTACCTGCAGGAGCAGAACTCATTGCCTTCGCGGACGACGTCGCGCTACTGGTGACGGCTCAATATCCATAGGAAGTGGAGGCGACGGGCAACAAAGCCCTCGCCAGAATTCGAGCGTGGATGCGGGATAATCGCCTGCAGCTGGCGGCCGAGAAAACGTAGGCAATGATATGCAGCAGACGGAGAAGACCGAGGGTCGAGCAGCTTGTTATTGGAGGACACGAGGTGGAATCCAGCAAAACGCTGAGATACCTCGAAATCCTCATGGATAACAAGTTGACCTTTAGCAAACACATGGAAGAAACATCAGAGAAGGTGCAAAAGTTTGGAAGGCTCATGCCCAACATTGGAGGGCCAAAGCCGTGCAGAAGACGTACCATAAACGAGGTAATACACTCGATTCTTTTGTACGGAACCCCGATATGGCACGAGACGCTCAGACGCGACACCAATAGAAAGAAGCTCGCTAGGGTCCAGCGACAAGGAGCGCTCCGAGTCACCGCAGCTCCGAGAGAGTGTCGCTGTGCTTGTGATTGCTGGAATGCCCCCGCTGGACCTCAAGCAAAGAAGAGGACCTTGGACTACGAATATCCTAAAAATCGCAACGAACATGACCAGAAACTGAGGGAAGTCTGGCAACAGTGATGGGATCAGTTCAGCAAGAGAAGATGGACCCATCGACTTATCCCGGTCATACGTCGGTGGAGGGCCGGGGGACACGGTGAAACAACCTACCGCTTGACTCAGGTGCTCACTGGGCATGGATGCTTCGGTGCGTACCTGAAGCGGATTGACAAAGAACCATCCGCAACGTGCCACCACTGCCAAGCGGAGGTCGACGACGTAGAGCACACCATCATTGGCTGTGAGGCTTGGGCACTCCAGAGAAAACTGCTGAAACAAGCACTCGGGGTAGCCAAACTCAACGTCAGTCCACAGCATGATAGGAAGCAAGAAGAACTGGAACCTTTGGCGCAACTACGTAGAAGAGATTCTGAGCGCCAAAGAGGGCAGTGAGAGAGAGAGACGCAGAGCGCCTCTCCAACACTAGAATAGGGGCAATCTAAGGCCAGACTACCTGACCTCCTGAAACAATGTGTAAAACAATACCAGGGGGCAGAGAAGGACAAGGGAGGGGTTTAGTGGGCAGGAACGAGTTAATCGTTAATCTCACACTACCCAGAATGGGTATCTTGCGAAGATTCCCCTCCCACGGAAAAAAAGAAAAAAATATAATCACTTATTATTTAAGTAAAAAATTAAAACAATTTAAAATTTACTTATAACACTAACTTGTACTTCAATAACAAATAATTGGGCAAACAAATTCAATGGGAGCGATGGTTTTGCATGGTTATTCAAGTAGAAAATTTCGTTATTTGCGTATGGAACTAAAGAGCCGCAGCTTCACATCCAAAGAGCCGCATGTGGCTCGCGAGCCGCAGGTTGCCGACCCCTGATCTATAGGGATTGTTAAATGCAGTCGTCACACACAGTACATCAATGGGGACTGAAACTAAATGTTAAGAAAACAAAGTAGCTAGTTTTCAACAAAACCCCAAATAGACAACAATGTCATGGAGAGAGTGCAGAATTACAAATATCTTGGATGCTACTTGAATAAAGCAGTGAAAACACTCCAGCTAAAAACTGCTACGCTGCTATGTGTTAAATATTCTTCTGTATGGAATGGAAGCCTGGACGCTTACTAATATACCATATGTCATCATCATCATCATAGTGCAGCCACAAACAGTCCACTGCAGAACTATGGGCCTCTTCAATATGAAATGTCTATGAAAGTCTATGAAATGTGGACCCACAGAAGAATGTTGAAGATCTCCTAAATGGAACGTAAAACAGATATCGAGGTGCTGGTGCAAATAAAGAAACAACCTGAAGTGCTTGCCACAATCAAGAAATTAAAAATAGAGTACTTCGTGCATGTTATGGCAAAAACAAATATACACTTTTATAGTTAATAATTCAGGGGATGATCGAGGGTCGTCACAGCTGTGGACATTATGGCTGAAGAATTTGTGACAGTGTTACCGACTCAATACCAAAGCGCTTCAGCTGCTGGTTGTCCATGCACTTGGAGTGCACTGCACTTAAATCTGGACCATCTGGGAGAACATATCAAAAGGTGTTTTCACAGTCGACTGAGAACTTTTCCACCAGTTTTCCTCGAAAGATAGCGAACAACTACTCTAAACGACCTTGATTAACTTTATTGAAAGGCGCTTTCCAGAGTACAAAGAGTCCCTTCTTTCATCGCAAGGGAATTGCTGGACAAAGATGAAAACATATGTGACGCTTAAATGAATCTCCGATTTGCTTCTACACCAACTGAGGGTGTCTCCCCATCCACGTGCACATTTCAAAACGATTTGAAAGACAACGAAAGACTGAAATATTATAATTTTTTTAAATGTTTTGAATAAAAATAGATTTTAAGGAGACGATTTTGAAAATTTCCTGAATTAATTGATAAAAAAGATAAATATCAATTGACTTTGATGCCAAAATTTCATGCATGTTTGACATGACTTATTGGAAGATTAAAAAAGCGATTATCAGCTTTTATAATTCGTTTATTTGTAACAATGACAAAATAATTGGATGTTATCTTTTAAACTGTCCATTTTTTGTCGAAGTTATGCCTGAACTCAATTTATAACACAAATTCCCTTTAAAAACCAATTAATAAACAGAATGAAGATTATCTTCATTGTATTTATATAAACCAATTATTGGATATTTGAGATTTTCTGCTGCTTATATTTACATTGCCGGCATTGTAATAGTAGCGTACTTTAAAAGTGATCTCGAATTCCACCCACACATGAGAGATAATAAAGTCTAGATAAATATAACTATTGATAAATTCATATTTGCTCATTTTATTTCCTATTACGGTCGGAATCAACATATGCTTTATTTTTAGTTAAAAGATTATATGCTCATCGCGCGTTTTCGATCATACGTACGTATATGGTTGCAATTTAAATTAGGCCTTCCTTTCTAACCGGTATGAATCAGTTATAATATTACTAGTTGAAAAAAAAAAATGTTATAAAGCGTTCACTTGAATTATAGTTTTATCTATTCATTTTTCTTCATACATTCAAACAATCGCCGAATGAGACATCAAATTCGTAGAATTATCAAGATTACAGCGCGTACATTTTTAATTATCTGCATAAAACAATCTTTAAAGTCATAAATTTAGATCAAAGTGTCTCTAAGAGTAGCATTTTATAAATGATAAAATATTTGTAATAATTATAAGCCGTATATTGTCGCATGCTACGGCTCATATGTTCGATCTTACCAGCCAAAAAGCGATAAGCCAATTACAATGTAAGAACGAAACATTCAAAGCGAGGAGCTAAATTAAATAAGATACGCATGGTTCCATATGTTTTTACATTTGGATATATATTCAAGCAGCAATCCTTCTTGTAACTTCCATCTTCCAGTCGCCAGACTATCATAATCATAGTCCAGAAACATGCCAGAACACAAAACTTAAATTATTCACATGTGTTAGATGACCTTCAATTTATGCTGCCAGTTCTTGTTATATCCAAGATTTAAGATCTTTTTTCCACCTATCGCTACTCCTCTGTTCAAGTCGTCCAATGTTCTTCACATCGAGAATTCTCTGTACAAATTAAATACTCTAGAGACAGAATACATCCATGATGAACTCCTTTCTGGATAGTAATTTTTTTAGAGTTTAGTCCGTTGATTCTCACTGCTGCAACAAGGTATTCTGGAACTCCCATCTTTATCAACATTTCCCAGTGGCATTCGCAATTAATCGAATGCTTTCTTTTAGTCCAGGGAGCATGAAACAATTGGTGTTTGGAATTTTCAACTCTTCTCAATTAACTGACGAATATTTAGGATCTGCTCTCTGGTTCCTTTCCCTTTGATAAATCCCACCTGCTCCTTGGATATCTGCCAACTAATGTATTGATTAAAACAATATTTTATGACATAGATTTTTTGGTTGAAGCCTTTTTATACAGGGGGATAAATACGGACTCCATCCAATCTTGGGACCATGCAGCATTTTGTTATATTTTGTTACATACAGAGTAACGCATCCAAATTCATAAAAAAATATGTATTGAACATATTTGTACAAATAGTCAAAAATCTTCGAAATAGCACCTTTCTGCGTTAATATACTTCTAGAAGCGGGATATCCTTTAGAGCTGATGTAACATAAGCTTGAATGGTTTCAATCATGTCTCAATGTTTGCTTTTTAGATTTTAAATGAGGAAACAAAAAAGTCCTGGGTAGCTAAGTTAGAGCTGTAGGAAGGCTGGGGAATCAATGGGGTGCGGATCCTCGCCAGGAAATTGTTGACAACGAATGCGCTATGGCTTGTTGCATTGTCGTGATGAAATTTTCATGCATCTTTCTGTTCAAATCGTTGCTTATAATGCGAAAAACAGTTGTTTTTGTTATGTTTAGAATTTCTGCTGTCCATCAAAGGCTCAACCACCGGTCAAGAGTTCAAATATTCAGAAAGTTGATGAATGTCTACTACAGGGTTCTTCGGCGACCTCCTTAAACGACTTGTGCCATCAGAGAATTTATAATATGGACAAGCAATCACTCTCAGTGCATTTAAAGCTAATGCTCTCCTCAATCTAACTCAGTACATTAGAACGCGCTGTGGTTAATTGTCTGGAGAAAATCGGACGCGTTACTTTTTGAACGCATCCTGTAAATCTGTCAATGCTTCGACATCTATTTCTCCAAATTCCTTTAAGAGCTTTGCTTGTAAATTGTAATTTCCTAGAGATCTGTCATTTTTTAACTTTTTAATGGGTGCTTTAATTTCTGCCTTCAGGATATCTCGTTCTTTAATCTGATTTTGTAAGGGGGTGTATTTTAAATTCAAAAAAAGTTAAAATGTTGTATAAAAACCATAACATTTTTATATTGGGTCGCGTCAATTTAGGAAAGGTAATTTTCAAACGACGATATCCTATACATTTTCTAATTAACGAGATATTAAAGTTCTTTGTGATTTTAAAATTCAAACTTGAAAGACTACCCAATAAATGAGGAATCATTTAAAACACTTTAATATCAAGGTCACGGTGAAGCAAATTTGACCCTAATTCATTGTTGTATTGATAGCAATTCAAGATCCTGTAATAGACCACTCGTAGCTATAAAACGAAGATGATGACATATGTTATAATATATTTATATTGCGACATATTATCGTTAATTTCGCCACTTTCTTAAAATTACTAGATGACTGTAAGCACATCTGATATCTACATCCTTGATACTGAATGAATCACATTAATATAATTGGTATTTATTGAGATTGAGAAATGGGCATGTAGTAATCTTTCAATTTATTAACAACGACGCAAGAAATTGTTTTCTAGTGTTAATTTATTAGTCAGAAAACGCATATACTGAACAAAGGCAAATATTTTATTTTGACGTTGCTATAAAGATGAAAAATCATAATGAAAAATGATTCATGAATGATTTTAAATGGAGTTTATTGCATATTGGAACGATATGTCAAACTGCAAATATTTGTTCCAGATTTTAAGCCAAAAGAAAATGTGATAAAATACAATATTGACCAATTTGGAAAGTAAAAATGGAGACCAGGAAGGAATATGTAAGATTGCGACACGAATGAACGAAGCGATGTTTGACAGTTTGCACAGTTCATGAGTCGGCAGAAGGTGATCGATAAGAGGCGACGGGTGACGGGTGCGGGGCTGGTACCTTCGGCGATGACTTTCTTGACGCGCAGCTTGAGGCCCCCGATATCCAGCAGCTGGCCCACAAGGTCGGCGTCAGCGCTGCCATTGTTAGCGCCCCCCGAGCTGAAATAGCCCATCGCCGACCTGAACACCGACATGCCGACGGGTGCACCCTCCAGCACCCGCGACCTCGACACTGACTGCAGCGCCACCCCAATCATGCACGCCAACTCGTCACATTGAGGCCAAAAATCGGAACAAAAAAATCGTATCAACCGAGAAAATATTTCATTTTAAATCTATTTCCTTTTTTACAATAAATCACAATAATAATTTCAGTATTTTTCGATACACTTTAACAAAAAAATAATCCTTATTATTTTTAAATCGTTTACACATTAAATTAAATTTAAGTTATGTAGATATAAAATCTTCAATAACGATAAAACAAAATTAATTTATACAAAAATGTATTTTTTTTAAATAATTTTAATTTTTCAATTTGATATAAATTTGTTGGAGCAATGACACCCCATACTTAAAATATATATCAAGTTCAATGCTATTTACGGCCAATAAATATTGCCACGTTAACATTTAACCCTTTTAAAATATGTCATAAATAAAAATATTTTTAAAAAATCGCCTTTTCAATTGAAAAAAATTGCATAGCTCGTGATATGGAATTTAATTTCAAAACATAAAAACATGTTTTTTTGTCTATTTATTATTATACATTATTTACACATAAAATGCTCTAAATACCGGATATCCTGCAATAGATTACAACGTTTCTTTTTATAGAGAACTTTAAATAAGATAAGATGTTTAGATATGCAAGATAGATATGTTAATATTTACATTTGTATGCTTGGAATTTTTATCCTCGATATCATGATTTCACACTTTTAAAATTTGAATTATTAATATATAAATTGATAATTTATAACACTCAGTGTAAAAAATTAGATTTATTTTGAAATATTTTTTTTTTTAAATTATTAAAAGAAGACTAAATAATTAGTGTATTGTATATATATATATATATATATTTTAAAAAACATTATATCATATATTTTTTAATTATGACTATATATTTTATTTATTATCAATAAGCTTCGAAGATAAAATATTTATTTGAACTTGACATATATTATTTCGTCTTATAATAGTTTTGAATATGGCGCCATTGAAACATCTGACATGTTGCTGTTTGAAATGTCAAATATGCTCCCAAGGTGACCTTTAAGCTTCAATCGTATTGAAGCCGGTGCTCGTATCCTGCCACAAGTCTCCAAAGTTATCACTTACGCGGCAATAAGTAAGTCTAAAGATTATATTTGATTGAATCCTCAGACTAATTGAGTTCCTTCACACTAAACTCTACCCTCAATTGACATATTCTAATTATATACACACGTTCTCATCCAGTGATATTAGCAATGGTAACGTACGTAAACAAAAACATCAAAGCGAGATTACGGCTATCGAAAATCGATTTAGTCCGTTTTTATGCGTATATTAATTATATAATAATGTGCACAATAATTAAAAATAATTGAAATCATTTGGCGTTTAATAAAATTTTATTGATTATTTATTTCCAATGCAAAAAACTTTTATAAGATCATCATATACTGATATCATGCACGAATTAATTCCATTCATTTTTTTACATATTCATAATATATATGACCTTCAAATGTCATTTATCATTTATGCAAATAAACAATTATTAATATGAAATCTTGATTTTTTTAAATTTAAATAAGAATTATATTAAAAATGAATTGCGTATAATGTAAATTAAAGATCTCTCGTAGCCACTGGGGGGTCCGTGATAAATTTAAATTAATTTGGGGGTGCGTATACAACGTCAAGCTTAAAATTTAGCTTGAATCAAAAATATATAAAAACCATGCAAGTTTAATAAAAATATGACTTTACATTAATATTTATATCCATTTTAAGATAGTTAATTAATAAATGAAAACATAGTTTAGTTGGAATTGAATAATTAATAAAAGTAATAATTTTACAGAAATCTTAATTTTTTTGACGTTAACTTGAGAAACTTTGTACCAGTCGGTAACAACAGCGATTTTAAGATCATTCAGCGTCTGTGATGGATTTGCCCTAAAACATCTCTTGAGCATGTCCCAACGGCCACTGTATTTTACAAATGCCGGCTTCCACAAGGTATGCATGGACACAACGAGCGGTGTGAGATTGGGCGTTGTCTTGCATTGGTAAAAAATTATCACTACCACGTATGGCACAATATGTGCCTCTTTAATGTATCGCTCAACTGTCAGACTTTCATTGATGACTGCCAACTCTGTACGTGCTTCAGAGCTAATGCCGCCCCATACTGTCATAGATTTTCCATGAGAGTTCACAGTTTGTCTGATTATGATAAGAAAACACTCTCTGTTTATTCTGTAGACTCATTCTTCATTTGGTTATCCCCGGTTGGACCCGTTTGCAATTAAATCCACAAATACAGAATTATACACAAACGAGGAGCTGTAATCAATATTTAAACAAGGATACAACAAATTCTGGTTACAAAAATCGGTACCAATTTTATATCTTGTATTATGGGTGGCTGTGGGGAAGTCGTTGATTGCATCCCCGTTTAGCTATCTAAAAAAATATGGAATTAATGCAGATTTATAAATGTTTTACTATTTTAAATAACAAAATGTTTTGGATACACACAAGATTCATGCTTAGGTTTTTACCATAAAAATTAGCCCATTAGTATAGTAAATTTGGGAACCATTGCTTTAGAGTCAATCGTTGCCTAATGCATATTTTTGCATCTTTTTCCGAAAATAGATTCTAAACATGGTGATCATCTTATAATCAGGTCACTATATAATCGGACCAATACTCTATATTTAGGACAATATTTGTATCGTTTGATCACTTATCTTTATTGTACATAATTAACGAGCGTAAATATTTCAAAATGCAAATGTCGATTAGAATATTTTTTGCAGTCGGATGATAATTTGAGTGCTATAAATATATTACCAAGATTATTAAGTGCTCGCTTCTTGCATCAGTATAACATTATTATTGCTTTTGGACGCAAGGTACAGTATCACATCTAATATACCGGCAGATTTCACTATAGATTTTCAAAAGTAAGTGGATTTTTTTGTCATTCATTGCACTGTGATAAAAGCCTTGGTTTACATGTAATATAATTCGGCCCATTCTATTCTATTCTGTTTCATTTCCATTGTCCTACGATGGAAACTGGATCTTTTTATTCGCGTCCTTTTATCCAGTGGCTTTAGAATCATGTATTAAGAGTATCACATTGCGTGCATTCATCGTAAGCTTATTTCTGTTGTAAAGTCACGTTAAACACGTTGCCGACAATATTTTTTCATTAAAAATGATAAAATTTCTCATCTACTGATAACAATATTGACAAGCGTTTATTGATCGAAATAGTAGCCGATAGTTGATTCTGTAATCTTTGCCAATTTTTGTCATTAACTTCGTATAAAGCGAATTGCAGTAAGATAAATTTTACAATCAATCAGACTATCAAAAGAGAGCGTACAATAATTTAGTAAGAAAAGTGATTTTTTAAATATGAAAACGGCATTTATTCGAATCCGGCTCGACGCAGACATATCAATCTTTTTAATTAAAAATATATTATAAACTGTACTGTTAATTACAGTTTACATACGGTATTATCTTCCATCCGTTACGAAATGAGCTTCATCGCTAAATTGAATTTTGCTTGAAAATAACGGATATCTCGTTCGATGTTCAATAATAATGTAAACGCGCTGTTGCAATGTATACCCGTCCGTGATTGAAATTATAATATCTTCTAATAAAACAAAATGGCTTATATCATTTGAAAAGAGCATCTATATTTCATCCAAATTAGATTGTTCAGATGATTTCTAAAATTCTGATTGTAGGTGAAGATAAATTTTCAAAAATGCCACTACTTTTATCAGCATAAAATATCGTACATTAGAAAAACGAACTTTGAACAAACTGTTGTCTTGCTTAAAATTTAAAAAATTGTATTTCTTTATTCAATGATTTTTATTTTATTATTATATATAAACAATCTACCCTCTGAGAGATATTTAGTTCTTCTTTTGACGTTTATGTTGCTGACACGAGTCCCGTGTAGGTCTTCATTCATTAATTAGGACCTTATATTCATTAATTTGTCATGGGCCATATATCTTTTCAGCCTATGTGTCCCGGAGGTTTGGTTGGTTAGCTCTTCGGCCAGGCGACTGGAGTGTGTGTTTAGTCTTTGTTTATATTTTTGACTATAGCTTTCAAAATCCTATTTCGCTGTAGATATGTTTAGTTCCCTGTGTATGATGTTGTTTGTCACGTACCATGGAGTATTGCCTATAGTACACAGCACTTTGGACTGAAAGCGTTGGAGAATGTCAATATTGTATCACTTTGGCATCACATAGGACTTTACCCTAAACCGGCAATGCCTTTGCGAGGAAAAGAGGGACTGGACTCTTTTCACTCTGAAAAGACCTTTCCAGTAAAATTAACAAAGTTGTCTAGAGTAGTTTTTTATTGTCTTCCAAGGAAAACTGTTCAATCTTTAAAATCCCTATTGAGATGTTCGCAAGAGCGTCCTTCGATACGTTTATCCAGGAGACCAATTCCAAGTGAACGAAGCGGTGAATGTATGATACAGATGAAATACATATTTCTGCAGTGGAAAACAACCAAAACTTCTAAAGATTAGTTTAAATTCATATTTAAAAAAATGTTTTAGAACATCTTATCTCTTTATATAACAATTTTGGCTCTTGTATCTATTGAAAATCAATTGATATAACATACAATTATAGACATCCATACTTATATAAAGTAATCCCAGTTGAAGTATAATACACAACTATTAACTGCACCTCGTTTGAAAAGTTTTCTTCGCACTTTGTCATGCCAGAGTTGTTTCATTGTTGATATAAGGGCTTGCAGATCCTCACCTGAAAGTCACTCATATTTTGTTGTGCATTGTGTGAGTTGCTAAAATTTATTTTGCTAATTTATAATGATATAATATAACTTGTGAAGGCTTAAAATAGGTAAAAATAAGCGAAAATGAGGTCGAATCTATCTTTTACTAAAGTAAGTGTTCATTCTGTGTATATTTATTTTCGATAAAATTGTACGCATTACGGTATGTTTTTTTTTTTACATTAAATAGATGCAGGGTGATTTAACGGAACACCGGGGCCGTACCAGTCCGGTGATGATCGGTACTAAGATCCCGGGACCTCAATCGTCGCCGGCTCTGCTGACCACGGCTAGACAGCAGAGCAATCAGATCAGAGTGCTCACGCTCAATCATGGTGAACATCTGGATTCCACGCTTTTCAGGTATAATAATTTTTCATTTAATATGCAGTACCATTTTATTATAATATTACTGAAATATACATTTTTTTCATTTAAAAAGACTCGAGAAGGGGTGGTATTTGCATTTATCTCCCGGACCAACTCTTATGGGGCACAAAGTGCTAGTCTATTGTAATTATGCCGAACAAACGAGCGGTAAGATTTCGATATTAATTGTGTATTTTTATTTTGATTGAATCGCTTTAAATAAATTAAACTTTTAGGTAACGATCAATTCGAATTTATTCGAAATCAGTATTATGCCTTACAATGGAATCGGAAGAATTCTGAAAATCCTTATGCCCCACCGAAGGTACTCGGCACTGGTATAGTCGTCCAAGACACGGATATATATTGTGAATTGCTCGTTACCAAGCCTGGAAGCTATCATTTTTATTTCATCTATGAGAACAAGTAAGTAGCTCATATAATTATATATAAATATCCCTTTGATGAGTATGCACTCACATGTTGCGTACAGCATTCAAGCGCTACTTATATTTACAATAGAATATTATTTATTCAAATTATGTTTATTTAAAATAAATTCATTTACAGTGGATCAACGATAGGACCTCAAGGTTCTGGATTTTTCCAAGTATCGCCGACGCTTCGTTTTGGAAGAAACAACCAAGATTGGTTGCCGCTTGACTGCGTACAATGTCAAACAGTTTTATCTAAATCTCTCGGTCCTTTCAACACGTGGGAAGGAAAACTCAGAGTCGCTAAAGAAACTGGATACAATATGATTCATTTTACTCCGATTCAGGTACGCTTTTATATCGTATAAATTTACTGACCTGCACAACAGTGTATTTATTTTAAAACATTCCAATTGTAGGAATTGGGTGCGTCGAATTCGAGTTACAGCGTAGCTGATCAATTATGTTTCAATCCGATATTTTGCGTCGAAGCCGGCAGAGAAATTACTCCAAATGACGTGGAAAATCTTATAAATAAAATGAGAAGTGAATGGAAGGTAGAATACAATTTCATCATAAACTTATTAAAGATACAAATTTTGCCCATAATCACATAATTTTAATTCGTAGGTTCTTTCCATTTGCGATATCGTATTGAATCATACAGCAAATGAATCACCCTGGCTGCTGGAACATCCCGAAGCCACGTATAACGTGTACAATTGTCCGCATTTAAAACCTGCATTTTTGCTGGACGCTCTATTGGCAAAATTGACCGATGATGTAGGACGAGGAGATTATGAATCCTGGGGCATTCCGAGCAGAGTCAATCAAATGCAGCATTTAGATGTAACGCGTATTCTAATTTAAATGACTTTTTTAACGACTAATTTAAAATTTATCCGACTTTTATTCTTCGATTTTAGGCCATTAAAAATTTGATACTCAGTCAATTGCTGCCCGAAATAAAACTTCACGAGCTTTACCTTTGCAATGTCAGCGATATCACGCAAGAATTTCTATCGGTTGCTCGAAATAAGTAAATTATATTATGTAAATGAATAAATTTAGGCGCATTCAATTTATATTGTATGAAATAATATTGTTTTTCACATATTTAGAGTACCACCAGTGAATACAATCCCGGAAGAATTACAAGGAGAATTGAAAATCATTCAAGATCCACAATATAGACGATTGAAATCTTCAATTAATATGGATTTAGCTCTCCGCTTATATAATACATACAGGTTATAACTAAATCAGTTATTTGCTTGAGCTTACCAAAATGCTTTGATTGCCAAAGTTTTGATTTAATTTTTGTATAATTTAAGGTCGGATTGTTTTGATGAAGATTCTAGATTGAAGAAATGTAATGAAGAACTTAAAACTCGTTTAGAGGCCCTCAATCATCAAATGTATGAAGAGATCCAATCGCATTTGACTTACGCTGTTGATAATTGTTTGGCAGGAATGAGGTACTTTATACGATTATGATTTAGAATTGTACTTTTTGTATTTATCTTTAATTGTAATATGTACGAAATGATTTTCTAGATATTTCCGAATTCAATCTGATGGTCCAAAAGTAGAAGAAGTAACTATTAAAAATCCACTAGTACCAAGGTAAGTTATAAAACCATTGGCCATTTGCTTTGAACTTGCGTCCAGTATATGAACTATTATTTTCTTTTTAATAGATATTTCACATACCATGGATCTATCGGGAATATGAAAGAAATGGAGGCCAAGATGTATTCATTAGATGCTCGCTTTTTGATGGCACATAATGGATGGGTCATGAATGCTGATCCTCTCAAAGATTTTGCTAACGTTAAAGACGGCACTGCAAATGTGTATTTACGAAGGGAACTAATAGCATGGGGCGACAGTGTGAAATTAAGGTAATTTAAAATTTTGTAACATTTCATTATATTAGCTATCTAATACGCCGCTCGCTGGGATAGGTTGAGCGGAATGTTAGCATTAAAATGCACCCTTTAAAAGTTGCAACTGAGTTATCGGAAAGTCAGGGTGTGCGTTCCCATGAACCCTCTTTTTAGGCACGGCGCAATAGATCATTCTGTGAATCACTATCAAATGATGTGCTAAATTTCGAAAGTCCACTACCGAAATGTTGCTATTAATTCAGCAGGCCTTTGGGAGTGATTGCTTGAACAGCTGAGTCTTCAACGCGTAGCAGAAACCCTAAACATGATGAAAACAACCGTTTATCGCATTATAACTGAAGATTTGAACACAAAGTCGCATGGAAACTTCATCACGATAACTCGCTAAACCACAACACCTTTGCTATAAATGATTTCTTGACCAGGACCCGCACCCCATTAGTTCCCCAGCCTCCCTACAGCCTTGACTTGGCTTCCATAGACTTTTTTGTTTCCTCGCTTATAAAGAGTCCTAAAAAGCAAACATTGGGGTACGATTGAAACCATTCAAGCTCATGTTGCATCAGCTCCTGAAGACATCCTGGAGAAGGCCTTCACCGCCTCCAAAAGTGTATCAGCACAAGAGGGTGCTATTTCTGAGATTTTTTTGAATGCAATACTTTTTGAATTAATAATAAATGTGATAATTATTTTATATTTATAAATATTTCAATTTCCAGATATGGTGATAAACCTGAAGACGTACCTTTCTTGTGGAAACACATGCGTGAATACGTTGAAATGACCGCAAGATTATTCGACGGCGTTAGATTAGATAATTGTCATTCGACACCTCTTCCCGTATGTAATATTTTAGAAATCTTTTTCCATATAAAACTGCATATAAGAAATCATAATATATATTACAGGTTGCTGAGTATTTACTGGACTGTGCGCGTAAAATAAAACCGGATCTATACGTCGTTGCGGAACTATTTACTAATTCCGATCAGACTGATAATATTTTTGTAAATCGTTTAGGAATTACATCATTGATAAGAGGTTTTTTTTTAGATGAATATATTATTTATAAACAAATATTTAATAAATAGACAATTAATACGTGTATTTTTTAATAGAGGCATTATCTGCTTGGGACAGTCATGAACTCGGTAGACTAGTTTACCGCTATGGAGGAAAACCGGCGGGAGCATTCATGCAATCGTCGAGAAGAGCCCTCACACCGTCTATTGCACACGCATTATTTTTGGATTTAACACACGACAATCCAGCACCAGTCGATAAAAGGTTTTAAAAACGCAATAAATATGAATATATATTCATTATTAAGATAATTTTACTTAAAATGCCTGATAAATAGATCCGTCTACGATCTGTTACCGTCTGCCGCTTTGGTTTCAATGGCCTGCTGTGCTTCCGGAAGTAATAGAGGATACGACGAACTCGTTCCACATCATGTAATGATAAATATATTTAAATTGTTATTCTTTTATATCGCTTTACTTATGGTTGATATATTTATTAGATTCACGTCGTCGATGAATCTCGTCAATACAGCGAATGGGCGAGTGAATATGGTCTACCGGGCCAAATGGACACGCTCCAATGTCAAGTGAATATGAATACAGGCATCATTGCGGCGAAAAAAGCGCTAAACCAACTGCATTATGAGCTTGGGAGTAGAGGATTCGATCAGGTAAAAACATTTTATATGATAAATGATGAAACAAAGCTTTAATGTATTTTATTTTTGCGTAGGTATACGTTGATCAAATGGATCCTGATATCGTTGCCGTCACTCGTCACAATCCAAGATCGCACCAAGTATAATTTTAATTAATACTTCGTCACAAATTCGATTAAATTATTTAAAATTTATTAAATAACGATTGAATGATTTTTGTTTCAGACCGTCATTTTGGTAGCTTTTACGGCGTTTTCACAACCAAATCATAACTACGGTGGTAGATCGATAAAACCTCTTAAATTTGAAGGAAAATTGGATGAAATCATTTTTGAAGCCAGTCTCAAACATGTAGACTATAGGTTTGTTGTACTCTTTAAATAATCAATATATATTTTTATATTTATAAATTTACTACGTCTATATTTTAGATCGTCTGGATCTCCATTCCAAAAACCTAAAACGTACACTAAACATCCTATGTTTATCAACGGTTTAAACGAATATGAGACTCTGATAAAGCAAAACATACCACTCAATCAATCGACACTATTTTCTGGATCCGAAAGGTATGATGGAACATACACCATTTTAGAATTCAGAGATTTTGTTCCCGGATCAGTTGTAGCCATACGCGTTTCAATGCAAGAAGAAATCAAATCTGCTTTCCAAAAATTACATCAATTTGCGGACGCGTTTGATATGCTCCCGTATGATGGAATTTTAAATCAATTAGGATTAACGGGTATTATTCCTCGCCTCAATCTTGGTGATTTAAATTCTTGCCTATACGTATGTGATCAAGAAGAGAAAGACAACGGCGGATCGGGAGTTTATGATGTACCCGGTTCGGGACCGTTATTCTATTGTGGTCTACAAGGATTTGTCTCCGTTTTGAGCGAGATACGTCCCAATAACGATTTAGGACATGCATTCTGCAATAATCTCCGCGAAGGCAATTGGATGATCGATTACATCTGGCAGAGACTTGAAAAACACCAAAATCTTTCAGATCTCTGTCGTTGGTATCAGACTACGTTCCAAGCGCTGAAAGAAATACCTAGATTCTTAATACCGAGCTATTTCGATATGATGATAACCGGAATTTATCAAGTATTGATAAAAGCGTGCTTTGAACAGATGACGGATTTTATCAAATATGGAACATCATTTGAAAAAGGTTTGGCCCTTGGAAGTGTTCAATTCGCGGGAGTCATCAATTCGGTTACATTGCCTCCGATGTCACCGCATTTGCCGCCTCCACGTCTTCCACAAATTCCCACCACTTTCTCGGCCGG
Organism: Stenopsyche tienmushanensis; assembly: GCA_008973525.1. Classification (NCBI taxonomy): domain Eukaryota; kingdom Metazoa; phylum Arthropoda; class Insecta; order Trichoptera; family Stenopsychidae; genus Stenopsyche; species Stenopsyche tienmushanensis. The sequence goes on from WACJ01000543.1 coordinate 734,088, forward strand.
TTTGCCTCATTTCACTACAGGCTATATGAGATGTTGGGGACGGGATACTTTTATTGCTTTGAGAGGGATGTTCATTCTCACTGGACGCTATCAAGAAGCTCGTCAATATATTCTTGCGTTTGGATCCTGTTTGCGCCACGGTCTCATACCTAATTTATTGGACGGAGGTAAAAATTCACGTTTTAATTGTCGCGATGCCGTATGGTGGTGGTTATATAGCATCTGTTGTTATTGCACCGAAGTTCCGCAGGGATATTCTATTATGCAAGATCCAGTATCGCGCATTTTCCCAAGCGACGATTCTCAACCGTGCGGACCTGGACAAGTAGATCAATTATTACAGGACGTAATACAGGAAGCCTTAAATGTCCATTTCCAAGGCAATATATTCCGAGAGAGAAACGCCGGACGAGCAATCGACGCTCATATGTCAGACAAAGGATTTAATAATCAAATTGGAGTGCATCCGGAAACAGGTTTCGTATTCGGCGGAAACGAAGCAAACTGCGGTACATGGATGGATAAAATGGGCTCTTCTGATGCGGCCGGAAATAGAGGTAAACCGGCAACGCCCAGAGACGGTAGCGCCATCGAATTGATAGGTTTATCGAAAGCCGTCGTAAGCTGGTTGGCGGCACTTCATGCTAACGGTAAATATCCATATTCTGGAGTACAGCGAAAGCATCGCGACGGTGCTATTACATCATGGAGTTTTGCACAGTGGGCTGATAAAATACAGCAAAACTTTGAGCGTTTCTTCTGGATAAATGTGACTCCCGCCGCGAATGATCTACGCCCTGATTTAATTCACCGCAGAGGAATCTATAAAGATTCTTATGGCGCGACGCAAGCATGGGCCGATCATCAATTACGATGCAATTTCACAATAGCAATGGTTGTCGCGCCTGAATTATTTGATCCTCAACATGCATGGATCGCTCTTGATAATATGAAAGCTCTTTTGTTGGGACCATTGGGTATGAAAACGCTCGATCCTGAAGATTGGGCATATTGCGGAGATTATGATAATTCGAATCAAAGTAACGATCCAAAAGTTGCACATGGATTTAATTATCACCAGGGTCCGGAATGGGTTTGGCCGATTGGTTTTTATTTGCGTGCTCGTTTGCATTTTGCGCAAGAAAACAACTGTTTGAGAAAAACCATAGCTGAAACGCAATCGGTACTATCTAAACATCTCACCGAATTACAGAGTACGCATTGGCGCGGATTGCCTGAATTAACAAATAGTGCGGGTGCTTTCTGTTCCGATTCCTGTCGTACGCAAGCTTGGAGTATGGGTTGCGTATTGGAAGTTTTGTACGAAATAAGGCAGTGGGAGACTAAACAGCCTGTTATTTTAAACATAGAAGATAACTGACGTAAATGTCGCATCGTAGTCCATTCTGTGCCGTATCCTCAAGATTTATCTAAAAGAAAAACATCTAAAAAACAAAAATATGGGGATAATATACAACACAGAGGAAATAGTAGTGATCTTGAATTTTCTAGTGATATAGAACATCTCTATTCTGAGCCGATCACTGGTTATGATACGAAGAGGAAAAGACACACCACAAAGAAAAAGAGAAATAAAAGCAATCATTCATTGGTTGATGAATGTACATCTAAATATTACAGTAAAAGAAAAAGCAAATACAGCTGGAACTTTTTAGGTTTTCCTTGCAAAAAACAACGCAAAAATAGGAATAATTTTCCGAATCCCTTTTTGGATGCCAGAGATTGCAATATTAAAAGTGAAGCTGATAAAATTCCGTCTAATTTTCAAAACATGTGCCAAAAACATTACAGAGTCGCTAAAGACGTATCTAGGAGTATTTACAATAAATTACTCCATAATTATCACTTCGATTATAGTTTTTCTACTGTCGTTTATAGTGATAGATACTTTTTATATAACCTTACATTAGAGACTAAAATTGTTCCGGTAAAGGGATTTATATCTAATGATTTAGACGAAGCTATTCTTTACAAACGATTCACGAGAAACTGTAAAAACTATGTAAACCTATTCAGCTGTGAAAAGAATTGCTACAGTATTAACAATATGTATACAAAACATTACATGCCCATATTTACCAACTGGGCTATTCAACCATATTCTTTTTCGAGTGGCATTCTTCAAGATTTTGGAGATCGCCTCGGGTCTTTCTATTGTACTGATCGGCGAAATCAGTTTTCCTCTTTCATTGAGAACATTCAACAATTTTATGAGATAAATAGATGCATTATACAAAACTATAAGCCTGCAATCGATATGATTACTTGCAGTAAAGATCTATTGGACTACGATGACTTCACATACTCGCACTATAAATTGAACGAATTGAACAGAAATCAAATACATTCGCTATTGTATTACGAGAAAAAACCTTTTAATTATCGACTCTCCGAAAAAGGCTCTCTATCGTACAGAAAATTCACCGACTATGAAATGAATTCCAAGAAAAAGCTATTTAAAAAGAACAATTCTTACGGTCAAATATATGGCGTGAACAAATTTACTTCGAAATTCCCCATTCCTGATTTTGCATTATCGTGCGACGAGCTTATATTCAGATGGAAAAATTCTATCTACGAACGGAGCAAGATTTACGAACCGAATAAGATCTATGAAAAATTATACAAACCGGGGCGTCGCGTTTCGGCTTCAAATTTGGCGCAAGTCGAATCCGATCTAAAGAATAAAATCAGCAACGACAAAATGTATTCGTTGGATAAAAAGAAGCTAAATTTCAATCAAACGCAATCTAAATCCAGACGCGACTTCTTCAACATGGATAAAATCAGCTTTTCCCGCATGGGACATTTAGATTTGAAGAACGAATTTAAAAACGCGGACATTTCGCGATTGAGCGCCAATTTCAACGATATAATATCCGCGTCGTGCCACGAAAGAGGCAATTTATTAGTCATGGAACCGCTTTTGCTGATCCAAAACCTCAACGAGGAACGCATCAAGAATAAAGTTTTGGCTTCGAAAAAGGCCCAGCGGCTTATGATACACGTTATCGTGGGTTATACGATTTCTTTTTTGGTTTTATCCCTTATATCGTTTTACATCATGTATTTCTCTTATTGAATTGCAAATATCACTTCACAATGAAAGCACAGCTTTTGTGTCATAACAAGATTGTATTTATATTTGCATTGTGCTTTATATTGTGTTCTATCGTTAACTTTTGTTTTTTGAATATTCGGTTTAGATTTTGCTCGTTGTCAATGGTTGTTTTAATTTCTTACAAAAATTAGATTACTCCGAATATGTGCCATAATAGTTTTAAAATATATTTACATGTACGTAAATAAAGCATGACATATTTCATACTTACGTTAGATATTTTTTTATTTAAGAAAAATGCTTGTGTAACCGTTGGCTATTTGTGTCTGCTTCGTTTTGTTTTGTGATACGGTGTGATTGCTCTTTTTTTTTTAGATTAAATGCCTATACATTTTTACCGAAGAAATTATGATCAATTTCTTAAAGCATGTAAAGTGCATTGTTATTTTTGTAACAAATAAAGTTATTTTGAAATGTGTGCATACTTTTCGCCTATAAAATATGAATCACTGCTATTTTTATAACAATTACGTGCAGCTAATGTAACTTTTTTTAAGAATATGCAGAGATATATTCTGAATTTCATTATTGGTGAATTTATATTTTGTTTCCATTTTTATTATTGATTTTGTATTTTTAAATGTGTTTGTTATGTATTATCAATGTTGTAATAAAAAATTGCATTGTCAAATTTACTTTTTTTTATGCAACTCACAATACACATAAGAAATGGAAATTTTTATTTAATTTCTAATTAAGTCCCGATCATTACACCGGTCTTCATATCTCGGTACTATGAGGGAGAAGATGCTAGCTAGACTAGCGAATACCCGGCATACATTGCAATGCCATAAGCGCTTAAAAATTATTTGAAAAGAAACACAGTACGTGGTTTATTGCTTCAGCTCCAAATCCAAAAGCAAATGCACAGTCACTCTTGTCTTGAAGACTTAACCATCGTATTGCACGCGCATCCTTTCTCTCCCTGTCCCTACAGGCCAAACTTCATTTCAGCAGACCAATATGCGCCAACATGGTGCATCCATACAATATTTTTACTATGCCTATGTTATTCCCACAAATGTAAACAATAAGTTGACAAAGTTTTATCACAATCGAATGAACAGTATGGAAGTGCATTAAATACGGACAAACAAATATTGATTTTTATATATTAGACTATGCCTAAGTTGGATCCTTTGAAATAATCATTTTTCAAGAACAGCCTCGAAATTTACATCTACCCTTGTTTGAAACAATATTTTTATATTATAGATGCCGTCTAGCTTATCTCCCCTATGCTTTTCTTAGCTTAAAGTATTCAACCAAGTTCATCCCTCTACAATAAACAACACCTCACAGTAGATTGGTTACAAGTCGTATTTTCAAATCCATATTTATCTGAGTCCCCTATAACCTGTAAAAGTTTTAAAGTTATAGCATTTTAATGCGGGTTTTAAAAGCCGCGTGGACGAACCAATCAATTATGGAAGAAATCAAGTTGAAGGAGCATTTGTCTACAATTTTCTTATGACGCTGTCTATTAAATACAGTGCACGAAATGTCTGTAGCTTCATACGGATAAGAAATCACGTGGCTTAAGGGTGATGTGCACCTGAAGCACAGTTTGAAGAGAACTCCTCGACCAACAACAGAAGAGGTCACAATCCTCAGCAAGAGACCAATTTAGGAAGATAGTACATAATTTTATTTTTACAAAGCTTCAAACTATATTCTAATGCTAAATAAAGTATGTTTTGTTGATTTAATACTTTTTTAATGTATTAGGACATTATTATTTACTCGCGTGTATTTTTTTAATAAACGTGTATATACATAGATCTATAAAAAATAAATAAGTGCTTAGATTTAAATAAATATGCAGAATAAGGTGATTATTTTAAATCTCAATACAAAATAATAAATAGTTTAAAAGATAGTCATTTTTTCAAAGTGTGTTTATTTATTTTTTTTGCCCGCGTGCTACGCAAACCGATTGTCCATAAACAATAGCCGCCGAAGACGTGTTAATTTATATTTCATCGCATATCATAAATTTTAAAGCAAAAGAGGAAGAAAATATACAAAAACATTTAATATTCACATAATAAAATATTTATTAATGGTCATAAAACATGCAAAAGCACCTGATTATAAGAAAAACATCAAAATCTTCTTCACGTTTATATTAAAATAAAGTAAAATTCGAGATATTTTTTAAAATAAAATATCACACAGTTTTAAACCAAAGATTTTTTACTTTTCTTCTTTTTAGGAATATCAAATAAATTCTGTTCTATTGATAATTCCGTTTCCCATATGTCGGACTTCTCTTTTTTAATTTTCTTAGCTGAAATATCTAAGCTATTATCGAGCATTTCGGATGCTTTTCTCTTCCTATCCGATTTAGCCATGGAAATATCTTCGCAATTGGAACTATTTTCATTTTTTATTTTTGATTTAATCTTTATGGGAGGTTCTAAAAATTGTTCTTTAATTTCCTTACAAATTTTTATCTGCTTCTTATAATCAACACCAAAAAGCGGATGACGCGTTTTCAAGTTCGGCGGAAACGGTACTTTCTCCGTTTGCTCTTCGTTCAATTCAACGTTGGGCACATTTTTAATTTTTTCCCTCACAATAAATTTTCCTTTGACGAAATGTGACGTAATCGTAGCACTATTTGTTTTGGTCGGCGGCATTAATATATTTACTTGTTGATTTTTATTTTTATCAAACAAGACACATTCATATTTTGTTCCCGGTATTTTAGTTTTGTTTTTTTCATTTTCTAAGAGAGCTAATCCGACTAAACTTTGTATATCAAATGTATATGGGCACTGCATCAACCATACATCATCATCTTCTGAAATTTCTTCTATGTTTGAAGACGGTACATTAATTAGTTTGGGGTTATTTTTTAAAAAGTCCTTTAATTTTTGGGAGTCAATAGACCTATTTAATATTTTTGAGGTATTTTTACTAAACGAATTATTGCTAATATTAGGTTTAACATCGGCTTCAGATTCATCGGTTGAATATTCGCTCATGGGTTCCGATTTAATTTTCTTTCCGTTAACCGGTTTTTTTACAATTTCCTCGTTTTCGTCTTCATCTTGACTTAAATTATCTCCATGTCTGTAAAACAAATTCCAGATATAATTATGCATTTTAAATTAAAAGTGGCTGTTGACACATGAGAATACTTACCACAGTTAATTAGAAAAAATTATTAAGTTTAATGCAAAGTAGAATATTATAATTAAATACAAACAAATTAATTCAAATAATAATTAAAATTATAGCCTTAATATAACTATTTTTTTCTTTAATTAAATGAAATACGAACGTTTCATCATCCTCAGCAGACTCCCATCCGAAACTGTGTTCTTCGTCCGAAGCCATTCCATGAATATCTCAAATAAATTTAATAAGAAAACTTTTCACATCCTACACTCGAACAAGCACATGCGTTTCTACTGACAGATCGCATAAATGCTGCAATAGGCAAGTATTGCCAGTACAAATATTTAAATTTCATCCATTTGAGCAGTTAAGTGCCACAAGCGTATATATACGCGACCTTCAGTATTTTAATTCGTTTTTATAATTATACATTTTTCAATATTTTTTTAAACATACTTTTAAAATGCCTATAATACTTAGTGTCTTTTAAACCATGTGTACTGACGATTTAATACATTTTTATTTCGCGCTCGCTAAATGAAAAAGTGGCAACTCTGACAGATTTGAAATCGATTATTTTGAAAACATTCAATAACCTCAAAATTGTGTAATTAATCGTAAATTATTTGTTAAAATTATATTAAAAATATTATGGTCGGTGAGGGCAGTTTCTGTTCCTCTTAAGTTAAATATGGTTTGGTTTTCTATGGTTAAAAATAATGCACATGTACATATTGTGTATCAATACCCATTATTACTAAAAATATAAAATTATATTCTCCTCAAAAAAAGATTTGAGTATCTTAAAAACGGTCTAGAATCATTCAATCAAACAGTTCGACAGTTTTAACTATAAAGTTAGTTGCACAATATATATAATTACTAACCGACCTGCAACATCCATCAAGTGTTGTGTAAAATAAAATATTTCAATCTGCCAAGTTTAGTATCGATATCAATGGATGATTTAATTAATAAAGAGTGATCTCTGATCATCGCTTTCACTTCCTAAGTTTTTAGACAGTTGGTATGGAGACAAGACTAAAGGATTCCAAGAAGCTGGATTTCAGCATTTTAAAGTGAATCATAAATATAATTTCGTCGATCCCAACATCAGCGCTCACACACAGAATATCGAGAGAATGTAGGGATCAGGGAAATAAACGACACAGAAGTACAGCACATCATTTGGATTCATACATGAATGAATTATTTGGGCGACAGATCGAAAACGACATTTAACAAGTCGCTTTTAAATTGCATAAAAAATGTTTGACGTCCATCACATCTTTTTTTTTTATAACAATAACCTCACGTTAACAGAATAGTACCGTATTTCTTTTCAAGGAACATTGTTTAGTCACATTAAACATCTAATTCCCTATCAACAGTAATCTGGGAAAGTATTTTATTGAAAGACATTTTTTTAATCAATCTGTGAAAATATTTATATAAAATATAATACACTTCAATCTCTAGCATTACTAAAAAAAAATACTAAAACTCCAATATACAGATATATAAAATTTATTTATTTTACGGTATAATAGAGTCGAGACTGAAAATACACCAATTATAATTTATCGATAATAGTGTTGTTGTGGAGGAGGTTGCGACGGCTGTGGTGGCCAACCAGCTTGGGGTGCTCCACTACCGGCATTCGTTGGCCCTCCAGTACGATTGATCGTACGATCGTTGTTGATTTGAAGGATTAGAAACTATCATATTCCCAACCGGAGATACCATTTGATTGTTTTGAGACACATACACAGGAGGCACGGGATAAACGGACGAACCGGGCGGCGGTCCTGAAGCTACACCATAAAAGGAAGGTAATGGCACTGACATATTATGTCCTATTGTCGATTGCACAGAATTCATTTGCATTGGGGGCGCCGAACTGGGCGGCATAGAATTTATCTGCGGACTAGACATGACGGGAGGCGGTATCGTCGACGCTGACGGATAATATCCGTGAGGTGGATAATGATAATTTTGAGAAATGTTCATGTCGTTCATATTGTGAGAAGGCGGCGGAACACTATGATCTTGAATCGGTACAGTGATAAGATTTGTTCTCGCAGACGGCGGTGCTAACTGCCTGACAGGAATATGGGGAAGACCTTGTTGCATGTTGTGACTTAATCCATGCGCTCCTTGATTGACTTGTCCCACATTGGGAGATCCTTGAATGTGACTCCCGACATTGATTGTACCGGAATTGTGAGAGCCCATGCTTTGAGGTGGTCCTTGAAGAACGGCCGACGTGTGTGATCCACCATGAGAACGTGGATCAGATCCTCCAGGTAACTATACAAAATAAAAAAATTCAAATTAATGCCTTTTTAAATTTGAATATTTTTATCCGGGATGAAAATGTACTTACACTTAAAGATTTAACACCTGCCATAGAGCCTTGGAGGGACGGAACTAACGGGTTCCCTGTTGATTTAGATTGTAAATCAGAATTTAGGCAATGGCTAGAATCATTAGATCCTACTGAAGATAATTTACTACTGAAATCCTGATGTGGCTGATTCGGTGCATTTGGACCACCAATACCACTCGTGGGAAGATGCCTGTGATTTATGTGAGCTTGCAGATCTCGCTAAAATATTAAATGTATTTAGAAAAAAATTGTTATATTATATAAATAAATATATAAAATAAAAATATAGTACCTGTGAAAGATATGTGCGTCTGCAGCCAGCATTTCCATATCTCGTTCCCGCGTGGGTGCACATGAAAACAGTTCCAAGACCAGTCTGCTCAACTCTGGACACCTTTATATAAAAAAAATTATATTGGATTAAAGATATTCTTTGTTTTATCAAAAAAGCTAATGTCCACATACTGATTTCAAAAATACATTTTTATTATAAAATGTGGGAAATAACAAATTTTCACGAGACAAACCATGTTAATCTATCCCCAGTGATTTTAGCAGTGTGAGTTACGTTGTGTATATGTACACGTGACAGTTAATTAAAGCAGCCCTCTTTTTCATCAATTCATTTTATACTCTGTCCAGTTGGTTGCAATATTTTTCTGCCGTGATTGTTACTTCGGAATTTCAGTAACTCAAACTATACTGTGAATATCCCACCAAACAGAAAATAGGATCTTTTTTGTAGTAAGACCTAATTTAGGGGTTGTTTTTGCTACCTGCTGTGCTGATAGCCGTTGAAGGTATAGAACTAGACCAAGTACGTTACCTTGAGGGATGCCGGATTTTATATCGTGCAGTGTAGTGACTTCATCTTCGTATTTGACGTAGAATGTTCTATTTGTCAGGTATGATTTGAGTATGAAGAATTAATTCATGGGCAGTTGTTTTCCAATTTTATATAACAAGCCCGGATGCCACACTTTTCACCATAAATGACACAGATGTTTTTGGTTGCCGTGGTTCAAATTTTTTAAATTTTGGCAGATGAAATACAAATGACCATCAAAGTTACTTGATAAGAAAACACCATTTTTTCTGTCACATTAAAATGTTACATCAAATCAAATAATGTAAAATTAGATGAATATAAGTACCTTATCTCTACATCTAGGACAGTGCGTATGATCGGCACGTGCACATTGAAGACAAAAAACATGTTTGCATGGAATCTGAAATTATCAAAATAAACAGAATACATTTAGTAGAAAAACTAGAATTATATAAGTGAATATAAATACATTTTAATGCTTCATTTACATAATGAAAACAAATATTTGTCTTTATTAATTAATTTTTATAAATTATCAAAACCATATCAATATTTACCATTCGCCCATAAATAAGAATTGGTTTGAGACACGTATCACAACAATATATCATTGGATTGAGAACTTTTTCACCAATTAAAGTTGCACGATGATTCCAATGTAGTCTCAACATCGGTTCTGGCGGGCCTCTGTGCAGTGTAGTAAAGACGGGTGCTTCCAACTGAGAAATATCAGTAGGAACTTCCACTGAAAAAACAAATTATTTCATGTATTAAAACATCTACTCATAAAATGTTTCTTAATTCTACGGTTATTATAAAAATTCGTTATTATTTTTTGCTACACAGCCTGAGCAATTTTACCATATTTTAACTGCGTAATATTTTATCATATAAACTGCCTGGCCCACAATTAGTGGTGGAGACGAACATTTGAATGTTCACGCAGTTCTTTTTTGTATCATAAACTGTAGATCGTCCTACGCCGTACTCACTTGTCAACTTACAAAAAGATCATTATGATTTAGGCGCTCTAAAATCACACTTTTGCATTTTTTTCATTCATCATATGCACTATTCCTGTATTAGCATGTTGGATAACAAAGTGCATCGGATTAGACTGGGGCCAAATTACCGCGAGTCGACTGTAATATTTAACTTCATAAATCCTATTGTTTTAAAAAAAGGATACCCATAAAAACCCATTCATAATATCATAGTTTCAATCCAATTGAAAAAGATATTGATACTCGCTAATCCGCGGCCTGTTCAATAATAATCCTTAATCTTATTTGCTTAGATTTCACTGCAAATAAGAAATCACTGGTTTCTACAATAAAATATAAAATGGAATCAAATTAGGCTTTTCTACCAAAAAAATAATAACTTGATTTTTTTAAAAAATAATCAACGTACAGCCTAATTTCAATTTCAATCTTGTGTACAGAGATTATGAAGCCGTTTTCCACAGCAAACTATTCATCACAGTTCAAGTATACCAGGTTTTGCTATCAATCAGGTTTTATGTATATGCCCTTGATAAAATCACTTTTCGGCAGGACTTTCACCTCAATCTAAATATGTTAATGAGTCTCGTTACCTACTTATGTTATAAAATGTATGATAAATTTATATTTCACCGTTTATTTTCTTAGTCGCCTGCTATGAGTTTACGTTAAGCTTTTGCCAGTAAAAGTATTTTATTCGAATTGACCATTTTTATGAAAATTACAGCTTATGTTATTTATCAATTCCCTGATTTATAATTATTTCTTACGTTGTAATGGAATTTCTAATAGCATAGTTAATCGAAGATCAATTATAATTACTTTCCGTTAGAATTGATTTGTTCGCATTGAATTACACATTTTGCATGTTAATAATTAGCTAATATATTGCCAAAATTCAGATATTTGTAATATTTTTGTCGAAAATTTAACACATTTAATTTTATAATGCTTTTTAGTACGCTGAGCTGCTGCCAATTCAATAGTGATAAAAATTGTTCATGTGGAATTATATCCTTTTTGACAAGGGTCATTAACATATTCAAAACAGTAAAATGTGTTAATACATATCAATTAATATTAAAATCCACGATATTAATCGCATTTTGAATTGTGTTTGTATAAAGTTTATATAATTTCAAAGGTTATACTTTGATTTTTAGAGAAAATTTTAAAGCGTTGACATAACCTCTATTGTGTGAAATGCATTTATTCGCATTTTAAATTATTAGAACCTGTTTCAAATGTGGGAAACAGTTGTAAAAAAGTGAAACGAAAGTTTAATTTACATTTGGGTGGTTCATTTTCTTCATTTTCGTCTTTGGCTTCGGGACCGCTGGACTCTTCTGGTTCGGCGTTGGAACTCTCTTCGACGGAGCACTCTTCCTCGTCGGAAGAGAGAACCTTGAGGGCTTTCTTGGCTCGACCTCGACCGCGGCCGCGCCCCCGACCGCGACCGCGCCCCCTTCCGCGTCCTCGTCCTCTCTTATCACCGTTCATTCTGCAGCTACCGGCTACTTCCTCAACTCTTCAAATCTTGCAATTCACTTGTTCGGCGACAGCACTTCTATTAAACGAGCTCTGAATCGACGCAAACATTCAAAATTCACGGCAATTTACGCATAAAACGCTATAAATATTCCAATTTAGCCTATATCAATAGGCTCGGTCATCAGCGACGAAAGTGACAGCTCGGCGATATCAACGCCTCTAGCGGTAACCACTTGTACCATTTAAAAACTCCCGCCATTTGTCAAAATACGTGTATATTTATTACAATTTCTATTTTTAAACAAATCTATTTGCTCACATTAAATATCTAAATTAAGCAATCTTAAATTAAGATTTAAATAATTACTTAAATAACGCTCAAAATTAAATCATTGTATTTTAGATATATTGAAGCATGGCAACATTTTACTATATGAGCATCAATTTGAATGTTTGCAATGTAATTAAATAGAACTAAACAGATAATTAAACGTCCATGATTAAGAAAAAATATTTAATGATTTTACGCTTTATTATATAGATCGTTGATATTCGATGTTTTAAATGCTTATATTATTTTCCTAAATTTATTTGAACTGTTATTAATAACGCCACATGTTATATTAGGTAAACCCAATATTAATATCGGATTTTATCAATAAAAAATAATCACAATTTTTTTTATTGTTTATTCAAATATTGTTTTACAGCATTATATTATCTATACTCTTGTTCAATCTATTAACTAAATAAAAAATCCATTTTATACAAAAATCGTGTCATTTTCGTCAATTCATTCAATCGAACTAGCATTTAAATATCTGACGACGATACCTTCGACGAATGTGGAGGCTGAGCGTGCATTTTCAGCAGCAAGTTACCTGGTTTCCAAAATCAGATCCAGACTAAATGACGAAACACTCGATGCTTTAATGTTACTTCGGGCATATTTTTAAAATAATATTTGAATTTTTTAGTCATAGTTTTAATACAATTTTGAAATCCCGGGATCGAAATTTTGGCTCAGGATTGGATTCCCTAGTCCCAACTGAGCTCCTTATTTTTTTTGCGTCAAATCAGCCATCATGTGTCTTGAATGTCGAAATTTCCAGATTTTTTTTCACCAACGTTGAAATTTCCTAACATCCAATACATTACCATAAATAGCAAAAATATTTCTCGTGGTTTCGTTGGAGTTTTTTTTTTCAAGTGGAACTGCATGCTGATGCAGTTCCGCAAATGTTGTTCCAACGGACACATCTCTCCCATTATCTCTAGACGTACGAAAAGGGATATTTTTTAAACTGAAAACAATATTCGAGTAGTGTACAATTTATTAAAAATGTTAATATACGTCTTTCCTGGACGATGGGCTGAAGATGACTGTTTAAAAATTGCATTTGTGAAAATGCGACATTAATACTGGGTTTACCTAATACAAATTCATTAATTTTCCGAAGGATATTTCTATGACACACATTTTTTCATGCATTAATTTACACTTGACATTTAAATTCCAATTTGACATTTGTATTATAACAATTTTGATATAAATAAATTCAATCAAAACGGTCATAGAACCAGGAAATAGACTACGCAATCTTTGCCAATTTCGCGTGGATTTCTCTGGAGCATGATCGTTTCCTTCGAAGAGATCGTCATTGGCAGACAGAAAGACGCGTGCCAATTCTATAATATAACTTTTCATTCTCAGAAAAATCTCCGGAAGCGCTAATTGCATATAGTATTCGACAAAAACTAGTATAAAAAATTAGCTTTTTTTTTTAAATCCCTAGCAAAAATTTCCGCAACATTCACCCTTTGGTATTCAAATGCTGACGTGGACGGAAATTATTTTTTTAAAGAAACGTGCCAACACTTTCATTTTCTGAAAATTGACGTCTACTCGATGCCAAGAAGTATAAACATTTGATGACTTGAAAATTATTTACAACTTTTATTCATCATTTTTCACTTGGGATAAATCAAGTATAGATTTAGTTGAATGCTTTTAACGTTAATGAAATTCGTTTTTAACAGTAGATAATTTCTATTGTATCCACTTTTCAACAAGTACATAAATATTCTATGCAATTCAAATTTAAAGACGATTTAAAGAAGATTTTTAGTATTTGTATAAACTATGAACGTTTTATGTCTGGGATTACAGTGGTAATGTTTATACTTTCATTGAATTTACATTTTTTTAAGCAGATGTAATCATTTCTGAATTTAAAGTCTTTTCCTTGATATTTGTTTGCTCCTACTGCTATTTTCGAAGCACTCAATTTCAAGTTTTCCTATTTGATTAATTATCTAGCGCTCAGCATACACAGTGAATATCTTTCAGACTTAAGATGTAACTCAACTTTATAACAACTATGAACTTTAAAATCAGAAATAAAGTTCACATGATTGCCTAAATAATACAATTACAGTTGAAAATGTATCATTATGCCGATCAATATACAAAATGCTGCCAGCCGTCCGAGTTTCATTTTGACGTTGATTTCTCAAAATATCTTACATTTATTCATTTTTTATAAATAAATCATCATTATTTGATATAATTTTTAGCATCAAGAAAGTGACGTATCATCTTCATGCAAGATTGCAATGGAAATTTGGCTTTAGTGTTAGATTTGCTTCAGAGGCTTCGATAATACCTGATCCTTTAGCAGTTTCATATATAATAATAAAATATATTTTTTAGTCACGATTCGGGCTTCAAGGCCGGTTTTGCTACTTGTTCTTTGAATATTCACTATCTTCGACGACATTTGATGTCGTGCAGCGCTCATTTTACGTCTTCAATTACCACATGTTTATAAAAAGTTGCTTGAAAGATTCAGAAGCTCTTGACATATGCGGATACGCCCTAACTTCTTTATTGTACAGTTCATGTGAAAATCATACATCTTGTCTCCAATCTGGAAGTATTCTTGATTTGACATTTATGGACATCTTAATTAACACCCAACATATCAGAAATATAAATATTTACAACAAATAGCAGTAGTAGTACCGACAATAAGTTTGGAAACACCTGGCATATTATCGAATTTATGTAAAAACATAACAATTAACCATTATACATAATTTATTTCTTACTTATTTTCAATGCTAAAACCCTTCTATCAAATCATTAACCCTTTGAGTAGCGAGCTATTTTTAAATCATCATAAACTTAGATGCTATATTCGTATGCCCGCCCCTTATCATCCGTACAAATCCATTTATTTGTCAGGACCGTCGCAGCGTGTATGAAACTTGTACATAAATAAATGAACATTAACGATAGCACACAATATTCGGTTATTTCTTCAAGTAAACATTATCAATACACTTTCGAAATCGATTCATTTTATCATTCACACATCGATAAATTCGAGATCGATAAATTTAGGTTAACGATCTACATGTATAATCGTACGATATACGCAAGATACTCTCTTCGTTTCTGTTCCTCTCCAGTCACTGGAATTCAAACACAACATTGTATTTTACCTCTTTAAGGGCTTAATACCAATTAATGATGTGTCATACTAAGATTTTTCACAAAATCCTAAGCGTTTCCAAACTTGTTGTCGGTAGTGTATGTAGTCATTAACCTGTTAAATGCCAACGACGCGCCGGTGCGTCAGACGTGTTCGTGCCCCGTACGCCAACGACGCGCCCGTGCGCAACTACGTTTCATCACAGAAAAACACATATTTTTTAACACTTAAATTTTACTATGCTAAGAACACATATTGATGAATCCAAAAATGCCTTCACATTTTTAAAAAACTCGGTATTTCCCTTTCATTTTTAAATGAATTCAACAGAGGTCATCAGGGCTGCCTACTGAATGATCTTTGCTACGTAACTGATTCTA
Source organism: Stenopsyche tienmushanensis (assembly GCA_008973525.1). Taxonomy (NCBI): domain Eukaryota; kingdom Metazoa; phylum Arthropoda; class Insecta; order Trichoptera; family Stenopsychidae; genus Stenopsyche; species Stenopsyche tienmushanensis. Next base: position 749,946 of record WACJ01000543.1, read on the forward strand.
TTGTGAGAAGTATGTACATATTTGGGAACGGGAGAGCATCGTCACTTAAATTTGCCTTATTTGTTTATATGACTGATAATACCACAATACCGGGGAATACCATTTATCTCCTAAAACATCAATCCTTCGTAAATTGTCTTCTGACAGGAATCGTTTTATACTCGTCTTGTTGCGATTTTTTATATAAAATTCTCATTTTTTTCCCGTGATTTATAAAAATTGTCATTTTTAAGTTTGTGCTGAAACTTTTTCATGATTTTGTCTTGAGACTATTTCGTGATTTTGTGCTGTGAATTGTTTCTTGATAATATTTTTTGACGTGTGATATGAATTTGATATTATTCCATAAAAATGGAATTCAAAGCTTTTTCGGATGAAGGTGAATACTCTGATAATGAAAGTTTTAGTGAATTACCTTTTGGGGAGGACATATTTTCTTTAGATGATGAGGATAATGTAACACTCTTTCAAGAACCCACAGGTGCAGGCGTTTTTATTTGGGAAGAGCGGGATTTTAGTCCTATAATCCATCCATTTGATGACACTTCGTCAGGTATTGAAATAAATATCAGTGATGAAAATGAAAGCGAATTGGGTTTTTTTAAAATATTTTGTGGACGACGAAATGGTAAACATAATAGTTACAGAGACTAACCGTCAATATCATTATGTGACTTCCAAATTACCATTTTTGAGTACTCGCCTAAAATCGTGGATTGATTCCAATAAGGATGAAATATATGTTTTTTGGGTCTGTATTTGTTATTCCCATTAAATTCAAGAAATTCAATAGACCATCACTGGTCAACTGATCCATTATTATATTCACCAATATATTCAGAAACTATGCCTCGAAATAGATTTCAATAATTACTTCGCATGTTACATTGTTACAACAATGAAGAACATGTTTAGTTTAGTTTTAGAAGTTTGCATAAAATAAATCCCATTTTAAACATTTTAAAAAAAAAAATTGCAAGTGCATATTATCTTTATAGGAAAATTTGCATCGACGAAAGTCTATTATTATTTAAAGGACGCCTGATTTTTAAACAATATATACCGTCAAAAGTCAGTCGTTTTGGTATAAAATTATGTGTTAGATATAATCATATATACAGGATCAACCACAGAATTTACTGATAATTCTGATATGGGAGTTGGAGCTAAAGTCGTAATGTCTCTCATTACCCCATATTTAGGCGCCGGTCATACATTATATTTTGATAACTGGTTTGCGACCCCAAAACTATTCCAGAAATTGCAAGAAAGCAAAACCAATGCAGTCGGAATTGTGAAGAGAAATCGTCTCGAAATGCCAGCATTCAAAAAAAATGAAGAAAGGGGATTCGTGTTCATTTCATATAAAAACTATTATGGCTCTAGCATGGAAAGACAAAAGGGACGTTACCATGTTGTCGACAATTCACACTCCTGAATTTGTAGAAACTGGAAAAACAAATTACAAAATCGGCGAGCCCGAACTAAAACCTACTGTAGCTATTGATTATAGTAAAAATATGGGAAGTGTAGATAGGAGCGACATGATGATAAGCTCCATAAAAAGCATCATAAAAACCATGAGATGGTATAAGAAGCTCCTAATGCATATAATGTTCAATGCAAATGCACTGTATATGCTGAAAACCGGAAAGCAGATGTCATTATCTAAATTTTCTTATTCAGTGATAGGTCAATTATTTGAAAAACATAAAATACTGATAGTTGCGAAAATAACATCCACGAGTCTACCATCACGGTTAGGAGTCAATACTCATTTTATTGGTAATAAACCCTTTTCGATTGGAACAAAACCTGGAACTTCATCAACGTATTTGAGAAAAATAATTGTTTTTATTGTTTGTTCTTCTTATAAAAAAAGAACGGATAAAAAATATGTGTGTATACAGTGTAATGTGCCACTGTGTAAAGAACCATGTTTTAAAATTTATCACACACAATTGAATTTTTAAAACAATATAAATAAAGTGTATTGGTTCAAAAATATTTTTCAAAAATAATAATATTTGTTTATATAAATTGAGACAACCCTAAATAAACAATTAATTTGAATGGCGTGTATATAATATTAGCAGAAAATTAAATAAAAAAATATAATCATTATGAGTTGTGGCAACCCTAATCACGAATCACTCAAAAGCCGTAAATGATCCCGTAGGATGGCATGTGGTATACATATATATGCTAGGACACATAAGTCACCTTTTGGCAATAAAATATGCAAGTCAAACTCATTTTTATGCAATTTCTACTATCTCTAAATTCGCTGGCGTGGAGCGCACGGCTCGCTCATTACGCTATGGCAGTTAAAAGGTTAATTTTGTGTCCAATTGCAACCGTGACGCAAGTTGCTAGCAAATACCCTCAACCTTGATTTGCCTCTTCGATTGCTTTAGTTATTGACGTAAACAAGTACTATGGTCGAAAACCATTTAACCTTACAGTAGTTCATTTAATTTGGACCAATTTAACAACTGGAATTAATTCGGAACTGTCAAAGTGACAAGACTAGCCGCACGTAGCCATACTGGCAGTCCGCTCGTGATCCTCAAGGAGAGACATTTTTTGATGGACGTTTTTTCTGAGGAGCCTTGAATTGGTGATCTTTTTGCTATCATTGCAGAATTGCAGCTGGTCTAGATAGATATATATAATCTAAAAATGGAAGATCTATCATTTCGACCTACTTCGCTCTTCACAATTGCATTGGATCATTCGCTTAAAAGTGAATGTGAACTGCCTACGCATCGTAAAATCTGGTTCCACGTTACTCCGTCGTACGATCGTAGGCGGATTCTCGCCATGGGTCAATGGAAAACTATCGCAAAAACGTCATATTTTTTGCCAAACGAAACAAAACCACATGGCATGATTTGGTTCAGATGCAGACAATCAACGTATGACGTAAGCATGCAACTTAAAGGCAAAAAACGACTTGCCATTTTAATAAAATGCTTAAAAAATTCTCAGAAATCATAAGTCCAATTGTGGTCACAATATATTTTTTTTTTCAACAAATTGTAATACCATTATGCAATCGATCAAATATCTATGACAGTTATCTGGGTGTATTTTTCGTACTACAATTACAGTTTCATTGACGTTGTATCACCGAACTGTTACAACTCGATATGGACATTATGATCAATAGCGTCATCGCATACGCAACGATATATCGTCGTTGGCACTTTGCGCAAGTGTTTCCAACGACGATATATCGCTGTCTGGCTTTCAGAGGGTTAAAGTCAATCAAATTCTCATTTGGAAATAATTCAATGCAATTAAGAGTCGTGTTAGGATTCGATCAATATTCCAATTAGTAAATTAGGGCACTCAAGAAAGATAGATTATCTTACTTTATTTCGAGTATGCAAATCAATCACGAAAGAGCTTTCAGAGCCCTATACGAATAATCCATAGATTGTCATTCCTACGAAACTATTAAGATGTAAGTGGATTTCGACACGTGGTTTAGAATTCTAATGCCGGTATGTCACCAACTAATTTCTAAACTGCTATAGATCGCTACTAAGAGTTTATTAGCAGACGATTAGTAAGCACATTATAAAATTGCGCTGTAGAATATAAATTTCTCATAACGTTAAGTAATGATTTGTCAGATTCGAGTGTATTTTTGTCTAAATTTGAAACAGAGCTATGTGAATAGTTTTGCTTCTGTAAACTCAACGATGTTCTGGCTAAAAACAACTTTATATATAACCAGCTTTGCTCGTCAGAGTGAGGAATACCACTTGAAGACGTCGCCTCAAAAGAAGCCCCCAAATAAAACTAGCTGATCGCAGCCAAAATCTATTCTGCACATATTTTTATTTCAAGAGGACATCAGCTTATAATAATACCACAAAAACAACTATATATTATTATCATCAAAATCTACCTAGAACTGTCGTGGTGGATTAATATATGGATTCTGATATTTTTTTGACTAAACCAACAAATTAGTGAGATCGAACATTTTGAAGCAAGTTCGATCTTATTTGCTACTTCTGAAAAATAAATTACCGAATCGATTAATAAAATCTGGCAGGATCACATTTGGGTAAGTGAATCTCATCAATAATTGTAACCAAAGAAAAAAGGAACACTTCACTCAATAAGTTCGTAGGATGACTGGGTATGAATGAAAACAACGACTTAACAGCAAAATTCGACTTTATTCATCAACATTGAGTTAATTTTAAATCATCATAAGCTTAGATGCCATATTTGTATGTCCGCCACTTATCATCCGTACAAATCCACTTATCTGTCAAGACAGTTGCAGCGTGCATTAAGCTTGTATATAAATAGATAAACACTGTCGATAGCACACAATATTCGGTCATTTCTTCAAGTAAACATAAACAATAGACACGAAATCGATTCATTATATCATTCACACATTATTAGTCGATACATTTGGGTTAATCATGACAGATAAGTGGATTTATACGATAATAAGTGGCAGATAAGCAAATATAGCATCTAAGTAAATGTTGATTTTTAAATTTGCTCACTACTTAAAGGACTAAAATTTGCCTAATGCATGCCCTGCAAATGTAACCCCAGTTTTGTAATCTTGCATATTATTCAAAGCTCCTTCGATACGGTACCTACTACACTTTGTAGCGTTTTGTGTGTTTCGCATTAAAATATATACGATCGCCAATATGACCACAATCTTATCGCAAGTGAATAATCATGCTTGTACTGGCTCCTATTAAGTTTATGAGCGATAACACAAATAAATTGTTGGAATAATATGAATTTTAATAGGATTTATCACTTGGCATAATAACATTTTACTATCATAACAATACGAGTAAAGGTGACTCATGATAAGACCGATTGCAGCGTTGGCCAATTTTGATGCTTTTTACGATGCAATAAAATGTTGTTCTACCATAATTCTGTTATAAAGATTATCAACGACAAATTGCTTATTCCACGCGAGGCATTTTTAGTATTGTTTTGATGCTATAATCTGTTCGAGGGGAGGACTGCAACTCAAACTATGTGATACTCTTTTCATACTAAATATGGCGCATGATGCAGACGTGTCCGTCAAAGCGTTAATTAATATTTCATTGACATTGAAAGCAGACAATCGACCCAGATAAATCACAACATTTAATGCATACTTACGTATGAGGTATTTTTAGTTACCTGAAAATTAACGTATGTGATCAGTGATCCTATTAATTATGAACGCTATTAAGCAAACTGCCCTAAAACTAATTATAAATGGACTGAACGAATTTAGCTTAGATGTTATAATCTATAAACAACTTCAATCACTAAAATCATTTTTAGGCGATTTGAAATATTTCAAAACGAAAATAAATACTGGCATGGTACTGCTTGATCGTTGGGAAAACCTTCGATTTTGTTTGACACATCAACCTCATCGGTACAATACTATGTCTCAATTTCACTGTTTTTCTTGTCAAAATGATGTAGTCCTATCTATGGAATCTATCATCATTTTTTATCCACTCAATATATTTGGGCGAAAGTTCATCAGGGCTGTAAGCTCACGTAAGCTGACGACGTAGCATACTTCCTCAGTCCTCAGAGTGAAAATTTCGTTGTTGTAAATGTTAGAATCGTTGAAAGTGTTGCATAGAGTTGGGGCCTCTAGTTGTAGAACCTGCGATCTGCACCGTATCCTGCGCTTACGCTTTAAATAGGACGGCCTCCGCGGGTCCGTTCACTGTCGGATCGCGAAAGGATGTTCGCATATTAATCAATTTAAAATACAAAAACATTTATTCAAACAATATTATACGTCGTTATCATTGATGATACTGATTCTTTTTTTTTTATTGAAAACTGTCTTAAGCTGTCAGGGAGCTTCGACGTACATGTACGTCCTAATTCTTATGCCCCAGAAAGAGCACTCTTGCACATTGAAGCTCGGAGACAGACAGAGACAGAGAGAACTTAGCGCAGTTCGGGAGACTGAGACGGATAGTTCCTCGCATGATTGTATAGATCGTTAAGCCCAAATTTATCGACTTATAATGATTTCGATTTCAAGTGTGTTATTTGTTTACGCAAAGAAACGACCGAATATTGGGTGTTATCTATTTAACTGCTTGCCGTTCTTCGCTGCGTGTTGAATGAGTCTTTGTTCAATTATCATTTCCTTCTAAAGGAGGAGCAAATGAATCGATTTTTTGTGCATTGTTTATGTAAAGAAATGACGCGATCTTGAATGTTATCAAATGTTTATTTACAATTGACTCTGCCTCGAATTGAAGATTGTTTTAGGCTGATTAGGAGCTGACAGAAAGTAATCGGCGTAAAGCGATTATGACATCAACGACTTCATCGATTTTAAATTTGCTCGCTCCTCAACAGGTTAAAACATTTGTTTTTGCTAATACTTAAAAAAAAATGCAACATTGAATAAATGTATACCTCGTACACCCTCAATTCCTTCAAAGTCGTGTTCGAGAACGCTGTTCGACCAAAAATTTTCCAAGCAGAAATAATGGTCTTGGTGTTCTTGTCGCAAATAAAAAATGACCCATTAGTCCATAGGATGGTGTAGTAATCTAAAAATATAATTTTAGTGTTTCTTTGTAAAATTGCATACACCTAACCCTTTGAGTAATAAGCTTATTTTAAATCATCATAAGCTATATTTGCTTGACCTCCACTTATAATCGTGCAAATCCACCTATCTGTCAGGACCGTCGCAGCATGTATGAAACTTGTACATAAACAAATAAACACTATCGATAGCACACAATATTTCATTATATTTCATTATATTCATATATCATTATTAGTCGATAAATTTGGGCTAACAATCTATACAATCGTATGATGTACGCAAGATCTCCGTCTCTGTCTCCCATTCACAATCCCAACCTGCAAGATACTCTCTTCGTCTTTGTTTCTCTTCAAACTCAATGTACAATACACTCTCCATCTCTGTCTGTTGTCATTGTATCTTACCTCTTTAAAAGGTCAATGCGCTTTTTTAATGGATGTTTTGCATGGATCAGAATATTTCGCCGTTAATAGTTGCGTACATTTTGTCCACGAACTGACCTTCGCCTTGCATGGAGGATGTGTGCCTCGTGATCGTCGCCAGTATCAAAATGATAATAAAATAAGATAACAAAATGATAATGATTTCCCCTTTCCGTCTTTTAAGCCGTCCTTTTCGACGTCGAGTGCGATCCCGGCAAAAAAGAACTGCGAGAACATTCAAATGTACGTCACCACCATTGATTGAGGATCAGGCAAGAGTGAAACTTTAGAGATAAAGCTGAATATCTAGAGATGGAGAACGCCTTGTTCATGTGTTTCTTCAGGAAAGAAACAGGCATATTCCTATTTTTGGGCCCATATTGGCCATAAAAGCAAAGTTGTTTTACAAGAAGATTTTATTTAATACAACTGTTATTGCTATTGTGTTTATGACATTAATTCTTTAATATGAAGCCCTGTGTTGTCTATGTATATCTCATAATTTTCATATTTTTTCGAATTATAAATGCTCCTTTCCAATAAATTCTAGACTAAAATGGGTCGGGGGCAGTACTCTATAGTCCGACAAATTGGACAATCCGACACCGTATTGCAAAACGTTTGTCGGATTACCACGGGTCTACTGTAATTGATTGGCTTGGGCTAAAGTACGCATCGGTCACCTTTGAGGATAGAGAGGGAAGATATCGTGTTTGATCGGCTAGAAGCGGTAAAAGGCGTCGTCTCGCGTCTCGTTGGCCATCGAGGCATATGCGCAGTTATTGCAAGTTGAGTGAATGTCGGCAGCGGGCCCAATCCTCGTCTTCGACAGCGCGACGGCACGCCTTTCCCAGCCAAAATCGGCGATCGGATCATTTCCTTTCCGTCAGAGGGCGTCTCTTTTGCTCACACGATTTCGACCCTATTAGACACGCACCAAATCTGCACCACAACATCTACGGCGCCACGACACGCAATTCATCTCTATAAATACTTTTTTGTGCTCGCCGGCCGGCTCTTGTCATTTTCTCACGATTGTTATTGTACATAGTCAACTACAAAATATCACGTGATAGTGTTTATATACAATTATTATCGTCGATCCGATCCGAGCGTTTGTTTTGAGCTTACACTATCGGAAACGATCGACCATAAAAGATAAGAATTTCATAACAAACGGATTACGTTTTATTGTGGTGCTATTTTTTATTTTGCAAAACAAACACATTTCCAAGAACTTGAAACGCCACGAAATTAGTCACGGACCCATACAAGAAAAGCGCCATTAAATAAATTTGTATCGTAAATACGAACGTTTTATGCGTCTTTGAGTTTCCTGCAGTTATCCGCTGCGGCGGTCTTAACATCCTGCACAAACTTAACTTCCCATCAGAATGTAAATCACTTGTAACATAGCAATGCACACACATTTATGACTGCGATGTTCAACATGCTTCAAAATAATATCTGCCGAATATCTTCTAATTTCTCAATAAGGCATTGCAGGCCATTTAAAACCCAGATAAAGATTTGAGGACAACGAACGAGGAGCTAATCCTAGATTAATTCCAGATATTTGTTGGGTCAGTGATAGTCAACCTGGTCCCTAACGCCCATCAGTGGGCGTTCAAGCTTTCATTTATAAGCTTGAACGCCATGAAAGACGACGAACGATCAATGAGATGATGCGCACATGGTTTTTATTTTACTTGACGAGTCTACTTTACATAAATCAACACTGATTGACTATCTGTTTTTACAATATATACAAAGTTGTCTAGTACCTCTTGTCTTCGTTATCGCTCAAATATTGAGCCGATCCAGCCGGCATAAGCCCGCAATAAAATAAAGACTTTTAAAATGTAAACAATTCACTCAATCAATCTTCTTCGGACAACTTCATTTTGTAATGAGAGTTCGTAAACGTTCTTCAGACATGTTCATATTTGCCATCCGATCGCGAGGCGCTCATTCTAACGGTCCGAAAAGCGGACCGGTTGCACACACAGACCGATAAACAACTCGGGTCAATGGAGTGTCCCCACGTTCCTTTGTCTCAGATGTGAAGTGATGAATCCATGTTTCATCCTGAATTGATGCAAAAACTCGGTCTTATCCCAGTGAAACATTGCCACACACTCGATTGACACATCTTGCGCACAGCTTTCTCATGTTCAAAATCCAGCATTTGGTCGACCACTGCGCTGTTAATCTTGGTAGCTTGTACTGTCTCGTTTAAACTTAGTATTTTTTTTTAAAACAGCAACCGCCATCTATGCGTTAGGTCGGGTATTTTTGGGACTATCTTCGTTTACTATTTTAACATTATTTCGCAATGACGAATATGAAAACATATGACAAAATAAAAAATGACTCCGGAAAATGCCCAGCCTTTAACACTTAGACGTTCACAGCCGGCAAATCCCGTCATGCGTCAGCAGATAATACTTGCTTTATGCGCCAGATAAATCTATGCATACTGTCTTCGTCGACACTTCAAATCTTATCTCACATCGACGAAACTTATCAAAATGAAAACAAACTTAACCTTTTGAGGAGTGAGCAAATTTAAAATCGATGAAGTCGTTGATGCCATAATCGCTTTACAACGATTATTTTCTGTCAGTTCCTATCAGCGTAAGACAATCTTCAATTCGAGGCAGGAAGCTCTCCGTCTCTGTCTACCGAACTGCGCTACGTTCTCTCTCCGTCTCTGTCTGTCTCCAAGCTCAATGTACAAGAGTGCTCTTTCGAATAAGTGGAGGGGGGATCCTAGGCCCTGGGATAGTACTCCTTTAGGGGTTAAGCAGCTCAAAAACTCTCAAACTTCTCTGAGAATTGAAATTAGACAAATAACATTACTGTCAACAATCAGTGCCATTGATTTAGAACAATAATAATTGCGATGGTTTAATTCCAATACGTCCATAAACTGCGAAAATCGTTATTTCAGACGTGTGCGTCAACCGCTTAATGCTGCTAATCATATTATGACCAGACACAGAAGCTGTTTGAATATTTCTGAAAGAGATCTTCATTTATTCCTTGCAAAGATTGAATCAGATATCAAATATTTAATTTCGCAGCATTTAGCTATACGCTATTTATTTTTATATCTTATATATTTTTTGTAAGTGGTAAAATATTACCCCAGCGCTCTAAAAAAAACCTCTATTCAATCCCTTTGATTAAGTGAATTAATTGAAAATTTACATAAACGTAAATACACATGTTTTCACTTTTAATAACAAAATAATGCGTTTGTTAAAGCTTGAAATCGATAATTGACAATCGTATGATGTAAGAGTGTATGATGAGACACAAGACACTCTCTCCGTCTCTATCTCTGATTCATAATTTTCGCAATCAACGTGCAAGAACGCTCATTATATATCACTCGAATCCGTTCGCTACATGTGTGAGATTCTTCATCAATGAGTTAATGTATCAAATCTCGAGAAAAAATATAAACGGATTGGGATCGCAATCCCAGTCTTCTTCTTGGTAGATGAAAAAGATTTTCAAGAGGGGGGAGGGGATGTATATTGATACCTTCAGAACTGGAATCAAACAGTAAAAGACTTCTAGCTGACCTCGTCCATGTTCGTCCATAAAAATATGTATTGAAATCATATTCCAGTAAACTTATCCTAGCTTAACAAGTGGAATGCAATGAGAAATCACCACATGAAAATCCTTTATCCCTGAAAAAGTCTCGTTCTGAGATTATCTACGTCCGATAACGGATGTTGCGCATTAAAAATAACAGTAAAATAAATCCCTTGTCTGCTGATTAATCTATACTGCGATTAGAAATGAAACATTTATCATTAATCGATGATGGGTCGATTATTAAATTAAAGCCTTGTTATAACGCCGGAATCATCGTTATCAATGTAAGTACATACGTGTTAAAATTTGGGTTTCAAGGTAAATATTATATAAATGCCATTATCTTCTTACATTGTCTTGGTTGTATATTGTTGTATTCTTATCGTTAAAGACGATGAAATTTTACTAAGTCGTTGTGACAGTTCTTCTTTTTTCTCTGGCCACCTTGCTGCTGAAGAGGATGTCCAAAGGCTCCATCACCATCAACTCGAAAATCATTCACAAATAATGTATAGAAGCTGAATGTTACATATTTTCATGAGCCATTGGTTAGCAACTACACATTTATCTTTATGGCTTGTCCGCTCATAGCACTGAAAGTAAATATGTACTAAAAATATTCACTATTATAAATGATAGCATTACATGTTATTAGATACGACCAACGCGTTGAATATAGCACAACGTACAAATTTTGCACCATTTCATTGTAGTGTGTATATTTTTTGGACGCAAAGCGGTTGACGAATCTTTGTTGACTGCTGACAATTGAAGATATGCTAAATATTATATTAAAATGATGCGTAATATCATTGTCTAATTACTTCTGATGCAATCGTAATGAAAACAAATTTATTCAACACAGATAACATTTTCCATACCGAAACAATAAACAATGAACCACGATACCTGTCCATTGTCCTTGTGATAAATCATACTTGTCAAATTCTTCAATAGATCCAAAAAATGCAGAATTTTAATCCAAGTATAAAAAAACCCATGTTTTTACTTCGTTTGCTATAGTGGGAATCTATGTGTGTATTTGGAATTCAGCGTATGTTTGGATATTTTGTAAACTGGTTCGTTTTCTAAATCTTCTATAAAAAGATCAGTGTAAATTCACAAGCCGTTTAGGAAGCTTTGTTGGTTCGATGACCATGTTATAAATTATACAGAACAGTAGTCTGCTCCTGATTGATGTATAGTTCGAGTGTTAAGTGCGACAATTTAATAAATTCTCGTATTAAAATACGTTGATAAGTCTCAGCCAGATTGAATGTTATCAATTCAATCGATATTGCATTGTCAACTTTTGTCAAATTTTAGTAATTGAAAATATTTATGATATTCCTTGGGTTAGTAGGGCCCAAGGGTGGTTGACTCTTCATATTGCATACCAACACATAGGGAACTCGCCCTATATAAAGCTTGTTAGGATAATACGTTTGTTCTATTGAATTACCGTGCTGGAGAGTGAAATAAGACGGTCTTCAGGAAAGACGGCAGAACCAGCTGCGAGACTCCGCGACGGGTCCATTTCGCAAGCTTAATTAAATTCAATTCTAATCAAATTCAATAGTTCGAGTTGAGCCCTCGTTTTCGTAGAACATCATCAATTTGAATGATAAAATTCCTTTCTGCTGAGACACGGACTAAAAAAACTCGCAAAATTCCCGATTTCCCGAAAAAATATTTATTTCCGTCGCTGCAGATGAATACTTATATATTGTAATACTTTGATGTTATTCGTATTTATATTACGGAGGAATACAAAAATTTTGAATCCCGTATCTATTATATTTCATATCGATATTCCCATTATTAGAGTCGAGGTGTAGTAAATACATCACCGGTAGGGAAAGGTTTATATAACAATTTGAAAAACATATATGTACTGTATATATATATACAAAGATTAGACAGTTATTTGCCCCTGGGCGTCGCCTAAGCTCGCCAATTAATAGTTACGCCATTGTTTCCAAGCGTCCAGATTTCGGCGGGAATGTCTCGATTTAGTATCCTTCATCGTGCTGGTGAGATGTACGATTTCTGTTAGATACAAATTTCAATCCCGAATTTTTCGGAATTACGTTTACTAATCCCGGGTTTCGTGAGCACCTGAAACTGTTCTTTGACGGTACTGAAGATTTACCTTCAACTATTTTATTGTTGTAAATCCTAAGAACTTTAACCCTTTGAGTATTGATACAATCGTACGATGTACGCAAGATATTCTCTCCGTCTCTGTTCTCCCATTCAGAATCTCCAATCTGCAAGATAATCTCTCCGTCTCTGTAACATTTGGGCCGGTGGGACTTTTTGTGTCCCACTAAGCTCTTGCTGTTTTAATATAAATTATCCTATAAAGCAAAAAAGACGAATGTATGAATACATTTGCAATCACTAATTCACATTGTTGCATCATTTTAGGGTTGTAAATGAATAATTTACCATAATACAGATGAAAAAGATTTATTTCAACCCCTAAGCTGATGACAAGGACCAATGATTTTTATAGGGATTAAGCTCTACAAATTAACGGACTAATATGTTTTTTAATTGCACGCCGTTGTGCTTGTTAATTATATTTGTTGCCGAGAACTTCTTAGTCCTATATAAAATAGTTTGGCACTATATAAAATTCCATAGGAAGCAAACAAGCGTGTTACAACAGCGTTTCCTATGTAAATATAAACATCAACTTAATCAAATAAATAAAGATACTGTAGATCCAGCAGCCGATTATCATTAAACGATCTTGTTTGAATTTGAACTGGAAAATATCTATTTTTGTATAGGATGTGTACATAATGTCTTCTATATGCTAACAAAACTTGATATGAGACAATACAGTTGAATAGCCTTTGTCATGCAAAAATATTAATAACAAGGAAATGTAATGCTCCATTCGTGTTAAACTATGGATAAATCGTCCATGAGGCAAAGCTTAGTCATTGTTGATAGATTAAAACATTGTTAATTTACAGTATGTAAATGCGGAAACGATATTTTTATCACAGCAATGTATACATGGTTATTCGTTATAGACACCAATTAATTGCATTATCTTTGTTTTGACCGATAATTGCTTGAATAGATTCATGTATAACCAGCAACAATGATCATTGCCTGGTGTTAAAAATACATTGTATGTCCGCCAATTATCATCCGTACGAATTCACTTATCTATCAGGACCATCGCAGCGTGTATGAAGCTTGTACATAAATAAATAAACACTGTCGATAACACACAATATTCGGTAATTTCTTCAAATAAACATAAACAACACGCTTGAAATCGATTCATTGTATTATTCACATATCATTATTAGTCGTCTTTGTTGTGTCCAAGCTCAATGTGTAAGAATGCTCTTTCTGGATCATTGGAATTCGTACACAACTCTATGTCTTACCTCTTTAAGGGGTTAAAATGAGATTTATCGTCGTCGATGATGGACTTTGATTCATATAAGAATTGGAGCGTGCTTATGTGACAACACAGACGTTTCAGCAATCAGCTGGCTTTGAACATTAGAATTTGTCTTGAATTAATAACTGGAAAAGTATTCCTGTAAGCCACATTACCCACAGCTGATGCTTGGATTCCGGAACCGAGCCAATTCATTGTTTTTGCAACTGTAAAGCCGATCGATGCATCAATTTGCAAGCAGCATTTTAAATGCCAACAGTGTCATTGTCCATTGACAATCGATACAAGAATTCAGATCGCAAATCGTCACATACTCCATTGTGATACCTCTCAAAGTCAAAAGTTCCATCATGGCAGAAATAGCGCCGCAGGATGTGGTGCATTATCCGTTCCAATGTGCGTTTTAAAAATGCAACCACAAAACCAACGTCCATTTCCTTTTCGAGTCTTCTGGATTTACAATAAAAGTAAACAGACATAAACAATGAGTTGTCGTCTACGTCCTAAACGTTTCGAACACATGTCGTCTAATAGTAAACGTCGCAACTCAATGATAACGCATGACAGTGATCGTTTTGAGAGAATAATGAAACGGCGTGCTCATGATCACGTTCATCAGAAATAAACCCTTGGAAAAGTCTCGTTTTGAGGACATGCGACTGTTCCATTTTCCATTCTGCTCCGAACAAATCTGTTTACGCTGCGAAGGTTGCCAAGATGTATTCTCGAACGAATGCATCGACTTCCTTCTTTGAGCTGTAGGAAGCGACCTTCTTCTCATTATTTTCGCAGTTATCCGAATGACAATAGCAGCTTTTTGCGTTTAACAGGTATCAGATCTTCAGATCGATCAAAGCGATCTGATTGGAAAATTATTTTCATCGACGACTTGACTCGGATTTTCAGTCCTAGACCTATAATGATCGCCTTGGTTATTTTGACATGTTGACAGCAATTCTGAAGAACGATGGCGCAAGTCTCTAGACTAACTGTTGTCTTAACTTTTTAAGAAATAGGACATCCCGGGGATGGCATTCAGCAAAATATACATCACATCTATTTTACGATTTGATCTCGCTGCACTATTAAATCACACGAATGATTTCTATAGATAAGTCAAATGATTATAGATCGATAGTTTGGATTGATCATTGTGTGTTATATTGCTTGTGTTGGCATTTTAAATCCATCATTTTCAATTACAAGCATGAAGAACGAATCAACCAAATCATTCATTATTATTTTATAATAGGATTAATATTGAGATGATATTTTGTACCCATTTCTATAATACGATGTAAATCTACCAAGCTTTCAACGCTACGATCATCAATAACATTTTTTTAGGAAACCTGAATAATTGTCCATAAAAATCTACAAAGCTGCATCTTTATCCACAAGTAGTTTACGTTACTTATTGTTAAATAAACGTGATCTATTTTTAATATAATATGACTAGGGCTTCGGTAGACGTGGCTAAAATTGTAGTGCAAGAACATGATTGAAATATTGCAACTTTCAAAGCATCGCAATATTAAGTACAGTGGAATCTAGGCTTACGAGTGTTTCTGGTTACGAGTTTTTCGGGTTACGAACCGAGAAATTTTTGTCCCAGGTTACGACCAAAATTTCGGGTTACGAGTCGTACGAACTAACATGAACGAGTTTCGTCGGTTCGGTAACTTGATCATATTGGACCAAATTACTAGCCCGCCTGATACTCCTCTTTTGTGGAAATGTAAGTGACGACAAGATTATAAAGCTTCTTCTTGCTTACCCTTCAGAGAACCCGCAAGCATTCAAGAGGTGCAAAGTGCAAAAGAACAGGCTGCCTGTTATGTGGAGATCAAACAGCAGGGCATGGATCGACGAAGAGCTCTTTGCCGAATCGATAGACTCTACTGCTGGTCCTGAGATAAAAAAAATACCTGCTTGATAATAGTCTTCCTCTGAAAGCCATGCAAACTATGAATAATGCCTCTTGCCACCCCAAGAGAGTTTAGAATAATATTTTGGAGAAGTTTAGTTTTATAAAAATTGTCTTCCTTCCATCCTGCAGCCTTTTCTCCTTTTCTGCTCCTTTTCATAGTAAAATTTTTTGGGACTCCGGAACGAATTAAATTTGTAACCTAAGATACACTGTACATATAATATTTATTATAAGCAGTTATATGGAAAATGATGTAATGATGATTTTTAAAATAAAACTTGAAAACGTGTGGTAAGGCAAATTAGTCTAAACATCACGAAAAGTGAAACTTTAACCAGCAGTTAGTAAGAAAGAGAGGGAAAATCTTTTGTGGTATATCCGTACTCATCTCTACTGTGTATGTGTGTTTCTATGTGTAGCCTAAATCAATTACCATTTCAATAGCAGGACTATTTTATTATATATTGCACAAACACAGCTATACTTTTTAGCTAACCGTTTCTGTTTTACGTTTCATGAAAGGAATAGAAAAAAATTATAGATTACCATAGCGTCCACTTCGTTTGCGAATGAATGTATTTTACGTAAGCAATGGGTAAAATTCGTATAATCAATTCCCCCTCGCACGTAAATTCACTTGCACTTGTTAAAAAACTAAAAACGTATACATTTTGTATGGGTGCCTAACTTTTTATAGCGTGGTCCCTATATCGACGCTATAGAAGGGTCGAATGTATAGCCAAGCGTACCATAAGAAAATACTATTTTTAAAGATTTACATATTATATGCCATATAATCCACAATAATTTTTAAAATAAAAAATATTATACACATTATGAAATTATATACAGATTAGTGCAAGAATGGACGTTTAGCCCAAATCGGAAACTCTTGACAGCTTCTCCTTATTACAAATTCAAATTATTTCCAATTTCTGATTTCTTACAAAAACTGTATGTTTTTCTTTGCCCATTTATTTGATGGGTATTGTTAGTATAAGATATTTAAAAAGTCAGTAAAACTACTATTAACCCCTAAAGGAGTACTATCTCAGGGCCTGGGAGCCCCCATCCACTATTCAGAAAGAGCACTCTTGTACATTGAGCTCGAAGACAGACAGAGACAGAGAGAACTTAGCGCAGTTCGGGAGACTGAGACGAAAAGCTTCCCCACATACATCACACGATTGTATAGATCGTTAGCCCAAATGTATCGACTAATAATGATTTCGATTTCAAGTTTGTTATTTGTTTTCTTGAAGAAATTACCGAATATTGTATGCTATCGACAGTGTTTATTTATTAAATTGCTTCTTGTTCGTCGCTGCTTGTTGATTAAGTCTTTTTTCGATTATAATTTCCTTCTAAAGCAGGAACAAATGAATCGATTTCTTGTGTATTGTTTATGTAAAAAAAAATGCATGGTCTTGTATGCTATCAACAGTGCTTATTTACAATCGACTCTATTTCGAATTGAAGATTGTCTTACGCTTATAGGAGCTGACAAAAAGAAATCGGTGTAAAGCGATTATGGCATCAACGACTTCATCGATTTTAAATTTGCTCACTCCTCAAATAGTTGAGATGAGTGCTGAACTCTCAACGATCGTTGATATGGTTGAACTGTACTCTGACGCATCGACTCCGTTTATGTTTAGATGCGCGCGCAATCAATTTTCAAGCGATTATGGTATCATATTTGCGTTCATTTCGTTTTTTGATACAATTCTCATCTCGACACGTCCATTATTTAGCCGCACAACTAAAATGTTAACGGCTGTCTGTGCCCCATTTTAAAATTGTAAATCTTCGCCAACAAATTATTCGTTGAATGCGCAAGGGTGTCATCGCCAATCATCAAATATACGAGCAAATTTGCATTTTATTAAGCAGTGTTAAGACTTACAAACATACCCCAAGAACGCAATATGGACTTACTTTAATTTTTATAGTCGAGCGGTCGTTAGAGTGAAGATATCCGACAAAATGCGGTTATAAGCACGCGTTTATCGAACCATTGGCTGTATCGCACTGAGGCGTTAAGTTTGGAATCCCCCCTCTTTGATTACAATACTGACGCACTGACGAATGCAGCGCCATCTAGTTTTGGCAAGTGATCTATGTCTGAATGCACGTTCCAATTTACAAATTGCACGTATTAAATACCTTTTCTGCTTATTAGGAATTCGCACCCAGAAAAGTTGGAACGGAGCGCACCCACACATGGGCTCCTTGCACCAAGCAAACACTGGCCCTATTATATGGCGAAAGCATTTATAAAGCCTTGATATTTGCACTCGCCACGTCTTCAGAGCTCTTGCAATATGCAACGACAGCCGTATTTTATGCTACTGTCCTTCTAAATACGGAAACGTATTTTGTTTTAAAGACTCAGTTGCATCAGGTCACGTGCGATAAGAAGTACGTTGACGTGCTTCCTTCTGATAAACTATTCGCATCTTTGCATTGATCACAAACAGTCGAGCCCAGAATAGAATGCATCGTTATGAACATATTTGTGTCTTCGATGATGAGCCTGGAGGGTTCAAAGTCATAACGAACTCCGCCATTGAGGATTGTGCCGCAGAATAAACATTTTGTAGGATTTGTTTACGACATCGGATTTAGAGAAAGCTAAAGACTGACGAACCTACTTAAATATTATTTTATGGTGGACAGACTGGATGGTGGGCCAAGAAACAAACGCATCCGGATTGGATTTGGCACGCATGTACGTTCATAATTCATCAATATGATCACAACCTGCGAAGACGCACTTACGAGAGAATCTAACTGGAACTAACCAATTTGATCTCAAAGTGCATCGAAGCATTTGTGCATTAAAAATATCATAAAAACGCATTCTACTCCGGATCACTAGTGGCTAAATCCATCAACGACAGGATTATCGCTGGCCGCCTGCAAATAAAACAAGACCAAGAGGCACTCAATCTTTGTATTTATAAGTCTTCCAGTTTGTTGTTACATTTACAATTCTCATAGTTTCATGTAGAGAGATTTAAAAAAGGATCGAATTAAATTGATTACAAATCAGAACTTTGAACCGTATTTATTTAGTTTTTACCGCTGAAATCTGAACGCTTGGAAACAGTGGCGTAACTATTAATTGGCGAGCTTAGGCGACGCCTAGGGGCAAATAACTGTCTAATCTTTGTATACATATATACAGTACATATATGTTTTTCAAATTGTTATACAAACCTTTCCCTACCGGTGATGTATTTACTACACCCCGACTCTAATAATGGGAATATCGATATGAAATATAATAGATACGGGGTTCAGAATTTTTGTATTCCTCCGTAATATAATTACGAATCACATCAAAGCATTACAGTATATAAGTATTCATCTTCGGCAACGGAAATAAATAATTTGTCGGGAAATTGGGAATTTTGCGATTTTTATTCCGTGTCTCAGCAGAAAAGAATTTTATCCGTCACATTGATGGTGTTATACGAAAATGGAGGCGATATCTGACGACGATACCTTCGACGAGTGTGGAGGCTGAGCGTGCATTTTCAGCAGCAAGTTGTCTGGTTTCCAAAATCAGATCCAGACTAAATGACGAAACACTCGATGCTTTAATGTTACTTCGGGCATATTTTTTTAAATAATATTTGAATTTTTTAGTCATAGTTTTAATAAAATCTCGAAATCCCGGGATCGAATTTTTGGCTCGAGATTGGATTTCCTAGATGTGATAATGCTTCATAGGAAGTTGTGAGTAGCATCATCATCCGAGTATTCTTGAAAATCTTAAAAATATAAAATCCGTTGATAGACTTATAATTTTCCCAGAATTTTCTTCCACGTTACAGAAATGCCAATTGGATCCCCGGAACATGTTATCAATTAAATCACCAGGTTTATTCGGTAGAAATAATTCAAAATAATATGTCAGTATTTCTTCCACATTGCCAATAATATATAAATTTCATGGTATCTTCTGCGTCCTTTATTGTTTCATCCGCCCGTCGTAGATAAAGTTTTTACATCGATCTCTTTCTAATTATATTCCCACCCAGCAACTTTTAGGCATTCTTGTCCTCACTCTTCGAACATGTCCTGTCAATCAAAACTGGAAACCCGATCGACAGCTCCGAAAACTGGATAACCAACTTCAATGGGAAGCGCGCAGTTAGGGTTAATAGAAAAGGGAGAAATGGTCCTTCAATAAAAAGCATAAGACTAATCACCCTATTCTATAAAAACATCTCATTATGAAACGACAGTAACAAATGGAACCACTCTGATGAATGTTAATTTAATACGAAAAGGCGTTGAATTTATTCATCAATAAATATAACAATACAATTGGGAGCAGTGAGTATTCTCAGGAAAGCGAGGACTTGTTTGGGTCATGATGTTTGTAGCTGTAGTTACAAAAAAAGTTTAAAACTTGTGAATAATTTCTGAAAAAGAATCGTTTTTAATTTGATAAGAGTCTATCTTAATCGAGTCTGCTTAACGAAGTCATCATTAATTTATAAGGCCTATTATCTACCGTAAAGAAACATGCTTTTAAATTGTATTTGGCAGTACATAGGCAGTTAATAGTAATGATGAATGGTTCTTCAGTGACTTAAAATTACTCTCCAAAGATAATACAAATATTGCTATGATAAGAATTCAATAAAGTAAAACGTTAATGGACGCACCCAAAGGAAGTGGTTCTGTTAATCTATAAACGTTTTGATGTCTTGCGGTCGAAAGCAGACGGTAAAATCTCCAAGAAAACTTGGTTGTATTTTTTATCAGACAGTTCAAAGCTCCCAGAAAAATGCGTCTAAAAGAAGAATTTATAGCACATTCATTCGATCTTCGCATGAAATAATAGATGTAAATCAGATTGCCACATTTCCGTGCTATAATTAATTCGCCATTCTCGATATCCGTATCCCACATGCTCTGCTGCTGGAGCCGTTTCCATAGCAATCCTACGTACAAAGGAGATACTTATTGATCAACTTCCTCTTTTGAGCTATTTTCATACCCAGCCAGACAGATAAGCCATGGCGAATATGGTCCGATCGACGAATGTTGATGTTGACTACAATTAATAATCACCTGGTGGAATGTCACCTTCCAGAACCAGTATTGCTCGGACGGTGTTTTCGTGAACTTTGTCCATGTTTTAGGAAACTACTCTTTACTGATAAACTGTTTTCTTATGCAATCACAATAACGCATTACAAACAATAAAACAATAACAACTGCAAGAAATGTATTATTGTTGACATCATCTGAAGCAGTAAAATATGCTAGGAACATAAATGGACGGAAACGGAATATAAAGCGATAGATGCTACAAAGAAAATCTGACATGACATGTTGATATCAGGAAATTACTATCAGGCATCTTCCATAATAAAATCTGGCGATTTAATTGTGGAAGAACCTCGATGTGGATGACTCATCCAAACGGATGAAGCAGCTCTGAAGTCTGAATCCCTGAATCCTGGTCCAATATTCAATGCTTACTAAAGATGTTTGATCACACATATTGATCGATCGCAACATGATTCAAAGGCTCAACATCAGCAGATGATTGCAGGAAAAATAATTATTAAGCCCATTTATTTGTGATTTGGCGATAAATAGATAAATTCAAACGCGAAGAAAAAAAAAGAAAAATGGTTAAAGCGTGGAAAAAACACTATTTCACTAAACGCTCAGTATATTTTAAAAAAAAGTGCTTTTTATGTGTATGCTAAGATTCTAAAGGAATAATTTGAATGAAAGTATTGGCACAATTTCAGACAGTTTTGGCAGAGTCGTAATGTCAACAGTTGGATAGATTGAATGCAGCATTGCATCAATATATTCAAGACAATTTTCATTCAAAACCCGCTGGATGTAACTTAAGCCTAAGAAAAAATATTTTGAACTGTATTGAAAAAAAAACGACATTACTTATGGGAACATCTAATATTTATCCTAAACGCAAGAAAAACAAGATGTCTAATACTTTTTTCATGACTAATAACTCAATAAAATATCCTCTATTCGTCATTTCAGTGCATTAATTAGATTATAAGCAAAGCAAACATGCCATATTCAACATCAACAAGCTTATCTGTTATTTATTTTATACGCTTTATGTGTATTTCAACAAAGTTGCCCTTGCTTGTAACTACTTCTGATTTCTTCAAACAGTTCCACTTTCCCTCGAGTTTGCAGCCTGCGCTTTAATTAATTTATACAAAACATAATCAGATTTCTAGATGCATAGCCTTCAAGATGTACTGTATGTGGCTTATTCATCATCAATAATAAAGTTGACGATTGAATTTATATGGAACATTTCAATACAGTCCATAATAACAATCGGACATCGATACGTTATTTATGTTACGACATATCGCACATTAACGCCATTTACATTGAAAATTAATTATAAATAGTTATGATAATTGTTTTATGTTTGTGTGTATAATTAATGAGCGGCCTATATTTCACATTCATGTTATTAATATAAACAGATTTATGCAAAATATCGAACGCTTGCACTCTACATGGTCTTATTTTGTGCGATGTTGAACAATATTCATCGACGGAAGTATAGATTCATCTTGCCACATCATATGTTGCTTATTATTTATCTTACTCATATTGTTATGTACTCGACATCGAAAGCATCGCCAAGCCACCGATTGTGCTATCAACTCTGAACTTTTTCATGTAAACCTTTAAATCTTCCATATCTACAAATGGTCGGAGACTCGACGATGTGTTATGTAATCAACATCCTGTTTAATATCTGTGTTTCTATTTAAGATATTTAATCTACTTTAATATGTTTGGCTAATCTTCAACAGCGATTATAACTTGTATCGACCGAAGAAACTTTATCTTTCGTTTTTATGCTGACCAAACTTCGAAAGCGTCGGCAAGCCACCGATTGTACTATCAACTTTGAACTTTTTCATGTAAACCTTTGAATCCTCCATATCTACAAATAAGCGGAGACTCGAAGATGCATAGAACACTCTTCTTCCATCAGTCACACATAAAGCACTTCGTCCATCTTTCATACATAGAGTATTATTCTCTATTCACTCGTAAAGCTAATATTAATTCGTGTTAGCTCTTCGAGCTATTGATTTACGATTACGACATACGATTCTTACATACTGTATATTGTTAAATTAATTACTAATAAATACAAGTTTATTAAAAGTGAAGTTTAACTGAAGCACCACCACTCCATTCACTGTCCATAACAAAAAATTGGCGCAGCCGGTAGGATTTGCCCAGTCCAGCTCGCTGTCCATAACAAAATTGGCGCAGCCGGTAGGATTTGCCCAGTCCAGCTCGCTGTCCATAACAATATGTGTCGTATGCGAATTTATCTTCTATAGGTTCTGCTTATACCAGGAAAGTATTCCGCATTTATTATTTATTGTAAGTCATACTCTCAGTGCTGATGATTTTACTCAATATGTTTCAAGATGTACTCTTCTAACGACGGCCATCTGTCTCCACACGTGGCTTCTTCAAAGGCTTCAAAGCAAAATCTGACCAAAGCATCTTCTTTGTGGATTCCCCATGCATAAGAAACCTGAATCATTAAAGATAAATATACATTAAAACAAAGCAGATTTGCACAATGCTAATTAAATTAGGGAAATCCCACACAAAACAAATACATATAAAATGAAAAATAATGTCTTCGACGCTAAATAATCACTGAAACTAAATAAAACGATTTTCCTCTAAGATGAGAATATGTTAATGATTCAATTATCGTTTAACAAACCTGCTATAATTGGATTCCAAAAAAACGAAGCAGCGGATAACCATTAAATAACTCGGACCGGAGCAGGTCATGATTTAAATTGCAATATATCGACAAAACAATATACGAAACATCCCGAAAGTAAGTGTACTAAATTTTTATATTTTTTTATAAAAAGTGTATTTGTAAAAAAAATACAGGATATTGTTTATACACTTGTTATAACTATTAAACACAACCGCCATCCCGCTCAATGCATCTGGTGAATCGTGGCACAGACTCCTTTATGCCCTCTTCGAAGGAACTCTCCCTCCAGTTCCTTCCCCCACTTCAGATTTTTTTTCTGCACGTACTCGTCGGCTGAATAATTAATTCCACTATGTGATCTTTGATAATCTGAAGTTAGGGGACTACGGGGAATGATTCAAAGCATCCCAACCAAATAAGTCCTTTTGTTTTGAATGCTTCTTTTGGGTTTTTTAAGGTCTCTCCCTGAGGCAGGAATTCGATAAAAAATATACTTTTTCGATGGGGAATTGGTGTGACACCACTGCGACAGTCTTTTTGGCTCAGGCGTATAATGAGCCACCCACTTTTAATATCCAGCTCATAAAATCCTCACCTTCCAATTCAAATCACGCAAGAAACTCGCAGGTGCTATTGACCAGCTCGCAAATGGTGGGATTTCTTACCGACATCTTTCGCGCAACTGGACACTGCAACGTGAGTTTACGTACTACCGTATTCCTGCTATGCTCGCTTTGTCTCAGGAGATCTTCCTCCAACACTAAATATAGGCAAGCTTTAAAAAATAAAAAAACGGCAACCCATTATTGTCACAGTACACTTATTTTCGGGATATGCCTCGTATTACCATATGTCAACAGTTATATTGGTATAACATGTTAAGGCATTGTCATACAACGGTCAGACAACAACAGACAGTGACTAACTGGATTAGGAGATCGATAATGTGCGATCCCATTTCCTGCGCTGCTGCACGGTATGTTCCGAGTTGCCCCGGACTAGTCACACAAAATAGTGTCTTAGACTGATCTTTTGATCCCACTAGAACGTACTGACGCAGACGCCCACCTCTTTCGTTCCGCGCCCTCCAGAGGAGGCGATATTTCTGCAGGAAAACCAGCTTCAGACTATTCCACTCGAGGGTGCGGCGGAGGAGGAAGGACCTCAGTTTGAAGGGGGCTGCAGCAGATGACGGACTGCAGGAGATTTCCCTTCCTCATGGTACTCGTATCGGTTCGGTCATTTGTAGTACCTAGCTACGGAGACGAGTCGCCGTTCGAACAGCCTAAAACCGTTCTCCCCTATATGCCTAGGCTGTTGAGGATAGTGGTGAGCCTTTGACACGGTCTCCACCAACTACTGTAATCGGCTGTTCCACACACCCCTTTGGGTACGCAACACAGGGTGACCTGCGCACCCAACTCATGTTAGCTGGGTTACCCCAACTGCGTTTGATGAGCGAACCGACGAGGCTACTTTCGTGCATCTCTACTCAACATCATTACCTTAGGTGTTCAACCGTTGCCCACGGGCGTAGGGTTAGCTCCTCCCTGGGATTTTATGGGTGGACATCGTGGAATTTAACACCCACCCGACAGAAACTAACAGGACATGCCTTCATAAAATAATAAAGGAATAAACAAGCAAAAAGCAGGAGCACACCGTGTTTGAATGCGAGCTTTGAACAGATGCAAGACATGAGCTCCGGAATGCCATCCAAAAAATACCAAAGAAAGACAATGTGATACGAACAATGCTGCAATAAAACAACAATTGGCAAGCTCAGAGTTAATTCATACAGCACATAACGACGGAGAAAGAACAGAGAGAAAGACTTCGAAGAATGTCAAACAATAATCAATGAACAAGTTGTAAATATAAATAGTGAAATTCACAAAACAATAATAGACCTCCTTCTTGCAACAATGCGAAAACAGGTTTCGAGGGGGTTGATGGAGTAGCAAACTAATACAGGTATCGAATATGTGTAGATGAATTTCAATTTATGAAAATCTTTCTCTAGATCTTGTAAAATCAGATTTTAGTGCTGTAAACAAAACATGACTAAATAGAGAAACTGTCCGAATATTTCCGAAAAAAGATACCTTCCTTCATTCTTTGCGTAAATTTGACGAGATATCAAATATTTAGTTTCGCAGCATCAGCCTCAAGGATCTCATGAATAATTAATTAAATGTAATTTTAATAGAATTTATACTTTTATGTATGTAAATTACGTGTTAGACAAATGATTCGAATTAACCCAGAGAATTGCAATCGCTTGACAATCTCACCAAAGAATTTGTACATGTAGCTTCCGTCTTTCAACTTTTTCTTCGTGTTGTTCCACTTGTTTCTATAAAAAAAACCAAGTGTAAAACTTTCAATTTCAAGCATTACCTCACCGATCCTCAGAGGCACGTCCGCCTCGAAGAGGGCAAAAACATGCTATTGTAATGTATTCAAAGGTGCCATTTAAATGATTTGGTTGTAGATCTTGGATATTCTAATAATAAACAGCACAAAGTTGGTATAAAATAAGATTTACTCAAATATAATGTTTTTGGCTTCCTTTTGACGCAATAGTAGTCTCCATGGTCAACGCATCTGTGTTTTATGAAGCTAAGGCGTTTTAAATCGGTAACATTTAATATGAATACACTATTCCACGAATCGCAGACATTCCATGAAATATCTCTGATGAGCTCGCCAATAATAATACGAAATCGATTCATTCTGTGCAACCCTAAATTCAAAATATTATACTGCTGTCGAGATCAAAAATCGACCCTGACATTTGGAATGCACCGGTTCACTTTCACGCCTCTAGCTCATAGCGTTCGAATTTGCGCCGACAAGTGGTATGACATTCCGCATAGTTTTTCTACTACTAAAAAGTACTCCAAGTCAGAGATCTACAAACATTTTCATTCATAAAAAAATAATTTTTTTTTACACAAAAAAACTACATTTGTTCCACCAAAGCGCAAAAGTATTGCGCACGGAACCATAGACGTACAGATTTACAGACAAACATTGCGCTTTGAATGCGTCTCAATCTATAATGCCTTTTAAGATGTTATGCATAATCTGCGATGATATTGTGGTCAACGTTTTCATTTTGTAGCGCTTATTATAGTTGATACTTTTGTGGTCGACTGAAGCTTAATGGTTATATTATCATAAAAGGAAATTTAACCACAATTTTTTAATCGGTAAATCGCCTCTTGCTGTTGTTATTGTTTGAATAAATGTGTTATACGTGCGCAATTGTTATCTTGTTGTGTACAGTGGTTATTTAAATTTCTTATTGTTTTTATCAATGCAAAGAATACGTTGTACCCTTTAAAAATTAATTCAACAAGCAATTATAATGAGGGAACTATGTGTCAAGCTATGGTCTTGTAAACATATAAAATGTATGTGTTGATAATATCTCAGGTCTAGGGAAATTCCAACAACACAAAAGCAATACTTTGGTATTCATCAATTGCTTGCATTTTATACGCATAGATCTGCGATTTAAAATAGTCCCAAAGGTAGAAGTCTAAGGGCGTTAAATCGTGTGATCTCGCTGGTCAGTTCACGCCGATGCTGCGCGAGATAACCATGCTCTCAAATCGTTCGTGCAGAATGTCCATCGTTGCGCGCTGTGTGGCACGTAGCGTTGCTCTGTTGAAACCACATATCGTCCATACCCACTTTGAGAAATTGACTGCCTCGAGTTTTCCCGTACGCCCTCACGCACAGTAGTGATACTTTCAACAGAACTTACATTTCAGTGACTTACGGCTGTTGGCTGATTATTTATCGAACCAGTTGACTTGAATTTGGCGATCAAACGTCGAATAATCGACATGGCAGAACGCTTGTAACGAGGATAAAAATCACATAATGCGCGAAATATTTCTCAAACGGAGCACTAATTTTGAAAATAAAATTTAATAATTTGTATACGTTCTTCAACACTATAATCATGATTTGTCATACACTACTTAATAATTTACAATAAATTTTATAGATGTAGCTTTGTTATAGCGTCCTTATTGAAAAACCTCTTCACTCAAACCACTTTTTATGCGATTTCGAAGTTATGCGATTTTTCAAAATTGCTTCACAATTTTTTTCATTCATTTTTATTTTATTAAGAGTATGTATCAAGATATTTTGGATAAAATAGGAAATTTATCATCAATGCTAACCGAAAAAAATTATAATTTGAGACTGTAAATCATATTGTATCTGCTACCGCTGAATATACTTCCATTTCTTTATTCTAGTTTAGAATTTTGAAAAAATTAACTTCTTTTTTTGCATTTGTCAATGTTTCGACTTTTTAAAATACATTCTTCAAAGGAATTTCCAAAATTCCAACTACTTGCGGAGTTATAGCTATTTTGGTAAGGCCATAATGAAATCTTTTAACGCGTTTTTCTCGAAACTACTCTTTTCAACACGGTTGAAATCATATCTTAAGTTTTAATTAATTAATTAACTTCATATTGGGTACGAATCTTTTCTATATAACCCTATATTATTCCTACCAGATTTATATCAAAATTTATTTTTTAGATTAATTAAAAATTTAAACTTATTTAATTAAAAAATTATCATACAGCGATGATAGTCTGTAATTAAACTAATTAGTATTTCTTTAGTGGATGTTTGGTATTTGAGATTTCAGTTTTTTTTTTATTAACTTTTTTTGTGCGATTTTGGATATATTTTATATAGCTGTTTCAAAGTTATGCGGTTTTTAAAATCCATGGAACATCTTAATTTTTTCGATGTTAGTCATAGCTCTTTTTGTGCGATTTTCCGCGGAACGCATCTACCGCACAAAAAATGGTGTATATACATACCAAAAAACGAATTAGTGTAACGTAAAACCACAAATATAAATTGAAGACCTTGTCAATGATTGAGTGATTTGACTAGTTTTTACGAATCAGTGCATTTCGAATATAAGTCTGATTGTTTGCCAGCGTCTTGCACTGATCGAGCAAAGACGATAAAACAGAGAGACCCGGGTTTCGATTGCGTCTTAATTGCTTTGTTATTATTCATGAATTTCATTTTTTTGCTCTGCAGAACGCTGTTAGAGAACTGTAGCAGGGATTTCCAAGTACGACAAAATATTTTTAGACTTTTTATTTACAGATTTTATTACTATGGCATTGACCAGATGCGAGCCGACGATCAATAAGAAGATCGATAAGTACACAGTCTAAACCTTGGTGAGTCCGTTTGCCTGTGTAAATTACGTATCGAACTATATAGGTTACTCGGCGTACTTTTTATCATTCTAAAAAAAATATAATTTTTATGCAAAGCAAACTAGTTTTATTTCAATAGCTGTACACCAGAAAAACGCCGTACAACAAGAATGCGTGATTTTTTTTCTTCTTGTTATAAGAAAATGAACAAAAAATCGCATGTCGCAATCGTTGGATAATTCAGGGTTAACCACGTTTGATGCACAATCTGTCAACAAGCCGTTACTGTAAAGTGTTACGAATTACAGCCAAAACTGAAATTGTGAGATAAGTAGGTGAAAGGATAAGTGAAAGGAGGTGAAATTGTGGTGGAAATAGTGATATTTTCGAATCGATTCAGTTCCGGTTTTCGTTCCGACAAAAATAACGGTTTTACCGGTTTTCGGTACAGTTTCGGTTCATAGACCTGGAAAATACAATTACAAGCTAAATACTATGCATACTATTTCTTTGTTGAAAATTTGATGTTTTAAATGCCAAATCAAAACCACAGCAATTCCTTGCATTTTCATGGTCACTCGTTGTTTCAAATTATGATGGGTCATCCTAGCGATGATTTTTTAGTATGACTTGAACATTTGAATGTTTTAGTTCATTTGCTGGGTCAGTATTACGGATGTGTACGTGTTACGGATGCGCTCTAGTGATTTTCACTAAGAAGAATCAATAAGTTTCAAAAAGAAGAATCAGTTGTATGGTTATGCTTAAGCAGCTTTCAAATAAACTGTAGCGCAAAAAAAAATGATATCAACTCTTGGCACACTCACAAATTTATTAGTAAAATTATATAGAAATCAGTGGCCAAGGAAGAGAGAAGCAAGTCAATTTGAATCTATTTTAAATCATTTTGATCCACCTTCTTTTTCTTCTTTTTGTGTCGTATTTAATTCTCTCCGATTCATTATAACTGTACAAAAAGAGATCACATGTTCGATCCACTTTTCGTCGCTTAATGCTCGAAGGAAGCTTTCGATTTTGTTCCGTAATGCAGAGAATCCGATCATTTGAAGCTTTCTCAGTCCAATACTTGTCGATTGTATACTGGTCAGATTTCACATAATCTCAGATCAGATATAAATTCTTTCAAAATTAATATAGTCTGAAAATTGATACATATTTTCGTTGATACTTTACTGATCAACCGCTTGTTTATAACAAATATACAATAAACTCAGCCAGAAAATTGGATCTCCCGAATACGCGCCACCTAGCAAAACCGCGGCAGACATTTGAAGGACATTATTTTCTATATTTCATAAAACAATTTAAATAAAATTGATCAGGACACATCGCCAGAACAAAAAACGAAAGATGGACGAAAAGTCTTCTAGAATGGTACCCCAGAGACAAGAAAAAACAGAAAAAAGACCCTCAGTAAGATGGATAGATGAAATAAAACACTTAACAGGAATAAAATGAATACAGAAAGCGCAAGACAGGGAAAAACATAGTTAAAATATGTATGGAAAATTGGCGCTACATCATGACGAATAGATAACCAAACTCAAACTACAATATAACTACCGCTACTTATATTTTGTTAATATTGTAAGAGTAATACACACTGACAAAGAGAATACATGAATATTAAACGATTACTTCCAATTATTACATTTAGAAAGTGCTACTAATTCTAATTATTCTTTATTTTTGACTAACACCTATCTTCACCTCAACTGCTTCTAAGGTTATTTAACTATTCTTAACTATTAAATTTATAAAAATCCTACTTAATCCAACCATTAGATGTCTAACCAATGTTTCTTTACAGACTTATTACTTAAAGATTACTTGACCGTCCTGATTGGTACACCTACAGGATGAGGCTTGTTATGATAGTTACTATGGACAGTCCTAACGAAATGTTAATTATGTTTCTCATGTAGATTACGCGAAGACATCTACAAAATGTTGTTCACTCATTGATTCCAAAGTCGAGAAATATTATCTAGTTCTTCTGGCCATTCCAATTACAAAAGCTACGTATCTATAAACAATATATCCACGAAACACTACTTAATAGTCATAACTATTTAAGAAAAGCCTACTTAATTTCTCAATGGTCCCACCCCTTTGGGGTATTTGCATTATGTGCCAATAATGTAGCATGACACGTTTCATGCTACATTACTAGCCCAGCGACTTTACTATCTAGTTTATACTATCCAATAGCAAATAAAGTGTGGAACCTGGCCATTTCAGAAAACGGAACGAAACTGAAGAACACTACGGAAAACACCTAGTCTCAAATTCGTGAGGATAAGTTGCATGTGGACGGGACACACCCTCAGTTAATGTAGGAGTGAATCCGAGATGCACTTTAGCGTCACGTTGGACTTCACCCTATCCTGGCAACGCCCTCGTGAGGAAAGGAGGGACTGGATTTTTTGTACTCCAGAAAGGCGTTTCCAGTAAAAATCAACACAATCGCTTAAAGTAGATTTTCACTATCCCTTTAGGAATCGCTGGACGCCCCAGTTCCTCACAGGACACGGGTGATTTAAGGCTTCGTTGGTTAGGTTTGGGTTTTCAACAACTTCGGAGTGTCCATGCGGAGATCCATTCATGGATGCAGACCATGTTCTATTCTGGCATGGCGTCTGATCGCGAAGCGCCCCTTTGATGTGTCAATGGTCCGAAATTCGGACCGGTCGGATACGGAAATCGTGTCAAAGGCCACATGATTTTGGGTTTTTTGTAAGAGTTTAGGAGAAAAATTTATCCCCGGGGCTTTCTATGATCTATAACCAAGTCGTAGAGGTTCGCACCCTTTTTCGGGGCCGCGAGTAAGACTCAAAACTATGAGTGGATATTGAAGAGACCCTAATTCTACAGTGGACTGTTTGTGGCTGCACTATAATGATGATGATATTCTACACTTAATGCTATAAAATATTCCTTCAAATAAAAATAGAGTCCAATCACCCAATCGCGAGTACTTCCGATACATCAATCAGCTGACGTGATTCAATATGTCATGGTTCGTATGCATATACTATAAAAACACGACGATTTGGCCATATTTTTAGCGCTTATCAAATTTGCCACGGTTCATAAATATCATTTAACGTGTGATGTAAAATTTGGATAGCTTTCGTCATTCTTAACATCCATTAAAATGCGATTATTCCAGTATCTTCAGACTCTTATCGTCCGAGACACGTCTTTACCGCTTCCGATAGTACGAATCGGAAGAGAGACACAACGCGCGAAATATTTGGCAATGAAAATCAATGCCGTGCCACGCTCACAAAAACCCGGAAAATAAAATAATAAAAAGCGATGATTTGTGTAGTATTTGATCGGAAAATTTGGTACTTGACAATGTCGATTGACCTTGTCGCCCGCCGAGATGTAT
This sequence comes from Stenopsyche tienmushanensis, assembly GCA_008973525.1. Lineage (NCBI taxonomy): Eukaryota > Metazoa > Arthropoda > Insecta > Trichoptera > Stenopsychidae > Stenopsyche > Stenopsyche tienmushanensis. The sequence goes on from WACJ01000543.1 coordinate 782,346, forward strand.
GGCTTTTTAATGGGAAGCTAAGATGAAAGCGTGATTTGCGAAGTTTTTCTATTATGCGCCACGTGTTTGTATCACGTGTATTAATATCGAGCTTTTTCTTTGTAAAATTATGGAAGAAAAAATGAAAAAACGTTTTTCCTTGCTCTTTGGTGTGGCGAATGCTGATTAATTGGTATGGTATAAGTCATACAACGCGTTGAAACAAAGGCACCAACCCTTCATTGGAGTTTATTGTCGACGTAAGCAATTAACAGCAATAAACTCCGAAGTCTCGCCACGCATTTCTTTTACAATTACAACGATATTATATTTCCATTAATCATATTTATTACTTGACAATGTGGACTGTAATTATTATTTATTGACAGCTTTTCCTATGACCGCATGATGCTTGGATCAACTTTCATCCTTATATATCTATCGAAATATTAAAATATGTGCATTCATCTTAATCCAATGCCAATTGATCTTCAAATTTCATAATTTAAAACCATTGCTTGTGTCAAATTTATTATTCGCTTCGTCAGGCACAAGACCTTAACGCGCATTTTATTGCCATTGAACAAAAAACACCATTGACGACAACGTCACGAATTACATTTGATTTACAAGTAATTTTAAATTCGAATTATACTGTTTTCTGATCACCATAGCTGATTTGATAATTCATCGATTTTCTATGCAGCAAAAATATATACACAATTCATAAATGCTATACTATAGTACGATATGGTGATGAAAATACGACGCTCTTGGCCAAGATGTTTATTATTGCGCAGAGAAAGACCTCGGAGAGAATCGGCGGGAAGAACATGACTTCCCGCGGCCAAGGCTATTGGTCGACTTTTTGTATTATTCCTTACGTGCCTACCTACCACCGGATGCGCTTGATTAACAGCGGTCTTTATACTATGTAATATTAAATACACAGCACATTCAATACCCACGGAAATAAGGTAAACGTTTTGCAAGGCAGTTTCGAATTGTAGAATGCACTGCCATACTGTTCTTCAGATTGCGATAAGATTTCATCCACTTATTGCTAAAGATTGCGCGAGTAACATATGCATAGTCTAATATATAAAAATCAATGTTTGTTTGTCTGTATTTAATGCACTGCCATACCGTTCATCCGATTGCAATAAAACTTTGTCAGCTTATTTTTTACACTTACCGAAATAATATAGGCTTAGTAAAAATATTGTTTGTGTACGCAGTTTGTTATGCGACGCATGCCGGGTAATCACTAGTAAAACCTGTTATCGTCACCAAATGTATTCCATGCGAATTTTTGAAGCGTTCACACTATCCCTTGCTAAATAAATATGCTTATTTTTTGTTATCTTATTATAAAACAACTTTGCTTTCATGGCCAATATGGGTTCAGAAATAGGCGTATGCCACACACAAAGCTTCCTCCACCTTTGGATATTCTAGTCCATAACCAATGATGGAGGCGAACTTTTGAATGTTCTCGCGATTATTTTTTGTATCATAAATTGTGGATCGTCCTATGCCGTACTCACTTGCTAACTTACAAACAAAATCATTACGATTTAGGCGTTCTAGAATCACTCTTTTGCATTTTTTTATATTGACGAAGCTTTATCGTACATATATTGGGATGTCGGATTACAGGGGGCGCCGGATTAGACTGTGGTCAGATTTCCGCGAGTCTACTTTATACAAGAAAAGTTGCACATTGAAGAAATAGCTGAGATGTGTGATCTTGTGCTTGATGTGGACGAATGCGATCTGGATCCAATCGGCAGTTGGTCGGAAAAAAAGGATAATCGTTTATAGTTGCTCCGTATACATGGCATACGTCATAGATACACTACGCGCATGCGCCGCGCCATCTCTAGTGTTTTTACATCTTTACGCATCATAAAGCAACCACTACACAAGTAGAATAGGGCCAATCGCCTAAGGCCAGACTACCTGTCCTCCTGAAGCAATATAGAAAACAATACCAGGGGGACAGAGAAGGACAAGGGATGGGTTTAGTGAGTACAAATCTCACACTACCCGCGAAGGGTGTCTTGAGCTTATGAGCCCATTCATAGAATACTATGGATGTGAAGATTCTCCTTCCATAGGAAAAAAAAGCTTAACACCACTGAGTTTCTTATCTAATTCACTCTTCAACACATTTCCATTGGAGACTTTGACAACGAAAACATTCCTGTAAATATTGAATATTTATAAATATAATTTAAACTGGAACAATTGTATCTTTCTCCAGGCAGATCCAAAAAAAGATGGGATGTGCTAAGTTGAAAGCCAAAAATAAAAATTTCCAGAAGTCACCTAAAGATCACGCCTGACTAAATATAGATCTATTCTAACAAACTTATCCCAGATATTTAAATAATCTTTCAATTAGCAAATAAGAGGAACAGATCAAATCAGATCTTTTGATCAACAGGCTCGCTCGATCAACTTGATTACGCCCCAATTACCTAATGATGTCTTATAATTCTTATAGCAATTCGCTGTTCTGAATGATGAACAGAATCACAATTCAAACAATCGTAACATTTAATTATAATAATTCTTTTAATGCGTACTTTTTTCTGCTTATCCTTGAGATTTTGCGAGCTTTATATAAATATTGAACATATTTGGAATACTATCAAAACAAGTAATATTTTCGGATTTACGCATTTTTTTGCCTTTGTATGCTAATCCCATTGATTTTATTCCACAAGCAGAATTCTCATACAATACTCCTTCGGTCGGGAATCAATTCTCAGCGGAATGGTTTTAGATTTATGGACAGTCGTTATAGAAATATAATCTAACGTTAAGCAATAAACTGAGATTTATCTGTAGAGAAAAACAAAGAATCGAGAAAATGGTATACATTTATTCATATTTACAAAGTAAAATTAGACTGTCGCGGAAGTATAATAAGTCGTTAAAAGGAGAACGCAAAGATAAAGTTTCATTGAAATATCATAACAACAATGTAAAGTAAGTCTGTTGTGTAAACGATTGTTTCTTCAACCTTTGGCGTGCGTCTTTCTAAACGCCGGGTATTCCCTAGCGGCCAGAATTAAAATTAGTGTGCAAACATTCCCGAAATAATATATTTTCCCTAATATAATTATGCATAATCTCCCAATGTCGTAATTTGTAGGGCCGTAAATTATGTAGGAGTGTTTAATGTCTCCCTACGTGTGTTTGTCTGTGTAATAATAAACACAGCGTTAGATAACATTCGTACGTTAAGGGTTAGGATGAAAACACGCCATGTTTGTGATCGTCAACATTGCTCATGCATTCTTTAGAAAGCCTATTTTGAAACTCCAAATATGCTTGCTAATTTTTCAGAAAACACATTTCTGAATGCTTCTCAAACTTTTTTTTGCATAGCACGCGAACCTTATGTCATTCATGCTAATCGTACCGTTTATAAATAAATACACGTGATGTTTTTGTATTTGCCACAATGAACACAGTTCCAACCTTGAATTTCGGCACTGGGTTGATGGACCTGTTTAATAAAAAGCCAAACTAGTAAACAAGTATATTTTTCATCATTTTTTTTTTACAACTCGTATGATTTTCGTGCGAAATTAAAATGATATGTAATCGGCGATCATATCCCTGGACCAGTTTTCACCGGTTCAAGTGAACCGGTTGTCGAAAAGTATCTGCGTTCTAAGAATTACGCGGCAAATGTGAGTCATTTATTGACCACAATTAGTTCGAGTTTAACCTAATTACATCGCATTAAGGAATATCTTTTTGTGTGAAATTTAATTAAATAATATGTCACAGAATGCTCATCGTTTCTATGATATTTTTTTTATTGTCATTCAGCTAAGGCTTAACTTTTATAATCAGCCCTCGTGTAACTCAGTTATGTACTACGAAAACATTTTGCTATGTAAATATGTGTTAGAAGTTCATACGAAATTATGACGTGTGTTCCAAAAATATATGAATTCAATTATATCTCAAAATCCAATTTATTCAACCCCTTTTCAAAATACATAGCTCATTATAAATTTTTTACACTCCGTCTACGTGTTAACGCGTGATGAAATGATGTAAGGGTGGCTTTAAAAAATACAAATACGTTATAGAGATCGTTTACAAATAAGTCATAGAATATGTTCAAATACTCAATTTAAATATAATTTTTATATAGAAGATGAACTGACTGACAGTAAACTGTTTTGTAGACATCACTGAAATTTCGTTTTAATCTATCAGCTGGACGCCTAAGGGCAGTAAATGTCTAATCTATGTATACATATATACAGTTCATATATGTTTTTCAAATTGTGTTCCCTACCGGTGATGTATTTAATACACCTCGACTCTAATAATAGGAATATCGATATGAAATATAATAGATACGGTGTTCAGCATTTTTGTATTCCTCTGTAATATAATTATGAATCACATCACAGTATTATAGTATATAAGTAATCATCTGCAGCGACGGAAATAAATAAAACATATTCATATCGCCAGAATAACAGTGACATCTTCCGTCTCTCTTCAGATGCAATGTGTCAATTTGCACGCAACAATGACATCTTCTGTGTTTCTGCGAACATACTGTGTCTGAAACAACAACATCTCTTCTTGTACGTCCACTGCTGTCGATCTGCGGTTGGGGAGTCGTCCGATAATTTTGCATGCGGTTAAACGTTCTTCCCGCAGTCAGATCTCTTTTTCTCTCTTCTCTTTCTTCATAAATATAAAATAAACAGTCAATAAAACGACAGTATTTTAATCAGCACTCGATTATCTACATCCCACTGCGCTTCTCCCTCATGACCTGAAAGCAGAACGAACCAGCGTACAAGCACGGCCATCCTGGAGAATACATAGGAGTGGGGAGTGGTCTGGGGATTTTCCGAGAGTATCCTCTTACTTATTACAGTATTACTGAGAAATGAGATCCCGCTTCTGACACCAGTGTAACTTAGAGCGAGAGTCTGAAGAGGCGAAAAATGTCACTGTTAATCGACGCAGGTGTCTTTTGCGAAATTAACAGTGATATCTTTCCTTTCGTCTATATCTGGGTGGATATGCGAACGCGTAGAGTAAAACAAAGAAGAAAACGCCTAACTGCAATATCTTTTAGATATATAAAGATTCGATTCGAAAGAAAATATTTGAGTACTGCACAAACTTTCGCCAACAGTCAGAAATTTCTTGTAAAATTTCGATTTGTTTCTAAAAAGGATTGTGGTGATAAGAAATGGTTCCTGTTTAACAGTCTGAAAAGAAAAACAATAGATTTCCTCAAATCAAATATCCGTTGTTATTCCTTGTCTGTCATTGACCCTAAAAAGATTATTCTCTACATTTAATGGGATGTGTTGGGAGTAGTTCATTATAAATTGTTGAAACCTGGCCAAACAATTACAGCAGACATCTATTGTGCCTAATCAGAAATATTGGATGAAGATGAGATAATTTTTAAAAAATAGGCGAAGATGCATTCTTCACCATGAGAACACAAATCCACTCCTAACAAAGATCATACAGGAAGAAATCAAGTTGCTTGACTTATAGTTTGCAATATCCACCTTATTTGCGTTTAGAATATCATCTTTTCGAGTCGTTAGTATATTGAAGACGAACAAAAGTACTTGGGCTCTTTTTTGATGAACCTTCATAAGTGCTTTACAAGAGAGGAATTGTAAAATTTCTAATCCGTGGACAAATCATAGAAAACACGAGGGAAATTATCTTACACTATATGGTATTGATTTAAATACTTATTCATCATGTTAAAAAAAACCTTTATTTTCGTTTTACGCTTGCGACGTAAAATCCATAGGCAAATATTAAAATCCATTGAGCAAATGCAAATATATTCCACGTAAATCAACATATTCGCACCGCCAATATATTTTACAATTATCATTTATAGTGCTAAAATATGTTTTTCTGGCAGCCCAGTAATAAATTCTAATGTTATACGCTATGATAATAATTTTCGAATAAATTTCGAAAAATATCAGGTGACCGAAATCATGTGATATTATTATAAATAACTATTGGCGAGGTGTAAGATCAAAATCTTTACGAGATGAATAAGGTCGATGATGTTTTAGAGAGATAAATTCGGAGCTATCTGGGATCAATGAAAGTGAAACGGGAGTTCATAGATATGGATGAGGATTATTAATAGTGTAGGAGGCAACGATATTATTTATGTATGTATTTTATTCCTACAAATTTGATTCTTTCTCGTTTTGATGTTTTGATATTGTAGTAAACAAAACGTCATTCTACTGCGTTGATGTTGTTGCCAACATTTATAACAATTTTAGAGACCTGTAAATAAATATTATATAAATGTCTAATACTTACAAGACTGAAACTATGTAGCAGCTGCTTATAATAAATATTACATGTACTTAATATCGCAATGCTTTGATAGTTGCAATACTTCAATCGGATTCCCGCCCTACAACTTTAACCACGTCTATCGAAGTCCTAGTCATCGTGTATCGAAAATAGACGACGTCTATTTAACAATAATTAACGTAAACTACTTGTGGACAAGATATCAACTTTGTAGATTTGAATTTAATTTAAGAACGGCGATATAAAGAGGTTAAATATAATTTTCCATACGTCTATATCTGTAAAATAGAGTATTGATTCCTGATGATTGTGATTCTATTTCCGGATCTTTTCATAAAATACTAAGTAGTTTCCGGGATGTGCTGTTTACCTTGTATCATTTTGTTATTGATGATGAATTTTATCATTTCCGTATGTGTAAGCACTATCAATGTCTTCTCCTTGGAAACGTTGTGCATCTGGCTTATGAGTTTTCTTCCAATGCTGTGCCCTGTTTGTATTTTTATACAGCCAAAGATGAAATTTTATATGCCTTTTTGATTTTCATTGATATTAAGGGTGAAAAATGGTTTCAACTCCCATAAATGTTGTAAATTGCTGTAGACAAAATCATCAATCTACTGTTATATTCACACTAACCTATTCCAACTTAACCATATTTCTTTCCTAGTATCCTATTTGTGAAAATTATCTAGTAACGAATATGACCAATTAACATCTAACATCAAAGGACGGCTACTAGTTTTTTTGAATACGCTTTGGACAGCACGTTTTTTCAAAATTCACTAAATTCACAATCACAAAATGTACCAAATTTTACGAATTAATTAGAGATCGGTCCTTAATTTATTATAGATAGCCATGTATTTGGGATTTCATCTTCTCATCACAAATGGCATTCGTCTCAAAGATACCTGTAAAACTTAAATATATTTGAGGAGCCACACGCGACCTTAGCACGTGGTAAATACGCCAGCGAAAGAAAATAAATTATGAAATTCGCTCGAACGAAAGTGACTGTTTTTGTCAAGAAAATAGTAGTTCGGCGTAGAAAGCACGTGTAGCTTGACTCCTACACTTGGCCAGCGGCCATGAAAATACGGCTATTACTCTGTAGAGCAATGACGTCGTCGCCAGGAATTCTCAAACTTCAATAAACTTCTCAAACTTCAGTACTTGTGGATTCCTATATCCATATAAAATATGATATATGTATTACCAACACAAATTTAAATTATATCTAGCATTAGTCGCTTTCATACCGTAGTGATATGAAACGAAAAATATGTCATAAACAATCAAGCTATTCGTATTAAGATTTTTGAGATCATGTTTGCAAGTTTAGGAACTGTTAATATTTGATAGTATAATTTATTTAATAAAACAGATTTCGTGTATATATTGTTTATTCTTAAAAAATAGATTGGAATTACTCCTGTAGTTCGTTTACTATTAGACCAGAAGAGACGATGACAGAGAGCTATCTTGATCTCTCAATCAATCAGTATTTATACAATGTAAATCAGGAAAATTATAGTCTATCAAGCTTTTAATGTTGCGGATATTAATATTTTTTTAGAAACCAACATATGCTGTTTTGTCTGGCCAACTAGTTTATGCTAATTATTTTTAAATAAACATCGTCTACTTCGATATAGGGTGGCTAGGGTTTTGGTGGACTCGGCTAAAGTTGATTGAAATTTTGCATCTTACAAACCATTGCAATACACCTTAACCTTTTTTTGTGCGGTAGATGCGTTCTGCAGAAAATCGCACAAAAAAGCTATGACTTACATAGAAAAAGTGAAAATGCGTTCCATGAATTTTAAAAACCGCATAACTTTGAAACAGCTAAATAAAATATATCCAAAATCGCACAAAAAAAGTTAATAAAAAAAAACAGGAAAACAATAAGGCAATTAAAAAATAACATTTTTGGTAACATTTAAAGGACGTCTTGCATCATTGGTAAAATTTTAAGGATGTTTGACATCTGGCATCTCAAATGCCAAACACCCACTAGAGCAGTGTTTCCTAACCTTTTTAGTCTCGTTACCCCTATAACCTATCAGGGAAACTGCTTTTACCCCCATTTAATTTTTTTTTAAGAAAACAACATATATAATATATACAAATAGCCTTTATTTATCATGATATTGTACAAAACTACAGGAAACTACAATTTTAACATACTTCCTTGATTCATTTGATGATGGTTAATGTGAAAGTTGAAATTGTTTTGCATTTGTAAGTTTTTTTAATGTTAGATTTAGTTTCACCCAACGCACATTCTTAGAGCTATCAACTATAATAGGATATTCAGCAACTACTTTTCACCAAAACGTCATAGTTTTGAAATTCCACTTCTCTGAAAGTGCTATTCTCGAGTAGTCTGAGAAATTCTACTTTTGAGAACTTTATTACATAAAACACACTGAGGCTTTTCCATATTCTTGTCAACAATATTCGTGAAACCCCATTGTAGAAATGCTTCTTTATACAAACGCTTTTTTCCAGAAACAGAAGTCATTTCATTTAAAATACCGTCAAAAATTCGAAACGTGTAAATTAGTGCTCGAGTAAATTGAAACTGTATCGTCTCCGTCTCTCATCTCTTCATCCCTCTCCTTGTGACAAGGATTACTAGAAAGGCATTAGGACACAGTGAGAAACTTCTTGGAAGAGAGTGCAAGCCATATGACGCTCATCTGTTATTTTATTATTATATCTACATACTAAAAATGAATACTGTCATTACCCCCGCAGAAAAGCCGTTTTACCCCTCGGGGGGTATTTCCCCCCAGGTTACGAACCACTGCACCAGAGAAATACTAATTAGTTTAATTACAAACTATCATCGCTGTATGATAATTTTCGTTGCGATTTTCGATATGACTCAAAATCACTCTCTTCTTCGGAAGAAATAGCCTATCCAGTGTCAGTGTCATCATTGTTCTTTGTAGATTTTCTCTTTTCAACAATATAATTCAAAATTAATAAAGATGTCACTGTAGAACCTAACTCAAAAGTAAATAAATCACAAAATGGCGATTGTTTAAAAAAAATTCAGTCAAGTCATTTTTTGGTCTTATTTTGTCACAGTTTTAATTTTTTTTAATAGTTAAAAAGTAAATTTTGACATAAATCTGGTACATAAATACCCATGAGTTGATGATGCAATAGCAAAAATTTATAATGCAATAGTTTTCTATCACAATCATACATACAAATCTTCATGATATTACATGAATCTTGCACGGGTCAAATGACCCGTTGCGGTAATTAAGGCAGATTACTTATATTTCTCGGTGAAAAAATTAATAAGAAAAGAATAAATATTGAAAAATATATTCAATGTATTTTTTAATAAAATTAGTAAAGACAAATGGCAATGTGATAAAGTTTTTTTCAAGAAATTCTGACAAAAAGTTTAAAATGGGTCATCTGACCCGTTGTGGTAGGTTTATTGTTAGATCCTTTTCCATTAGCTGAAATATTTCCAATGGCAAATAAGAAAATTCATATTTGGATTTTTTGTAAATAGGGACATGCAGCTACCAGAACCGATTACATTATATGTATCTCTATTCAACATGTTTATTTTTACTAACATCTCTTCGTGTGCATCATTTTAAGCTTGTAAGATTCATGTATAATTCTGAACATAGACAAGTCTCCTGCATAAAGAAAAATAGGGAAATCTATAATCTAAGATTGAATTGGAATAGATCTGAATTTATGATCTTTGAAGATTTAATTGATAAAATTATCACGCGTTCAGCTTCAACTATTCCAGACAGATAAAAATACATATAATCTCCTAAAGCCACTTTGTAAACAGCATAAGATAACAAAAGCATCAAGTCTACTTAATATTTAAGATAAACCACTGTTTATCCTTTATTAGTTTACGTCGGAAGGTCATGTCATAATATAAGCACTCAAAGAGCCTACACAGCTATGAATAAATTAAATTGAGGCCAGAGACTCTAAATCTTTTCGTCTGACTTCCATTATCGATATGCTGAAATTTATAGTCGATTCGTTATTGAAAATCTCCAACTTGGAGAGATATTGCGTCTTCGGTCGAATCTATGGACGTCGATTTGGAGCACAAACTACCGAAATAGCAGTCGCGGAGTACAAATTGGTCGTCCATAAACATAGGCAACATCGAATATATTCTAAACTTGGCATATTTCCACAGTTGCGGAATTATTTATATGAATGATCCAATTTGGAGCAACGTTGCGTCAAATTTGCACTCCAATATCGGCCAGCGGTCCAAATAAACCAACCATCGACTTCCACCTTAACCCTGAAATTCCAAGCAGTCTGGATATGTCAAAAGACAAATATTAGTTCAAACAGTACAAATTTTATTTGTCTCCAACATAGCTGGATGATGTCGTGTAAAATTTACGAAGACGAACCAAAAACTCGACGAACGAATCGTCAGTCGAATTTCATGTCTAATTATATGAAAGAACGTTGAAAAATTTCAATCCTAATTACAATACCAGTTATCTGGTTACGGTTAACAAATGTGCTTTTTATTAAGAGACAGAAAGTACTTCATGAAGGCTACATAAATAAACAATAAGCGAAGATAAATGGGTCAGGGTTTCGTGATTAGCTTCTGGTCACTTAAGGCTAAAAGCCCTTAAGTTTTAGATGAAAAGGTTTTTTTCCAAAAAATCACGTGTCCTTGCTCTACAATTATACGCTTAAATTGATTACGGCCAAATGTCAATGCTAAATTGAGCCGTAATTCGGCAATGAATCATCTGTTATGGTTAATTTGGCGCTTGCCATATGGAAATAAATCATAATTTCATATAAATTCTTATGTGCTGTGTAAGCCAGGATTCTAAAACATTTCAACGTGGAAATCATATCAACCTTATTTTCCGAATGTTTCCATAGAACCACAAACGATTTAATTTTAAAAAGTCATAAACTTAGATGCTATATTTGAATGTCCGCCACTTATTATCCGTATAAATCCACTTATCTATCAGGACCGTCGCAGCATATATGAAGCTTGTACAAAAGTATATATAAACACTGTTAATAGCACACGATGTTTGGTCATTTCTTCAAGTAAACATAAACACTTCACTATATTTCATTATATTCATATATCATCATTAGTCGATAAATTTTGATTAACGATCTATACAATCGTACGATGTACGCAAGATACTCTCTCCATCTCTGTTTTTCTCCAAACTCAACGTGCAAGACGCTTTCCGTCCCTATCAGTCTACGAGCTCAACGTGTAAGAATGCTCTTCCTGAATCACTGGAATTCGCTCGCAAATAGGCGACCGTACTACCATACAGGTTAATCGAATTATCCAGATATTTATGTTTTCGCGAATTAATCCAAAAAGATTTTTGACGATCAATGTAACCCATTATATGACCTGAACAGGTTCTCGCTTCTTGTGGCTAATTGTGGTCTTCATTTCGAATGGACATATTAATCGTAATAATACATTTTATATTACCTGACTAAATGTAGCTCTATTCTTACAAACCTATCCCAGATATTTAAATAATCTTTCAGCTAGCAAATAAGAGGAACGACATACTCGCTAGAAATCGTTTGATGATCATTTGATGATTATAAGCAGTGTTTGAATTTGTTGAGGATGATATATTTTAAGCCTAAAAAAATGTTATTTCCATTTTTTCACATTGAAATCCATCATTTTGTTGTTCGAAAATAGGTCAATTACGTGTAATTTAATCACAATTCCTTATCATTACCATTTCTATCAATATTATTGATAAAACTTATAATCTATTCCAACACATCAAAACACATTTTTTGAATATTGTTTTTTTTTTAATTTTAAAAATTCCCCATAATAACCATTAGAATTACAACAGAAAATAAGGAAAAAATGTTTCTATTTATTCAAGGACATTAATTATTTGTAGAAATATGGTTTGCTAATATTCGATTGATACGAGCAACTTTAAGCCGAATTATGACCTGAACCGGTATACCCTTTCGCATGACCACTCACCACTCCAAATAATTGTTTGTTGTTGTGTTTGGATGTTGAATTTCATTCAACCATATTATAACGCATATTTATGCTCAATGTTTGCTTAGCGATTTTAACAATTCAAATTAATACGTGGTAGAGATTGTTACATTTCAAATGATTTAAATGCAAGTACATACATCAAATAGGAAATATATATTATAATACGATAGCTGCTTGTATTAACGATGAAAAAATGTATTGTTCAAAGATTGCATTTACTTATCTTTAGTGTATTTTTAGTAGCTAAGGTTATTTGAGTGCTAAAAATTGAGCGCAACAATAAAATACGACTGAACACACGACCAAATTCAATTTCGTGAAATAGGCCCAAATGCTGAGGATCGCTTTACACAAACACACAATATATAAAACTAGTCAGAGAAATAATATTGGGGTGCTTTGAGTGTATATTTTTCACCCCTCTCGACATGCGCATCGCAGTCGACCCCCGTGTGAGGTGGTCGTGTTCAACGAAAGCTCCACAGATTCTAGATAACATAAATCAATGACAAAGCGAAAAACATCCGTTTTGCCCCCCCTCTAGCTCACAACTTCTAATTATAGTCACAAAGAAACCATTTTACAATTTATTTCCAATCTCATGTAAAAATATTCATGAGGGAAAATCATGAAATCGATTCATGCGACATTTCCATTGCAAAAAGCTTGCAAATTAATTTCAGGAATGAAAAGCGATATGGCTGATGAAATAAATAAATACTATAAGAACAGTAACAATACCCTATTTATTTATGCTTTTATTTTGGTTCAATAAGCAAAAAAGGATATTTCATCTCATTGAAATTTAAAGTCTGATATGAGAATCACAATTCTTAATAAAATGACTTGGAATTTCTTTTGCCAGAATTTCTACGTAGGAATAAATTTGAAAAAATACAAGGGATCGTTCGATAGTCTTGATCACAGGAAGACGTGCTCCTCCCGCTGACTTTCCAGATCTCGTAGCTGTACTCTTTCTTTCGAACTCATATTTCAATTCTCCCAAGACCATCTTCTTGTTCTTTATGGGACCTCTTTACGCGCCTATTGTGAATTATACCAGTGCGCAAAACGCAAAAATATGATCTGAAAGTAGGTGAAGATCTAAATTCAATAAAATCTACCGTTATTATTTTCGGTTACGTTCCTAACATTTAAATCGGTGAGGTTACGGTTTACGTTCCGGGATAAATAACGGTTTTACCGGTTTTCGGTTTTGCTTCAGGTGATTCATTTTTTTTCAAGTTGTTTATTTGCATTACAAAACTAAACCAACCCACGTTTCTATGAACGTTTTGAGCGTACTAACAACGGATTATTCAACACGGCATTGTATCGACATTTTTTACATAATAGACGCAGACATGCCAAAAAAAGGAATACTAGATCAGTAATTTAAAAAGTTCATTCGTACTGAATTTAAGCAAATATAACTAATTTGAAATCCTGGATGCGCTTTTGTTTTCAAACTAGTTGTCGGGGGACTCGTTGAAAATACTGGTTGAAAATTTCAAGTAGATAGCACTTAATTTTAGTCTTCTGACAGTTCGTGCGGCACCCATTTTTCTAACATTTATATCCAGAGCTGTAACTAGGATATGAATCGCCTGTGGCAACTATCTAACTTGCGCCCCTCTCCCCTCATTTAAACAAAAATTTAACCTCTAAGGGAGCTTCCGTGATCATACATATCATAAAGAATGCAGCAAAAATACCTTAAAGAAGACGGAGTGGCCACAAGTCTGTGTGTCCAACCGGTCCGCTTTTCGGATCGCCATACTTGAACATATCTACAGAATAATTACGAACTCTCTTTACAAAACGAAGTTGTCCGAAGAAGACTGATCGGGTGCATTGTTTAAATTTTACAATCGGTCGAAAATATTGTTATCTTTATTTTATTGTGGGCTTATGCTGGCTAGGTCGGCCCAATGTTTGAGCGATAGCGAAGAAAATGGGAATTAGACAACTTAGTATATATATAAAAATAGACAGGGTCAATCAGTGTTGATTCATCTAAAGAAGAATGGTCAAGTAAAATAAAAACCATGGACAATTCTTGACCCAGTCGGTATTCTGCGTTTTGCCCCCCAAGCCCAGTTGCGACCATTCCGTTTAAATTTCTTGAAAATAATAGAAATAGCAAAACTGATTCAATATTAAAAGGCATTTGAAGAATATATCATCTTTGTCAATTTCAAATTGTCAAACTTGTGCCTCAGTCACGGTCAATCTTTGACTAATTTAAAAACGAAAGAATTTAGGCGAAAAGTCCAAGATTTGGATCGTAGGAAAAACTGAGAAAATCAGTTTTGAGAATTCCAAAACGCGACAACGGATCTATTTCGAAAATATCAGCAAAAGTTTCCATTTCCTAGAATTCTTTCCAAACGGCTCACACAACGCAACATGAGCCAGACAGGAGGTTCGAAATATCAGATATCAGATAATTGTTAGATCTTGCTTTGATTACAATCATATTCCCAATGTGAGCCTCATTCTATTATCTAACAACAATTAAATCAATTAAGACGCTTAATAATAGCAATCGTTTAATACCCAATGACATTTATTTATGATCAAGATGAACAAAATTTAGCACAAAAGACCTTTTTTTTGCATTCAAACGCAATATATTGACGTTGGATGAATTATTTCCACCCCTTATTTAAAGTGTTTTTTTATAAAAATATGTTTGTCGTTGGAATACAAGGCTTTGATGTAAATATTTGCCATTTTTTTCATTCAAAATACACCATTTGAATAATCAAATAGAATTGTTATATTTGCAATGTTCATATGCACATACACATGCACAATAAGGTTGGTTGGCTGACTAATGGATAAATACAGAATTGAACAACGTTCATGCCAACTTAAGTGGTTAAAAGATGCATGCAACATTGGTAGGGGTTGAACGAAATAGCAACCGTCATATTAGGTATGAATATATTAAAGCATAACCGCCAACAGTTCAGTTAGTCAACTAATAACCGTCAATGCAGACATAATGATATAATGCATTTTTTGGCATAATACATACAAATTAATTGATTTTCTTTAAGCTTGAGATCGACGTTAATCTCTTCTGCTTTGTGGTTACAATCACAGCACACTGTTTGGCCGACGACGAATACTTCAAACATAAAACGAGATTTTCCGAAGATCAAATCTCGATTGAATTCTTGATATTTCCAGACAAAAGAGTCACATGATTTGCCCAAAGACAACGGATGATCAATCTTAGATTTATTCAATAATTTGAAGGCTTTATTAAGATATGATAAATTGATCGATTGGGAGATTCGAGGAATGCGGACGATCATGGGACGACGGCCCAATCATTATTTGCTCCAGCGTTTCAGACAAAGGTCTGGTTTCTTATGAAAAGACGCCATGCCGATGTATTTATAATTCTATTTAACTCGTTTATTGAAAATTTATTTTGAGGTCGAAGCTGTTTTTCAACAAGCGCGCATTTTAAAAATGGGAACGTTGAACTGCAAACGCTTTATGTAACACCAAACAAGATAAATTATCGCTCCGACGTTTGAAATACTGATTAAATGTGAATCTAAACTGGAAAATCAATACGGCATTCTGCGGCGTATATGTGCAGGCATGTTGTAAACATCAGTCGCCACCCCGATTTCCATTTTAAAGTGGAATTCGGGGTGGTTTGTCTGTGCGTCTATGTGCGCCGTATAGAAAGGAAAATGCATAAAGCCCGGGGGTTGATCGTAAAGATTTTCCAGGGATTGAAAACTCCCACGCGAAAATTATTCAGCGTAGACACGACATTTCATAACGCAAACTAGATCGCTAAAAATACATAAGCGCCCTAAAAATTGATCATTTTATATGCATTTCATCTATTGAAATACAAATTCGCCAGATCAAGTGTTACCAATTTGAGTCTCCATATTTATGGCAATATTAGTTATTTTAATGGGCTCATTGTTCTCTTAATGGAAACCTATACGTTTCAAATATAGACAACTTCAAGGACAAATTATGATCTGAGAAGGTCTTTATATTTTTGTAACCACTTGCGATTTCAAATCATTGATTTTAAGTTTTAGATTCTTCTACAAGATTTTTCATACTTTTTAAATCTTATAAGACTTCACATTTAGTCCATAGAAATAGAACTTGAGATTTTATCTATCTGCTGAACCATAATTACCCATTCCACAACGATAGAAACAATCATTGGTACGATTCACGAATTTATTTCACTCTAGTTCAGATATTTAATCTGGACGATGGCCGGTTAATTTTGATATTTATTGTTGAATTGACATATCATTCTGATATCGACAGCTACAATTAAATTAAATTGGTCTTGATCTGGGTGGACTTAGTAGTTACGATCGACCAAAGATCGCTCAATTCGCAATTGATGTATTAAATCATAAATGATACACAAGTTTAAAAAGTCGTATGAATTAGGCTATGATATCAAATAAAAGGGGCTTGCATGGAATGGAAGCGAAAATTGCATCAAAATGAAATGTCACTTTTATCAGTTCTGAATCTACAATTAGCAACCAGACATTGATTCATGGACTTTTTTATACACAAAAAAAACCAATTTTGATATCAATACAGTCAACTCTTCTATAGCATCGAGATAAGGACCACGCCATAGTAGTAAAACGCTATAGAAAGTTAGATAACCATACTAATTATATACGTGCTTGGTTTGTTAACACCTTAAAGAGGTAAGACGCAGATTTGTGTCCGAATTCCAGTGACTCAAAAAGAGTATTTTTACACGTTAAGCTCGGAGAGACGCAGAGTGTCTTGCACATTGAGTTTGGAGAGAAACAAAGACGAAGAGAGTATCTTGCGTACATCGTACGATTGTATAGATCGTTAACCCAAATTTATCGACTAATAATGATATGTGAATGATATAACTATTCGATATCAAGTGTATTGCTTACTTGAAGAAATTACCGAATATTGTGTGCTATCGATAGTGTTTATTTATTTAAATACAAGCTTCATACACGCTGCAACGCTCCTGACAGATAAGTGGATTTGTACGGATGATAAGTGGCGGACATGCAAATATAGCATCTAAGTTTATGATGATTTAAAATTAGCTCACTATTCAAAGGGTTAACAAGTGCAAGTGCAATGACCTTACGTATTTTACCTGTTGCTTGCGTAAAAATCGCTGCAAACGAAGTGGACGTTATACGAGGGTTGACTGTATTTCAATGAGCATCAAAGCAAACATCAAATAATGAAATATTTACATTTACAATACATTTCTGATTAACAATTATTTATTTTGCGATTATTTTTAACTTATACTTATAATCTTTTTTTTTCATAAATAAGCTTTTTAGCGATTATCGAATATTGAGTGTAAATTGACCACGAACATCTTTAATGTATTCAAGGGCAGGGCTTTCATTTATATTTGAATATACTCAGAAGATGATTTCTGATCACCAATATGTATCTATTCATTACTATCAAAAGAGCTGTCGATTTTTAACTAATGCTTTGTTGTATTTATTTCTCTCGTCTAGTATTTCGCATAACAAGTATTCCTTTAAAGATATTTGAGGTTTTAAAAAATTAAATTATATAGGATTTTCATGTCAAATTACCCGTTGATAAACAATCAAATTTATAAATGACTGGAATTAAGAATGCATGTGTTGTTCAATTAACATATTGTTTGAAGGTGCTAACCTGAGAATCGCCTTCATTTTCAGTCAACCCTTCTATAGCATCCAGATATGGACTATACTATACAAACAAAATTCTATAAAAAGTTATGCACCTATACAAAATTTGTATGTGTTTAGTTTCTGAACAAGTGCAAGTGACGAACACGCGTAAATGGACATTGACCTTATTATTTTACTCATTGCTTACACTAAAAGACACCGCAAACGAAGTGGACGCTATAGGAGGGTTGTCTGTTTATCCATATCTGAGTCTGATTTAATGCCAAGATTTACAATTATTCAAGTTATCATCAATGTTGAAAGCTTGGTAGTATGTAACGTTCTTGATTTACATTATAAACATCGAAAAAAAATTAGCTTTATAGAAATGGTCGTAAAAATATGTAGAAACGTAGAAATTGGTAGAGTTTGTCTTAATCATTCAATTCCATAGACCGTACCCAGAATTCTGTTATTTCCTGGGGTGATTTTTTGTCGACAGCGGAAGAAGATAGCGGCACAAACAGAATAAAATTGTGTATGAGCCTTCTCCATGACTGAATTCAGCCGCAAATTGGGCGCGGATACGCCTCAAATAAATCTAATTTAACGACCTCATTGTCGAATCCTGAAAGTGACACAATGGAATCCGCAATGAAAAAGAGTCGTTTAAATTGAAGGAGCAACAATTTGATAGATCAGAGTTTCAGATAACCGAAAAAGTCCATTGTGTATGCAAGCAGCGGTTATTAGATGGGCTGATGGTTCCGGATCGCTCGCTTTATGTGCTATGTGGGGAGAGGCGCGTCTGTGTTGAGTTCGCTTTCTATCGGTCGATACCAGGAGGGTAGAGAATTGAGGGTCGGTGGGTGGTAGTGAAAAGGGTGCAGCTAAATGAAGGGCGCCCGGTGACGTCACGCCAGCTCTATTGAACTTGAACTTGAATTCTACGCCTTACCCACACCCGAACCACCCCAACTCCGTCCCGCGTAGTGCGCAGCATTTTATATATAACTCGTTCATCATTTATAGTTACAAACGACCCATTACTTATACATTTTCACCTCATTCATTCTCTGAAAGTCATTGAATAGACTCTCAACTATCCGGACGTCGATTATCCAATTTGCTCTATTTGTTTTACGCATATTCTTCGCCTGAAATGGATTTTGGACAGTGGCTAGATCTGCATAATTATGTTAAATGCGTAGGTGAATATCAAAGAAAACACGATATTGTCAAGCATGAAGAGGCGTTTCGTGATTAAAAGCAATGGCCCTCAAACCTGTTTTCGATCGCCTTCGTTGATGATTTTTAAATATTCTATACATGCAAACGCTTGGATTTTTCAAATCGAAATACGATTAGTCAATATATTTATAAACATACGCATTAAAGAACTATTTGCGACACTAATATAAATCAAAAAAAGTTATAGTCTATCAAACTTTCAACGTTGCGGGTATTAATAACAATTTTCGAAACATGAATAATTGTACATACCGGCGTTAAATTAAAACCTACAAAGCTGCTTTTTTGTTTACAAGTGGTGTACATTAATTATTGTTAAATAAAGGTGGTCTACTTTTGATACAAAGTGGCTAGAACTTCGGTAAACGTGGCTTAAATTGTCGCGCGCAAACCTATTTGAAGTATTGCAACTTTCAGAGCATCATCGCGATACACTGCCTTTACTTACACTTACAATCTTGCAAGTCGAAGTATGTGAATGGGAGACAGAGACGAAGAGAGTATATTGCGTACATCGTACGATTGTATAAATCGTTAACCCAAATTTATCGACTAATAATGATATGTGAATGATATAATAAATCAATTTCAAGTGTATTGTTTATGTTTACTTGAAGAAATGACCGAATATTTTGTGCTATCAACAGTGTTTATTAATTTATATACAAACTTCATACATGCTGCGACGGTCCAGACACATAAGTGGATTTTATACGGATGATAAGTGGCGTACATACGAATATAGCATCTAAATTAATGATGATTTTAAATTATCTCACTACTATTAAGAGTAAAGTGCTAAAATTCAATGAAATTTAGATGCGTTATTCGCCAAGTCAAGTGTTACCAATTTCGCACAATAATGCCGACGGAAAATGTGTGTGAATATCGAGCTAATATGATTTTATTTGAGGAAACTAAATGATAGACTAGTGATTTGTGTAGTTTATATAACATCAAAATTTTAGTATTGATGTATTTATAATCAGTTTTTATTATCATCCTAATCTTCCAGGTCGAGGATTTAATGTCAAATGGAATATTTTAGCAATTGCCAAAAATATCATCGATTTATTGTCAAATTTATTATCTTTGAACCTTTTTTGCTATTGATTAATTGCTTATTCAGTAGACGATACTAGTTATAGTCTTTCTTACACGCCTCTTGCGACAGTACTTAGACTTCGACTCCTTCAAAATATACTTATCTATTAAAGGAGAGTTTCATATAACGTTCTGTAAAGTTATTGTGATCGTTGAGTTATCTTGAAAATATTAGGGCACTTTGATGGTACATACGCTAAACGTCTCACATGATAAATTGCATACACAAACAGTATTTTTACTATACCTATGTTATTTCCGCAAGTGTAAACAATAAGTTGACAAAGTTTTATTGCAATCGGATGAACGGTATGGCAGCGCACTAAATACGAACAAACAAAGATTATTTTTTATGTATTAGAATATGTTTATTTTACGTCCTCATGTTGAATTCAAATAAAATGGGCTCATCCATGAGCAATCCGTTGAAATTATTATGAAATTTTAATTGATATATTTACAAAATAAATGTATACAGGACTCCTCATTGATCACTGGTTTTTAAACTGAGTCAGAAATTAAATCTCAAGAACGACGTAAAATATCTCAAAACACAATGTTTTTCAAGAAAAATGTCCTAGATAATCGAAACAAACCTATTTTTTGATACCAAAATATGAAAATATGAATGAAACAATAAAAGTGGAAATGTATTATGATAATCCATTTTGTCGTTCACTCAACCTAATACAAATCAATCTCATTTCCTATAAGTATTATATTTTTTACCGATCTGCCTCGATATAATTGAATCAGTCAAAATAACATATTATAGACTTGATAAGCAATAGAAAACATACCAATCTGAAGTAAATCCCTTGATCTATTGGGACACCTTCACGCTATCTCATATAAGCTATGACCCCTAAAAAATAATCTTTTGAAGTGCTCTTAACCTTTTTTGACGCAATATGCTCTTCCAATTCGCTTATCTCCTTCGTGAAATATCAATTCAGCATGAAGTCGTATCGATTGTTTATATTTTACTATCGTGCACTATCTTCCTGCGTCACACCATCAATATGTATCCCGATGTCGTCATTGCATCAGTCGTGTCATTTCGGACTTGCATTATGTTCTCATAGTCTCTGCGAACTTTGTACATTTTAAAACATCGACTTGATCGAGGTGTTGTTCTTGAAAGGCGCCTATTCATCACGCTCCGGCCATAATTCTTCCCCCCAGTTTTCATTAGTGGGTAAACAACAATGGCATTTTGCATAATGATAAAATATCCAGAACACCTGGCCCAACAAATACAGCAATTAACATTCTTCACTTCGGCACCACCAAGGTTACAATTACGACGATAGTTCGTCCTGTCGAAAAAATGACAACAATACACAGTTTGCAGAGTGATGAATCACGTTACAGAGAATGTGATGTCGCTTATCGATTTTCTGATAACACCCGACAGACGTTCGAAGCCTTTCGAAGTCGTTCTAATGCTTGATGTTGGAGATTGCTGAAAAACAAAGCATTTGCATCGATAGCAATGAAATCTTTCAAATACATCGCTATCGTCAGTCGATATTCTCTGAAAAACAATAGATTTTCATCCAACTTGATTGGCATATTTCGATGTCCAGATTTTGCTCATTTCACGATGTAAATGTTCATATTTTTTTGTGTTAATATGTATTGGTGTCTTTTTCTGCGACTTTTTGCTCTTTTAGCGCTCTATTTATTTCTGCTGTACCAAATCGACGACCTTTGTTGATGTATTGTATTAAGCAAATACTGACAAAAGATCTCAAATGTTAATATTATCAAAGGAAAAGATTTTGATTGAACTACTAAAAACCAATATATCCCTAAACTGGTATCATTGGTAAAGTTTAACCCAGGATCATACATATGTTTACGCCAAGTTAAAGTTTTTTCGTTTCAAGTCAAATATTTTTCAATTCAAGTTAAACATTTTCATTTCAAAATAAATTTTTTTCATTTCAAATTAAACTGTCAGATGCCAGATGAAATGAAGCACAGGAATATCAGATTGGCAATAATTTACACGACAAAGAAATCCAGTGGTGTCAGGTCTGGAGACTTTGCGAACCACGGAATAGGGCCCCCAAAAGAAATAATTTACACGACAGAAGTGCCCACAAAATAAATCCTAATTGAAGGAATAACCGCCACCTTTATTAAAATATTTTTCGCGTCTCTGATACTTAGGACATGGGGCCTATTTGTGAAACGTAGCCTCCAAAAATTGTGCAATGCATATGTGCAAAACACCCATATATATTACATTGGCGGGAAAGTTCTGTCGTATTTTTGAATGAAACAACTATAATAATTTTTATGAGTTTTATTTTTAGTTAATCAATAATATATTGTCCATTATTACCACCACTCTTTGCCATCTCTCGGGCAACCTATCGATACCCCTACCCTAGAAATTTTCATCCTTGGAGTCAAAATAGTTATCAACTGCTTTGGAGACAGCTTCAAAGGAAATGATTTTTTTTTCTGTCAGATAATTCTGAAGAGATCGAAATAGATAATAATCTGACGGAGCAATATCAGGAGAATACGGTGGTTGACTAAGAATTTCCCATCCAAATTCATTTAATTTTTGTTAAGTCATCAATGCAGTGTGTGGTTTAGCGTTATCCTGATGGATGACAATTCCTTTTCTATTGGCCAAATTCGGTCGTTTTTCTTTGATAGCCGCATTCAATTTATCAAGCTGATTACAGTAGACATTCGCATTGATGGTCTGCCCCTGTTTGAGTAGCTTGTAGTAAATCGGACCTCTTCTATCCCACCATAAACAAAGCATAACTTTTCTTTGACGAAGATCTGGTTTTGGAGTAGTTTTGGCGGATGTTCCAGGTTTGCAAAAAAACTTTTTTTCTCTTAACATTTTCGTAGAGTATCCACTTTTTATCTCCTGTAATGATTTTGTCTAAAAACGGTTCCACACTATTTCTAATAAGAAGAGACGAACAGATTCTCATACGATCTGATAGGTTTTTTCGGTCAAATCGTGTGGAACCCAAATACTCTGCTTCAAGATAAATCCAAGTTGTTTTATGTGGTCTTCAACAGTAGAATGATGAACGCTGAACTCCTTTGATATTCTCTAGTAGTCAGATGTGGGTTATTCTCCAGCATTGACCGAAAAATTCCATTATCGACATTGGATGGCCTTCCAGATCGAAGATCTTCTTTGAGCGTGAAATCCCCGGAACGAAATTTGGCAAACCATCTTTGATAGGTTCGAATATTAACCACTTCACTTCCAAACGTGTCACAAATGTTTTTACATGCAATCGATGCGTTGCTTCCTCTCTGGAACTCGTACAAAATGCAATGTCGTAAATGCACTATATCCACTGCCATCTTGATGGGTCTGTACTTCTCAAGTAACTGACGAAAAAAATTGAAATTGGTTCCGTTACATCCCACAAGCCATGCGATAAACAATAAGATCCTATATGACTCATTTTACCTGCTCGTTTTTCTCTTACAGTCAAAAACACTTCAAACGCAGTAAATGCGACAGAACTTTCCCGCCAATGTAATATATTGTAGTAATTGACATTTTTACATTAAT
This sequence comes from Stenopsyche tienmushanensis, assembly GCA_008973525.1. Taxonomy (NCBI): domain Eukaryota; kingdom Metazoa; phylum Arthropoda; class Insecta; order Trichoptera; family Stenopsychidae; genus Stenopsyche; species Stenopsyche tienmushanensis. The sequence goes on from WACJ01000543.1 coordinate 806,359, forward strand.
GTAAAAAATAATCTTATGTGCTTGAAAAAAATACAACATTTAATTTGGAGCATGAAACATTTTACCGGACATCTGATAGTTTAACTTGAAATTAAAAAAAAGGTATAATTTGAAACGAAAAAGGTTGAACTTGGCGTAAAAATACTGTACGTATTCTCAGTATGATGCACGCTGGGGTAGGGGGCGGACTTGCAGGGTTGTGGCTCCCATAGGAATTGAGATATGGATCTGACTGGGCTAAATTTGACCCACGACACCAAATAGGTATCTTTTTTCATTGGGTGTATTCTTAACTTTTTTCCATTTTCAGTGAATAATTCAACAATAACGAATATTTGTTCCTCTTATGAGTTTGTGTTTTGGAAAGCCTCAAACCCGAAAAAACGACTGAACAGGAACAAATATATGTTAGTTAGTAATTTATATAAAACCTGTAAATTTTTGAAGACCCTAAAAATAAACTACGACAGTTTTGTAATAAATGCTCATTTTACTTCACTCCCATCCATATTTATGCAAATAGTAGTGGGTCAAATAAGACCCAGGACGCTCGTAGTGTTACCGAAAATAGCGCTACCAGTTAAGGGTTAAAAAAGTACCAATTGATCTTCTTCTTATTTAGGTACCATACCAATATTTAATTTTTCAGGTACGGAGAAAATCTTTTCCAGAATCTGGATTTTAGCCCGTCTACTCTATACCAACACTTGATCACACATTGATTAACGATTCGCTGCGGGGATCTTTGGATGCATCTGAAATCACCAAAAGATTGCAAAAAGGCACAAATTTACATAATATTTGCATTTTAATTAAAAATATATTTTCCATTGCTTTTTATTTTTTCCTCCCCAGCCAATCCCCATTAACATATTTTATACTAACAATCTGATGTCGATAAGTTCAAAGATTATAACAGATGTGTTATTAATTATCTCATTAACTCTGAATGAAATCTGTAGTTGTTATAATGCAAATAAACCTTATTGGCAATTCCTCGCAATTTTCATCGATTGCTCTAACAATTTTAATCTTTCACAACAAAGCCTCTTCGTGGGGGTTTAATTGACTGATCAGCTTATGCATATCGCAGGTTTCGGCGGACTTTTGAATAATGCCATTAAAACTGCTCAAATAATTATTTCATCATCAGACCTGAGGAAATATCGAATTTATTCTCATCGACTCTCTGATGAGTATCAACGCCACTGTGGCGTCTTCAGCGATCCATAGCGTTTTATTTTCAATGACGTGCTTGTATTTCTATCACAATAATATTATTTATTCAAATTATGATGTCAAACATTTACGATCTGCTTTATTGTTTTGTCACGTTTGAATTAAATCTCCAATGAATTTTTACGATCATATTTACGAACACAAAGAATCACTTGTATATCTATAGAGGAATATCATATTTGGGCGACTTTTTTCATGGGGTACAAAGTAGAGAGAGAGAGTAAAAATATTCATCAATAGATGACAGCATAATAAATCTATTTCTCATTATCCGGTTGAAAACCGACAGGTATGATTTATTTTGATCGAATTATTATAAATAGTACGTAGAACTATTTACATAGAACTCAACATGGTCCCAACAGCGATCCTATTAAAGACACTAATGTAGGTCCCCAAATATATCGATTTCAAGCTTGACCAACTTCCTTTGTTACTAAAACTGAAGAAACACATATAAAGCTGTATTTGTAAGTAGTTAAACTATAAATGTTGAAAATTAATGCTTTTGTTATACTACTTTATTAAAAAACATTTTCTGATTGAAAACCACTCTTACTGATTAAGTACAAACTTATAATTAATATTCATATGATTAAAAAAAGAGCTCCCTAAGGTCCCATATCTGATATCAAATGAAAATGATCTCCATATGAAACTTTTCCAGGGTGTGTTTAAGTAAGGTATACGATAAACTTCGATTGGCTCGGCCATTATTATGGTAAACTTTAATGCTTGAAATCTCTCATATTTGTTGGTATTTTTATGATTTTTTTTATGAACAAATTCATAATCGTGGTTTAATTAAATTAAGAAGGTGACCTGGTGAGATCTGATCACGTTCGATGGTTGTTCAATGTAGTTTACTCAAGGTATTACTTTGATGCATTGAAAAACCCAGAAAAGGTTTTATAACACATCAACAATAACAACATGCTTAACCCGCTTATCAAACATAAATAAACCGATTCGTCCAAAGATAACCATATGTTGATATAAACCATACGACACTTCTAAAAAACATATTACTGCAATGATTTGATAAGAGCTCAAAACACATTTTCTTATCTTAATAAAATAAAGGGTTGAAAGCCTGACCTTTGATAGTCTCAGACCCCGGAAACATTTAACAAGTCTCGGAATTCTGTGTTCTTTCGAAATCTTTCGGTTTGTTGTATTCGAATTTTAAAATTGCATTCAGCTCGATACCTATTTATCAGATTACATCAAAAAACGTCTAGCACGCAAGATTAGCACCGCACTTTGTCCCTATCTGGCTTGCGAAACGAGTTCAGATCTGACACTAAAAATCCTGATAAATGGTCGAATAAAGCACCGAGAAAAATCTGATAAAGTTGATGAGTACGAGTAGTGAGAATTTTGGTGCAGAAAAGGCGTTTCTTGCAGCAAGAAGCGTGACGATTTAGTCACGTTCGGTACGAAGCGTGTCTTGCGAATATTATGCAATTTTTTGAAACAACGGATGGATATTATGAATTCGTTACATACGTAATTACGAGGGGTCACTTTGGTGCTACGTCATTATAATGTCGCAAGATGGTCGAAAAATATCTCATTAGCATGTCTTGTTATTTATACGGAATAAAAGAAGTCGTGCCATTACGGCTGACATACAGGAAGAACGAGTAAACGGACAAACCCCCTTTTTTGGCGCGTAAGTATACGCTTGTGATGATATCTTTGGCTTGTCGAAACTTTTCAACGGATAATTGACCATCTTTACATCATATTTAGTTAACAGTATATTTGAGTAGACGATCCACACCCTCAGAATGCATCGGACCAGAGTGGAGTATGGATGTTTTATTTTGAACTTCCTAAAGATGCAACCAGCTGTGAGACATCAGACAATGATCCTCTTCCTCGAGCATGTTCAAGATCAAGCCAAGAAGGATGATGAGAAGATGTGTTTTAATTAGGTAAGGCATACGTTAATCTGTCGCTCCCAAAGGCCTCAGATCTAAAATCCTTACCTGTAAGAATTATTAAAGTTTTATCGTGCTTAATTGAAGGAGACAAAAATAGTTAGTAAGTTAGTAACAATAAAAATAGTTAATTCTGAACAAAATTCCAATAAAAACAATGGTTTGGAATAACAGGATGCGGCAGGGGAATTTCTCTATTTGAAACACGATCATAATGTGGACTGTCTCTCCGGACCGCTCAGCGTGAGCGAAGCTTGTATATCAATAAATGAACCTGAACACTGTTGATAGCATACAATATTCGTTAATTATTTCGCCTAAACATAAACTGAAGACACATGTACATACATGTGTCTTCAGTTTTAGCAACAAAATAATGCATTTGTTGATCAATCAATTTGGGTCGATCGATACAATAGCGTTTCAAATAGAATCACTTTTGTTACCACGCTTTTAGTTTTTAGTACATATATACATAATTGATTTATGTGGATTTTTATTATTTACTAGTGATTACCTGGCATGCGTTGCAATGCCACGTCTTGCATAACAAACTGCGTACACAAACAATATTTTTACTATGCCTATATTATTTCCGCAAGTATAAACGATAAGTTGAAAAAGTTTTATTGCAGTCGGGTAAACGGTATGGCAGTGCATTAAATACGGACAAACAAATTTGATTTTTATATATTAGACTATGCCTATGTTACTCGCGCAATCCTTAGCAATAAGTGAACGAAGTTTTATCGTAATCAGATGAACGGTATGACAGCGCATTACATACGAACAAAGAGAGATTAATTTTTATATATTAGATTATGATTCTAAGAAGACTACCAACGATTTAAGAAGATCCCATACCTGATGGTTTTCAATCGGAATGCAGGAACAATTCCATGGAAATTTTAATGTTTATTTTGTCTGTTGATGTTGTGATTGATGTGATGATTCTCTATTTTGTTCTCAATGAAAAAAAATCATTCAGCGATACTTTGTGTTCGTAAAACTGAAGCGTGAAAATGAAGCGCTGTGATATTTGAGAATATTTAGACGTGTAGGGGTATCTTTATAGCACGATATTGCTATCGATGTTTGTGTGTATGATGAGACGCAAAATACTTCTCACTGTCTCAGTCTTCGATTCACAATTTCCGCACTCGATGTGCGAGAACGCTTTTTCCGTATCACTTGAATCCGAATGAATCAAATTTCTCTCTGTAATGTGGAAAAAATAATTAAACTGATATGTATTTCCTGATGATGCCACTCTTGAACTCTCGTGAGGTGTCATCACATCAGCGGTGAATTATCTAAACAGCAGCAGATTGTCAAAATATCGGCAGATAGTTAAAAGGGTGGCGGCTTTTCAAAAAGGGACCCGGCGGTGATCAAAGCGAGTAATTAAGCTTACATATCAAAACAAATAACTACCAAAGTAAACGCTGGGATTTTGCAAGGCAATAGAAGATATTATACCGGGAAGAAAAAGCGCCTAGTACAAAAGGGTTGTCGAGTAGACTAAGAATTTTCTCTTCTTCGAGAACCAACTTAGACCTCTGGACGGACCATCACACGCTCGCTTTACCACTGGTTCTCCTACTGTGGAATAATTAAATAAGTACATTGTGCCAATTGCTCGATATTTTATTGATCATCTGCAGCAGCTGCCTCGTTTCGAATGAAATCATAAACGTGTTCCGTCGTTCATCACGGCCGACTCGTGGGTCGGGACCATTTTTACGGATTGCGCCACGATCGATCACGCATCGTGCCGAGATGTCCTCAATCGCGTAGTACTTTTTTTTAGTTGTAAATTCGCAAATTAAAGCTATAATCCTTTAATAATTAATAACATTTGATTAGGCGAATCCTATATATGTTATCAACGAAACGAACATATTGAAACATTTAGTTTAATTAAAATGAATCATTGTTTACTTCCAAAGCGTGTTATTTTTTAAACAAGTATCAAAACAGGTTATCAATGTTATTTTTGATCAAACAAGATGACATGACAAATGAGGCTAAAGCCGAATATTATAAGAAAATCTTATAGTTTATCTTGATCTCATAATCTATAACCTAAATATTAAGCGTTCTCAAGAATACCACGCTAAATGCTTGTTCTAAAAATGCTTCAAGAAGAAAATACACTGACATCTTGTATCCACAGCTTTTTCGTAAATCTAGATTTTTTCCCCCTGTAACAAAATATAAATGTAAATAATCATCAAATTCAAAAGAAATAAGGCAGTCGATACGACAAAATAAATAGTTAAACAATCCTCTTTTTGAGAAATAAAAACGTAATCCAGTCAATCTTGTCCTGAAATCTGCATATTATTAACACGCTCTGTTAAAGACGGTCCATTAGCATGCTAGCATGAAATTTACAATGCAAATAGGCACAAAAAGGCATTGTAAAAAGGTTGTATTTATGAAGTGTATGAAATAAATAAATACCGATATTATGGGCTACGACAAGGTTTTTTGAGCGTTATAATTATTTATAAGTGTATCCATTTTGTAGATTAGCTCTCGATGATCGAATGTTGGTGTTTACTACAAATTCATGTTTATTTGCTGGAATACGAGTGGTATCGTGGTTATGTGAGTATTATTTGCATAATACATACATGTCAAAAACTTGACAGTTGTAAAAACACGCTTCGAATGTACATGCCCTCGAATTTCAATGAAACACGTCTCGCATTTTCATCGTTTATTCAGCCAAGCGAGCAGCTGAATTGACAGACTATGGACATTGTCTTTCATGATTTTTCCAGTTTTCGAATGGCGAAATCTTGATGAAAAGATTGCGTCAGAATTTTTTTTCAGAATTGTGTGCGAGCACAAAGCGATGGTTTTGCTGTGAATTGGCTAAATTGAAAGAGCTTCTTGGACGTCGATTAGTTAATTGTATAAAATTTCGCATATTTCAGCCTTGGGCAACTTATTTTTCAGACAATCTAATCCATGCTCGAACGATCAAATGTCAATTGTCATCGTTGTGATTGTATTTACAGCTGAAAAAATCTGATCAAATACGACGATCCATCAATAAGAGAGCTAAAAGTCATATTATTTAGCATCGATTTCATCATGATTTTCTTATCAAAATTGCTATAATTCAAATGTAATATTTTCAGATTATGATAAATATCTCGTTTTTATGTTTTTTAATAGAAAATACGAGAAAAAAATAGAAGGCTCACTAAATATTTGATAACGGTATCACAATCGAAATAACCTTGTTTTTTATTGTAATAACCTAGATAAGTGCAATCCTGTAAATAACACATCGATCAACCATTTCATTCGAAACACACAGAAAAGTAGCATTTGACGATGTTGCAAAATCCTTGAATAAAAGAATTTTCGAACGAGTATGATACACAAGTTTTGTACCATTTTTTTGAACTCATCAAACGTCATTTACTAAATTAGATAATTTTTGATAAAAAAAATATTGTATGGCATAATGACCCAGTGTGCTGTGAAGATAAATAGCATTTTGCGACCTTGTAACATTCCACGACAGAAAATTTTACTACATTTATGTAATAAAGCTTATCTCTTTATTTGTATGTATTTCATGAAAAGATAAACATATTATACAACCGAAATCGCAGGAATTAAAAATAATTGTCTTTACAAGGCTTTCGCGTTTAAATACAGTATCAATAATCACTACAATAAGACTATATAATAAAAGCAAGAAGTATTAACCTTTAGAGTAGTGTGCTAATTTTAAATCATCACAAACTTAGATGCTATATTTGTATATCCGCCACCTATCATTTGTGCAAATCCACTTATCTGTTAGGACCGTCGCAGCGTGTATGAAGCTTTGTACATAATAAATAAATACTGTCGAAAGCACACAATATTCGGTCATTTACTTAATTTCCGTCTTAATTCCGGTTGCTGTCCACTCAGCTGGCTGTCGATTCGACTCTGGAGTAGTGATGTATCCATATTTTATCCATTGTCACATACGACATGAAAAATATCATCTTTATTGTGCATGAAACAGCTCCAAACAGCGCTCTGAATTGTGGACGCGTTGTTGTTCGCGTTAACCACTTCGAACAGAGCTTTCTCATGGACAATATTGATGCAAAATTTTTAAGGTAACAGCTATCTCACGCAACTTCAATTTACGATAGGCCAAAACTATATTGTGGACTATTTTGTCATCCTACGAACTTATTGAGTGATATATTACATTATTTTTTCATTCTATAAATGCTTTTTAAGCCGCATTTATATGTGATGCTTGACAGTTTCTTATTTTAGTAGATACTACTTGTTGAAAAACTAGTTAAATAGAGTAGATAAAATGTTTTTACAATTAAATAACATTGAATTAGTAACTCCCATTATCAAGTCATCATTTTGTAGAGTAACGATTTAATAATTAAGTCAAAATACTCATCAGTAATGATTTGAATTTTTGGTATACTTAATAAGCTGAGCTAACTCACAGATGATTTTTTATTGCAATAAAATGATTACGACGTATTAATTATTATGAAAAACTCATTTATTTAAAAAATATATATTATATATCATTTTGATATATAATATATTTATTAGGCGTGATTTTATAGATCACTAATCTAGCATGCTGGATCATTTGTATCGATAACCCTTTTCAATTGCTTGCTAATAAATCTTTGAGATATTAAAGTGGCATTTTAATAATTGTATACCATAAATATTTTTGATCCACTAATATCTTATTGTCGATGTTATTTATCTATATCGATAATCTCCCATAATATATTATATACACTACAAGTGGAACGACATTATTAAAGCATAATCTCCCAAATCATGATCACCCCTCAAAAATAAGGGGTTTGAAAATAATTTAGCAAAAGAGGGAACTAAATGAAACAAGATAAACAAAGCTATTCACGTGATCATATATTATATCGCTTGACTCGATTCAAATAACGAACACCCACGCGTACATTTTAATTCAATATTTTCCATGAAAATTTCTTAAAAACCACACGCAAAATAAATATTTTTTCATTGTGTTGTTTTAAATTTCATTGAAAAAATATGCAGCAGTTGAATTTTTCAAAATAAATACTGCGAATAAATCAAATATTTACTGATCAGCATATATTCAATGTATGTACTTTTAATTACGCAGCACTCCAAATGTCGATAGAGATATTATTAGCAGCATTTTTCTAATGAGATGATATGATTGTAATCTGATATATTTGTATTGATTAGCTTATGGAATTTATATATATTAGACAAATCGAAAAGTAAGACTTTTTAGACATTCTATGCTTTTTTATTGATTTTGTCATGAAGAAAGAGGTGTTAATATTGAAAATTTATCAAATTTGTAGTCTTGTGTTTAAAATAGGACATTGGAACTAAAAGAATGCATCATAACAAGAAAGAATTCCAAATTATCTCAGAAATTTACAAAATTTTTATATTTCCCCCTAAGGGTTATTTTAATGTAATTTAGCCAAAACTAAAGTTTCTTTTGATGAAAAAAATTTCAGCTGACAATTACAAAGAATATATAAATAATATCGAGTCGAGATAAGGATAAAAACAAGGATAAAGAGACAAACTTATTTTTATTGTGTAAACGTATTGTGCATTAATGAAATGTATTTTGGAAAACCTTTTTTTTAGCTATTCCCCAGGGTTTTGAACCAAAACGAAATCTAAATCGAACGAAAACCGTAACCGAACCGATATATATATATATATACAGGGAGTTTTGCACATGGACCGACAATTTATTTTCGTGGGTAAATTTAACAAAAACATCTTAAACATAAAAAGTATTTTCTTAGCCCTAACTCTGGCAAACCAGGAGCTCTTAAAGTTTAACGACTTATTGAATAATTTGTATGGAAAGTGTATAGCTAGAGACATTTTTAAAACTAAAAACTTAGTAGGCTTTTTAGTTAAACTTTCATATATTCTTGACAAATTTTACCCCAAAAATGACAAATTTATTTACGCAAAAACCTTGAAACTTCAGGTATATCTAATCAACAATATTATAGTGAGTGAGAGTAGTATAGCGAGAAACCTCCAAAAAATTCAGTCAGATCGATCAAAAACTTTTTAAGGCCCAACTTAGGCCATTTTTAAAAATGCAGTTTCGAGATAATCTCATTTAAAAATGTAATACGCTAAAACTATCAGTTTTAGTGACTTACTGATCAATCAGTGTCGTTTGGATGGTGATGCGTAGGAAACGGGAGTCGGGAGGAGTCGTCGGATGGCCTTAACTGCGGGAAGACGTCCTTCCCGCAGCCAAATTTCTCTCTTGTGTATAATAAAGAAGTTATCAAAGCATTCTTTCTGTTTGACATCCGTCCACCTCATTCGGTTACATAACGGTCTGAGAAAAGAACGAACCCGCGCGCCATTGCAGCCATCATCTTACGAAATAGAAGAATTACATTGAAAAAAATGACATAAATTGTAAGAACACCTAATATTGCAGCCAATGACATCGAATATCAGTTCAGTGGCGTTATCTACCTCGAGTCAATTTGCAGAGTAATGGGAATGAAAACTATTTGTTTTCAACCTTTTTATTGTGACAGAGGTTCCTATTTCATTTTTTTTTAATTATATTTGGAAAAGATAAGACTTGAAGTGCTGCGAAGACAATATGCAGACTTAATCTAGCGCAATAAGTAAGTAGTATCAGCAAACTAGGATGCAGGTGTATCCCATGCAAGATACCAAAAATGACTGCATAATACTGCCATGAATGCGTTAATGCATTTAGAGGAAAATGGTCAAGTAAAATAAAAACAGCAGTGCAACTTTCAATCGGGTCGGTATCCTGCGTTTTGCGCCCCAAACCCAGTTGCGCCCGTGGAAGGCGCCTGTTTTGCCACGCCCTAGTTACAGCCCTGATGACACACATGTCGCATCATTGACTAGTATCATAGAAACTGCACGGACAACAGTACAAATCCATTTAAAATTCATTGGGAAGGTGAACACGATGGGTGTTAGGACACCGCATAAATTATACATCAAAACCGGATGATTGCATGCAATTAGATATTAACAAAACAGAAGATTGATCCATGTCTTCATCAGATTGTAAGTGATGATAAAAACTGAATAATTGATAATAATTTTAAATGAAATATATAATTAATGTCTCACAAGAATATACCGATTTAGAAACCCGATTTAACCCCAAAGTACAAGCAAACAATCCAATTTGATTCGGTCAAAGGATTAATGAAGGATTAAGACAAAAGCTGGAAAATCAATAGATTTGATAAATAGAAGAGTTTCCATGCCCTTATATTATATATTGCGCTAAAATTGATACATTTAAACGGTTGTTTGGCGAATGATGAAGTTGAATGACCACAATCTACGTCTTATCTAAACCGACAGTAGGAAAAAAAAGCTTAAATCTATTAATGGTTCAATTATAAAGTGGCAACTGCGTATGTGTTATTTTGAAAGTGATTCAAGAGACCTCAAAATAAACGGAATGATTATTTCAAGGTTTATTTCCCCGGACGCGTTTTCTCCTTTCTCCCGGTTGGCTGAAACAAGAATTATGGTCTTCCACGGAGCAGTTCAGGGACGTTTCAAATCGCTTTTTTTATGCACGATTCTAAAATAAGCGATCAGATCGGACGATAAAATAATGAAGCTTTTATCATCCGGAAGTGAAGATTATTTTTCTCGAGTATTCAGACCTTCGGATGTTTCGTGAGGTTATCAGATCCGATAATATCTGACGGTGTGATTTGTGACCATTTTTTTTTTTCAGCAACGCACAAATTATTAAGCACAATAAAATCTGTCACGGTGATTAATATCGGCGACGTCAGATGTTTTTCTTAAGATATAAGCATGTTATTGATGTTTGCAGCATTTTTATCGATCCTTGAAAATCGTAAGTTTTTATCGATTTTCTTCAAGCGAAAAATACGATTCGCAATGAAACACACAGCACTAAATGGATTTGCTTTTTATGTGACAAAAAACCATCAAACAATTGATCATTGGCGAGTTGCATACGTGACAATAGAGTTGTAGTCATTTTTCAGCTTGAAGAAATTGATTTAAAAAAATTATGTCGTTGAATAAAAATGGAATATAATTGAATATTTTAACGACGAATTCATGCCCTATAATTGATCATCTCAATAAAATATAGTATACATGATCTATTATATAGGCATTGAGATAAAATTTCAAAGCCTCGTTATACGGCCGCTCTTTTTGCGGCATTTTGCTATAACGGTCGTTTTTAATTATGATACATTGTCGATTTACAGCCCACAATGTTTCATTATACGGCCAAAAATGGAACAGACGCATGGATTGCGGCTGTTAAGTATTTGAAATTGCCATCATTTTGACAATCATACTAACACATAACTCAATACGTTCGTTGGATAACAAAATACTCCACAAAATAGTTTTTTCCGATCGTAAATTAAGGTTGTGAGAGATAGCTGACACCTTAAAGATATCAATAGGCAGTGTATTCATCATTTTGCATCAAAATTTGTCCATGAGAAAGTTCTGTTCGAAGTGGCTACCGCGATTGTTTACAGTCGATCAAATACAACAACGCGTCCACAATTCAGAGCGCTGTTTGGAGCTGCTTCAGTGGAATACAAATTATTTTTAAGACAGTGTATGATAATGGATAGAACACACATCCATCAGTACACTACAGAGTCAAATCGGCAATCAACTGAGTGGACAGCAACCGACGAAAGTCAATTGTTCACAATGGAACAAAACAGCGTCATAATGATGTTTCAATTAAATATGTGTGACAATGTTTCAAAGCAATAAAGCTGATTTTGCATCGATTCAGGATAAAACATAGGCTCATCACTTCACATCTGAAAAAAACTAAATAAGATAACAGCATACATTAGTAAAATAGATAAATATTTAGTTATTATGGGTGAGAGGGAAGTCTAGACTCGTTCGCGATCTTATTTGGCGCGGGCCACCTATGTAAGTTAGCCTCTGAGGGATTTTCCGTGATCATAGCGATCGTACCGATCATAATGAATACCACAAAAAGCCCTAAAAGAGGACGAAATGGCCACAAGGTATGTGTGTTCAAGCGGTCCGCTTTTCGGACCGCTGATATGACGAATGAGCGCCTCGCTATTGGAGCCATACCTTAACATGTCTACAGAACGATTACGAACGCTTATTACAAAACGAAGTTGTCCGAAGAAGACTGATCGGGTGGGATGTTTAAATTTTACAATCGAAAAATATTGTTATCTTTATTTTATTGCGGGCTTATGTCGGTTGGGTCGGCCCAATGTTCTTGATGTGTGTGTAGCAGTGGGTAGCATAGGAAAATGAATTTCCTATGCTACCCGTGGCTTTGGTATTTGATGAACTTTACATCCATTTAATAATATTCAAAAAATAAATTGATTAAAGGATCTTAAATGTGCATTTCTGTGTATATAATAGAATATCATATCCTCTTTTTAAATACCAATCTTGACTAGCAATACCAAAACAAGCGTCTATATTTGAATAAATTATTGATGATGAATTTGAATAAAATTGCAATAAATAAAATTTAAATATTTAGTAAAAAATTATTATGAAAAAGTTGTAAGAATGGCATTCTCTTTTATTCTTGAAGAATGCGTTATAACCCCCAATCGTATGCTGTTGTTGTAATAGTCTTATTATAATTTATTTCATAATTGCTTCGTTCATAATTCTGGATTTTTATTATATATTTTGAGTTTCATATCCAAATTGTTAAAAAAATCACCATTATTACAATCACTCATCTATCTAAGAAAGTCTTTTCATACAATAATATCCCAATATAATCATATACGTTTTAGAGAACATAATGACAAATTATCATATAAAAAAATTGTATCGCTAGAAGAGTGTATTCGATTATGAACTTAATAATATTCGAATGTGAACTAATGTAAAATTATTAGGCAATGATCTGTCACAAAAAACAAGATGAATATTTCTTTAGGCCTTAGATCACGCTATGATCACCATTTAACTATGAAATTTTGAATAATAAAGTAACGATTCAATAATATTATATGTAAATCCGAAGAAAATAACTTAAAGTCCAAAGCAAAGGTTATTTTGCGACAAAAAGATTTGGACTTTTGAATGCCTTCACAGTTGGATCGTACATGCTTACTTTTCTAACAATAGATTTTTTAATATGTTCATTGTTCGTAGCTGAGATTGTTCTTTTTGTGCCGTGAATATTCATTACATGATTAAATTGATTTTTTCCTATGTAAGAGTTCCTGTCGGATGTCGTGCTTTGAGAAAAAAACTCTCGCGGAAAATTTCCTCTCGGAAATACAATATTTATTTTAGATAATACTTATGTGACCCACAAAGAAAAATATTCCATTATATTTCAGGAAGACTCAAACGGATTTCAAAATAAAAAACCCGAGGAAAAAAACCTGGTTTATTTAACAGTTATTCGGGAAATGCCTACGTGAGGTGGATATAAAATGGGTCGAATATAATTATGTTCTAACCGCTTAGAGCTTTAAGCTCAAAAAATACATGGACACCCTCCAAATGCACGTTAAAAAATCATGACATGCTAAATTTAAAAATAGGAATAACCATGTGGCTTACTCCACTATTTTTTTAAAATAATATCTATAACATTAATACATATATCAATCTGTCAATAAAACATTTCCTCCTAAAATTATTTGGCTCAGTTTTCCATATCACAAGATGATAATGCAGAATTACATCCGCAACGATTCGGCTTTTAACCCTTTTGCATCGTATCGTCGCTTCTGCACCGATCGAATTCAATGCGAAAAAAGCTACCATCGCAAAAGCATTTTTATTTCAAATCCGATATTCTTTTACATTTTTTTATTGCTTACCACAAGATTGATGTGATCAGTTTCTTTCAAACACTCATTTTCCTGCTTCACATTCGAGTCAAAACAATATTCAGAGTCTCTATGTTGTTTGTCACATGTTTCTCAACAGATTTTTGCATAAAAAATGAGCTATGCGAAACATGTGTCACAAATATTTGAATCTGGATGTATATTTACTTCGGTTTTCTTTCGTCGTTCGCAAAGTTAATAGCCCGTATAGTTTGTAACACGTAGTAAAAAAAAATCAATATAAGAGGGCGATTCAAACATAACCAGGAATTTTGCTGTACACATTAATTAGTGATATATAAAAATACAAAAGGAGTATCTTATTTTTCTACATCGTTACCTTCCTACTAGTTAGCATACGTTGCAATGCCACGTCTCGCATAACAAACTGCGTACATAAACAATGTTTTTACAGTGCCTATGCTATTTCCGCAAGTGTAAACATTAAGTTGACAGAGTTTTATCGCAATCGGATGAACATTATGGCAGCGCATTAAATACGAACAAACAAACAATGATTTATATATATAAGATATGCCTATGTTACTCGCGCAATTCTTAACAATAAGTGGACGAAGTTTTATTGCAATATGATGAACGGTATGACAGCGCATTGCATACGAACAAACAAAATGTATTTTTTATATATTAGAATAATAAATTTGTGCAGCAAAATTCCGGTTTATATTTGAATCACCCTCGTATCTTTAAAATTACAAAGTGTTAATCACAGCATTTTGATGTTTATTATACAGGAACTGACGATTAAATCTATTCAATATCAATTATCAAATATCAATTTAATATAACAGATCATGTGCTATGCATTTAACGCTTTGACGGACAAGTCTGCACTATGCGTCATTTTTGATATGAAAAGGCCATTCAAATAAGTGTTTGAAGAAATCTAGACTTCAAATTCTTAAAAATCCAAATGAATCAGCTATTCAGCTTTGGCGAATATGAAGGTCATTTTTTACTCAAAAATAAAATTTAATTTTTTCAAATTTTAGACATTTATATCCTCCAAAATTCTAATTACACAGAACAATGATGCGATTTACACTTACAGAGCGATTTTGAGTCATATCGAAAATCGCAATCAATTTTTTTATTAACTTTTTTTGTGCGATTTTGTATATATCTTATTTAGCTGTTTCAAAGTTATGCGGTTTTTAAAATCCATGGAACACATCTTCACGTTTTCTATGTAAGTCATAACCTTGTTTTATGCGATTTTCTGCACATCAATCTACCGCACAAAAAAGCTTTAAGTTTATTTATCATTCGTCAAATAATATTGTTTTGTTTATTAACAAACTCATCTGAGAAGCCAAAATTTCTTCTGTTTCTTCGATGAAATATATTGTTCTTTAACGACTACTTGTCTGACAAACTGCAGCTTGTCAGCCAAATATAAAGCATTGTACCTATTTCCATTTGCATTTAAAAGCAGAATATTTCCTATGGCTTATAAATGATGTAATTAGTGTACAAATTAAGTGTCCTAAGCGTCATAAACGCTTCAACAGCTTCTATTGTAACACTTGGTTCGTCGGTCCGTGTATGAATCATATTTTGTCATTTAGTGAGGATTTCGGGATTAATTTGCGCGTCAGGTCACTATACAGCTGGCTTCTTCAATTCTAAATAAATCGGCCTCGACTTTGAATCCTCCATGTGTACTAAATATACAGAAACGACAGTACCGTAGGCTTAGAGCTTTCTATTTTTTCACGTCTATAAATACGACCACGCGGTCACACAAGTCTGCCAATAATCGCATCGCTGGTCACTTTTCTAGCTGACCCATTATCGTGAGGCGTAATATACCGAAATAGCTGATCGAAATCTCAAAAGTTAATCACACGATTCTTCGTCCTTTGAAGAGGACCTTCGGAGCGCACGTAGTCGTCTACTATCAAAAACAATGGGGTCCCCGTACGAATTGTTTCAATTGATTCGTTACGCATCCGAAATTAGACGCCCACGGGCGATAGCTCTCGATAGATGTAATTTATCATAGCACAAAATACATATTTCATTATATACAATAATGGGTCTATTTTCCGGTGCTAACAGTTATGAAAACGACCTTAGCATTTTATGGCGGAGTGATAAATTCAAAGATCGTGTTTTATCGTCTTGTGAAAAGCATTTGAAATGGATCCTAAGGCCACGCTGCGCGATTTTCTTCGTGTCGATATTCGAGACAAATGCGAATATAATTTGGAGAAATCGATCGAGATATCTAATATCAGACGATGGTCAATACAATCGCACATTGAAATTCATTTCTTGTGTGTGTATTTCAAGACGAGAAATGCCCAAGAACAAATAATATTACTGATGTGACTCACGAATTGTTCTTCGCCATATACATTTATGAATTTTAATACGTGCAACTTTGAATAAAGACGCTCCTTCGCTTTGTAAACACATTTTTTAGAACTTGAGTCATCTCGCATGAGACGTTTTAAAATTTCACAACATAAATTCTACCCAGCAAAACAATAATAGAAAGTTGAAAGGTTCAGAATTAGTAGGGAATCCCGTCGAGTAATATGACGACTCCCGCAATGCCGCCAACTTATTAAGTATTTCGAAAAGTTTAATTTAAATTCCTCTTTTTACACAACAGTACTTATCGATTTCATCCACAATTCGAAATCGTTTATCCCGGATGGAATGATATAAAGACGATGACAATGATAATTCAAGCTAAATACCAAGACTGAACCGAAAACCTAAAACTATTAAACTGTCATATTTATCGGAACGAAAACCGATTAAAAATATCGGTTTTTTTCGGTTCGGTATACGTTTAACGCGAAATATGGCCTTCACCACTCTAATGCAGAATTTGTTCGGCTGTATCCATCTGATAATACTCCTTGTTCATCCTGTTAAATTAAGACTTCGGATAATATTGCTATAAACCTAAATTCCAGCTTGCAATCTTTTAAGCGTTATTATGTATTTTTTAGGGTGTCTCTTCCTACATATGTGCTATCCACCCAGACAGGGATTCCCAGATTTTATTTTTTTCCCTAGTGTCATGTATTTTATTTAAACTGGGATTCCCAAACTGTCAAGACAATAAGCATCAAGTCTTGCACGTTGACTTTGGAGAGAAACAGAGACGAAGAGAGTATCTTGCGCACATCGTACGATTATATAGATCGTCAACTCAAATTAAAAAAAACCGTTATTTTTCCTGGAATAAAAACTGTACCCGAGCCGATGTGAATGTTAAGAACTGAACCTGAACAAAAACTAAAATTAAAAAATAACGATTCGATGTCCTACTAAATACAGAGGTATGATAAAACATTCCAATTGAAGTGTATTTCTGCATTTTGATTATTATTTTTTGCAAACAAAATTATCATAAACTATCCTCTTCTCGTCGTCATCTGATAATGAAGAATTTAATGTATTTATCCACTACACTTTACTGACCGTAGATAATTCATGCGGTGTCCAAACATCCATTCTGTTCACCTTGCCAATGAATTTCAAATGGATCTATGCTGTCGTCCATGGAATTCCAAATTTCGGTGATAAATCTGCGATGACTCGACGCGAATCTGATTCAACTATATCGATGTTACTAAGCCATTATCGTAATTTGATATTCTTCCCGATCTAGATGCATCGTTCAAATTTATATTGTCTCCTTGAAACATTCATATTCTGCTTTGACATCTGTTGAGTGTTCATCAATTCGCCATTAACATCGTTTTGGATGCTTTGGCCGCTTCATCAACAAATATTATGCACAATGCTGTGCAAAATTGTATACATTTTTATTTCCTTTGTATTTAGGTACTTCATAAGTTAATAAGTTAGTAGTGCTTAATTATTTATATACGTAGTCCAGGGTTTAATTCACAAAGGTTAGAGTGAATACCAAATTGAGATACTCCAACTCCAAGAAACGCAACTGGAACATATTATGTATTTATAATTTTGTATCCCTGACGATGATGAACACTTTAATTTTACGAACTCCAAAATAGTAATGTTGAGTTTTTCTAGATCCATCTATCCATTTAGATAAGGTCAAAACAATATACATGACAATGATGTTATCATTGCGAAATCGTAAATTCTGCATTGGAATCATTATAAGCCAATTCAAAAATTAAGCTAAAAATGACTCATTCCTGCAAACATTATAGAGAGCTAAAAACTACATATATATCATTTTAATCTTGATCAAATGACTAGGGTCAGCGATCTGCCTATATGAAGAGACTATAGAACACAATATTACATTATTCAGCTGAAAATTTCGGGCAAAAATGCGCTTTTTTCTCATTGAGCACAAAATACCGAAATAACTGTTTTCCAGCCATATATTTTTCTGTTTGAAGTTTACGACAAATTCTTAAGCATTGGATTCAAAAGAGATTACTATCTTAAAACATTTGGGTTGTCGCTCTATTTATAATACCAGAAATAAAAGTGAAACCCTCTTCATCAGTCTCAAATTGATATTTTTTATCGTTTGAAGATACATATTAAAATTATTTGATTTGTACCACTTCAAAGCGAATCTTCTTAGCTCCTAGGAAAATATATAAATTGATTTAATGCAATACTTTTATTCTATTTGTTAACGGAAATGCTCAGCTAAAAGATTAACCTATGTGTTGTGTAAAACATAATAAAATAGGCTTGCTACTGGCGTGGCGGTAGAGGCGGCGTAGCGCATGCGCATAGCGTGTTTATCATGTATGTGATAGACATGGATAAACTACAAACGATTCTCTTCAAACTTGAGATTCCCTTGGCAGAATTAAAGTTAGAGACTCCTTGGGCTCATTAGATTTTTCAGCCTGAAATCACTGCTACTTGGCCCTTGGTGTATGTACGCAGTTTCCTATTACGATTTCACTATTACTCGGCATGTAGGGCGTTAAACGGCTTAGTTTTTTAATTGAAGGTTAGTGTTTCAATCAGAATTTCTATATGCCGCATAAAAGTAGAGCTGATGAAGGGATCATTTGTTTGTAAAGGGAGGGGGAACACCGGTTCGTAAAAAACAAACCCACCCCCTTGAAGCAATGCGAAAGTCGGCGGAGAAAAAAGGGTGGAGGTTTTAGTGGGTAGGAGTCCCACACTACCATGGTTTTTAACCACGGTGTCTTTTTGAATATGTCCTCCTCCCAAGAGGTAAAAAAAACACTCAGCCTCTTCATGATGCATGTAACTGATATGGAAAGCCTACAAACGATTTTCCATCTCTTTCCGACCAATTACCCTTTAGAGTTTCACTTTTCGTGACGTTCAAGCTAATTTATCCTACCGCGTCCATACAAGTTTCTTTTCAAAGAGATTAACCCGATTTCTTGAACAAAAATGCAACCTTTTTCTGAAACGAAATACATTAAGCAAATCATCTTAAATCAATGTATATTACACATAATGGATTTTTTTTACAAAACCACTATTTTCACAAGCCGTAAAAATGTGTATTTCTAAAGTGTTTGGTTAACACACGTCAAAGACTTCAATATTGAATTAAGTGAGCAAATAGAAAATATTTCATAGCTTTGCATGGATTTAAACATCACAAATGAAGATTTTTATGTCATAAAATTCATACAAACACTCATATAAATATAGTTGATATGGAAGACATTTGTACTTGGTCTTAAAATGAGCATTCATTCCTAACTTGCAAATTTTATATTATTATAACCCCAACTTACTTGGAATCATCTTGTGATTTTGTAGTCTTATCTTAGGTAATAAAGTCATATTTTCCAATTAAATTGCGTCTATATAATATAGGTCATCTGCGCAGACACAAGTCTGGCTATTTGTTAATCATTGCTAACATTTTCTGAAGAGTTTCAAAATAGAAGCTTATATTTGAAACAATGTAGTGCTCCGATTTTTAGATCTGAAGTCTTCTTATAAAACTATGCAGTCCAACGAATGGAAAACGCGAACTTCTTCAAAACCCTGGAAAAAACGGGACGAAGAAAAATGTTCTTAAAACAGGCTGTCAGAATTCCCACGACGATATCTACGAATATTCTTCATTTTCCACGAATATAAAAATAGGCACACCGTTTGATTTATTTCCGCCCATTTTCACATTTCCACGTGTCAGTAAACACAGGGAGCCTACAAAGTGGGAGCTTATTCTGAAGGCCACATCGTGAAAAAAAAACGAATATAAATATTTACATGACTTGAGCGTGCATATTGGTGATTGTACAAATAAGAAAGAAACATAAGTAATGCTCAACTTATGTGGTAAGAGACATAATTAAGCAATTCCCATTATAATAATATACGTCCTAGAATATAAAAAATAACATCATCCTTACATTTAGTATAAAAGAAATGGAACTCTGGAATAATTACGCCTTATAAGCTTAACCAACACGTTATCAACGATCATTATTAACGTTAAAGCAACAATTGCGGTTCGATTGTACATCACACAAATATTTTTTATGTTATTGTTGATGATAAAAATAATCTGATAATTATTATAATTAACTACGCAGTCAATATCGAAATTGCAAAATGACAGCTGATCAATCCTAACCTATAATATAATGCAGTACGATTTTAATCCCGAATGGTCCTAACAGCTTCCAACGTGACCTTAAACATTATTAATTAACTTAAATATTTTATAAATAATTCGTTTTAAAACATAAATAAACAACTTAATAAAAATCAAATCCACAAATAGTTGATTTTATTAAATTAATGGATGCAAATAAAATAAGTCTATAAAAATCATTTTAAATTAAAAAAATATT
This sequence comes from Stenopsyche tienmushanensis, assembly GCA_008973525.1. Classification (NCBI taxonomy): domain Eukaryota; kingdom Metazoa; phylum Arthropoda; class Insecta; order Trichoptera; family Stenopsychidae; genus Stenopsyche; species Stenopsyche tienmushanensis. Next base: position 827,269 of record WACJ01000543.1, read on the forward strand.
TTTAAAGCTCCGTTTAATGTATTTTAATTCTAAATACGTAAATTTAAGCTATCCAAATATTTTAAGAAAGATGCATAAATCTCATGTTTATTTAAGCGCAAATATATTTTTCATTGCTGAAATTCTATTCTGATACGCTGAAATAAATTTTGTGCCAAATAATGTGCTATTTACGGTCAAAATTTGACAATTAACATCGCTCCGATTTTCAACGCTAAATATATTTACGCTCTAAAATATTTAAGTGCATTTATTTCAGAGGGTGACGGTTAAGGTCGCCTCGAAAGCTGTTAGGGTCACCCGGAGAGAAATTGCAGTGCGTCATTTTTAAGGTTGGGGGTCAATCAGCTGTCATCGTTCAACTTCAAAATTGTTTTCTTTCAAGAATACAGTTCGTATCCAATTAAAATACGAAACAATGCATCTCCTCCGACTGATATACTTTCCAAAGGTATCAATCGAATGTGGGTCGATTTGTTTTTTTCGATCATTGTTGCTCGAGCATTTCTGCGTTTGTGAATGGATTTGTATCCAGCGAGTGTCATATTTCGATCTATTTTTTCACAAATGCAGGGCCATAATCTCGTATACGGTTTCGGTTATCAAATTAGCATTTTTGTGAACAGCAATGATATCCAAAGTGAGGCTGACCGCATAGAGGGGACATGCGGAACTCGGGCGCCATATTGTCCTTGAAAGAGGCCAACGTTTTTATTCCGTGTCGGGCTTATTTGCGCAACAGGAAAAGCTGACAGGAATCCGCTTATAGATACGTCCATTTGACAAGAGACGATTTTTAAAATACGTAAAGAACGCACTGGTGCTTGGAAAATAAAATATCTTCGATCCGGAATATTGATAATACGCAGATCGCTGGTGTGATCGTGTGAAACGTGCCAAAATTCGAGAGGGCAAGATTGGACCAGGATTCACAAACAGATAAATTATGACATATTCGATTTGGATGCATATGAAACCGAACAAATGTCAGAAAACCATGAAGAAATAAAAATTGCTCAAATCAATCGTATGGGCCTAGCGTTCACTGCAGTTCGGATTAATCTCGAAAGTATCTGGTTAAATCTGAATTCATTAGCATCAAATTCGATTTCATTGGCGTTGTTATTGTGACGTATGATCTGATGTTTTTGTATCGCAAGACGACGTTTCTACAGCCCAAACATTCATTTTAAAAGTCTTGAGGAAGTTTTAATGAAATTATTAAATCAATGACGTATGCTGTTGGCCAATTTTGCAAGAAAACCTGATAGTCGTAACTTTTTCATCTGTCCATGGAAAAGGATTATTCTCCAGACAAAGAAATCCAGTGGTGTCAGGTCGGAGACAGTGTGAGCCACGAAATAGGTGATGTCCCCAGGAAAATAAATCCAGTGGTGTCAGGTCTGGAGAGCGTACAAACCACAGATTAGGGCCATCTAAAGAATTAATCTACACGACAGAGGTGCCTACAAAAGAAATCCCAATTGAAAGAATAATCGCCACGAAATAAGAAAAAAGGTATCGTGCGTGCATACGAAGCAAATGTGACCAATTTAAACATGTTTTTAAAATAATTTTAATAAAAACATCATAAGCATAAAAAGTATATTTTTAACCCTGACCATGACAAACTGGTCAGGGTTACAAATTTAAAAACTTATTGAATGAAGTACCATATCATTTTAAAGAGTATCTAGAGAGAGTTATGACGATTTAAAAGTGAAGTTTTGAGTCAAAATGTAAAAAAAAATCTATTTAGAGACACTTAGGACATAGGTTAATAGTGCGGTTTTTGCCGCCTAGCCCTTGGTCTGCTGATCAACCATATATGATTAGTTTTAGGGCTAATCCATCAGAAATAAACTGAAAATGCTGAAAAATTCATAGTATAATCTGTATTCTTCTTGTGTAGCTCTAACGCCTGGTGTTATTGACGTATGCGAAACCATTTGAACTTTGTCCTCATTATCGACTCAAACTCAAAAACGTCATGGATGATCGTAAATCAAATTCGAAAATAACTAGAATCCATAACCAAAATCACAAAAATATATTATTCACAAGTGCACGTGTAAACTCAACTTTACGAGACGAGCACGACGAAAATTTCTGAAGAAATTGTTGAGTATTGTGTGCTAATGCAAAAAACTAACAATATCATTTATTGATATACAAGCTTGATACACGCTGCGCGATCATGAGAGAAAAGTGAGTTTAACGCGGAACGGATTAAAAAGGCTTCTCCCATGTCTGAAGAATATGGTGGATGTGGTAGAAGTTCATAGCCAAGTTCAATAATTTTTTGCTACGTAACTTTTGCCGTATGAGGTCGTGCGTTGTCTTGTTGGAGAATTTGCTTATTATTGTTCACTAAAAATGGCCGATTTTTTTTTAATTCTTGTGTCATTCTTTCTAATTGTTCACAATACATGTTTGCTGTTATTGTTTCACCGGGTTTGAGTAATTCAAAATAAATAACACCAAGGCTATCCCACCAAATACATAACAGCACCTTATTTACAGTTAAGCTCGGCTTTGCCGTAGGTAAAGCTAATTGACCGGGTGAAAGCCATTATTTTTTTCGCGTGGTATTGTTATAGAGGACCCATTTTTCGTCACAGGTAACAATTCGCCTTAAAAAGGGTTCTAAATCGTGCCTAGATAAAAAAGAAGTGCAGATAGTACGTCGCTGCTCCAGTGCAGTTTGTGATAAATCGTGAGGGACCCAAACTCCTTGCCTGGAACACTTTCCAATGCGGTGAAGGTGATTTTGTGCAGTTGTCCATGGGCATCCAAGTTTATTTGATATTTCTCTGATTGATTGACGAGGATCAGACTCTACTAAATTTAACAGGACATCATCATCGATTTTTAGCGGTCTTCCCGATTTAGGCGCATCTGTAAGATTTCTGTCACCAGTTTGGAATTTTTTCAACCACCTATGACATTTACTTAGTGTCAATATATCACCAAATGTTTCATTGATTTTCTGCGTCACTTCTTTAGTTTTCATTTTTTGATCAAATAAAAATAGCATACAATGACGCAAATGTTCTTCACTAATTATTGGTCTGGACATTTTTATTTAAATCACGGTTAATTATTTTTTGTTAAAAATAGTAAATTGACAATAGTCTTAATTTACAAGCACCAAAAAATAAGTGTTTACTGCACCGCGTCACAATATAAACTGACCCTAAAGCCAGGTATAAAAAAATTTCTATTTCTTTTCGATACCCCTAATATAACCATCAGCCGATATAGAACGTTTGCTTCCTGCAATAAGTGTGTTAAGAAGCTCATATTTCAAAAATATCTTAAATTTGGACTTTACATGATGGCATCCATCATCATAGAATGCATGCTTTAATCCACTTATCACATTAAAACAACTGAGGTGCAAACAATGCGACATTACTTTATAGTTTTGCTCATTCTAAACACCTTGCGACCTAAATAAATATTTGCAAGTAATAAATTACGATTAATAATTCTCTATTGACTTTCTTAGATAAGCTTAAAATATTTTTTTGTTGACCCACGCATATACTTTTTGTTATTGATCCCTCGGAAATGTGATCGGAAAACAAACCGGCACAATGGCGCCACAAATACAACACCGCATTCCTTCCAGATTCGGTATGCAAAATAATAAATCCATTTTTAACACCCAAAGCACCGGAACAGAAACTTATAATGGCAAAGCAAATGCTGATAATGATTTTTTGTATTTTGATTGTAAACGTTTTAATTGTCCGCGTGTCGAAAGAGGTATGCCTGAAAAATGAATGGCGGCATTTCATTGCTGAAAACTAATCGATACCGTCATTGAGTCAAATCGAAATTGCTTGAAAAAGTATTTTTTTAACGAAATTGCAGGACTTCGAAACATCAATGAAAACAGCCGCCGAAATTCTGCAACCATTTCTACAAAGCTATTTTTTTATTGTTTGTACAAGCTTTCGACGTTGCGAATATCATTTTTGGTCTCTGCTCAAACATAAAACATTAATAATAAATTTCGAAACCTGAATAATTGTACATACCAGCATTAAATTAAAATCTACAAATCTGCTTTTTTGTTTACAAATGGTTTACCTTAATTATTGTTAAATTAACATCGTCTACTTTCGATACAATGTGGTTAGGGCTTCAGTAGACGTGGCTAAAGTTGTAGCGCTGGAACATGATTGAAGTATTGTAACCATCAAAGCATTGCAATGTTAAGTGCATATAGTGCATAACACCTAGCCCTGAGAGATAAGGCACACATCTACCATCGAATAATCTATTCTAATAATTATTTACAAGATGAAGAAACTCTACTGATAAGAGAAAGGCCGTCTAGAATCTTTTGAGACAAGGCCTCAGTTGTAGGGCTCTGGCTGACCGTGTTGGGGTTGGAAAGTCTTCAGTGATTAGAATCCGCAGAGGCCTTTCAAAAGTGCCAAAGCCAATTCGAGCCAGGCGTCCTTCACTTTTTTTCAATTCGAGAGCGAAGATTGGAGTGGAAGATGATAAATCTCCCGGAAGTCAACAATGCCAGTCAGGTTCAGCGAGAACTCCAGAATCCATATGGAATAGACAAACGACAGACAGCGATTAAGCTGTCAGGGAGCTTCGACGTACATGTACGTCCTAATTCTTATGCCCCAGAAAGAGCACTCTTGCACATTGAAGCTCGGAGACAGACAGAGACAGAGAGAACTTAGCGCAGTTCGGGAGACTGAGACGGATAGTTCCTCGCATGATTGTATAGATCGTTAAGCCCAAATTTATCGACTTATAATGATTTCGATTTCAAGTGTGTTATTTGTTTACGCAAAGAAACGACCGAATATTGGGTGTTATCTATTTAACTGCTTGCCGTTCTTCGCTGCGTGTTGAATGAGTCTTTGTTCAATTATCATTTCCTTCTAAAGGAGGAGCAAATGAATCGATTTTTTGTGCATTGTTTATGTAAAGAAATGACGCGATCTTGTATGTTATCAAATGCTTATTTACAATTGACTCTGCCTCGAATTGAAGATTGTCTTAGGCTGATTAGGAGCTGACAGAAAGTAATCGGCGTAAAGCGATTATGACATCAACGACTTCATCGATTTTAAATTTGCTCGCTCCTCAACAGGTTAACAAGCGTGTAGGATCTTTAATAAACGACCCTATTGCTGATGCTGCTGTGCGATCTGTTCCGGATTTCCCTGGACTAGCCACACATAGAGTATCTTCCACTGACCTTTAATCGTACGGGAAACGCAACGTGCAGAGCGTCCAGGCGCCCACCCCTTTTGCTCTGCGCCCTCCAGGAAAGGCGAGGTCTCCGTAGAAAAATCAGCTTCAGACTACGTGCACCCGAATGTGCGTTGGAGGAGGTAGGACGAAGATTATGCTAAGTTCAAAGGAACTACTAACACGGGTTCACTGCCACCACGAGTCCAACCTGAGTTTGAAGAGGGCTGCAGCAGATGACTGACTGCAGGGGCTACTCCTTCCCCATGGTACTCGCATCGGTTCGGTCATTTGTATTACCTAGCCACGGAGACGAGTGGCCGTTCGAGCAGCCTAAAACCGTTCTCCCCTGTATACACTAGGCTGTCGAGGATAGTGGTTATGTCTTTGACATGGACTCCACCAACTTCTGTAGTCAGCAATTCTACACACCCATTTATGGATACCCAGTACAGGATGACTTGCGTTTGGTGAGCTAACCGACGAGGCTGCTTTCGCGCACCTCTGCTCCACATCATTATCCCAGGGGATCGACCGTTGCCCACTGGTGTAGAGTTGGCTCCCCCCTGGGGTTTTATAGGTGGGCATCGTGGACTCTTAACACCCTCCCGGAATCAATATCGGCATATCGACCAGTCCTTCGACAATCCGACGAACACTCAAAGATTGTGGTAACATCGCTGTTACCAAGAAAATAATTCACTGCTCACAGCTCAATATCGAAAGGCAAGGTTGGAATTTGCCAGAACTTACTCCGTATGGTCTATGGAGGACTTTTTCAGATATGCTAGGATTTGATAGATGCTAGGGTAAACAAATAAAACTAAAATACGCATTTGGTTGAAGCAGCGAGTGACTATAAGACTTGTTTGGCTCATAAATTGAACCGCAGTAATACAATGAGTAATAAAAATAATTGCGCATTATTTACTGTCTGTTCTTAAATATGATTTATAATTTTGCTATGACATCGTTACTGTGTCAATAATTTTATTCGAAAACACAAGACAGTAATGAATTGAATATCAATTTTGCTTATATTGGTGTTAAGAATATTAATATTGTTGTTATTGTTTTGCTGTTTTAAAACCACCAGTGTCGTCGCTATTACAACTAGTTCTTGCCTTTTTGCACTCAATCTAATTTTATTATTTTATTTTTGCTTGAAATTTAAGTACTTTTCATGATGGAATCGTTGGTAATTAAACGGTTTTCCTGATTTCGTCGCGTTTTTTATCCGAGTCTGTTTCATCAACATGTCTATTAAATCTTATTCGTTCGACTCAAATTCCAAATATTATTCATCGTTTTCTTCCATAGTCAAATCATCAATTCATTTCATTCATTGCTATTGCCTTGATCTTCGCGCAATCTAGAATGTTGAACTATTCCCAAGCCTTTAAAATAGAAAGCAGTTTTTCTTGTACGCCGTTCGTTATTATTTAACACGGATTGTCTCAAAATAATCATAGAAATTTTCTGACCAAAGACTGAAACCGTGCAAATCGAGGAATGACTAAACAATACGAATTTATACTAAGAATCTTTACATGCTGAGAAATCTTTATGAATGCATATTTACAAACGCACAATACGTGACCGAAGTCAGGCGATTCAGTACAAAATCACACCATGCGATCGCGATTATAGTAAATAGTCACAAATACACAATAGTTATCATCATTGAATATAAGTAGGAGTCCGTGACCTAAGGCAACATGCATGATGATTACAAGATGATGACTAATATAAAAATGCGAACAAGACAGAAGCGCAATATTGGCGTCTTTGTCTCGGCTGTGGAAATAAATCGGTCGTTATATTATGTGCGTCCGAAGAAAATCAAAATGAGGATGCCATCATTACTTTTTTATCTTTCCCCAGACATCAACAAAGAAGTATTTCTTTATATTCATGAAGCAAATTATGGCTGCCAGATACAAGGAATTAAAACCAGGTCGCCACGCGTTTGCATATGCATGCAGACTTCAGAGAGGATTCACGGTTTCATGAAGACCTGCTTCCAAGGTCGGAAATCATTTCCAATCTTTAGTTTCCAAATATGACTCATGCTCTAAAAGCAAATTGACCTAAAAGACACAACAATTAAGATTAAATAGTGCTTAACACAATTAGGATAAACAGCGTCAGTTCATTTCGGAAAAAATCTACAAATGGAAATTGAGTTTTCTGAGCTGTCACACCGGGGTCCCCCGAGCCATCTTGAACTCCCAATCGAGTGGCAGTAGACTCGTCGTAAGACCTCAGCTACGCTGGGCTAGTCATATAGAAAAATAAAATAAAAATTGGACCTGGGCAATTGGTGGGAGGAGGCCCAGGACAGACGAAAATGGCGACAAGCGTTGTCGATGGCCGGGGTTCTCTTATAGGGCTATAGGCGCCACCACAAGAAGAAGAAGAAGCCAACTGATGAGCCAACGAAAGTCGCCCTAAGTGATCAAAAACGCAAACGTCAGCTGATAAGATTTGACTCTGGAACGATACGATAGTGTGAATATGCTCATTGTTTCTCGTGTAAGAATATTTGATCGGACCGAGACCGGAGCGAGATCGAACCGTTACTGGCACCATAGTGTGGATCGGGCCTAATGCGTTTAATGGAAGAAATTGCGAAAAAACTGCCCCAAATAAAGAAGAAAAACTTGTAAATTGAATATCCTACGAACTAATTGAGTGAAGTGTTATGTCCAAGAATAATTGTCAATTAAAACCGTCTGTATGAAATATTTCGTGGTAACTTCGACATAAATCACGACCTAAATAAGTTCTCGCTTTCTTATAACCACTCGCCGCTCCAAATCTATTGGGTGTATCGAAAAGTCTTCAGTCAGTAGTAAGGTAGTAAGTATAGTATCAATCCGGGTTTTAGCAAATCCAGAGCAAAAGTCGTTGACTTTTACGACTTATGTTATAAACAATCCATTTTTCATACCCAGTCACATCTAGTGCAAAATGGGATAAACTTTTTGTCTTGAAAATAAAACTTTGCACGTGTTTAAGGGTTTAGGGATATATTTCAAACATCGGTTACCCGATTTAAATTTTGAAAACCAAAATCGACATATTGTAATGGTAACACTTCATCCTAAATTTCAATGGGGGCTTTTGTGGTCTTGGTGATGGAACTTTGGTCGAAAAAAAGCAGCATTATAATGCCGAATGTGATGTTGGACGGTTTTGGGCTTTGTCATTTTATCATCAACAAAAATAACATTTTTTACTCGTTAATGGATACAAACTGAGCTCAAACAGACGTCTATCAAAATCGGCAAGGACTTATCGATACACCTTATAAATATTTTTTATATTCCATGAACAGCAGTTATTATTTGTTTTTAGTCCAAATACTTTTGTTTGTATTCAAATAGCAACATATTTTGATTCTTCGTGTCTTTCAAATAAATTACCGGTTTAAGGATCAAGTTTTCACAGGCCAAAGATCAAGTTGCTGCTATTTTTCATCAGATCGAACAGCTTCTTCATCTGAACGACAGTTGAATCTGACTGCTGTGTGATATCCATCGGGGAGTGAAAGCATTCGCCACATTTAAATGACGTCTTCACAGAACGGTGACATTGAAAAGGCCCAAGAAACCATACGACGACCTTGGCAAACATACATATTTGTACATTTTGAAGAATCTATTTACGTCTGGCGAAAAATTCCATACTTTTTTAACTCGTTTGTGTCGGTTTACGTCCATCACGTGATTCCTCTCGAGCAAACAGTTTGCACAGACATAAAAGATACGTGGCGTGAAGTATCTTCGGCATAGTAATTTTTAATACCAACATGACGCTATCCACTATTGTGTTAAACATCTGATATAACAAGTCTATAAGCAGTTTACCCACGAAAATATTTGGATAACTGACTAAAAACTTCTGAAAATACAATATTTGCTTTCACAATCATCATTTCGGTTTGCCTAATTTTGTATCCACACACAAATGCTCAGCAAGCAGCTGCTTATCAAATATTTTCAGCAATTGATAACATTATAGAAGTAGGTTATATTCAGAGATACTTTTTAACTATGCATAACAATTTTGTGGATTGGACCTTGCCTAAATATTGACGATAAGAATGTACGACAAAATAAATGTTATTTTAGCATAAAAATTACATTAAGTGTTGCAAAATTCCGAAAAAGAATTAACAGTCAGATACTACATAAGTACAAGATATTCGCCAAATGGAGCACACAGCATCACTCATAAAGCCCATCCCATATTATGTTTGTGCAAGATGCGGCAAGGAAACTACCTTGTTTAACCCTTTGAGTAGTGAGCTAATTTTAAGTCATCATATACTCAAATACTATATTTGTATATTAAACGCCACTTATCATCCATACAAATCCACTTATTTGTCAGGACCGTCGCAGCGTGCATGAAACTTGTACATAAATAAATAAACACTGTCAATAGCAAACAATATTATGTCATTTCTTCAAGTGAACATAAACAATGCACTTGAAATCTATTCGTTATATCATTCACAAATCATTATTAGTCGATAATTTTGGGTTAACAATTTATACAATCGTACGGTGCACGCAAGATACTCTCTCCGTCTCTGTTTCTTTCAAAACTCAACGTGCAAGACGCTCTCCGTCTCTGTCTGCCTCTGAGCTCAACGCGTAAGAATGCTCTTTCTGAATCGCTGGAGTTCGAACACAAATCTTTGTCTTATCTCTTTAAGGGGTTAAACAATGAATAACACAAACAGCATAAGAGATATCAGTCTAAAGACATTTAAAGACAGACCACTGCATGATTGTTACTATATGAAGCGCCCGTGGAAAATATTTAACATGTCTCCCTTCCCGGAGCTTAAAAGTTAGATGCAATATATTAAATATTATTATAATGTTTTTTTTAAATATACGAAGGTAGTCCCAAAAGTACCCGACCTAACATATAGAAAACTGTTATTATTTTAAAAAATACTAAGTAAAAAAAAATACTGCGCGTTACCATCATATGTATTTGGTACACCATATGAAACTTTGAAAATTATGAAAGGTTAGACAAGGCGTGTGAGCTACCAAGACGAACAGCACAGTGCTCGATCAAATGACAATGAGACCCCAGAAATGGTGAAGAAAATCCACAAAATGGTATTGGATGACTGTCAACTGTAAGTGCGCGAGCTAGCAGACATGGTAGACCTTTAAAAAATGCTGTACACCGCATGTTGACCGAAAATTTGGACATAAGAAAGCTGTGCGCAAGGCAGCGGAAGTGTGGAAGGCAACGGGAAACCACCACATTAAATCCTTTCCCTAGTTAAATCTCCTATGAAGAAGGACACACTCATTGTCAACTTCGAGTGGCCACTTGCGCTCTGAGTTCTTGCTAGATTTTGTAACTTAAAACTAGTTAAGATAGCAGCATAAATTAGTAAGATAGATAAATATATAGATAGATAGAAGTCTAGACTCGTTCGCGACCTCATTTGCCACGAGTCACCTATGTAAGTTAGCCTCTAGAAGGCCCGGGTATGAATTTATCCCCGAAAGTTGGACACACAGACCTTGTCCTACAACGCACAAGGTCTGTGTGTCCAACTGGTCCACTTTTCGGAGCGCTGACATGACGAAAGAACGCTTCTCGAAATAGCTGTCGCTTCAGAGTGCGCCATTCAAATAAGGAAGTTTCTCTGCCGCACCCCATTTAAATTAGCGTGGTTTTCAATTACACATTCATATCATATCATTCATAATACCGCAATTTATAGAAGATGAGTACAATTTATAGAAGAAATTCATCATGATTAGCCTCAGTTAATATTAATCGACTAATGGACTTTTAATTGATAACTTTGAACGAAAGAGTATCGAATACATGAATGGTCAATTGGATTTGTAATTGGATATCCTGATCAATGGAAGTTATCAGCTTCTACTAGTTGGAAGTCTGCGCTTCTACCATTGAGCTTTTAATCGTCTACTCGCCCACTGAATGGCAATGATATGCCATTGCACTTGGAGCCAATCTCGACAACTATGCGCGCCGTTTGAAACTTGAATCTAGTCCTTCCGACTTGCGTTTAAATTAACCCGATGACACATTCAGGACTCCAAGAATCATCCATCATCAAAATATACGTCGCATAACAAGGAACTCCCACACGGTCAATGTCAGCGAGCAGAATTACGCAGATTCGTAAGTAGGAATTTAGCGACAGAGGCGTTCTTGAATGAAAGGATTTACTCATCGAATCAATTTTTGATTCATCCTCATGGACTGTTTAAAAATATGTAACGTCGACACTTCCTGGACGTCGAAAAATAATAGTTTTTCGTATAGTTGTATGGATTTATGCTGCTACGTTGTCGACGTATATTATTAGCACGCTCATAATCGCAAGTTTAGCATTTAAGCTGATACACTATACTATTGATCGACACGAATACCTATTATGTGAGTCTTTGAGAAGCCAAAGCGAGTGTAAATATGCAATTATACAAAGTATTTTCATAGAAAATGTCATAAAAACCACTCTATAACCTGATAAAATCGTCATTATAATAATTTGACAGCATCGATCAGGATATCTTAGCGAAAATTAATTTAAATTTTTAACCCGTTGATGAGTAATCGCGCATATGTGCATTTGTACTTGAATGATACAGAAAGAGTATTCTCGCACATTTTGGCGATCTTTTTAGATTGTTGGTGATCTTCTTAGAAGCATAATAAATAGTAAAAAGCCACATAACGAATATTATACGAATATTGTGTGCTATCAACAGTGTTACGGTTAATTTATTGATATACAAGCTTCGTTCACACTGCGCGGGCCTGAGAGAAAAAGCCCGCGCATGGTTTTACATAAGAACACAGCATGTGCGTATTAAACTCACTCCCGGAACGAATGTTATAGGTGATTTTAATTAAAATATAAGGATATGGAGTGTTAGATCTCCGCTTCAAATAATATCATTTTCATAAACGATGCATCATTTAATGCTTGAAAAACATGTTGAAATTGAAGCCAATTATGTCAACCGATTCAGTCAACAAATTGACTGAAATGCATTCGCTTTTCAATGCAAAACAGTTGGTTCTTTCCCAGTTGTTAAATCCTGCTCAATGCTCTGTTGTTGTATGATGAGCCATAATCAAATCTCATTAAAAATATGTCAACTATTTTGTTAAAATACGACAATAAGACCATAAGTCACGCTTCAGCTGTAAACCATCATATTTCTATGAATTTAATATTATTTTAAATGTGTAAATATCAGATTTTCAAGCATTAAATATTAATGATTGATTTGGCACGTTAGCACTTACAATTAAACCAGCCATTTATCTAAATGAAGTCACGTGGTAGTATTTGGTATTTTATAGCCAGTCATGGATATCGTGACAATGAACCGCGATGAATATTTAATGAATATTTTTAACTACAGAATACTATCGATAAATACTCCGTTGAGTTGAGAAGCACTCGTGATTATTTGAATTTTATGGTGTAACGTTTTGAGGGTGTGGCTGACTTGACGAGCCTCCATTTTATTGCCTTCACCGCTGCGACAGTCCGCGACTATTACCTTATTCGGACGCAGAGACCGCACCGGAGGGGTAATTAGAAGCACCAGGGCGCTTCGAACAGCGGACGCATTCACTCAACGATCTATCTTTCCAGGGCGACGTCAAAAATTAGGACACGATAGATGGAAAAAGGGAAAACAATCAAAATATTAAATTATTTAGTATATATGTACTTTTATTACCCTTTTTGATACTGGCGATGATACAGAAGAAGAAAAAGTCATTCAGGATCTACTGCTACGACCGCTTAAACGATTTTCCCATCGAGCAACTTCAATTACGTCGTTGTTCCTAGATAGCGTCCATGTTTATTTTTATGTAAGCTATGGCATAATGTGTTATACTGAAATTGCGCGTAATTTTTTTTTTCTCAATAAAGATAAAAAATATCGTGGCTAAGTAGACATATGCCAGCAAATCGCAAAGGCGATGACTCACACTTATTTCTGCGGCATGTGCACTTTTGTTGACACATTTGGCGATACACAACCAAACTAAATCATTAGACTTTCTCCGAGAAAACGCTAATTCTCTCAAGTCGCAATTCAATTTAAAACAACCACAACAATCCATCATAAATATTTATTATAATTGTTTAGTCCAATGGATTGTAACTAGTGCTCAGATTGTGGTATTATACATCGTCCTGTGATATCAGAGATTGAAAGTAAACCGCATTTGATATATATGTACATTATTTATACTTCCGCAGATTAGTGTTGTGTAAAAACAATTAAATTCATTTACATATGGACAAGGGCATGTTGTGGAAAACAAATACATAGCAAATTTATTCCTAGAAACGTCCTGAAAACAAGGTATATTAATTTATTTCACAAACAAATCAAAATAACATTGCTTTCAATTGCTTCCTGTATCATTTTAAACTTATATTCTTATATAAACGCCTTTATTATTATACATATATGTTTTTCAAAATTTATATTAACCTTTCCCTACCGGTGATGTATTTACTACACCTCGACTCTAGTAATGGGAATATCGATATGAAATAATAGATGCGAGGTTCAGAATTTTTGTATTCCTCCGTAACATAATTACGAATCACATCAAATTATTATATTATACAAGTATTCATCTGCAGCGAAAGAAAAAAATAATTTGTCGGGATATCGGGAATTTTGCGAGTTTTAGTCCGTGTCTCAGCAGAAAAGAATTTTATATGTCAAATTGATGATGTTATACGAAAATGGGGGATCACGCGGTCATCAACGCGAACTATCATTTAAATATCTGATGACGATACCTCCAACGAGTGTGGAGGCTGAATATCAGCAGGTTGCCTGGCTACCAACATCAGATTCAGACTTAATGACGAAACACTCGATGCTTTAATGTTACTTCGGGTATATTTTCAAAATAATATTTGAATTTAATAGTGTTTCATCTATTTTTGAATTGTATTTTTATCTTGTCTTAAATAAATAAAATTCTTTCACCTTCAGATTATTTTTTATATTAAACGAATGGACTTATTAGCAATTTTTGATCAAATTAATCAATGTAATTTCTTAAACTATTGAAAATCCCGATCTCGGGATCCCGGGACTTATCCCGGGATGGTCTAATGCAATTCCGAAATCCCGGGATCGAAATTTTGGCTCGGGATTCACAAAGAGCATTCTTTCACGTTGAGCTCGGAGAGAGACAGAGACGGAGAATATCTTGCATGTTAAGCTTAGAAATAAACTGAGACGGAGAGAGTATCTTGCGTACATGGTACGATTGTATAAATCGTTAAACCCAATTTATCGACTAATAATGATATGTGAATGATATAATAAATGAATTTAAAGTGTATTGTTTGTGTTTACTTGAAGAAATGACCGAATATTGTGTGCTATCAACAGTGTTTATTAATTTATATACAAACTTCATACATGCTGCGACGGTCCTGACAAATAAGTGGATTTGTACGGATGAAAAAACTAAATGTAACTATTATCGATTCTTACGCTTATATAATTTATATAAGATACCTACTTAAATAAATTATAAATATACAAAATTTTACTATTCTTGAGTTTGGGCCGCAACTTAACATATTATGTGTGACGCAATTTAGAAAACAAATTATCCATCTATACGTATTTATATTATTTTAAATTTTTAAGAGAAACTTGTATAGGAGCAGTAGGACGAATTGGCTTGAGCATTACAAAAAGTGAAACGCTTTCCCTTCTCCAAGATCAGAAGAAAGGATAAAGAAAGAAAATCTCTTCTAGTAAATGGGCCGACATGACCAGTAGCAAGACTATTTTATTATATATTACACAACACTCAGCGCAATATTTTAGCTAAACAATTTTCGTTGACAAATAGAAAAAAGCAATGCATAAAATTAACTTTTACGAGTAGCTAAAAAGCTTCATTTCTACCACGCGTGACTCTCACGCATTTTATTAGCGTGTTCAAGCGAAAAATTCTGTATGTTTTATCGACCGTGTTATTTCAAAACCGTACAAAAAAGCACGCGTAAAAAGAGGAATGGATGCATTTTTGAAACTATCTAAATAAAAATTCTTTGGAAATTATTTAAAAATAAACTTATCAGAACTTATTAAGATCATTCATAGAAACGAAAATACCTATGAATAGTGTTCCGCGAAAACGTTGAAATGGCTTTTGCAGAATTTTAAATCCAGCCGAGTGAGTGTTAAACGTCACGTCTTTTGAGGTTTGCTCAAGACAAAACAGATGTGGAAATTGAGTTCTTGATGTATATATCCAGGATTCATAACAGCAGATCTACTGATGACTAAATTGGTAAACAATGATGCAAACGATTGCCATCAGTTGCTCCATTTATAAAGCGTTAATGGCAAAAGACAGTTACAGTTCAGAGTAGCTTTCTCGAATTAGAATTGTGCATAGGTAATTAGTAGTACATAGTTATCCTCGTCTAAAGAGTACTCTTTTGACTCATCACATGTTGTTCAGCGTGTCTTTGAAACAGCAGTGAAAAGCACATCGCGGAACGCTACGCAGTTGCTCAGTCACGGTTGTCATAATGGTTTGAATATCAGCGCAGAGATGTCTTTTATTTCTAGTTTGTGACGTGAGAGCAAAAAATATATATGTCGAGATAAAAGTGAAGAGCATGGTTCGCCTAGCAAGACAATAACTTGTTTTTCGTGTCAAAAAAGTGTCGAACATCGAATTGCGCAGTCCCACATCGACGTGCGAAAGCAGATCTTCCTGATTTGCAATTAACTCCCGTGGACAGATATAGATTAGCAATCTGTTGTGGTGGCTTTTGAAAAATCAAATTTTATTATCCTATTAACCTGTTTAGTAGTACGGTCGCCAATATGCGAGCGAATTCCTGTGATTCAGAAAGAGCATTCTTACACGTTGAGCTCGGAGACATAGCGACGAAAAGTATCTTGCACGTTAAATTTGGAGAGAAGAAGAGACGGAGGTATTATCTTGCAGGTAAGAGATTCTGAATGGGAGACAGAGACGAAGAGAATATCTTGCGTACATCGTACAATTGTATAGATCGTTAACCCAAATTTATCGACTAATCATCATATGTGAATGGTATAATGAATCGATTTCAAGTGTATTGTTTATGTTTATTTGAAGAACTGACCGAATATTGTGTACTATCGACAGTATTTATTTATTTATGTACAAGATTCGCGATCCTGACAGATAAGTGAATTTGTATAATGATAAGTGGCAGACAAGCAAATACAGCATCTAATATTTTGATGATTTTAAATTAGCTCATTACTCAAAGGGCTAATAGCCAGCAACAAATCCTGGTTCATTGAGCCATCTTAAATGAATCTCAAATAGCATGAAATCTGAAAGAGATGGATTTTATCCATCAAATGCTTTGATGGATACATAACGAATTTTAAAAAACTGATATCACAAGGAACATATTATGAGGTACTTGGTTAAACCACTCAATTACAAGCATTTCAAACAGTTCAATGCTGAATTACAAAGCCAATATACTCAGCTAATCAACGAAAGACATTCCTGAAGAATGACCTAACGCATTGATCGCCCTGCTTCAAAATAACAGCGACTGTATAGATTTGAAAAGCCCGTTGATTTTTTTTTTCATTATTATCTATGGATCACGATTCAGTAAATCCATCGACGTTACAAGGCATCGATGAGATGATAAATCAAAACGTCGTCATCCAAATTCAAAAATATTTATTTTCCAATATATTTATTCGCATCGTTCTGCCAAAGAAGGCAATGATGCGACGTGATGCTCGATCTCTTAGCAAAATAAACACGCTTAAAATACTGCGAAGACACATCAGGTTCAGGATATCATCGAGAGCTTGTAATGTCAACAGTGTGGCACATGAGCCATCAATAGCCATATGAGGTCATCCAATTAAGAGAAAAGGGTATTGACCAATTACCAAAACGAGCGAAAATTCATTGGATGAGCAATCGCGCAACTTTTCATTGCCATCAGCTTGATGCAAAAACGTTTCCGTTTTGATAATGCTTGAAACATCTGTAGTAAAACTGCATTCTAAAGTTCAGTCAACTTACAGTTTATTATCTTCTAAGGATTCTCCAAAGCTTGGTGATTTCCAGTCAATGGCCATAATTGGCATTAATTTATTTAAACATACCTAGAATATCGTGCTGAAAATGAGAGCCAATCCTTAGTGAGCATGATTGTTTCAGTTCCTTGTATTTGGTCTTTTATAAGACTTGGAGTGTGATCCGCTACGAGATAACAGGCAAGCCAGCGGGAATAACACATCTTCCCACGCTCAAAGCTATCGGTCGACTATCTTCTTCTTTCCTGTACGTTTGCATTCCAAGCTCGCACATGCACATTTTAAATTATTTTAAGTCTATTAGCTTATCAGCACTTGCTTGCTCCACTAGCTTAAAAACTAGTCTCGTATGAATCGGGCACAATAGCGGTTGTAAGCAGGGATGTTATTTTCCCTTAGTTAAAATAACATGACCTCAAAATTTTATTCCATATTTTTCGGTCCTTGGTAAAACACAGAGTCGTGTTCAATTTCCAGTGATTCAGAAAGAGCATTCATACACGTTGGGCTTGAAGACAGATAGAGACGGAGAGTGTGTTGCACGTTGAGTTTGGAGAAAATACATGTATTGCGTATATCGTACGTTTGTAAAGATCGTTAACCCAAATTTATCTACTTATAATATGTGAATGATATAATGAATCGATTATGTATTATTTATGTTTATTTATATTGTGTGCTATCAACAGTATGTGTTTATTTATATACAAGCTTCATATACGCTGCGACGGTCTTGACAGATACATGGATTTATGCGGATGAAAAATGGCGGACATACAAATATAGCATCTAAGTTTATGATGATTTAAAATTAGCTCACCACTCAAATGATAAAACCAATGACAATAAAAATATTCAATGATTCGGTTAAATATTATCATAATTCGATAGAGATTTTATTCCATTGGTGTAAAATCTGATATTTCTACATATTTGCATATTACATCTATTGTTATTTTAATGGGTTGTAAGTTTTATTCCATATGTATTGTTTGTACGCATACCATAATCGCTTATATAATAACCCTTCGCGCAAGTTTGCGCTCTTCTACTACAGAAAAGATAAAAGTACAATTCAAAAATAGATAAGTAAAACACTAAAAAATTCAAATATTATTTTGAAAAAATGCCCGAAGTAACATTAACATTAAACATTAGTGTTGCGTCATTTAGTCTGGATCTGATTTTGGAAGTCAGACAACTTGCTGCTGAAAGGGCACGCTCAGCTTCCACACTCGTTGGAGGTATCGTCATCAGATATTTAAATGCTAGTTCGAGTTGATGACCGCGTGAGCCTTCATTTTCGTATAACACCATTAATGTGACTAATAAAATTCTTTTCTGCTGAGACACGGACTAAAACTCGCAAAATTCCCGATTTCCCGACAAATTATTTATTTACGTCGCTGCAGATGAATACTTATATACTATAATACTTTGATGTGATTTGTAATTATATTACGGAGGAATACAAAAATTCTGAACCCCGTATCTATTATATTTCATATCGATATTTCCATTATTAGAGTCGAGGTGTAGTAAATACATCACCGGCGGGGAAGGTAAATATAACAATTTGAAAAACATACATGTACGTTATATATGTATACATAGATTAGACAGTCACTGCCCCTAGGCGTCGCCTAAGTTCGCCAATTAGTAATTACGCCACTGTTTCCAAGCGTCCAGATTTCGTCGGGAATGTCTCGATTTAGTAGCCTTCATCGTGTTGGTGAGGGGTACGATTTCTGTTAGATAAAAATTTCAATCCCGGGATTTTCGGGATTACGTTTTCTAATCCCGGGATTCTTAATTACCTAAAACTGTCCGGGATCCCGGGATCCCGGGATCCGGGATCCCGGGATTGGATTCCCTACATGCAACAGATGGACAAAACACCAAAAATACTACATACAATCCAAGCTTCAAGCAATTGTCGTCACATGAACGTTTGCGTGTCCTAGGTCTCAACTGCTTATTTTCGAGGTCGCTATTCACTATAAAGCTGAATGAGGGGTGAAAAACTGGAAATACACCCCATACAGGGTCGCCTGAGCCCCATTCAATTTTCGAATCATTCCATCAACCCTAAATCTGACATTCTCAAACATAAATATTTTCCATGAAAGCAATTTATGCGCTTTTTAATATCCAACTCAAACAACTGTTTGGCCAGACGAGCAATTGTTGGTCTGCTTTTTGTTGTTGTTATCGAAAGTTGGTTGAAGTACTCGTCAGTTCTAAAGACACATTGTCAATTTCGCCCCATTATATTTAATCTGGGTGTCATTTATAATACTAAGATAAAGGAATCATGTGAACAAATTTCCATAACTATGCCGATGGTATCGCTATTTACAATAAGACATTAAGCTGTCTTAAACCGGAATATTTCTGGCTAGTTTTGCAGGAAATGGGCGTCAAGCAAAACCTACATATCCGTGGAGGATAGAATTAATACATAATGAATTTGAAGATATCGCATATACAGGTGAAGATCCTTACCAATTGCAAGGTCTTTAGAATTAACATATCAATACAGTAGACCCGCAGTAATCCGACAAACGATTTGCAAGGCAGTGTCGGATTATAGAGTACTGCCCCCGACCGCTTGTAACCCGGAGCTTTTTTGAAAAGTACAAATAATTCGAAAAATTATCAGATATACATAGACAATACAAAGTTTCATATTATGTAATTGAGGCCATAAACACAATAGCCATAACAGTTAAAAAAATAAAAACGTGCTATCGTCATCAAACGTATTCCATGACGATTTTAAAGCGTTTTAATTATTCTTTGCTAGCTATAAAATTTTCTTGTAGAAAAACTACCTACGCTGTACTTACTTGCCTTTATTTTAGAATCACACTTTTGCATTGTTTACATAGACGAAGCTTTACCGTACATATGTACTATACTTGTATTGGGATGTCGGACTACAAGGGGCACCGGATTAGAGTGGGGCCGGATTACCGCGGGTCTATTGTATTGTTACTTCTTTTAAATGTCTAGAAGTATCATCCAATATAAATAAAATATTAAACTCGATTTCTTTTCTTCTTCATCTGCTAATAATCCTGTGCCTTTTCACCTATCAAAAGTTTTTCAATGCGGATTTTATTATTTGACTGCTTATTAAAATCATACACAGATTGGCAATACTATCAAACTGTATTGAACGTTTCAGTGTTTGCTATTTAAGAACCGGGAAATCAGGCCAAACCTGATTCGAGGCGATCGATCGACAATATTTATAATTCCGTTCTCCCGAATTTATTGGCACGGTGTTATTTTACCTGTTATTTGAATTTAAATCGAATCATTGCAATAAGAGTCCAGGAACTAATCCACTATGCCAATACTATAAATAAAAGGAGTGCTCTCGTTAATTTCCTTCATAAAATGACATTTTCTGATATTATAGTTGATCATCAGTCTCTGCTTCAACATGAAACATTAAATAAAAATTTTCTATATTTGAATGATTGTATATACCGGCATTAAATTAAAATCTACAAAGCTGCTTTATTGTTTACAAATAGTTTATGTTCATTATTGTTAAATAAGCGTCGTCTTCTTTCGATACAAGGTGGTTAGAGCTTCGGTAGACGTGGCTAAACTTGTGGCGTGAGAACTTGATTGAAATATTTGTTATAAGCGCTTACAACATTGTTTCAGTATTGTAGATATAAGACATTTATATAATATTTATTTACAGAACTCGAAAATTGTTATAAATATCGGCAACAACGTCATCGCGGTAGACTGTCGTTTTGTTTACCTACAATTCAAAACAACAACATAAGCTCTGTAGGTATAATTACACAAATAATGCTTATGCAAGATGAATATTCCTATTTCATCTATCAAAGCATCGAATGCTGGATTCAATTTCAAACCCAAATGACCCAGGATCTATAATACATCTTATTTACTCAAACTGTATTGGTATAAGTTTTGAATAACAAGCTCGTCAAAATACAACAAGATCCTCACAAAAAAACTTCAAAATAAATAAGCCTGTCCTTGAACTTTGGTTGCTTCGTCTTTTTCTCTGCGTGTGTTTGTAAATAAGCTACTTTTTTTAAAACTGGAATCACAATGAGCCAAAAATGGACGGAATGGCTTGCATTGTAAATTTTGGGTAATTGTTCCACAAGAAAATAAGGCTCTCATGCGAAACCAAACTCGCAATTATCGTTCAAGGTCCATCAGAAGCGTCCATTGCCAGCTGACTTCCGCAAGAATCAAGTTCAAGGTTAGACAGCTCTTGGCGTTGTAAACAAAATGCAGAATTCCTGGGCTTGTAAAACTTTGCTCGAAACATACGTTCGTCCAGGAATTTGGACTCTTCGACCACACAAAAGCGTATTACATAAATACGAATGCTACGAACGCAGCAGCGATCGGATTGCTTGTGTAAATCGACGATGGAGTAGTCGAAGACCCTGACCTAGAGTTGTAACATTACAATGACCGAAGCGTACGAATGCTGACTGCCACGTTGCTCGGTGAACTGTGGCCATCTTTTTTACCTTGAAGACTTCTACATTTGATAATCCATTTATCTTGGACCATTCACGAGCGCGTCATGATTGAAGATTATCAGCTCGAAAGCTGTATTCATTCATAATTTATGACATTTGGCTTGTTGCCTTGGAGAGTCGTCAGTTCGTCAGATTTGTGCACCCACTAAATGTTTACCTGAGGGCTACATTGGGCAATGAGATGCATGAAAATTTATGAAGCGATCGGCTGAAAAATGGCTTAAACCTCATTGCATCGAATTTGATGATATTCAACATAATTTTGATTAAAAATGGAAGAATGTTTTCCAAAAAAGTCGATGAAGAATTAAAACCCAAGCAATTTTCTTCGCAAGCAACATAATTGATGCACATGTTTGGCTACCAGTTACGATGCACTGAAGACTTTGAAGAACAGCTTCTTGTTATAAAAGATAAAAACGATTCCATTTCAGACGTTGCCAATTTTTCGCATAAACTCATACATCAATCATTTTTCCAGCATGAATTCTCAAATGTCAAATGTGCTTTTCAAACGATCTTTTAGAAATCTTGTGACTTTCGCCACCATTTTGAATGCTTTTTATTGCCGATGACATCACATGCTTATTATCTAGGACAACGATGCGTTTGTTGAGATTTTCTATTAACGCAAATTTGTTGTCACATTGCAGAATTGGTACATACCTAGTCCACTAGAATATTAGTAAGACACTTGATGTTATTTTTGAAAACATTTCGCCAATCTTGAATTGCTTATCATCGTTTTGTAGCACTAGGCGTTGACGATTATGGCAATGCCAGTTTTGTTTTGGACCAAAATCCGCACTAAACAATGACTTTCTCGGGATGCATTTAGTGTTGGTGTATCTGGTATGGATTGATTTCATATAAGACATTTTTGCTATCATGAGCTGAGCATTGCTAAATGAGCCTCATCGCTAAAGATAATCTTTTGGGGAAATTTGGGTCAACTTCCAAATGATCCAGAGCCCAATCAACAAATACAAAGCGTTGTACATGATCATTTACTTCAAGTTCCTGCGTCAGTTGAACTTAATACGAATGCAGATCCAAGTCCCAAGTCACAAAAAAGCCAAGTTCTCGTGAACGACGAGAAATTAACTGCTTCGAGTTTTCCCGTACACACTCATGCACAGCAATGATGTTTTTAACAGATCTTACGTTTCAGTGACGCACAGGTATTGGCTGATTATTTATCGAACCTGTTAATTCAAATTTATAATAGTTGACTCGGTAAGATGGTTGTGATATCAAACGCAGCGCAGATTTAACCCTTCGAGTAGTGAACTAATTTGAAATCATCAAAATCTTAGATGCTATATTTGCTTGTCCGCCACTTATCATCGGTAAAAATCCACTTATCTGTCAAAAACGTCGCATCGTGTATGGGGCTGGTACATAAATAAATAAACATTGTCAATAGCACACGATATTCGGTTATTTCTTTGCGTAAACATAAACAATATACTTGAAATCGATTAATTATATCATTCACATTTCATTATTAGTCGACAATATTGGGTTAAGGATCTATACGACGTAAGATAATCTCTGTTTCTGTTTCTCTCCAAGCTCAACCTACAAGACATTCTCCGTCTCTGTCTGTCAAATGCAATTTATGAGTCACTGGAATTCGGACACAACATTGTGTTTTACCTCTATGAGGGGCTAAAAAATTAAATTTAATGATATGCACGCGTTTATCAATGCTATATCCATCCATGATGGTTTGCCATACATTACTGAATAATTCACAATAAATTTGACGAATGCTGCTTCTCTAACATGGCCATTATTACTTAACAAACTTCGAGCGTCTCTATTGAAAAGACCCTTGGTATCTAAACTGCTGTTTTGATTGATTTTGATTGATCGTCTGATATCGACTAGTGTTTAGTCTAGCGACTTGTTTGCACCATTTAAGGGCAATGAATTCCCTTCAAATGCGTCAGAAAAATGTGATACAAAGCGAATGCATGAATAAATTGTATCGTACGTGTACTGGCGTCGAGCATTGACATGGTGCGCCCTCATCGATAGACGCATCGCACATTGGCGATACAAGATTTTGACGATCAATTTTGCAAGAAGACCTTGGAAATATCTGTTAATCTAAATATTTTCCACAGTTTAATAGTCGCTAATAAACGAACAAAATCAGCAGGCACGTGTTGTAGTTTTTTGTCGAGCAGTTTTATCCCCGAGACCTTGATACTCCCCTTCAATGGCCCGCTTTCATTTTCTCCTGCTTAAATCTTGGATCTCAATAGAATCCCTCTATTTTCGTCGTATCGGAGCGAATTTTCGAGGACTAATTGGAAAGGTCAGTAGATTTTTTTTATTCGTGCATCGTGAAAGGCTCCTCTTCGTCATCGCCGCAAAACTCACCTGGTCGCTACACCTCAAGCGTTTCTCATCGTCATTCTGATGACTCAGCCAACATTCGATCTCATTTCTTATTGAATAAAGTCTGAGTACGTCGATTGTAAATTGAAGGCCTCTCGTACTGTAGATTATCTCGAAATCGCGTAAAGTAATGTTTGCTAGCGCCATTACGGACAAGCCGAGATCGTTGTGCTAATACGAGTCCATCAAAATATGACATCATTGTTCACTTATTCTATTAAAATTATAATATGACAAAACATAAATTAACATAGCGTCTGCGGCTGCAAATCAATGTTGACGAAAAACATCCAGGACATTGAAATGAATGGCTTAAATCAGGGATGGCCAACAAGATGCATGCGTCAAACGTGGTGCATTGGAAGAATACAAGTGGCGTACAATCAACCCTTCTATAGTGTCGAGATAGGGATCGCGCTATAAAAAGTTGGGCATCCATACAAATATTGTACGTGTTTAGTTTGTAAATAAGTGGACGCTAAGGAGGGTTGACTGTATTTCATTATAAGTATCCAGAGCCCATTTCTAAAACATTTTCAGCATTTAGGCTATATTTTTTTTAGTATGTAGCTAGATTTATATTTTTATTCATGATTTGAATACATAACAGTATAAATTCTATTAAAATTACATTTATTTAATTATCAATGAGAACCTTGAGACTGATGCTGCGAAACTATAGTTCATCTTTCACAGGGAACATACAAAGGTCTCCTCTTTCGGAAAAATTCAAGTACCTTTTTATATAATGAAACACATTTTCACAATAAAAATGAAGAACTTTCTTGAGTCTGAGCTGGGAAAAGAATATGTGATTGATGAAAGGGAAGAAATTAGTAGAAGACAATATGTTGTACAGATTTGGTGATAATAAAATCATTTTTAAAAGAGATATTGATTAATTTTAATGTCTTTGAAGCCATTGCAGGACATAACAAGAGGATTAGACCTATTTTTTAAAACACAACAGTTTTTTGATTCAACAGTTTTCGAATTCAATTCAAATTATCCAGTAAACAAACCTCTTTTTCTCTCTTCTCTTTGTGTGACCTTTTTTTTGTGCGATTTCAAAGTTATGTGGTTTTTTCAAAGCATTTTTTTATTTTTTATAATGTCATAAAGAGTATGTATCGAGATATTTTAGATAAAATAGAAAATAAATCATGAACACTAGCAAAAATTTGGAAAAAAACAATAATTTAGGACTATGTAAATATTGCATATGCTATCGCTGAATAAACGAGTTTTTTTATTCTTCCAATGTTTCTCTTTATTTTTATTGTGTTTGATACATTTATTTTTTGAACTAGGAACTATAGTGACATCTTTATTAATTATGAATTATATTGTTGGAAAGAGAAAATCTACACAGAAAAATGATGACATTGACACTGGGTATTCTATTTCTTGCGAAGAATAGAGCGATTTGAGTCATATCGAAAGAGATGATAGTTTGTAATTAAAATAACTAGTATTTATCTAGTGAATGTCTGGCATTTGAGATGCCAGATGTCAGACATCCTTAAAATTTTACCAATGATACAAGACATCCTTTAAATGTTACCAAAAATGTTATTTTTTAATTGCCTTATTGTTTTCCTGTTTTTGTTTTTGAAGTTTTTTTTGTGCGATTTTGGATATATTTCGTATAGCAAGTCATAGCTTTTTTTGTGCGATTTCTTTTTGTACGATTTTCCGTGGAACGCATCTACCGCACAAAAAAAGGTTTAAATGTAAATTCAAGTCATAAGATGATAGTACACACAAATGTCAATATTTTATACGTATAAAATATATGTAAATGTCATCCGTTGGTAAAATACAGGAAATTATATTAAAATAAAATTGCAAATATGAATACGTTCGAATACACAATTTAAATATAATTTTTATATAGAACGATGAACTGACTGAATGTTGTCCTTATGTTTCATTTGTCATACAATTCAATTTAATCATGCTGGTACACGTACCACAGATTATAATCCACTAATATTTTTAAATATGTCGATGCAATACACTATTTTGTAGAAACCACAGAAATTTCGTTTCAATCTATTAGCTGGTTTAAGAATTATATCGATTTTATGAAAGAAGTAGAGTTTCTTGAATTTCTGACGAAATCCCCCGGACTTAGGGCGAAATTACGGAATACCCTCAAACTTTAAAGTGTCAAAAATTAATTTTGATGAACTTTTTTCAGATCAAAATGCTTAGACGTGATGAGTTTTTGGCGTTTATTACCCTGTGAGTATTTCCCAGAAATTAATTCGAAACGACATACTGATATGAACCAGCGTTTTCATCCATGAAATTGAACAAAGGCAAAACGAGATCGCTAATGACTGATTAAATTTTGAAAATATTCTCTGCTAATCGACGCATATAAACTCATATGCGATGTAAAAGGTTGGCTACCCAAGTGCAAAGGTGCGTTTCTTCTAACAAACTCGCAACGTAAAAGAACCATACTAGAATAACCAGCAATGTTTTAATAGGGTGCTAAAATATTTTCATCGGAATTATATTTTTATGTCCAGCTGTTCGAGTTTCAGTGATAGCATATCTATATTTTTATATATATGAAGTAATGCGCAGAAATATAAACGAATTCCAAACAGCAAATGTATTTAGATTAAAAAAAAGCATATGCAACAATATATTCCTAATCAAAACTGCTGACAAAATGCGCATTGTGCAAATTTTTAATGGCAGAATGGCATTATGCTGCCAAAATGAAACAGCTCATTGGAAAAAATAGTTAAAAACCAATTGATAAACAAGGAAACTAGTATTTTAGCGATCATAGAAGTGAATACAAACAATAAGATGAATAATTATGGAACGCAATAAAATAAAATATATTATTTAGAATGTTAGAACAATCCTATTAGAATCTTATGGGTTGGTCAGATCTCACGCTGCGCGTTTTTCTCTCAAAAATGCGCAGCGTGAGTGAAGCTTGTATATCAATAAATGAACCTTAACACTGTTGATATTGTTGGGCCTGACATCGATGTACGATTGTATGATGAAACGCAAGAAATCCGTCTTTGTCTCCGATTCACCAATCTCCGCACTCGATGTGCGATAATACTCTTTCTTCGTCAATCGAATCCGTTCGCAGCATATGCGGGACGCAAATATTGACATACTAGAATATATAGCATAAAATTTGGAATTCCGAATTAATGTATCATCGCCCAGAATATTCTCATTATTCTTCGGACGATTTGAAATATGATCAACACAACCTCCATTTTACATCGTGACAGTCGTGAGAAAATATCGCAACGGCGGAGGTAAAACTCGGCAATTTCAAGTTTGTCATTTTTTTGGCCATAAATAAATTTGTAAAGTTCAAGCTTTCAGAGTATGTTATGCAATTCGTAGAATAAATTGCGTTTACGTCATTTTTCAAATGACGTACGATGTCCAAACTGACGTTTCCAAGCATAGAGACTATTGAATTATGATCGACGGTCGCTTCACAGTTTGATATTTTTGTAAGATATCGATTATATCCTGTTTGTTTTTTTGGACAGCCACATCGAGGGGAGATCGACCCGAGTTGTTTTTTAAATTGGGATTTGCTCCCGCTTTCGAGAGGGCGACGACGATCTCCGATTGGTGTTTCCAGACGGCCCACCACAGTGGAGTATCTCCATTGTTGGCTCTTATATCCGCGTCCATTCCAGATGATAAAAGATAATCCAGGGCTTCAATTTTGCCGTTGTATGCTGCGAAATGAAGGGCGCTCCAGCCTGTGTTTCTCCTAAGCGCGTCCTTTGCAAAAAAGGAAGGCTCCGTGCTTTAGCAGAACGTTTATGACGTCGACGCATCCAGACCAAGATGCAGCATGCAACGCCGTCCATTCGTCTTCGCCGTTTGTGACGTCGATCTTAACTCCCGCTTTCAATAATCTGACAACGACGTCGCAATGTCCTTCCAGAGCGGCCAGGAACAAGGGGGTCTTGCCAAAGTTGCTTCTCGTCGCCGGATTGAATCCCTCCGACAGTAGCAAGTCGACGACATCAATTCTTCCATAATTAGCTGCGAGATGTAAGATGCCGAAGATATCTCCATTTAAAAATTCCCCTTGCACAGATCGATCAGCTTCAGTTGACAGAAGTACTCTGACAATTCGAGTGTGACCTTTGATAACAGCAACTTGGAGTGCTGTTCGCTCATTTTTACCATTTTTGGCATTCACATCGCATCCTGAATTGTCGTCTCGAGCAGACTTCAGAAGTGCTTCTATGACGTCCAGATTTCCTCTATCGGCCGCCATGTACAAAGCTGTCAATCCATCGTCCGTCTTCAGATTTACATCAGCTCCTGTCTCTTTTAAAAACGCTATAGTTTCGACGCTTTCGCACAAAGTCGCAACATGCAAGAGCACTCCAACCTTCGTGTTTGCCGTCCACATCAAAACCGCAGTTCAATAAGAGTCTCATCGATTTCGAATCTCCTCTGGCGACCGAAATCAAAAAATGCCTCTGATTCAAACTGGGACTGCCGACGATGATCTTCACTAGAGTAGTCGCTTTGCCGCTTTCGACTTCTGCATCAGCTTTCGAGCGCTCTTCGGCTCGCAGCTTTTCCATGCTCTACGACTCCGAACCTAAAAGAACAAATGGACGACATCATAAAAACGATCATCGCTTCGAGAAGGCAAAACAAAAAAAATAGTCGATCGCAGTGAACCGTCCGGGTGGCTTTCGAGACTATCCCCGAGGGAATGTAACATTTGTTCTTTGCGAATCAAAACAATAACCGTGGAAAAAATAGCCTACATTCGCGAGCAACAAAAATTATCTCAAGACCCAGGAAATAACGTATTAAATGCGAGCTCGAATGACAGTACAACATGTTGTCTGCAGAAAAAATATAACGAAATCCCAACAATTGAGCAATGTTTCTGAAGTAAAGTAAATTTTAACAGCTAATTATTTCAATTCATAATGCATGATTAAACTAAGCATACATCCTGTTTTTTTGGCAACCTGTCTTTTTGTCCCCGAGAATAATTTGGGACGCCGAAATATCCCAGTTTTAAGGACGGGAACTAACAAAAAGCCGTGGAAAATGTCAGAATAATGTTTAGGCGCTGTCTAGATTTTATGTGGGTTTTGTGGAAACAATTTAATATTATGAATTGTTGTGGCTGTTTTATTTGTGACTTATACATCACCACGCTACATATCTCTTCTTTCCATATATTCCATATTTATTCCAATCGAGGAAGAGAAATGGACGGTCAGTATGTATAATGGTCCTCGGGGAAGTGAACTATTTGAAAATCTGTTAAATTACGCAATGAAACATGCCCATGGTCCTTGCTTCTAAATCTTTCAAATTCCAGGTTGTTCAAGATGCCATGTGATAATATGGACTTGCAATATCTGTATCTCCTTTTTGATGCAGATGTGATGGGTTTGTCAACAGGAATGCTTCATGTGCGGCTTTTCAAACTGAAGGAAGAAATGCAGCTGTTCCAGTTGGACCAAAACTGACCCAACAAAGCCGTATATATTGAAAATACTATAGAGATATTTTATCCTTTAACTATCAGTTTGTATTGAGACGCGGCTCAAGAGATGCATATATTATTTTGCCATTAGAAAATAAGTGAATTTGTTGTGGCCAAATAATTCTAGACGAAAACCATGATTTTCTTGATTTTAAGTGGCTTTTAGCAATCCCTTTTATGGGACATTGCCAACCAATTTGACATGGTTTTTCATGACGTATACATGCAACAAGAAAGTAAGATTACAAATGACTCCCGAGGGTGGGAGATTTTTTGTTTGTTTTAAAGTTGAAGCACCTGGCATGTAGGGGTGATCTTAACGGCCAGTTTGTTTGGTCCCGCATGTTTGTCCAATCACAGTAAATGATACCGATGGAAAGGTCCGTTTTTGGACTTTGTAGAACAATATCACCGCGAATATCCATCGGAAGCTCATGGAAGTGTATGGTAGTGATGTGATGAGTCGACAACATATAACGACGTGGGTTAGGTTGTTCAGAAAAGGTCGTACTGATACTCACGACGAGGCAAAGAGTGAGAGACCATCATTCATTTCTGACGAACTTGTCCAAAATTTGAAGAACAAGTGCTAAATGACCGCCGTGTAATGCTTGACGACTTTCATGAAGAATTTCCTGAGATTTCTGGAAATCTCCTTGGCGATATTGTGTCGGAAAAAATTGGTTACAAGAAGTTGTGTGCTCTCTGGGTTCCCAGAACCATACGAATAAATTGTATTGTAGCAGATAGCGCTACAATTTATTGTATGTTGTATTATTGCATTTCAAAATTTATTTTGTTGCAAATTCTTCAAAATGTTGCTATATTTTATACGTTCTATATTAAATTATCATTCTTTATTGTTTCATTTTGAATTTTGTCAAATTGGTTCCAACAAGTTATATTTTTTTTTCGATCCCGAAAATATATCCGGGGGTCTTAGTTCTCCAAACATAGCGCGTCGAAATGATGAAATGATTGATGGGCGGCTGGAATAAAATATTATCGTGATATTTCTTCAAAATAGGGACGAATTTTATGATTATCGCATTTTTATCGTCGTCGGTGTGATATTCAAAATGGACAGTCGGCGACGGGCAAATAATCGGTGTCGACGCATTGTTTAATTATGCACGCAAAGTGGCGTGTTATTATCTGCGACGATGCGGGATCGCTCGCAAGTCGCGCGATCGCCACCGTCACCGTTACATCGCACGATGTATTGTGCGTGACGTAGTGCGTGCGCTGCGGAGTGGGGAGAGACTCGAGTGCAATTATGCAATTGCGAGCGATTTCACCTCAATAAGAACGTAAGCGTAGCGCGGCGTTGCCGCTTTGTCGTCCATCTGCGTCGATTGATCGCGAATGTGCGCATGCGCGCCGAGCCCACCTCATCCCTCCCCGGCCCTCCCCGCCGCACCATCCGCAGATTCGGTCAGATGAGATGAAGCGCTTCCACGTGGCGTCGTGCGCGCTCCGCTCTCGCGCAACTTCCGCATTCGAAGGAGCCTCATTACGCACTGTCCATAGACAATATATCGCCACTCGGCGCAAACACTCCCCGCCCCAAACCTTCAATCGTTTGCATAACGCTTTTCTGCTTTTGACGTAAGTAAAAAAAAGAGTTTTCATTCCCGAAAAAGATACACGAGCCCAACAATCCGCATAAATCCAACACGAACGATATGACACTTTCGAATCGATTTTTAAACATCAAAATTTACACCCATACACATATTTAATTGCACATTTAAATATGCACGATAATCTCTCAATTGAGCCGTCGAATGAATGATGCCGTAACTAACCGAACGTCTAGAGTTGCATCGCTAACGCATCATTTTTCGAGAATCCACCGATGACACGCCTACGCTAAATGATGCAACGACGGCAGTTAAAACGCGTCGATTTTTGCAACGAAGCCGATTTATCGCGTCGTATGATTATCTAGCGCCAATAAATCGACCGATCTACACTTTGACATAAAAACTCAAACTGTAGCGATGTGTGTACTATGATTTGTTTTGGTTGTTCGCGGCCTGCCTACTTTAAGAGGGTGACACATCGCGACGAAAAATTATAATGCATGACGCAATAAAAGGGCAATACACCAAACAATCATTTTTGCGAATAATATAAGCAGAAATAAGAAAATACCGTAAACATGAATCAATTTTTTAATTTCAGCACTCAAAATATTTTACTCAAGTTTCGCCTCAATTGCGTCATTATTGGCCGAAATAACCGCATGATTCGGCTTTGGTGTTATCCTGAATGATAGCAATGTCGTCAGTCAACGGTAATATTTGAAATGTGCATACGCACAAATATGGTATTTGAAACAAAGCAGGTTTGGATTGGACTGAAGCTATCAAAAAAGTTTTTCTGACAAGTGAATTACAACTCAATCATTTTATTCCTTCGATCTTATAGCTTCCTCGTGCTTCTACATAGTCAACTGCTAGTTATGCTTTTAAACGTATCGACATACTTTTATAACTTCACGCCGACGGGAAGAACACATCTTCCTGCGGCCAAGACGATCGGTCGACCCTCAGATCAAATTCTGAGCTAAATTCTTTCCACGACCTCTTTTATACAAATGACAAATCTGATGGGTTTGTACGGCAATTACGTTTTTTTTAATTTCTTTAAGACTGCTGGAACCCAACCCGTTCCTTCAGTTGAAACATTTTGTACTTACGAGGTATATCCCGAAAGTATGTGTACTCAATTTTTAAATTTTGTTAGAAAAAGTATATTCGAAAAATAAAAACAGGATATTGTCGATACATTCGTTAACTATTTTTCAACATAATTACCATATCGTTCAATGCATCTGGTAAGCCGTGACACAAACTTCTTTATGCCCTCCTCGAAGAACTCTCCCGGCAGCTCCTTCTCTCACTTCGATTCCTCCGGACGATTCTAGACATCTCTCCGTCGGTTTGGCATAGGAAGTCTTTTGGAGTATCCTTGCACAGATACAGACAGGCCATGATTTTTTTCGATCTCGAGGCGATGAGGAATTGGTGTGACATCACTTTGACAATTGTCTTTTTAACTCAGACGTGTAATGAGCCACCCAATTTTTATCTCCAGTCATAATAGAGCTCAGAAAATCCTCACCTTCCAATTCAAGTCGCTCAAGAAACTCGCGGGCGCTATTGACCCGCTCGCATTTTCCACGCAACTGGACATTACAACGTGAATTTACGTACTACTGTGTTCCTGCTATGATCGCTTTGTCAGAAGATCTCCTTCTATCACTCAGTATGGCAAACTCTACAAAAATAAAATAAAAACACAGTACACTTACTTTCGGGATATTCCTCGTATTTTGATGATATAATCGAATTCCACATCTCTTCAATCAACATCACATTGCTGTTGATGAAATCTGCTCATTCTAATTGCCAAATGAAGTGTTTGTACATTTGCTTTGAGAAGAAGGCTTTCATTGGGAAGTCTCGCTGTACAGATTCCTTATATTTTACATGCCTTTTTTAATCCAATAGTAAATGGACTGACGTTACCATCTCAATATAAAATACCTAAAGGCAAAACGCTGTCTAAGGAGCCGCTTGTCCCCTAGACTCCAACGGTATAACGATCAAAAGTATATAAAAACGAAATATAAAAGCAAGTACCATGACTTTAGATTTGGCAGTGTTTTGTACAAAAATTCAAATGAAATATTAAAGATTTCCGAGATGATAATAATGATTGTTATGAAGTTTTTTTTCTAACTATGCCGTAATTTTGTTCATGGACCATGACCATTCGTGTCGCGAAGCGTTTCGAGAGATTCAAAAGAAAAGTTTTACGAAAAATCTTGGGCGCTGAAGCGATGAGATCCAATTGGGAGGTCGTGGACATGTACGATGAAGTTTCGATTGTTAATTTCGTCTTCATAAGCTGTCTTAGATTCAGATCCGAATGTCAACCGATCCATCGAAAGACCTCGTTGACGCTGGGATGAGCAGTTCAATAAGGAATGGGTCTGGTCAATTGGAATAAGGACTTTCTTATAGGGTTCATTCAATTGTTGGGAAGAATAATAAACGATCATGTCTGATAATTTGGTTTTAAGTTAATCGAGGGTAATTTTGCAAAGTGGGTTAATGTTTCATTGGGTTATAGCGTGTCTTAATAAATCAAAATCCATCCCATCTTCTAAAGTCACATACGAGTGTCATCTCCTTCGAGACTAATACGGATGCTTACGGATTTTCAAAACAATTTGTTGATTGGAAATGTGACGTTCTTGATGATATAAACGAATGCATTTCATATGATTTGATACGTCTATTTTTGCATATCATGCGTTTGAAACACATAATATGTTTACTAGTAGCTCTGAACAAAAAATAAAATTCCAGTGAATTTGTTGAAATGAAAGTAGTTTTCCAAACCTTCCCAAATGCTCGCATAGTGTTTTACGTGATTGATTCTAGCGACACACCTAGTAACTACATAGTAATTGCTCACGACACGGTAGCGTGCCACAAAATAATAAAACGACCACTTATACATTGAAAAACAAACTGTAGTAGTAGAAGTTGTGCTGAAGATAATGACCAAAATTGAAACAGTCCAGGGTCGGTCATATTTCAGGATGAATGAATGAATGCGAACTGTTTAAAGTCAACCGCCTACAAATTAGGTCATCATAGAGCAAATAGACTGAAATACTTCCGACACATACCACCAGATTTGACAACACGATATTCTGCTTACCGATCATCAAATATTTACCAAGGATTGATATAGTGGTTGAGATCCTGCACGCTTTGAATAAAGATTCGGGTTCAATTCCAGATTGTGGAAGAAAAATATCACCATACGAATTAATACTTTCAGGCGATCGTCTCGATCCACATTGGTGGATCAAGACGATCCACCTTGTTATAAGGCGATTGATAAAGTCATGCAGAATCGTCTATGTATGATTGGATTGCAACAATAATGATAATATCGCTACTCACTCGTAGATCCTCTCCTATCTATGCAAATGAGAAACCACCACATAAATCATCCATTTCTTATAAAAATATCTTATGGAGATCGCCTATATTTGATGAATATGGCACATTAAGAAGAAGAAATATTATAAATTCATCAGAAACATCAATATTATGGGTTTTATTTTCAAGCTTGCGTTTGCTATCTTCGGAGATTGCACCATTGCAATTCGTTGCATATTTTCGTTGAATTGTTTGGACAAAAATAAATGTTGTTAAGTTTTCATTTTTGAAGAAAACTCGCTAGGAAAGCAATATTTTACTCTGGTATAGCGATGTTACGATTGCGTCGCCCGTTCATTAACATTTGACCAACTCTTGCACAATCAACGATCATTTTTAATTTCGATAATGCTATTTCACATTTCGACGTCGAATTTTTATTGACAACAACAAACAACTCTAAGAGCATTCACGCCTTGCAGAGACTCTAATTTAGATCGAAAAAAAAACTAGTTTTATGAACGAATAGAATCCAATGGAAGAAGATTTTTTCTTCCGGATCACTAAAAAGTTATAAAAGATACTCGATGGGAACCAAAAATAAATTTGTGGATAAGCAAATTAAAATGCAAAATGCAAATTAAAATGAATATTAATCGACTTCTTTAATACTAGAACTACCGACATTTACGCAAATCTACTTCTACCAAAATCAGCCAAAATGACGTAACGATAGAATATTTTTATACTTACTGATTTATTACTTTCTTACAAAAGGAACTCCATGTCATGTAGTAGATTTTTGGTATTACTACCCAAGTAATAGTAAAGTAGTGCCAAGCAGTATGATTTTTTTTAAACTTTAATTTAGATGGCATTATCATTTATTATGGTTGAACGCTTCATAGTATACGGTTCGATAAATTTGAGTACTACAAATTAATTAAGGGGTTGCAATTAGGGAATCCAACCCCGGGATCCCGAATCCCGAGATCCCGGACTGTTATAAGATACTGTTATAAATTGTTATATTAACCTTTCCCCACCGGTGATGTATTTACTACACCTCGACTGTAATAATGCTAATATCGATATGAAATATAATAGATACGGAGTTCAGAATTTTTGTATTCCTCCGTAATATAATTACGAATCACACCAAGTATTATAGTATATAAGTATTCATCTGCAGCGACAGAAATAAATAGTATTTCAGGAAATCGGGAATTTTGCGAGTTTTTCGTCCGCGTCTCAGCAGAAAAGAATTTTATCAATCAAATTGATGGTGTTATACGAAAATGAATCAACGCGAACTAGCATTTAAATATCTGATGACGATACCTCCAACGAGTGTGGAGGCTGAACGAGGATTTCAGCAACGTGAATTTTTGCTTGTAATGTCGATTATATTATATTGTCTATCGAATTTTTGTATATATCCAATTATGCAAGAATCTGCTAATCCCTACCGCCCATTATGATATGGAAGGCAGCGAACGAAATTTTGCACCCATTTCTAAAAAACGAATTTATATATCAGCATTAAATTAAAATATACAAAACTGCCTTTTTGTCTACAAGTTGTTTACGTTAATTATTGTTAAATAAACGTCGTCTATTTTCGATACAAAGTGGTGAAGGCTTCGGTAGACGCGGTTAAAATTGTAGTGCGGAAACTTGATTGAAGTATTGCAAATGTCAAAACATTGCAATATTAAGTACATATAATATTAATTATTAGTAACTAGAACATAGTTTCGGTCTTGTAGGTATAAAACATGTATATAATATTTATTTATAGGTCTCAAAAATTATTCTAAATGTCGGCAACAACATTATTGCGGTAGACTGTCGATTTGTTTACTTACATTACAAACAACAAAATGAGAAGTAATCAGCTTTGTAGGAATAATTACACAAATATGTAATGTCACTGTCTCTCATACTATAAGTGGGCGTGCAAGCTTTCATGGTGGGCGGTAGGGGTTTTGTCACATTTATGAAAAATGATCCAGCTCCAGAGGAGATTGAAAGATTCAGTAATCACATAAACGAACATAAATTGGATATAGAGAAACGATTTAAAGAAATGTTTAACTCTGTATGACTGGATGAAAAATTCTTTCATCGCATATATTGAGGAGGCTGATTTATCTTTCCAAGAAGAACTGTTAGAAATTAGACATGGTAAAGAAAGTAAATACAATTTCGTTCGTGGTGATATGAAAATCTATGGCAAAATAAAAAAAATACCTCTATTATATCCGAATATGTGGAAAATGATATTTAACTTATTGATACGTTTCCCTCACTCATATTTCGTAGAATGAGGCTTTAGGACTGTTAATCATATTATGACCAAACTGAGATACCGTCTGAATATTTCCGAAAGAGGAGACCTTCGTTTGTTCCTTACGAAAATTGAATCAGATATTAAATAATTAATTTGGCAGCATCATCATTAATTAAATATAATTTCAATAGACTTTATATATTTAGGCGGTTAGAAAATTTTACCATTTGCAAAGCTGGTAAAAATAAAAAGGTTGACTACCCACGGTCTAGATAATATGCTGATTCTTATTATCTATATGTGTATAATGTCAATGATAAATTCGATTAAAATGATTTGTCTACAGCTAATTGGTTCTCGTCGATGAATTGTCGTTGTAATTATCATAATCCATTTCATACGCTTCAGGAAATTTTCTCATGTTTCTGTTGGAACGTTTATAAAGATGTTAGCCATATGCTCTCCAGCCACAAGTGATGCTGATGACAGAAATGTGAAGGAATAGTGCAGTTGTGACGTGGTACTGATAATGTTTAAAGTCGTGGCATATGTACTTTTATTGGATTTCAAAATGTTAATTAATGTTTTCTGGATGTTTGGTGAACGGTATACAGTCAAACCTGCTTAACACGTTGTCTACTGTTGTCACTATCCGGCTATTCATTTCAATATTTTAAAGAAATCAGAGGTCATTGTCCAATATCTTGATATTTCTTCTTCTAGACTACAATGGTGTCGATAATCATGTATCGAGAGAAATGATCTGGATGCTCATTATCTAGATTCAAGGATGTGGTAATACTCGTCGAAGCTGATGGATTAAGATCTTTCTTGTTGCTAAGATAGCTCGGTTTCGGCTTACTGTTGTTGGTAGATGACAAATATTTGAATTTCTAGGCGATCGAAAATTCACATCGGACAAGGAAGCATCGACAGAATTCTAAGACAAAAGAGGTGCTAACTGCGAAGTCAAGAGGTCGCTCCGAGACATTCAGTCACGTCTACTAGTCATTATCGTCTTCCTCGAAGACGAACATGCGGCGCATTATTAAATGCGATCGCATAATGGAGACGCCATATGCCGTCATGGGATACGTCTGGAGAAAAGAAGAAAGGTAAGCAGCTGTCTTTCGGATTTTTTATAGGCTCCTACTGTGTAAACAGGTGGAAATGCATTTCTTTCGAGGCGTCGAAGACAAATTGTCTCAAGTTCTGATCGAAATTCTCACTCGTTTAAATTCTGTCCTCAACTATACGAAGTTTTACTAGAACCGGATAGCATTCTAATGAGGAAGACCGATAAGTGGTCCAAAATTTAGACATTTTTCCAGTTCACACCTTCGAATGTATAATAATTGAGCTATAGTACAACGTTGTTTTTCAAAGCCTATTCAAATAAGAATTAAAATTCATGCATTCGTCTTTCAAAGATGATGTTAAAATATTTATAATGACCACTATGAACTCACTGAAAGAACGTCTCGAAGTGCATAGAATTGATTGGATTGCATATACTGTCTCGGTTAAAGCTAAGACTTGAAGAAAATGCATTTGAATTGTCTTTAAATATGGAGTCATTCGCTTACTTTTTTGTGTGAGTTCAAATTGGGGCATAATTTAGTAGCGAAAGCAAATAGAAACATCAAAAGAATTTTCGGAGAAGGATCAATTTATGAGAGCTGAATTCAAAAATAGTACAAAAAAAAATCGTTTTAAAGCCGAGAGAAGACATCTTCTCTTCTTCGTCCTTGATCGAGCCTCGTCGATGCTCGAGGAAGAAGTCTTTGCAGCTAGTTTCGCTCACTGCTCGAAGACGCAGATATATATTTTGGAGATTCTTGAACATCTTTTATCGGAAGGCACCATCCTACACAACAAAATAGGAAGTATCGAAAGTCCAGCGTCAGAGTCTTCTATTTCAGCAAGGGGATCTTAAAACAAAGACAAATTCAGAACATATGACGGTATATTTTATCTCAAACGATTGCAGGTAACCGAAAGCTTGTTTACAAAAACTGAAAGATAAGATATATATAATCGAGAAACGCGTGTTGGATAGTTTAAAAATATTTCGGTCGCAGCCGTCTCTATTTCAAAACTGCATTTTCTAGATGATCCACCCTTTGACAGTATGAGCCATCAGGAAAAGTCAAGAATGTTTCTATTCACAGCACTCAAACACACCGCTGAATATATCAATATCTATAGTTCGTCTGACGAAGAATAAGGAATTCCCATTCAAACAAGAAACCAAATAGAAATTATCTCCCGTCCCATCCATTGCTGAATTACTTCTTTGGAGTCGGAGATTCAAGCATGTATATATGTATAAAACAGAGCATTTTAAGAAGATGCATTTCGAAGATGCAAAATATCGATCGTATCGATCCAGCTTGAGTAGATTATTGTTGCATAAAATATTCGAAAGAAAACTATTTTCGCACAACAACGTGCTGTTTTATTTCAAAATCAC
This sequence comes from Stenopsyche tienmushanensis, assembly GCA_008973525.1. Lineage (NCBI taxonomy): Eukaryota > Metazoa > Arthropoda > Insecta > Trichoptera > Stenopsychidae > Stenopsyche > Stenopsyche tienmushanensis. Next base: position 866,875 of record WACJ01000543.1, read on the forward strand.
ACAACAAGCAATGAAAATAGTCGCCTTTATAAAATGTGACACATTGTCGGTTCCTTCGTCCACGTATGCCTTAACACTATCGTGGCCGCATCAAATTATCAAAAATTTACGCCAGGGGGCGGCGATTTTCTTTAAAAAATAGTAATTCATAATGATAATGTAGTATCATAATAAACCCGAAAGGTGGTTCGAAATATCGGACGCATATATGGCATCATGCGGCTGCCAATGGTCGAACCCATGATGATGCAACACCGGCCATCAGGGCGCAAATGGGCTTGGGGCGTCAAACATAAAATACCGACCCAGTCGAGATATTTTTATTTTACTTGATCATTATACTTTGCATTAATCAACACTGATTGATTCTATCCGTTTTTAGAATATATATTAAGTTGTTTAATCCCCTTTTCTTCGTTATTGTTTAAAGATTGAGCCGACCCAGCCGGCATAAACCCGTAATAAAATAAAGACAACCACTCAATCAGTCTTCTTTGGACAACTTCGTTATGGTCGTATGTTGCATTATTTTTGATGATAAATCTAACCTCTGTCATAACTACATGCCGCGTTTTGTTTACTTCAAATACCTGCAGTAACACACCTCGAACGATGACGTCTTCAAAAAATGTGTTTAGCAATGCGTTTAGCAACGCAGTTAGCAATGCGAGGCGTTTTAAAAAGGAATGATCTAAGGGTAGTCCGAGATCTCGGGCAGATCTAAGGGCACAATCGAATTGAACTACATACTGTCGTCGGTTATCGATTTTGTTTTTAATCAAATTTAAGCATTCGGAGATTTTCCGATATTGCGATGTAATAGAGCGATAGCTCTTCTATGTGGAATCCAGAGGGATGATCTCCTGATGCGAAGGGACTCTTTAAATAAAATCCATATTGGATTCGAATATGAAAATAAACAATGTTTTTCGATCGTTCGTGATATGGTCTTCCGTCGACCGATTTAGCGTCGACGTTGATCGTAATTTTCGCACGACTTGTCGAATAGAGCTATACACGGTCTTCGGACCGATTCGAGTTTGGATTATTCATTCGATCGGGCGTTCGGGAGTCGGCGAGCTTCTGTCCTGCGAGTCCCGGCGACTCGAGTGTTTTTGTTGTCTGCGGCTCTTTGCGATTTTCGTTCATACCGGCATCGGCTCGGAGGGGTCGCGTCGGAGACCGAGTGGGGGGAACGCGGATCGAGGATCGTCGGCGCGCGAGCAGAAATCGAGGGCGCCTCTCGAGCGGCGATCCGAGTCGGGAGCGAAGACGCCGCGAGGGGATTCCGGCGTCGCGTCGGCGCGCGTCCGGGGCGAGACGCGGGCGCGCGCGCGCGATTCGGATCGTCGTCGATCGAGATCCGGACCGATCCGAAGTCGGTCGAGAAAAAGGTTGCGCGCGACGGAGGCGGAGAAGTGGGAGCGCTCGCCGTCGGCCTCGGCGGCGAGGCGGTGAGGCGGCAGTCGGACTGGAACCATCAGCGGCGAGCGAGCCCGCGCAATGGGCCGCTAGCGACTCCGCCACAGCCATAGCGACCGCGACCGCGACCGCGCCCGAGCACGCCCCCGGCCCCCGGCCCCGGACGAACGCAAGCCTCCGCCTCCGTCCCGCCGCGACCCCGACGCCGCCATGGTCGAGAAGATCCCGGAGGAAGGCTGCCAAGGTGACCGCAATTATGTAAACCCGACGCGGAGTCTCCCCCGGCGCGGGCCGAGCCCGCGGGGCGACCGGGGAGAGCCGCGCCCCCCGCGCCCGCGCCGCCGGCCGACCGGTCGCGCGGGGGCTCGTCCCGGTCGGATCGATCCGCTCGCGTCGCCGGAGTCGAGCGGCCGACGTCGCTCTGCCGGCGACCGGCGTCGCTATTTACGTTGTCGCGTAAACAACAACACCGCCCGACGGGAAGGGCGGAAGTGAGCGCCCGCAGTGCTATCGGCGGGTGCCCTCCCCCCGCCTCACTCGAGACGCGATACGTGGGATTCCCCGGAACGACTTTATTTCCTTCGTTAAATTCTAAATTCGACGAATCTCCGAATTGCCTCGTTCTTAACGCTCTGGTGTTCCGCAGGCCACGAGAGCAGCTTCAACAGCAATTCTGGAAGCGAACAAGAGGGCGAAATTTCGCGCGCGGACGGCGAGGGCGCCGAGGCCCCGAAGAGTCCCGCGCCTCCGGCCGCTCGGGAGACCGCCGAGGACCTGCAGCGTCGCAAGGAGGAGGCTCGCAAGCGACGCAAGAAGAAGAAGCGCGCCGCCAGCTCGGTCGTGTCTTCGTGCTTTCAAGGTGACGCCTCCTCCCATATCTCCCGTCTCTCCCGGCCTTCCGCCCTCGAGCGCGTACTGAACGACTCTCGAATTGCGCAGAACTCTACAAGCTGACCGGGGAAGTCCTCGGGGAGGGAGCCTACGCCTCCGTGCAGACGTGCGTCAACATCTACACGGAGACGGAGTTCGCCGTCAAGATAATAGACAAGGTTCCCGGCCACGCGCGCGCCAGGGTCTTCCGCGAGGTCGAGACCTTCCACCACTGCCACGGCCATCCCGGCATCATCCAGCTCATCGAGTTCTTCGAGGACGACGACAAGTTCTATCTGGTGTTCGAAAAGGTAAGCCGGCCACTGAGACGGGGCGTCCCCGCCGTGCGAACGCGAGCTAATTCGTCTCTCCCCGTATCAGATCGTCGGCGGACAGCTCCTCACCAGGATCCAGGAGAACAGCCACTTTTCCGAGCGGCAGGCCTCCGAGATCGTCCGCGAGATCGCGCTCGCCCTGCGCTTCCTGCACGCCAAGGGGATCGCCCACCGCGACCTCAAGCCGGAGAACATCCTGTGCGTCGATCCGGAGCGCCTGTGCCCGATCAAGATCTGCGACTTCGACCTCGGCTCCGGAATAAACTTCAGCAACTGCCTGAGCAGTCCCCTCGCGACGCCGCTGCTGAGGACTCCGGTGAGGCTCGCGCCACGCTCGCGTCCCGTCCGTCCCGTCTCCGAATGCCGGCTCACTGTCCGTCTATTTTCAGGTGGGAAGCGCCGAATTCATGGCGCCCGAGGTGGTGTCGCTGTTCGAGGGCTCGTCTGCCTGCTACGATAAACGCTGCGACCTGTGGTCGCTCGGCGTCATCGCGTACATCCTGCTGTGCGGCTATCCGCCCTTCTACGGCAACTGCCGCGCCGACTGCGGCTGGGAGCGCGGAGAGAACTGTCAGCAATGTCAGCAGCTCCTCTTCGATTCCATCCAGGAGGGAAGGTGAGCGACTCCTCCCTTTTCCGGATCCTCACCTCGCCATCTTTTCGCTCCCCGCTCTCACGTCTGACGCACGTTTCAGATATGACTTCCCCGACGACGAATGGGGCTCCATATCCGAAGAGGCCAAAGATCTCATCGACAGCCTCCTCGTGAGGGACGCCTCCTGCCGTCTGAGCGCCGAGAAGATCCTCGATCATCCGTGGCTGAAGATCGAGGCGGAACCCCAGGATGCGTCCCTCCTGAGGACTCCCGGAAACATCAGAAAGTAATGCTACCCCTTTTGAATCTGATATAATGCCCTTTCATAGCGTCTTTCTAATTGCACGCTATCTCCGTCAGGAACAAGTCGACTCGGGACATCTCCAAGCTCGCGGAGTCCACGATGGAAGTCAACAGGGTGGTCATGCAGCACTTCTCGATGAACTACTCCTATATGGAACGGCCCAACATCTATCAGCCGAGATGCGACACGGTCCGAGCCACTCGGTCCTGCTGTCCGTCCAAGAAGAGATCCACCGGAGCGATGATAAGATGCAGCAAAAACGTGCCTAAAGATGTTAATAGTATTTATCAGTTAGAATTGCACAGCGAAAATATCAATACCGAAGATCTCGAGAACAGAATCAAAGTCAACGCCGCCATCAACAACGAGCAGTGCAAGATAAAGAGCTGCCGGCGGGCCGACCAGGCGGGGGAGGACGCCGACGCCTCCGCGGACGGCGAGACCGCCGCGAACGGCGTCGGCGGGAAGCTCGACAGGTTGGAATTGTCCGGTGGCGTACGCGCGTACGAGAAATGTTGGGAGAAACCTGTGATGAAAGAGGAGAACTGGAGGGTCGGCGCGTGCGATTTCGAAGAGGAGTTCGTCCCCATCGGGCTGTCTCCTCCGACCGAATCCCATCTGATGAAGCGCCGGCTCAACGCCGTGAACCCGGGTGAGACGCTAGCGGTGGGCGTCTTCACCAATTGAGTGTTTATTTCGATTGCTATCCGCCACCTGTCCGATGCTGGAGCGTTTAAAAATTTGATTTTAAACAATCCATTTATTCTGTTAATTTTGCACATCGTGCTTTTTGAACTGGTAATTGGATAGCTTCAATTTATTGGAAACGGTTTTGGACGACGTGTGGCTCTTTAGCATTCAGCGATAAATATTCAATTTCATGAAAATAGCGCGGGAGAAGATTTCAAACCGGCCGCCCTCCATTTTTTCTTCTTTGTTTCAACGATATGTTATACATTTCGTTTTGAAAAAATATGCTTATTGAAGCAATAGTTTTTAATAATTTTGCCACATGTAAATCAGTGTTTGGATCGTTGATTGTCCACTGATTCGGGCCTAATTTTTATTTTGTAAAGCTAATTTTTCTTTTGTTATATTTAAAAAATTATGATTTTGAGTGTTGGCTACCATCGAGGGTCTAATTTTATTTTTAACGATTAAGCTGTGGACCTTTTTGAGTGAAACGTAATCTCAATCAAACGAACGCAGATTAAATACCATCATTCTCAAGGTCTAAATTATTTTTTTTTACTTGGTGGCTAACATAGTTAGGATAGTATCGTTCAAATTCTGCAGTAATAGAATGCATTGAATCGACCGGTATAATTTATCTATGTTTGAATGAATGTTTAACGAGTGCGTTTAAGACTTATTAGCAGGAACTAATGAGTTGCCGATTCGTTCGGTGAATTTGCCGGTCTGTTTAATGTGTTTTTTTTCCTTTGGATATCCGCCGAAGATTTGAAATATACTTTCCGACCGTGAGACGTGTGATTGCGTAGAGTTTAATGTATGCTGAAAAATGTTTCTCGTTGAATAAAACCAATAAATTTGTGATAAAAGTGTGCTAGGGGTGTGAATGTTTGCATGTTTGTTTATTCATCTCTATACGCGACAAACGATGTCTGCACAGACACGATTGTGATCATCCTAGTGATTTGCATTAGACTCGCAGACATTGTTTGTAGTCTTTCTGAGATTTAGTGGATCAGTGCATTTATTATAGTTAAGTACGCCTCATCTCATTCATTAGTTAGTCATGCCATTTTCATCGAATTTTCTTTCATTTATCCCTATGATGATTTTGTATTTGCGAAGAAAAGGTTTCATTGACTCTTCCGAGATTTTATATTCGGAAGATTAATACATTCATACGCTCATTTCATAAACGCCCATATTCATAAATGTAAGAACTAAATGTCACAACTAAATCATTCTTAAATATAAAATTGCAAACCATTTCTTTACGCATTACAAAATTCTTAAATGTTCTTAAAATTGTAAAACAGTGGCAGATTTGGACAATAACCGTCCTTGGGCCAACTTTAGATTGTAGCCTGATAATAGGCTTAAAACAGATCTGCTACTTATTGTATGTTATTGTCTAGTTCCATTATGTATTGGTATTTTTTTTGTTGTAATGAACGAAAATCTGCATTATTCCAATTGGAAATTTTAACGCGTTTACAGACACAAAAAATATAGAGAACGCGTTCCATGCGACATACAAAAAAGACGGCAAAATGCAGACGTGTCCGCGAACGCGTTAACATAACTTTGAATACAAACAAGATTTTTCAGTATGAAAAATCGATACACACACATTTCTTAATAACGTAGAATCTTTTCAGCTATTAATTTTTAAAGAATGCCATATATTAAGTCTCATCGTGTAGCTCATTAAATAGGATATCGCTTGTCATCATCGTCTATTTAGTATATACTGTTATTTAATTGAAATGTGATTTGGAATTTCAGGTTTAGTCATTCCTTGTGTTTATTTCTGTTTTCCAGAAAAAGAATGCGTTGATCAAGATAAGTTTATTACTTCTTTCATTATTACTTAATTGTGGCTTTATGTATTTTTTGTGATATGCTAAACTTTTCTATGATGATTTGATAATTTAAACGTCCTTATTTTATGAACGAGTGTTTGAATCGCGAATAGTGTAAATAAGGGAAATTACAATGCAAACGCTGTGAAGTTAATATATCGTGAATTCAACCGTTACGGTTAACGTTTCTTAATTATTTTCAGAATCTGATATAACTTCGGCCTAATGTAGCGTGTAGCAATTTTCATTTAATCGACCGAGTTTTATTAATGCTATGCAGTATTATGCGAAAACCAGACCCTAAATAATATTGACGGAAACTTTTATTTATTACTTTGTCGGTAAAAATGGAGTTATAAAATATCGTTTGCCAAAAATACAGTTGCTTTTTTATGTTTTCGATATAGTGCATAAGAAAGAAATTAACCTACTTCATTACGTTAGTGATTCATAATACTTAAAAAGTATAATAATTAGATCTTTCTTTATATAATGCAACTGTACCTGTCCCAAAGAGGGTAGATTTATATTAAAATTTGTATTGATATTTCTTGTCCGAACCTTGCTTTAATATATATATATATATTTGTACTTTGTGTCAAAAATGGGCTTAACGTATCGGAATTGTATCAATTGTTTTGTTCGTCTTAATCTTGTTTATTTTATTAATCAACGACCTCGGTTGTTAACCCGTTTAAAAACACTTATACTTGATATCGAAATGTCTGAAACTGATGCTATCGATTCACCAATGCTAAAACGTTGAAAATATCAGTTTCGGGAGAATATTGTATATATATATAAAAAAATTATCATTGTTATCCATATACAACATTTACGAGATGAAATCTTCGGTTCTCTTACGTTTATATTTGTTCTTTTGCCCATCATTCATTTATATCTATCACCTATCTAATTTTGTGATATAACTATAAGCAATAATGGAATTCTGATGAGAAATACCATATAGGATGATTTTTAACAGTATGAAGGGCGTATAGCATTTTAGAGTATCTCGCCATTGTTGCACTTAATGCATAGTTGTAGAGTTTACGGTGGATAAAAAGAAGCTACGTTCTCCTTTTATTTCATATGTATACTTTTGATCTTTAAAAGTGTTGAACCTTTATTTTATCTTTGTGAACTTATTTTTGTAAATCATTGTCTTGGAAATTTATCATTCTGATGTAAATATCTATGAAATTTGCAATTTTTTTATTTTAGCGTTGGAGAAGGGGAATGAAAAATTTAAAGTTGTTTGTTCGTTTACAGTTTTTATTTACACAAATATCAATATATTGAAACTGTAAACTTGGAATCGGTGTTATAAATACTCTGATTGTATCGGTAGAATCGATTCCAATCCAGCTTGAGCTATATGATATGAATATCAAACAGTTGAACAAAGGGTTGATAAAATAATAAAAATAAATAAGTGTTTCTAAATTTGTTGGATTTAATTTTTCTATATTGTTGATGAAGAATAATAAATAGTCTATTATTAAATTTTCCTTTAAATTTAAACGATCCAGAACGATCGTTTTAACAGAATTGTACCTTATTAAAAGATTCAAATATACTTGGGTTGCTATGCGTACCTGCTTAAAAAAGGATTGTCGGATTTATATGTAAGTTTGTAAACTGACTAGGGGTGGCATTTTTCCAGATCCGGGCATTTGTTTCGCCCTTCGGATTCGGACAATAGTGTCAATTTTGTACTTTCAGATGCATGTATTACAGATGAGTTTAAGATTATTACAGTTACATTATTTAATAGATTTACTATTGCCGATTTATTTGGATCCACCCCACTCAAAATTTTGGCATGGAGGATGGACACGTGTGCATGAATGAACGATTGAAGAATGCTTTCAGGGAAAAAATTGTTAAACGCTGTAGATGTAAGAATAAAAGTGTACAAAGATATTTTTAAAAATACAAAAAAAAATCTTTTTATATTGAAAAAATAATCAACAATGTAAACAAGCTCGAATGTCCATTTTTTAAAATACTGTTTTATCAGTTGATCTATGTTTTTTTTTTTTTATAAAAGAAGAATTTATTGTAAGTGCCGATGGTCGGTGTTCCTAAATTAAATTGTTGCGACGTCTGTGATCCATCATTTGTAATGTTTTTTTTTGCAACAGTATGAATTGTAAAATTGACGCAACGGAACAGACGGCAATCGGCGCATTCACCTATTTGATAATACAGGATAAATTTTATGGAGTGAGATTGTGTATTTGGTGCCATTAAAATGATAATGTATATTTTTTTTAAATATCCGAAGAGCCACGGGTACTTCCTAACATTACTTATAAAATTGCAAAATTACACTTTGAATTTTTGACTCGTTGGTTACTTAGTTTTGGCATAATTGTTTCAAGTTGGTATTTTTTCTGTCGTTATCAAAAATGAATTATGCTTTATTTTGTATTTTTTTTAAATAAAGCAATTTTTTTACTGGAATTCTTGCAATTTTTAGTAACAAAACCATTGTGTTCCCTGTCTATTAATGAAATCAAGAAGATGAATATTCTTCCTAGATATTGCGATATTTATTTCATTTTTTAGCCACGTGCCAGTCATGCGCGGATAAAACAATGCCTGTGTACCACTCGTGAAGGTTATCTTGGAAAATATTAATTTAGATTTATGACTTAAGGCATAAATCGATTAAAGACCTACTTCGATATCCATTGTCTTTAAAATCTCCCAGATTACACTCCGTCAACAATATAAATGTTTTTCAAAAGTGCTCTTAACAATTAAAATACAGATATATCAAACAGCTGTAACACTTTCATACGGCCGAATGCAGAATGTATCTAATACTGTACCCGTTATCTCAAAACAAACAATTGCATATAGGGACTCATTTAGGGTTTCTAAATCCATTATCTCGCTTATCACTCTACGATGCTCTCATAATGTTTCACTCTATGATGCCTCTAACCAGTTAACACGAGTTGGGTAAACTGCATAAAGTGGAATGTGGAACTACCAAATTTAGAAGGAGTAGGAAGATTCTGTACAAAAGACGACACCACTATTTTCAACCGTACATCGGTGAAAACGACTAAAGTGACTCGTCTCCGTGACTAGATACTATGAAATACCGAAACTAATATGAGTACCTTGGGGCTCCTGCAGTTTGTCATCTGCTGCAGCCTCCTTCAAGCTTGTGGTAGTTACTTTGAATAATACAAGAAGTCCTTGGAACTTTGATCCCAAAAAACGTAGAGAGCATAAGTAGAAACTGAAGGAAGCCTAGTAACAGAGATGGAATCAGTACAGCAAAGGAAGGTGGACCCACTGACTTATACTGATCATAAGTCGGTGGAGAGCCCAGAGACAAGGAGAGACGATTTTCCACTTAACCCAAGTACTGACGGGCCACAGCTGTTTCAGAGCGTACTTGAAGCGAATTGGCAAGGAGACATCCACGGCGTACCACCAATATCAAGCAGAAGTTGATGATGCTCAACACACCATTGATGACTGAGGCTTAGACGCCCCAGAGCAACAAGATGAAATAAGCACTCAGGATAGCTGAGCACAAAGTTGAAGACATGGTCCACAGCATGATGGCGAGCATGGAGAACTAGGACCTTTGGCGGGAATTTGTAGAGAAAGTGATGATCGCCAAAAAGGGCAGTGAGAAAGAGACGCAGAGTGGCTTTCCAACACTAGAATAAGGCTATATCGAAGGCCAGACTGCCTGTCCCCCTGAAGCAATATGATAAATACTACCAGGGGGACAGAAGAATAAGGAAAAGGTTTAGTCAGTAAAAATCTGAGGCCGTCAACCCTCAAGGTGTCTTATGCAAGATTCCCCTCTCACAAGAAAAAAAAGTTACTTTCCATAGCAGCTCCTTTGATACTTAAGTTCATTCCCTCCATTGCGCCTTCAGGTGCACATAGTCTGAAGTTAGTCTTCTTCATGGAGCCTCAACTCCTCTGAAGAACACGGAGTGATGTGATTCTGGGAATTTAAATACACTATGTGGCTAGCCTGGGAGCACTCGGCTCAGACTGCATAACAATGCGGGTCATGAAGAGACCAAATACTTGTAAGTTGCTGTCTGTCCAATCTAATGTATAGACTAAACTAGCTCCTTCCAGAACCGGCAGTGAGTTGTCCAAACCACCTTAATCCCTACAAATACTTGCAACAGCAACGGTGGAGCAGAACGTTCCCAGCAATACCCACTGATTCATTGACTTCTATGCCTGGTGCATACATTTTTTATTGTGTCTGCGATGGGCATGGAGGTACGTGGTGGGACCCAATTGAAATTAAATGGTCTTTCAAATTATGGTTTTATTTATCTTACAAAATTCTTTATAATTCCATTAGACATTCAAATCTGACTGCCGAGGAATGCATTAAAGGTTAAATATGCATAGCTTATGTTTTAGCATGTACATCGCCATGTAGCTCAGATACGAGCGTTGTATATTCTTCCGTGGAGGCTACATTATCAAGTACATTTGAGTGTCGTTTTTCTCTATCCAGTAAAATAGAATTTAAAAAAAATATTATGTAGCATGATAATTAGAACATGTTGAAGTCTTTTTTATATTATTTCTCGCTTCCTGGTGTTAAAGAATGTCTTCTTCTGGCAAAATAGAATGCAATCAGGTCGGCATTTTCAGACTACAACCATTTTCTACCTAGAAGTTCTTTAGGCTTGCATTCAGAACAACATGAGACTTTCCAATTAGCCATAGTTCATTAATGCTTGACGTCGACGCTCGATCACTAAACCTTTTAATATAGCACAATACATGCTCTTTTTTTCTACTTTATAGAGTATTTATGAATAAATCAAGGAAATTTCCGCGCCCCAAAGAAAAAGTTTACCTGTAATTAACGTCACGGGGACTCTCGAGTGGTTGCATGAAAAGCCAGGGCCTCATAGCGGCGTCTCTCGAGTGCAAAGAATTATACTAAATATTGCTTGAATGATTTGGCACAGCTGCAAAAGTGATATATTTGAATACAAATGTAATATAAAAATGAAGACTCATATTTTTACTCGAAAGTTGTTGAATTACACAGCGTTTCAGTCCGTCTAAAAAATGCAAACTAATGTTTTGAAATACCCATCACATTTGTTTAATCAATGTTACGACCAAAAATTAGATATATTTTTACACTTAAATTTTGATAAATATACTTGTGATCATCTCATGGAACATCTTTGATCCCAGATGTAATATTGAAGTGCAAAGGGCTTAAAATACATTATCAAATAAAATATCAAGACAGTAAATATCATAGGAAATGTTTAATAATAAAAAATGTTAACATATTTAAATTTTGTATGTAATTTTATTTTCTGCCTTTGGACTTGGAATTCATTCGACGCGCTTTTCCAGGCCTTTTATTATTTTTCATGTGTCCGATACCTTTCTTTTTAAACATAGCCTTACTATTTTTAGAATTTCTATGAAGATCACTAAAATCGGAAGCAGAATCCCTGGTGTTGAGTTTACTACCCTTCTTTTTACCACCGAAACCAAACTTCTTGTCTTTCATATTTCTTTTAGCTATGCTTTTCTTGTTACCCTTATTTTCAGATAGGAAGTCATCTTGATCTTTGAGTCCTTTGCGATATTTTTTAACTTGGTTCATCATTGTTTTCTTTTCTACGGCTCTCTGTTGTTTGGTTTGAGCCTGCAAAAAATTGTTATTAATATTAGCTGATAAGATATATGGTTTAATTTCAGTTGATAATTATATTTATTAAAGCAACACTTGTCTAATTAACAGAGCATGTGTTTTTATGTATTATTCAATTATTATATATACAACGCAGTAGAAATGAGCAATGAATAAAAAATTATCGACTGGACAGTTTTGTCCGAACATGACTTGGGCATGGCGTTTGTTTATATACTGACAAACCTGAGTTTTGTTCGGACAAAATTTATTTCAAATAGTGTTGCTCGGGCTTGTATATTAACGTATTTTGAGCCGGGCGAGTAGAATCTACCACTCGGCTGGTGGTATTCAGTTTGACAAGTAGTTGTACCCGTTTCACAGACTTAACTTTACAGCGAAAAAGGTAGTTTTATTCAGGATTTTGTGTATGATTATTGTATCGGATGTGTGAATAAGTTCCTGCTGTTTCACAAATGGCAGTATAACAATTGTGCGCATATGGCTTAAATGGTGACACATCTATATTGAAGTACTACAACCTAGCATTAAAATCAGGGTGTGTCATTCCATTAAAGTGTAAACAACTTTTTTTTTTCATAACATGAAACATGTTGAATTTTGTGCCAAGTAAACTGTATTTGCGGAGAATTTAACTACTATAATTAAAAGAAATCTGCAGCTGAAGCACATACAATTCTTTTGGAGCCCTATGATTATCATGCTCTGGTGGAAAGAACATGCAAAAATTGATTTTTAACCGCTTTAAAAATAATGATTTTGATGAGAGGACAGTGGTGCACCAAAAAGTTTAAAGATGAAGAATTGGAAACATTGCTTGATGAAGATTCATGTCAAACTCAATCTGAACTAGCAAAATCATTAGGAGTTGATCGAACAATTGTTTCGAAACATCTGACAACATTGGGAATAATACAAAAAGAACGATCTTAGGTACTTTACGATTTGAAGCTGAGAGATATGGAAAAGCATCTTTTCACGTGTGAACAGCTACTCCAATGGCAAAAAAGAAAAAGTTTCGTACATTGTATTGTGACTGGTAATAAAAAATAGATATACTACAATAATCCCAAGCGTAAAAAAACATGGTTGCCTGGCCAAGCAGTAGCATCAACACCAAAGCAGAATATCCATGGTTCCAAGCTTATGCTTTGTATTTGGTGGGATCAGCTGGGTGTAGTGTATGTCGAGTTGTTCCAAACCAATCAAATTGATGTATGTGAGCCAAGCATTGAAAGAAAAGCAACCAATATGCCCGAAACGACAAGGTAATTTTGCAGCACGACAACACTAAGTCGTATCAGCAATCAAAACCTACCTGGAAACGATTTTTTTCTTTCATAGTGTTTACACCTAGGTTAAGATAAAAACATAATCAAAAACTCAATTTGAGAAAGGACGGATACTAAAAATAATATCCGTCCAAGGCGCTGAAACTGTGACAGAAGGCCTTAAAGCTCTGTGGCCAAGAGGTCCAGAAATAGGATAAAATGGGAAGTTTTATCCCACCTGCCTTACTCTCCCGCCATTGTTCCTTCTAAATATCAGTTATCGATGGCTCACGGCCTAGCTTACTACTTAGACTCACTGCCTTTGGCTGATTACTGCCAAATTTGTTTGAATGCCACAGAAAGGGAGTGAAACTCCAAGCAGTAGTTGGAGGGAAAAAGAGGAAGAATCGTTTATAGCCTCTCCATCTCTGTAGACACGTATCGAACCAAGCAACAGACAAAAAACGTTAACAAATGGAAAAATGAATTGGATAAAATTAGCTTTTTCTAGAAACTAACAAGTTTCACTTCTACTGCATGAGAGTAATCACACTATTTTTAAAATGATTTTTGATTATATACAGAATAATGCATACCTGTAATTGCTTGCCCATTTTTTTCTGCTGTCGTAGCTGTCTAACTTTTTCTGCTCTAACTTGTCCAGCCTGTTTTGCCATGAGATTCTGTCTAACTTTTTGCATATGCACGTCAGATTTGGCCATTTCTGCGAAATATATATCAGGTCTGAAAGAATAAATAGTTTTGATTTATTCATTTTGAAACATACATTACACTTCATCAAGAAGAATGATTTATACCTTTTAGTGACAATTCCGAGGGAATGTAACCTTTGGATTCCTTCGATGACGGAAGCTTGAGCCTGTCTATGGAAGAGTGTTTCTCTTTTAAATTCATTTAAAACGGGATCATTGCTAATGTCAATCTGGGGTAATTTAGCATTGTTTTTCCGAATATTCCTGTAATAAAAATAACCATGAAAATTGATTTAGAAATAAAAGACATTACTGTTAAAAAAAAATATCTACATCTGTCTTTGTGTCGTTTCTTGCAGTTGAAGAGCAACATCTGGAGCCATTGGAGCTGGATCATTGATAAGATCCATAGTTTCGATCCAAGGCAGTTTCAAATGTAATTCTTTTATTTTCAATTTCATATCTTCAACATTGTTCACATGTGATTTGCTAGTTTTTTCAATGACTTTGTTGAGACCGGGTTTCAAGAGACCTTTGGAGAAAGCGTCCTGCAACTATAAGAAAAAGTCGACGATATGTTTTAAATTTGAATTCACGCTTCTAATAACCTTAAAATAATCACTAAATTTAATGAATTCCGAGACTATAAGGATCAAACGGAATTACTTGTATAAACAAAAAAATATAAAACGAGTCGTTTGTCGCATATAGAATATAATTTATAAAATGAATATTCAAACGTTTATTTAAGTTGCAGAGAAATATAAATGTAAACGATTTATTTAATTTAAATTCATGGCAGTGTATATGAACCTCGCGATCGGACTCGTCAAGATCAGAATCTTCTTCGCTGCTCGGTGAGTCTTCGACAATCTTACGACCCATGTTGACGGAGTTGTCAGAACACGCCAAAATCGTCAACTTAACCTACACGACTAATGTTACCAGCGCTACCTGTAAAAAAAACATATACAATCGATCTTAAGCGGGGAATACGTCTTCTTACAACTGGCAACGTTTGAGGCCCATAATATGGAAATGTAATATTGGTCGAAAACTGACGTTTTCTTCAATATTCATTACAAAATAAAAATTACCAAAAAAATAATATTAAAATAATTATATTGAAAAAATATTTTTTTAATATAAAATATAAATGAATATCAAAAATAAAATAGAATACTATTATAATAATATTTTTCCGGCACGGAGATTCTTTTTTGATTCCTATATTTATATGTATATTTTTAATTATATTAAAAACTTTTAAAATTGATATTGTATGTGCGTTTTTTTAAATAGTTTGAGAGTTAAAATTAAATTGAAATTTTATATTCATAGACGTGATTCGCGTTAATTATAATCTAATTCTACACATTGATCATCACCGATTAATATTTTTTAAATATAGAATATGATTGAAAATAGCTTATTAATGGTTAATCGTATGCTATAATAAAATAGTCTGATTCATTTGAATGAAAAAAAAATATATTTTTGGATGGGATCGTCGGTTTTCGAGTTGTAAAATGCCATCGATGTCGGCGACGACGGCCGCCCCTTGGATCCGTCGGCTCGCATCGTCTATGGTGTCGGCGGAAGCCGGAAGCTGGTCCGATCGCGGGGTTCGAGGCTTGCGTCCTGCGGCCTGAGAGGCGCCATGTCGGAGAGGCGCGCCCGCGCCGCCCCCGCCTCGCGCCTCGCCCTCGAGCGTCGAGCCCGCGAGCCGCGCGCTGCCGTCGCTCGCCGCGCCGCCCCGCGTTGAGGGCCGCCAGCGCCGCCAGCGACGTCCGCGAGCCCGACCCGGACCTATGTTTACATCGGGCTCTCCGCTCCTGCGCGCTTAGGTGAGCCGACGTCGGAGCCCCGAGCACCCCGCACGCTGAGACCCCCCCCCTCGGGCTCGCCGGGGGCGGGGTTGCATCCCGGCCGAAGCGCACGACTCGTTCTCGAGGGGACTCCGCCCCCCGGTGACGCCGGCCCCGTTTTAGTCGGCGATCTCGCCGTCGATCGTTCGGTAGGTTTCCTGACCGATCCTTCAGCGAGACAGGCCGGTCAGGCTGCCATGTTTATACACGGTCGCCTTGTTCGCGATGCCCCCGAAAGGCCCCCGGAGGCCCCAATCGGTGTCGAGAGTTGTCCCTGAGTGTATCCATTTGCCAAAGTTTCCTCATTGGGGCTCACCGAGAAGTCGCCGACGCGGCGTTCGCGTTCGGTGCGAATGTAGTGCGACGCCATTTTCGTTGTCTGTCGTTTGACAATATTTACTTCGCGCGTTCGAGACCGGGCCGTCAGTCACCTTGAATCAGCTCTTTTTTGGAACTTTTATCTTAGTTTTCGATTCATTTTTCTTATGAAATTCGTTTTTTCGAATATTTTTTTCAAAGTTGCTGTTATGTCGGAAGCCGCCGCTATGTGATCAGCCCGGCTAACCCGAATGTCAAATTCCTCACCGAAACATAAACAATGATCAAACCCATTTCTGAAGAAGTTTGTAGTTTTTCTGGTTCTTAAAATTACACCAAATCATTCCGGCATAGAATAAATTGTGCATTCTCGAATCTGCATCATAGGACAAAGATCTATTAGAACAAGACGTGTGTAGCTCTATTGTGTTGGCATTGCTTGATTTAATGTACAATGGTATTTTGTTACATTTCCACAACACGGGTAAAAAATTGTGTTGACACAACAATCGACACTTGCTTGATTAAAACTTGAAAAATAGATTCCTATTGGTGATTTATTTCCTTTAAGAAAAGACAAAATAATGAAACAAATACAAATATTTGAATTTAAAAAAAAGATTTATTGTAGAGAAACATGAAAAAATAAATTTAAAAATTACATCCAATTAATTGATATTCGGCATTTTCATCAATGCCGAAAAATTATATTATAATGTAATACAATATTCTTCATGTTAATTGAATCTGAATTATTTGAAATTTGAATACTACGATGTCAGTCTGTGAATGTATATTTTTACACTGATATATGTCGTGTATTTATCAAGAAATTGCAGTTTTATTATTATTTTTCTTGTTGATTAACTTTAAAGTTTCCAATTGCCTCATAAGAATAAGCGTGGAAAATGCTAAGGAAAGATATTTGAAAATTCAAATAATTGTGCATTATTATAGATGCATATTGTTTTGAAATGCAAATACTAATGACTGAGTAAATAATAAATATAGAAGTAAACAGGAACGATAATGGGTTTCCAAGTGAACATCTAAATATGTCAATTAAAAAATATGTTAACGAAAATAATAATAAGTAAATACAATAAATCATCCGGTTGTATGTGCAAGTGTTTATTTTGGTTCAACGTATTTGTTGATTTTTTATATTGCAGGTTACTGAGAGACGCGCGGCGATAGAGGAGGCTACGTTCAAAAGATGAAAATATTTACAAGATGTACGCGCAGAAAAAGTTTAATCCGGAGATTCAACAGGTGAGAGCTCGATATATAGCCGTGCGGCGAATTTGACGATGGCAATTTTGACTCATCGAGTGCATTGATTTCAGGTCTCCGGGAGAGTCTGTCCGGCGGTTACGCCGCTGACCGGCGGGACGGAGCGACATACGCCCGAAACGGCGAGCCCCGACGAGCCGGACTCCAGTGTCGGGCGCGCTGAGGGCGGCGTCGTCTACGAGACGATGAGGAAAAACTTTGAGAGTAGATTCTACCCGGTTACGGGGGAAGTTGAGAATGGCGACGCGTTCGCCGAACGGGGACGCGGAAGTTCGCGCACGGGGCCGGGCAAGGCGCCCGTTGTTCGGAGCGCGCAGAGGTCGACTAAGGGTTTTGCGATCGGCACGGGACCGGGTGCGAACGGCCTCGCCGCGCTTCGCGAAGCAGCTCACAGCGTCACCCCCAGCGGGAGGACGCTTTGGTTACCGACAGTCGTTGCCACGGGAACGACGACAGACGCTCGCCGAGAAGGCGGGGAAGCGACACCGCCGACATTATCGCAGATATTTCTAACCGGTGCCGGTAGGCGCCTGCCTTCGCATGCCGCCGACGGTTCGCCGGCAGCAAAGTCATGCCGAGTCTCCAGTGGCAAGTTTCCTCCTAAAGTTCAAATTCTCGGCAGTATAACAATCTCGAAGCCGAGCGGTCCGCGGCCAAACGCCGTCGAGGCGAGAACTCCGATGACGCGGGTCGAAGGAGCCGACGCGTCAAACGGACAACGAGTGGCATTTACACCGGGCCTTCCATCAGTACAGCCGTTTGTGCCTGCTAGGAGATTTGCAACTTTAGAAGAACCGATAGGAAGACCGGGTCGTGTGTTATCCCGTGTCTTACCGAGTTCCAAGATTCCTTCGACGTTGGCCAATAGAGCGACAAAAGGTGCAAGTCCGTCGAGGGGAAGGAGGCCTTCCGGCGGTGCTGAATTGGCACCCGTTGCCAATGTTGTACGCGCGCATTCAGTTCAATCAGGGAAGCCCGTTCAGCAACAGACGCCGGCATTGCGTGCTGGATTTGAGTCGGGAGCGAGGACTACGATCGGAGCTCCGAAGGGTCCGCCGTGTCCGTCTGTGGTCTCTCCTCCAGGAAAAAATTGGACCCGTCCGCCCGTCTCGGGTATTAGTCAAGTTGTCGATAGAAAGAATGCTCCTTATGTAAAAGGTATCGGGGGCGTTGTTGATGCGCAGAAATCAAGCAAGAGTCTTTCACAGAAAATGCTAGTACGCCAGCCATCACATCGTATCATTGTACCGAGCTCAGCTCAGTCTAATCGAACAAATCCTCAGCTTTGTAGACCGAATGATTCGGGAGGAGCTGTTCGATATGTTCAAAATTATGCAAGTCTAGAGAATGACAGTACTTCATCAATCTCATCTAATCAGAATCTTACCGCACAGATTTTGCAGTCTTTATCTCAACCAAAATCGTTGATCCCTTCTATACAGCCACCGTCAACTCTGAGCAAACGTCCCACTCCCTATAGACAGTTTTCTGATGATGCTTATTGTGCACGGAAATCAAATGATCAGAGACGTCCAATTCAGTAAGTATATATATTTACACTCCTGTTTATAAATGTTTATTACGATCACGCCTATTTTAATATATAAGAATAGCATAGTATAAGAACCTTCAAAAACTTTTACTACTGACCCACTATGAATTTTAGAAAAATAAGTCTGTGATTATTTTTGGTTATTTAAAAGGTTGTTGTTATTCTGCGATTATATGTCGCGTTTGATTTCATTTGTTGTGATGTAATATTTTATATCCAGACTTTAAAATACTGATAAAAACAATCAAAAACAATAAAAACAATATTGAGGTCAGACTGATATTTAAATAGAGAGGGGAAAAATTGAATTATCACTTTTTATGCTTATTTTTACATCTTTTTTTTTTCCAGCGGTGATCCAAACACGGCTGTTATTTCCGATGATATACCTGGTGGAACAGAAGAGCGACCGACATTATCGGATGAATCTTTACCTTATCACAATCACAGACTTCAATTGGTGATGTTGGATCATACGTACGCTCAGTCCACGCAAGTGGTACTGTCTAATTCTGTCAATGGCTCCAACGCAGTCTCGAGCAATACTTCACCGGTCAATAGCAATATAATAATGTCTACGCCTTTGAGTCCGACTAAAATTGTTTCTTTGAGTTCTAACTCTCCGGCGAATGGAACATTGTCAGGGCAGCTGCCGGTTTCTTCCATGTCGGTAATTTTACCGAATAACTCTACGAATGCTACCCAAAATTCATCAAGTTATCAATACAATGCGATGGCTGTTGAGGATGATGATGCCGCATCTGTTATTTCATCGATTGAAGGTGATAGAGATACGGAAAGAAATGATGAAAGACACAACAGTGATACAGAAACTGCACCCGAAGGAGAAGAAGAAGGGAAAACACGGTGTGTTTGCGAATTCACACACGATGATGGTTATATGATATGCTGTGATAGATGCGGAGAATGGCAACATGTCGATTGTATGGGTATCGATAGACAGAACATTCCCGATGATTATATGTGTGATAAATGCGAACCGCGTCTAATAGATCGCAAGAGAGCACGATCTATTCAAATTCGGAAACGTGATGAATTAACTGGCGTTGGATCTTCTGGAAGTGATTCTTCATCGAGTACATCCATCAGCCATCTCCGAAACCGACAGATTCCTGTCGGAACGTCTTCTAATATGGGTAGAAAGAGACCATTGACTGTTACGACTTACAGCAATACTATCAGTGGGGTGAGTAGAACTGTTCCCACTCTACCGGCTCCGTTTTCTCCTCCTTATAATTTTGGAAACACTTCACAATTGCAAAGCAAAAGAGGGCCAAAGCGTTCGCGTAGAATCGACAACGGTAGAAAAGGTCCAAAACGAAAATTACCTGAAAAAAGGAAAAGAAAAAATAGTGATGTTTCTAATTACCGTACTAAATATTGCTCTTTATCGACTTCCACACATCAAGTAAATCAGTGGACTGAGAGTTACGAATTCGCAATGACCAATCATTATAGTCCAGAGTTAAGAGCTAAAGTTGCAAGGTATTGTAGTAGTAAAGGAGGAAATAACTCTTCAAATATGTCCGCTGTACTCACTGCTCATTTGTGCACGACGGTGCCTCATGCCGGTAGTAAGATTCTCATTGCTACTAGAGATATGAAAGAGAACACCCCCATCATAGAATTAAGAGGGAAATATATGTTGTCTACGCAACATAAACCACAACCGCAGGTAACAGGGCGTGTCGGGAGTCAAAGACCAGGCCCTTTTCTCTTTTTTTATCGTTTACCGAAAGACTCGACTCAGATTTGTATCGACACTCGGACTTACGGAAACGAGGCTCGATTTGTAAGGCGTTCGTGTAAACCTAATGCCGAGTTACAACATTGCATAATCAAAGGAGCTCTACACGTATATTTGGTAACAGTTACATCTATACAGTCAAATACGGAGATCAGTATTAAGCACGATTCTTCTGGTAGTTTGCAGCCATGCGCTTGTGGAAATCCAAAGCATTGTAAACATGGCGGGGCGAGTACTCCACTCTTACATAGGAACAATGGAGCTAGTCTGGACGCAGTAGGCGATAGAAGGGGCCGGACCAGACTTTCGAGTTCTTCAATTTCTCTCAACCATGTCTCGAGCAATCTGTTAGTTAATTATGACGATAATCCAAAATTGGAAAGCGTCGAAAGCGAGAGCAAAATAAATAACGAAACAGAGCCTGAAGTTATAAAACAGGAGGTGCCGGAAAATGATTTTGTGAAAATAGAAGAAATCCTTAAACCGGAAAAGTTTGAAGAGTTACCGCCGATTGAAAAAAAGATCATAATCGAAGAAGAAGTTAAAGTAAAAGAGGAAGAAATGGAAACTACACTGATTAAAAATATCGTCGAGGCTATTGAAGAAGAAACTGAAATTAAATGTATCGTTAAAGACGAGCCCGTCATTGATGTTCCACAAATCAAACCTGCAGAAGTCGAAAGCAATATTGATTCTAAAGACGAAGAAGACAACGAGCCGTTGAGTAAATTCGAATGTAAGAGTCCAAATCAAAACGCGTTGAAAAATGTAGTGACTTCCACAGTAAAAACAAAAGATGTTGAAAAATCAAGAAAAACCATAGGGACCCGTCGGACATCATTACATTCGACGCGAACCACCAGGGCATCGGCATCCACAGCATTGACCACCAGTGAATCGGCCGATGAAAAGAGTGATACTCCGAGCGATACAAAAAGTCACCAAACGCCAAAGGACAAAAAGAAAATGGTAAGGATTCTTGTAAATCAATTAATTTTATTCATCATCTTAAATCAAGCAAATAAATTTCACCATGAAGTGACCATCGGATCTAATGTGATAACGATGTATTAATTAAATTTATGCTATGCTAATTTTATTAGACGCGCGAAGAGCGAAAAATGGAAGCAATAATGAAGGCGTTTGAACGTATGGAAAAAGCAGAGTTGAAGAAGCAAGAGAATAAAGACCGACAAAGTAGAAGACGCGAATCTGATTCGAATCAACCGTGTTCTGTTACATCAAGTAATGAATCAAAGGAACAGCAAATCGACGAACAAATTGATGATACTGCGGAACAGTCGAATATAAAGCGGAGACGCAGGTATTGATTTTATAGATTGCATTTATTTATTTTTGAATGCTTATGTATCTTATATTAATGATTGTTATATTTTAGAAAAAAGGGTAGAACAAGGACAGCCAGTCAAAATAATCTACAGAGAAATAGGAATCGTTTGAATTCAATCGATAGCGATATGGTTACGTCTGGAGAAGAAAGTACTTCTCTTCTTTCTCCTCCTACAAGTAGTAATATAGTAATAAATGAAAATTTCTCTGAAACTGCAGCTTTGGCCTCATCAGATGAAACGCCAGTTTTCCAAGAACAACTGATTTCAGATACATTGCATTTACAACAATCTGTTCAGGTATGATTAGATAAGGAACAGCTGATTACGCTGTGTATATAGATTAATTGTTTTTATATTTTTAATTACGTTAAAAACATTATTTGAGAGGCAAAATTAAAATTTTAATGCAATTAAAAATATATAAACATGATTCATGTCAATCTTAAAAACTTGTTAATTGTAATTATTTTTCTTGCAGAGGCTAAATGTAGGTCTGAGTTCCGCTTGTTTATTAGTGGAGGCCGCTGTTGGTCCTCTCGAATCCACGTTTAAATTTCCAAAGACAAAGAAAGATATAATGAACGAATGGCTCAGTAAATCTCCCGAAAGAAATTCAACATATGAAACCGCCCATTCTATTGACTATTGTACAAATCCAACTGATAATAATAACACCCCTCATCCATTTATAAGTAATAAAACATTTTCTGGTGATAAGTCTATGGACAATTTGATGAAAGTTACAAAAACTATGATAGGTAATTTCAGCGGTGGTATTTTAAGCACAGAATCTACGCCAGAGAAAAATTATAATAGCGAGCAATCTGAACCGGAGAACTTGTCGACATTTTTTAACGCAATTGATTCTTGTATATCCCCGAATCGAAGCCCAGCACCTTCGTTGCTTCAGACTCAAAAAGTAGGCAAGAAAAGCGAAAATGAAATATTTCGAGAAGTCCCTTGCAACTTGAGCGATAAAAGAGGTCCTAAAAGATATCGAAAAGGAATAAAGGGCTTAATTGAAGAACGCTCGTGTCCAATAAAACGAAGTCTTCGCAGTAATACGGGAGTTGAAAATGCCTATGAAATTGTAACGGCTCCTTACGGAAATTGCACACCCCCGCGTGACACCACTTTTATACCGGCCGTTTTACCGGAAGTCAAAGATACGGAAACTTTGATTGCTCCGCAACCCCCGCAGCATAGCGCAAAAAAGCGTTGGTTGCGCCAAGCCATCAGCGAAGAGAGCGATTCTCCTACAGCAGGTAAGCTATATGTATTTCTGCGAATTCAAATGTATTATTTAATTTTTTTTATTTTAACTTTTATGTCTTTAGTTCTGTAAAATGTTTATAAAATTCGTCAAATGTTGCCGGCAAATATTTTTTTGCGATGAAACGAAATATTTTCTATCAATGTTTGGACGAACCTGGAAACAATATAAATGTCACAAATACGAATCTATCTGCCTAGGTGAAATGACGAAAATTGCTTGGCACTCGGAATGGTTAGCATATATTATAATTCAAAAAAAAAAAAAAACAATCCGAAATATATTTTGAAAGTTCCCCGAATTCTTAAAAAATTACATGTATGAGTCCAAGCTATGTTTGATTTTTTTTAATTTGTGGTTTTGGATATTTAGTGTTTGAACTTCAATGCAATTGTGAACCTGTTTGCGATTTAAAAAATCATTTGTTCATAGCTATTTTGACTTCAGATATGTTTTAAAATGCAATAATTTAACAGCTGAATGTAATATATATATATATAACAATAAAAATGGATTGCACATGTTAAACTAATATGTTGTAGATTACAATAGATTTTTTCACATTGAGATTGAAATGATTTAATATGTTTGCATTTTTAATCGCTTTGGTTTTTACTTTTCGTTTCTTTCGTTTGATAGAATCTCCACCGAATGAAATGGTCACACCTTTGAAGAAAAGAAGATTAGCCCGGGAATCACTCTCTTTGGAACCACCGTTCAGCAATGTAAGTCCATATTCTAATTACATTTTTAAATTCTATTAAAAAGGTTTTTTGACCATTTTAACATGGCTTTTATAGAAGTTCTATACTATATAAACGTCAATTATATAAGGATCGCGTCTGCATTATGCATCATTTTTGGTGCGAAAAATGACTGCATAATGCAGGCGCGTCCGTGTTAAAATGCTTTAACTTTTAAAACAGTGCTTTGAATCATTATTTTTTCATTTTGGTTTTGGTTACGTTCCTAATATTTATATTAGTTCGGTTATGGTTTTCATTCTGGGAAAAATATCTGTTTTACTCCTTCATTATTCATTTTTGATTTTTTTATTTGTATTAAAAATTTATTTTCTATTATAAGTTAGAACACTTTACTTCTCTATAATAAGCATTCTACATGAACAATAATGTTGAATTTACTCTCTTTAATTATCAATGATTTTATCATGCAGGCGACAAATATAATGAATTGAAGGTATTTCAATGTAAATGAACTTTCGACTTCAGCTTTGTGTATTTTAATTCTTCCTAAAAATATAAAATCAATACGCGTATGGTGAGATGCAATGAATTTTTCAGTCTTAGAATATTTGTAGCAGACCTTATTTAAGGACAATCAACACTCCATGGAAAAAGCGACGGGCCATCAGCCCTCACTTCTGAAATAAAACAGAAGAGATTGGAATACGATGTAAATTCAGGGAATAGACCCATCTTGAACTATCCAGAAAGCATTAAGATAGCCGAAACTGAAAACCATAATTTTCGAATTGGTTTTGTTTCTGTTCGAAGCTCTGATATAAAATCAGCAGGTATTTTTCAAAATAATTTAGAGAAAATGCGTAGAATAGTTAACCACGTAATACTTTTTTTTACACACGGAATTAAAAGTCTCGCATTTGTTTTTCCCGTCGCAAAGGTTATTTGATGAATTAGGAAGGAAATTGAGGAATTAGTTAATTTATCAGTACCAGATGTCATATACAGTCAACCCTCCTATAACGTCGAGATAGGGATCGCCGTATAGGAAAAAACGCTATAGAAAGCTAGGCATCTATACAAAATTTGGGGTTAGGTTTTTTCAATTGATATGGGCGATTTTAAAGAAATTATTTAATTTTTTCATTTTTGTCTTTGAAATGACCTTGAACGTGTTTGTTTACAAGCTCACTGATTACGTATTTTGCCTGGTCGCAGCAGTCAGGGGAGTTCAATGTGACACTTTTTTAAGTTATTTTTTTGAATGCATTAGCATATGATGAATATATAATAAAAAGGCAAATATAAACTAGAAAACTTTCAAAACACCTCCATCGGGAAGGATATTTTTACCATTTACGTAGACTGGTCGTTGTTACCTTTTTTGTTGACTCCACTTTGACGGCGGAAAAGGTTAAATACCAGATATGATTTATACCGTTTCCGCCGTCACACTGGAGTCTGCGTAAACGGTAAAAATACCCTATCCGATGGAGATGTGTTAATATAAAATAAAAATATGTACTGTACGCAGAGAGAAAAATGGTTGGAAAATCGCTAACATAAGAGATAGGGTTACCGTGCAAGCCTGTCGATTTCCCTTTTAACCTTTTAAAATCGATGAAGTTGTTGATACCATAATCACTTTACACTGATTACTTTCTGTCAGCTCCTATTAGCGTAAGACAATCTTCAGTTGTAAATAAGCATTGTTGATAACATACAATACCATGTCATTTCTTTACATAAACAATTCACAAAAAATCAATTCATTTGCTCCTGCTTTAGTCGAAAAATTTCGGCTAACCATCTATACAATCGTGCGATGTATGTAGGAAAACTCTCAGTATCCGAGCTCAATGTACAAGATTGCTCTTTCTGAAAAGTGGATAGGGGATCCCAGGCCCTGGGATAATACTCCTTTAGGGCTTAAGGCAAGGATCTTTACAAAAACGTAATGATACTCGGCTGAATGACTCATTCCAAAATGTTTTCACGATCAAAATCATAAGCAGATTCCGATTCAACAATCCACTTATCTTAACATTCATAGCAATGACTTGTTTACAAAAGCATACAAATGATCGAATTTTCTGGAAGTACGATTAGCATTCCCCAGCATCGATGAGGACAATGGACCATTAAAATAATGACTTGTTTTCTAAACAATACGATTAATTGAACATTCTAGAAGTGTGGCATAATAACATTTCAGTGATAAGAGCAGCGACAATTACCATAAAAATTTTATAACAACTGGGCAATGAAATTGTCTTCCAGAAAGATCACTACAAGAAAAGGGGAGCATTTAGCCGAGTATAAAAGAGATACTGGTCAACATATAGGGCATCTTCCAGACCAGTTTCGAACATAAGCTTCGGCTCACAGGTCAGATCCGGTTCAGTTTCAGCAGCTTGAGATTCGACTCAGCTCCGAACATATTTCTCTCACTCCGAGCTTCATGTTTCAACATCTACGCCTCACAGCCGAAGCCTGTCCAAAGTGGAGACAATAAAGGTGTTAAAGAAAAGACATTGTCTTTGAAGTTCATCAACTTGAGATCCACCATGTATTGAGTCCTCGCCGACGATACGAATGATGCAGCAGCTGTGGGTCGTTGGAAAACTCGCGCAGTGGATACCGTCGCACGCCGGAAGGGCTGAAGAAGAAGAGAGAGAGAGTGACCGGCCCGCTACGTAGATAACTGGGCGCCGATATTCGGCTGAGGACATCAAACAATCTCCAGAAGTATTACTGCAAAGGAGTAGCGATCGATCGATCTTTTGAAACTTTGAAGCCCGGAGCAGATTTCTCTGTTTTTGATATGAACATTTGTTCTGGCATATTTATCCAATTAAGTTCCATCTCATCAGCGTTAAACACTTGGCCTGCTGTATAACCTCTCATTTGTATGATTGTCTTAAATTCATTAAGGAAATATTAGCAGCATCTACGTTGGCTAAAGAACGTTTGCCTTGTATTTTGATGTCATTTAAAGAAAACATCTTTTAAATCCTTCAAACCATCCATTACTAGTGCTATATTTTGTTCTAGTGAAATACGTTTAGGTCCATTAAACAATGAAATAATAATAAATCCATGAATGTGTAATTTGATAGTTTTATTTCACAGTTGTAAAGGATATAAATAAATTCAAGTGTTGAATTACAAATGAAAGAAATTGACGCTTACGGGAATAATTGTTATAGAGACCTTATTATGTTATTAGATAATATATTAAGATTAATAGATTTGCACGTATTACATAATTAAATAGTTTTATTATAAAAAATTACAATGGTCGAAAATCCCTGAAAAAATGTTATCATCAAAAACGATTAGTGATGTCAAGAGACAAAACATGATAAAGCGCTATAGGAGAAGCCTGCCGCAAAAAGTATAGAAATGCACTTTATAGCAGGGTTGACTGTATCTAGTTTATTTTCATCATTATTTTAGCTATGCATAATATTTCTAACAAACTATTGTATTCAGAGTACCTATGTTGTATTAACAGTTTTAAGTTTTAAGCATTTAAACGAAGCCGTGTATTTAATTATTAAGATTAAAGTCTGAATGCATGTAATATTTATTGATTTCATATGTGTTAGTAATTTTTATATGTATTTCTAAACAATATTTTATTTTGAACAGAGCGATGAAACACATTTTACAAGTACGGGGGGAACGCCAAAGAAAAATTTTGATATTCCTCCACAGTACGTACGGACACATTCCGAAGGCAGCTTGAGTTGTAATTTTGTGTCGAAACCTTTGTGTAAAATTAGTGACAATTTTGATTTGAAAGTGGAAGCTGAAAAACATGTTGAGAATGAAAGTAAAACTGTTACAGATGTAAATCAAGAATTATCCTTAGTCAATAAAACCGACTGTGATTCATCAGATACTGCCATATCTGAAATGAACGGAAATGAGGGTTCAAAGCTTGAAAAACCTGAATCCAAATGTGATGAGGTAAACAAAATTGATGATAATAATGATAAAAAAATACAAAATGAAAGTGCTCTTTTAACAGATTTAAAAATTAGTTTCACAAATTTTTCACGGATTAAAAACAGTAACGAGTGTTTGGACTCAAAAGATGATGCATGTTTGACTGATATAGTTAGTGACAAACATCCTCAGGATCCTTGCAGAGAAATAAAAAGTGAACCAGTAAGCAATGTTCATTCCGCAGAAACAAGCGGAAATTCTTCTCCCATCTTGGATGACATGGATGATATCCAGAAAAAAATACACACATTTCATACAGAAAACATTCAGATTCTCAAAATTCGAAACAAAAAACAACCAAAAGAGAAAAGGAAAAAGGTTAATTTAAACTTTGATCTATGCGAGATTTTGGATAATCAAACCATTGGAGTAGAACTCAAATCTGAAAAAGAAATTTCCAACGCGGATGATAGCATAGAGAGTAAACCTTTGCTTGCAAAAGAATCTCCGAGTATCAGTAGAAATGTGGATCTCGCTAATTCTGTAGTCGATGAGTCATCAGCAACAACGGTGACTTCTTCATCCGCGCCACAAGATTCATCTTGCGCTAGAAATCAAGACATTTCATCTACGACTACTCATTATCAGAATCACAACACGTCAGTGGAAAACAGCAATAAAAGTTTTATGTACACACCTCTATTTTCCGGTAGTTTTAAAGACGAGACTAATACTTTAAATGCTCAAATGCCTGATATTAATGTTATAAAGAATGCTATAGACATGACGACGAGCTTGGAAATCGGTCTCAAGAATAGCAGCAGTTCCGTCGACGAATACAAAAATGTGCAAGAAATTCTCAGCCGCGTGAATCAAATGGACTCCCATAACAGCGTTCTATTATCTGGCGTATTAAGGGACTCCAATCATTCATTCAATACCGATACCACAGTGGCAACAATCAATAAGACATTCCTTTCGAGAGCTAATGATCCACGGCTAAATCCGCCTCCCGTTGAAAAACCAAAGCCAATCAGAAGAAAAGTAAGATATTCAAATATTTTAATAATCATACTTTAACACCTCGCAATAATGGCAATTTTAAATTCTAATAATGTTTTCATAGTTGGTTGGGATATTATATATATTTGAAGGTAAGCAATGTATTTTAATTTATTTATGGGGGGAATTTAAAAAACATTTTCACTGTATTTCGGTAAACAACTGATTAATGCTTAACATACGAATGTTTGATATGTTTAACAGCTGTAGCGCTTTCATACTGATAAATGTAGAATATATCTTATAAACACTATTATTTATTTCGAAACACTACACACAACGACAACAATTATCTAATTTATAGTTTTTCAGATTAAATTATTATACGCTTGAAATAAACAAGAAAAAGCTTGATTTTCTTGCAAAAGCGTATTGATATATAACAGTATAATTTCAGGCGGGTGGTCTATTTTTTAACTCATTGCTTATTGCGAAGTGTCAGTTTGATTCATATTGATTATTTAAATATTATGTGGTTAAAAAATTAACGAAAACAATGTTGATTTTAGTTGTCCATCAATGAATATCGTCGCCGGCATAGCATGGCTTCTAGCAGCTCTTCTGTCGGAGAGCAAGACTCATCTGTGGAGAGCGTATCCAGTTCTCAACAAAATATTAGTTCCGCAACCAGTCACGATGCCACAGCTGTACCGCAAATTTTAGCAGATGACACTTGCTCTCAATCAGCGACACTCAACGAATGTGCAAACATATTAGATTCCTTAAATACCTTGATTCCTGATAAAAGTAAGTCATATTTTTTTAAATGTCTATAATTTTGTTTTAATGCTACTTTAACACTTTACTGACCGGCAGACTTTACCGAATCACAGTTTTTGCGCAATCTATTAAACTTTTTTATTGATTTATAATTATGAAACTTTCAGCAATTATTTACTAAGAATATATTTAAGTGTTAATGGAAAGAAACATTTTTTTTTTTAATTTAAATTTTTTTAATATTATGTAGGATCGAAAAATGCTTGTATTTAATTGAAATCCACAAGATACTTCACAAATATATTAAATTATTTTTCAATGTAATCGCTGTCAAGATCGAAACATTTCTGTAGTCGGGGCACCAGCTTTTGTATGCTACTGTGGTCACAAATCCAAAATGGTTCAAGGGACTCTTTTAGAACTCTGACGAAGCTTATTATTATTGACGCCTCGCTGTACATGACTTCGGAGTCAGAGTACTCATCCCAGAGGGGTCTGAAAATTTTTCTTTCGAATCTCTAGACGCATCGTGTCACGGATGGTTGTGGTCCATGTTTCGCCCCCGTAAACCACTACTGGCACCAGCAGCACTAATTCAGATTATTTTATTTGTGCATATTTTATTTACACCAATGCGGTGTCACGCGCATTTGCATTGCATTTCCATTAATTTGTATTGGTATCTTCATTCGAAATTTCTGACTATAAATGATATGTTTTGGTTTATTTACGAGCAAAGCCGGACGTATCTGAAGACGCGACTTTTACATCAGCAGTCAGTAAAGTGTTCATAAGAGTTCATGGAAAGTATTTTGAAATACCTTGTTATTGTTTAGGTGGACCATCATATCCGGACATTGGCATAAGTTCAACTGGTAAAAATTTACCATTCCAGTGTGCAACTAGCGCAGTCAATGCGCAAATCACATCTTCAAACGTAAATGTTTCTCTTGCGGATATAACTCCTCAATTGAGATCAACGAGATAAGAGTGAAGGCAAAAACGGATCAATTGTGTTTAATATTTATTAAAAGTGTGTGAAAAATAAACCCTGAGCCCTCACAAAATGGTTTAGAAAACATTAAAATGTAAAACTTGAAACATTAAAAAATATACATTATTATATTCTGGATATTTTGTTGATAAACTGTGATTTTCTTGGTAGATTGTGAGTGATCTTACAAGATACAATTTATTTTAAATCTAATAAACTTTAAGATAGTTATATATTTTTTTTTATATATGTGTAAATGTAAATGTATTTTTAGTATGAGTATATATACATATATGTAAATATATATTATCAGCAGCAGCTATCTGACACTTGTTATTTAGTTTGTTTTTTAAAAAAAATAAAAAATGTTTAAACTTGGTGACTTAAATTATGTGAGTTGTTGATGTCATACCTAAGCAATATATAAATAGACTATCCGTTAAATGAAGTTGACGTTTTTTTTAAAATGAATTTGTGATATCGATCGTAATTTATATTTAACTCAATAGTCAACGACAGGATAAAAGCATAAATATTTTTGGAATTTTAGCCTAATCAATGTTACCGAAACATTAACACTTGAATGCTCAAATGAACTCACACTCGTTATGGGATCGATTTTGAATGGTTGCTAAAATGCAAACGATGAAATTTGTACTATCGGGAGAAATGTTATATATTACATATCGTCGCCAAGTTTGTTTATTTGCCCGACGGACGATATCCAGCTGATAATATGTACAAATATGGTACATGTTCATAATATATACGTATATATATATATTCCTATTTGTAATATTTAGCTTTTTTCATATTTCTGCAAGTACAAATTCTTTAAAAAACTTTTTTAATTTTGTATATATTGTGTATATATTTTTTATGTAAGTAACTCTACGTATTCTAATGTTATATTATTTTTAATGAAAAACTTTTTTATTTTGTATTTAATATTGATTAGAGATGCCAGTTAAATGTAAAGATCAATTATAATACACACATATTGTTATAAGGCTCTTTCTCACTAGTTTTATCTCGCACGTTGGCGTGTGAGCTTTGTAGCTGGTAATGTTTCTATCAGATTTTTTCTCTTGCATTTTTGCAGCACTAACGAACTGTGTATATATTAATTTTGTTGTTGTCTTTGATAGAATACGTGAACGATTCCGAGATGATTTTTTCTTGTCGCTTCAGAAGTGTTTCCTGTAATTTGATAATAATGTTTAAAAGAGAAAGCAATAAGCAAGATAAATGTGATATAGATTATTCTTATATAACAAAAAAATAAAAACAACAAACCATCAAAAATATATACACTTTTTAGTTTTTTCTCGATGTCAGTGACAATTTTTTCTTTTTCAATTGAGTGTGTTTTTATCGGTTTATCTCTGCCGCCAGCACATTTTGTGTGAATGCTCATTGTTGTTAGTTTTTAGTATTCTTAGCGCCGCATGAAAGCTATTTTTCATAAGACGTAGTTCTATTTTATGCTATTTCGTAGCCGCTAAAATGCTGTATTTGCCTTATATCAAAAATGATTTTCGATCATATTTGAAAGTGTCAAGTAGTTCATACATTTGCTCAGAGTAATTTATACTGCCTATTTCAATCATTAGATTATCATTGCCCTTTTATTTCGGGGATTGATTTGCAATTTAAATGCATGGCTCAAAAGAGGACTAAAGCGATTGACATTTAGTTTATTGTTAAAAATAATGATCATTAATGAGAATCCCAACCCTCTAAGCACCGTAGCTTTAAATTATTGTACTATTTATATGTTTTTTCTATATGAAAATAATTATTTTTGTGTCTTGAGGATTGTATTATGAACATGTTTTACAAATGAGTGTCTTCAATGTGTTGATAGATTTAAATTTTGGCATTGTATACAATCGACTTTTGATCGGAATGAGACCCAGTGTTTGATTATATAATGTGTCTTAACCCATTAGGAACTAAGAGATGTAATTGTATTTTATAAGAAATCATTTACTTTCTAGTCAAAGATTGGTATCTTTCAAATGTGTCTATTTTTGTTATATCGATTTTTTTAATTTCTTATTTTTGCCTGGCGATAGTTGACAGTATTAACGTAAACAATTAGGGAGTTATATTTTTAGTTTAAAAAATCTTTATTTTTTTAATACGTAGCATAAGGACAAGCCGCGATATATACGGAGGACTGGAAAGAAATCAAAAAAATGTACCCGGATAAAAGAGTTGTGCAAATCGTTTTTTCGTTGTTCTGACGCAGTCGGCGTCAATGTGTGCAGAACCCAAATTCCTTGTTTATGAATTTTACCAATGCGATCAAGATGTTCCTGTACTGTTGACCATTGGCAGTCAAGGTTAATCGATAATTCCGTTTGACGAGGATCTGATTCCACTAATGACGTCAATATGTCATCTTCCTATTCCGTTTTTTTAAATTTTTTAATATCCATCTATGATGTTTATTAAGTTTTAACACTTCTCCATATGTAATTGTTTTTGTTACTTTTTTCGCATTTATTCCCCAGTCAAACAAGAACAACGTACAATGCTGTAAATTTTAAAATAACAAATTCACAACCCTCGTGATCTACTAGCAACGAAAAATGTGTTTACGATGTTTTGATACAAACTGTTTAAAATTTTTGATACTAAAATTTTGATTTCTTTCCGGTCCTCCTAATATATGCAGAGTTTGATGAGATTTCATATGTGTTCCGTTTGGAAATGTATTTTATTAAAAGATTCGACGGTGATGATTTATACGCTGCAATATACCGAGTACTTAATGGGTTAAGAGCGCTGATGGTCGTCGCGGTTTTATCCGAATTTTGTCGTTATTTAATCTGTCCCAAAACAAAATTGAAAGTAGAATAAGGGTGGGTGCACATTCTTGATTAAATTTAATTTGTCATTCTTGGAAAATATTTTTTTCCTCATTTACGTCATATTAATAAACGTATTGGGTGTTAGAATTAGTTTTCTTTTATTCAATTCTTCGCTTAGCTCTAATGAACGCTAATAAAAATACAATTGTATTTTGCCTAAAATCTTTAATAAATAAAGCCTTTGTGACTAAACGAGTCAATCGCGTACTGCGGGTTGTAATCATTAATGCAAATTTTTTTGTTGTTATACAGATGTACCTCATTACATAAAAATGTTACTTATAAAAATTGTATGTATATATCGTCATATTTTGTCAATAATTTCAATCGCGTCGCAATTGACAGTCGTTGAAGATCGACGTCTGTCATACGGATAGATAAATTAATTTATTAGATGGTGCAATAGTAGATTGTAGTTAAATATATTAACGAAGTTAAATCAAATATTTTTTACCGCTCATTGAGAAGTAGTTACATTTAAATAGCTGCAATATGGGGAAAAATGATATTTTGCTCAAATCGCGTGTTGCGGAAGGATACTGCGTTCTTTTTGTGTCGCTATTCAAATATCGTCTCCGATATCGAAGAAAAATGCTTGAGCTCTACAGTTTTGTATATAGGAAGTTTCCGTTGTTTTCCCTCGTCTCGCTGCATGTTTCGTAATATGTGATTCGGCTACGTGTGAAGCGCAACGTTTTGCGTAACAATAATTGATCAGTGTTTACCAGTGATAGGTTTAAATGTTAATCTTAAATTATGATATCGCGTAGGGAGATAAGCCTTTGTGTACGAGACAGTGCCATAACGTTTTTAAATTTTGCCCGCGCGAATAAAAAACATTCATTTATTTGGCACATACGAATATACCTTATTTATATGCTTTGCTAAATGTTAAAATTTAGGAACATTAACGTTTCAGAGACGATGCAGCTTATCTCGTTATATGATTTTTATACTCAATAATATTATAGGCCTGTGCGTAAATGATCCTTATTTTATACACGGACAAATATAGCATATTAAAACTGATCATATTCGATGTTTATGTTTTGCAACTTCACAGGGTTTTTTAAGATGTCTTAAGGTTGTCAACTGTATTACATAGATTTAAATTAAATCCTAGTGAGTTATCAGTATGAAGAGTGAGATCACTGTACTACCTACGAATCGCATTGTATAAGCAATATTTTGTAATCCATTTTGGAGATTAATGTTCTTTTTTAAATGTTGTAAGGCGTCTCGTTTCATCTGTCGATATTATGATTTTTGAAAATTTAAGATTCTTAAAGCCGTTGAAAATTTGGCTTAAAAACGTACCACGTTATGAAATGCATTCGGTCAAAAGTGGAAGTGCAACACTTAAATCGACTTCCAAAATGACGCGTTCATGTGTAAATTGAATCTTTTTATCAACGATTTGTATTTATGATTCTTGTTGCTTTACGCGATGAAATGCTTTTAATGCAAATAAATGTTAGTATTAATCCGGCCTTATTCCCCTATGAATGATGAGTACGCACTCGCACGGTCTGGGCAGCGCTTTATTTATAATGCTACAAAGCGTCAACACTATGACGATGATTTAATTTCTCTGCGGGGATGCAATCGATATATTTCTTCAATGCGGAACGTTTGTTCATATTATTATAATTTCAGTTTAAAATTAATATTGTTTTAATGTAAGTTTTTTTGTGCCATTTTATTTATTTTCTCACTGAGCATATTAAATAGGATCGCTACTTATCGCGAGCATGATGTTACATTTCAAAAAAAATTAGTCGTGTGAAACGCAAAAAATAACGGCTCAAGTGTCTTTATTTATTAAATTATATCCCAAAGCTGTATGTGGTAACGGATTTCCGCGTCCGTAGTGCAATTAGCATGTTTTTACAAAATCGTTGGTCGAAATTAGATATTAAGTGGCCCCCTAAGCTGGAAATATTCTTAATTTATTTGTTTTTATGTGTGAATAAATATATTTTTTTTATTTTCATAAATATATATATATATATATACTGTCATAAATTTAAATGGATCGTATTAGAGTGTATATCTAGATTATATTTACAAAATGACAGCATTTAAATTTGTGAAAATGTCTTTATTTGTTTTGTCCGTGCGTTTTTATTTTAATTTAGGGAAATAGTTAATAATCATAATAAATGTATTTTTATTGAACGGCTCTTAAATGTATGAATGTGTAGAAGTTGGTAGTCTCAATCTTAAATTCACTATTTTGAAGGATATTTTTCTCTTTTTATTTTTAAGACGTAACTGTAAATTGTAAAAGAAAACTTTTCCTGTATATACATTTCACGTATTCCATTAAGATTTTGTTTTAAAGCAAATAATCGGATAGAGTTTCGTAGCAGTAGAGACGATGAGTAGCGAAATGTAATGCATGACGAAGGACGTTCGGGGGCGTGAACGTGGTTATGATAGATGCTCGGCAGTGTTCGATAATATTCTTTACAACATCCCTTCACACATCTCAGTGATTTGATTCGTTTTTCTACTTTATTAAGATAATCTCAAAACTCTGTGATATGGCCATCTGTGATGGTTTTGTCTATAAAAGTTTCTACTACTTAGTATTATGTATATATTTATATATATATCGTCAGGTAATCTTGGCCGTTTTTTTAAAGGGCAATTGCTTCCAGTGAAATTTTATAACAGTTTTCTTAAAATATGTATTTATACTTTGTAATTGCTTTTCGACGTCCCGTTCGTCGTTTGCATTTATGCGCTCGGAGAACGGCACGTACGGTGAATCGCTCTGAGGTTCCTCATGTGAGATGTTAACGCATACGAGTGGATTTGAAATCTGCCTGCATATTGATCAAGTGTTGACTCGTTCAGCTAATCATTCGCTCTCTGTTAAAAAACTTGTGGGGGGCTCTGCGGCCCGTGTCATTTATTGTATCGTCAATTTTATGATTTCCGTGGGAACGTGGACGTTCTCAGTTTGCACTTTGCATAGTAACGTTTATCATTTAATACGCTGATTGAGATGCCGTGCGTGTCAGACACGCTTTTAATTATAGTTTTTCATAGATGAAAAAGGATCGACTCAGTCGACGCGCTGAGCGGGCGCTTCAGTGGAAATGAACAAAATTTTATATACTATATGAAAATACTAACATAACTTATTGAATTTTTTTTGTATATATGGAAAGATGCTATATTCAGTTGATACGACACAGTAAGGAATTCCGCTAGGAGTGGAGTTTTATTTGCAATTTGTTTTAAGGACTATTATTACAGTGAAATATTACCAGCTATCGATGTTTATAGGATGCAACATTTTTTTGTAATATTCAGATTTTTATGTAAAGAGTTGTATTTTAAGTGTAAATATGAATATCTTCATTGTCGGGAGTTTACGTTAGTTCTGTGGAGCTTGGGACATTGTCGTAATTCTGTAACATAAAGATAAATATATAAATAATATATATGGACATAGTGAATATAAAACTGACTGGTTGTGGTCTCTACGAATTGAGTATTTTTCATTATTATCTTGGCCTATGTGTAAAATGATCGATGTGTCCCTTACAGCAGCTCAGCGCATAGATCGTCTCATTTGTATAATACCTAAAAGCAGTCTAACTAGAAATTTATAAATATGTATTATAAGTTTTATGGAAAGTAGACAAGTTTATTGTGTATAAATTAGAAATTATGCATCACATTATATGTCACGAATAAGTGTTTGAGTATATTTTATTAATTAAAAAAAATTATGAATAACATACATCTGTCTTTTTCTACGTTCCATCCCGACTCCTTGAGCTTTGTCGCTTTCCTTTTGACTTTTTCACAAGTTTTATTGTTGATCCATGTTAGTTTTATCGGACCTCTCGAGGTTTATCTAAATGCCACGAGTCGAATCTTTCAATGCGTGCTGAATTTTCTCAAGATGTGTCATTTGAGCATTAATTCTCTGTGTCTCGCGACCGCGCGTCGACGGCAGTGACGCTCGACTCGTCAATGTATTTACTTTGGTAGTTTGACATGTTATCAGACATCGTTGTAACGATATCCCGTCTGTTGTCATAGGTGTTGAGTGTTTTCAATATTAAATCGATTTAGATATTGACTGTCTGGAAAAGACTCAGACATTGCATTTAGAATTTTAGTTGATTTTAAAGCAAAACTATTCTTTCATTTTAAATATCCACCCAAAGTCAGTTGGAGCAAACGAACACCATTTCCAATAAAGTTTCTCAGCTAGTTTTTAAATGAGAAATAGAAACTGTCCAAAAATGTATAAAACCCCCTAAAATACAGGTAAATCCGCCATTGTCCATGCGCCATAGAGACGCGCATGCGCCACACCGTCTCTACTGTGTGTGCGTGTCTATACATAGCATAAAGCAATCACTACACCAGTAGTAAGCATATTTTATTATATATTACACAACACAGCGCAATATTTTAGATAACAATTTCCACTAACAAATGGAAAAATAGCAATGCATTAAATCAACCTTTCGTAGGAGCTAAGAGTTTAATTATTGACAGCTGCTATTGTTGTCTGAATAAGTTGAAGCAAATCAAAATGAATCACTTTGGTAATATTCCACTGCATTCACAGAGAAACAGATGTTTTTTTCGCTTTAGATTATTATCATGCCCATCTTGTAAAATGCGCATGTTTCCATGCCAGGAAAAATCTTTTTCCATGATCGAACGAATGTTTCTGGTTTTACTTTTGACCAAGATTGTGTTAATCCATCCAATATCGTTTTTTTTCAGGAATTGATCAAGTTGTCCTTTTTTTCAGCAAGAGTTTTTAGAAGACTGACGTTAAAGACATTTCATTTTTTTTCTCTTGGGAGAGGGAAATCTTCAAAAAGATACCCGGCATACATTGCAATGCCATAAGCGTGTTAGGCGCACATTATTTCTCTCCCCGTCCCCGCAGCCCAAATTTCATTTCACCAGACTAATATGCGTCAACATGGTGCATCCATACATTATTTTTACTATATCTATGTTTTTCCAGCAAGTGTAAACAATAAGTTTATAAAGTTTTATCGCAATCGGATGAACGGTATGAAAGCGCATTGAATACGGACAAACAAACATTGATATTTAAATATTAGTCTATGCCTATGTTATTCGCGCAATCCTTAGCAATAAGTGAACGAAGTTTAACAAAAGTGATTCACGAAGTGAAGTTTACACGAAGAAATAAACGAATATTGTGTGCTATCAACAGTTTAAAGTCAACTCTCAAAGGATTAACAATGTGCTATTTTTTATTAAATAAAGTTATTTCCCGAAGTTCAAAGCATTTCCAAGCCTATTCCAAGCCCTATTGCAATATTCAATTAAATTAATATCTTTTGGTCCACTGCGTAATTCAAGGGATTCAAGAAATGTATGCTCATCCTTTGAATTACCAGTTAAATGGGTCCAGGGGGCCTCAAATTTGAATTGCGTCAAGGGCCTCTCGTTTGCTAAATACGCCACTGGACACATTTAGAAGACGAGGGACGTACGGTGAGAAGTTCCGCGATGCGAATTCGGAAGAAGTCGCGAAGAAAATGGCGACGGAAGTCGGTGGGTGGGAGTGGGAGGGTCGGGTGGGAGGGGCTCACGTGTTCTCTCGCGTGCGGCGACACTCGTCAGCCGCGGCCCTGCATTCGTTTGTTGCGCACGTGCATCGCTTTAAATTCCACCTATCCCAATTATAGACGAAACGTTTTGTCCGACATGAACGCTGTTTAGGCTCGCGAGTGCGTCGCTTCTATAAATAAGGATGCTCGAGTCCCGACGTCCGAGCGAAGACCCTCTTCAGACTTATGTAAAATGCGAAATGTAAGTCTTCGTAACATTACAAATAACGACACGACGCGATTTCAAATCGGGCGCCGTTCCCGGGTCTCGCCTCCGACGCCGAACAAAGTCTCAGAGACAAAACGAGACATCGCCCCCCATTATAAATATCGTTCTCGTGCTCGTCCGACGAATATTTTGTGATTCGAAAATAGACAATAAACGAAACGGTCGCGACCCGAACTGGTCCTCGCTTTCTTGCGGCCACTCGTTGCTTCAAATCAAGGATGGGCAGCCCTCTTCATCTTTTGATCGATGTTCTGCATAAATAACTGTTTTTTTAGTCTAATCCGGCGTCCCTTGTAATCCGACATGCCCATACAAGTATACAAATATACGATAAAGCCTCATCAATGTAAAAAATGCAAAAATGAGATTTTGGATCATTGATTGTGTCTCCACCATTGATTGTGAGCAAGGCAAGAGGCGAACTTTCAAAAAAGCTTTTAAACATCCAGAGATGGAGGAAGCTTTGTATATGTGGTTTCTTTAATAAGTTGTTTTACAGGGAGGCTTTTAGCTAGCAAGGGACGTTTGGAACTGTTGGTTGAGTTTTTATTTTTATAACTGTCATTGTGTTTATCACGTTCATTCTATAATATGAAGTCTTATATTATCTATGTATATCTCACCATTTTCATAATTTTTCGAATCATAAGTACTCTTTTCCGAAAAGTTTCGGACTGCAAGGGGCCTGGGGCAGTACTCTAGGATCGACTGTAGTATTTGTGTAATAATTCTTACAAGACTGATTCTTTATCATTTTGTCGACTTAATATTGTAAGCAAACAAAACGGCAATCTACCGCGCTGATGCTGTTCAGTATTTAGTCACGTTTATCGAAGCCCTAGCCACCTTGTATCGAAAGTAGACGACGTTCATTTGACAATGATTAACGTAAACTGCTTGAGGACAAAAAAGCAGCTTTGTAGATCTCAATTTAATGCCGATATGTACAGTTATTCAGGTCTCGAAAATGGTTATTAATGCCCGCAACTGTTGAAAGCTTGCTAGGTTGTAACTTTCCTGATTGTGATGTATCTAGACCTCTTTCAAATTTGGTTTTAGCTTTAAATCCCCAGATGATTGTCAATGTCCAAGTTATGTAGCAAAGGCTCTGGCCAGAAGACGGACTCGCGTGTTGAAGGTATCCAGAGGCAACCTGTTTGCAGAACCAGTTTGGCCTTTGAGATTCGCAGAGATCAGCAGTCGCGAATGACACGACCTATCTTAATAATAACCCATATATGAGTCAATGGCATGCAATTGATGCGTAGACTTCCTTCGGAGGCGAACATATCGCTTCATTGTCTGCATCTATCGATTCGACCAGGGCTCGAACTGGACTAATGAACATTGCTTGCGACTATC
Organism: Stenopsyche tienmushanensis; assembly: GCA_008973525.1. Classification (NCBI taxonomy): domain Eukaryota; kingdom Metazoa; phylum Arthropoda; class Insecta; order Trichoptera; family Stenopsychidae; genus Stenopsyche; species Stenopsyche tienmushanensis. The sequence goes on from WACJ01000543.1 coordinate 907,584, forward strand.
GATATTTAATTTAAAACTACAAAAAAAATATCATTATATTTAGGTATCGTTATTTAAGTTCAACCTGTGACTGAGCATTCTTTTGAGTTAAGGGCAGAATGTCAAATTTTAAGATTAACGAAAAACAACCGATATTGTATACTGTTTTTACGATAGAAACCCATTAAAGTTGGAATACGAACCAGCCCATTGAATCAATAATCAAATCAAATTAAATCTAGCGATGGAAAAATTATATTTCATGATGACTTGCTGAGATAACTTATTGCATTAATTGCCATCTCGATTCGAGGGATTCTCTTCTCTGTAATCCACATGGAATTTAAATATGGAAATGATAGGCGATAGATAATAGCACAATAACAGTGACTGAATACGTGTACTATTTTGTTAACAAGATAAAGTATCAATTTTTGCGTCAAAAACACGTAGACGATTAAAATATAAATTAAACACCGGCTCAAATCCCCGTGCCAAGATTTACTTTCTCAGCGAGAAAATAATTTTGAGTCAGTGGCGAATATAGTACTTGAGAGGCCCCAAGCGCAATTTAAAGCAACTACCCCTGCGAAAAGTTATTGTCGTTGTTTTTGTATCTTATACAACAATGTGATTTAATTACTTCGATATATTAGATCTTCCCATATATATCCTAAAGAAGTTGGCACTAAGATTGACCAACCGCAACATGATCCAACGGCTCAACATCAACAGATTATTGCAAAAAAATAACTATTAATGTCATTTCTTCGTGATTTAGTGACTGGTGATGAGAAATTGGGTTTCAGTGCATTAAAAAAAAGTGCTTTTTGTGTATGGTGGGATTCTAAAAAAATAATTAAGTTGGAAGTATTGATACAAAATTAGAGAGTGTCGGCAGAGGTGAATGCAGTATTGCATCAAAATATATCAGTTTTGGTGAATAGATCGTATCATTACTCTTCAGCACGATAACGCGCTTACCTCCTCTTACGAAATTGACCCGTGAAAAACTTGGAGATTTTGCCTAGGTCGTTTTATTGTGTAACATAACCCCTAGCCAAATTTTCGGGATGCAGTTATCCTCGTCGCAGATTGCACTCTCATAGTCCTTCCGGCAGGCGACTTTCAAACATGCGAATTTCAAAGACTTCACTACGTTTAGTTACGAAGCGTAGTTTTCAAGGAACTCCATCTCGAAATGAATTAATTTCCATCCCTAATTACTATCCCAATTGAAGTACCCCCAATATGCATTGCGGGCCGATTTGCTCAAGTTTGACAATAATAAATAGTTTGACGCCTTTTTTTTCTTCTTAGATGCAGTAAATTATATAAGAGTTGATAATACACATTTCCAGCCCCCAAAAAAATGTGTGAAGATAAATGTATAAATGAAGATTCTCTTGTCTTTCCAGCCGTACTTCGCGATCTCTTCTAACATAAAACCCGCTGATATTTTTTTAAATATATTTTAGTAATTGTATCGTATTTTGTTTTGATTTCTTGTGCCATTTCAAAAAAAAACTTTAGGGAAATATGCATTTCTCAAAAAGTTGTGATGCAATAAGTTGATTCTCCGTAATCATTAATAATCTTTAATGTCCCACGAGAGCGGACATCCGAATGATAGGCAAGAATTACGATGTCCCCTGAGAGGTGATAACGGAGTACAAATGATTAAGCTAGATCTCCGTATATCTCCGTATAGTGTTATATTTTGGATGCTACTCGAAGCTTTACGTCGACGGAATAAAATCGGAAAATTAAAAGGTTTTCACAGCAACTACAATGTTTTCTACTTTACAGTTGCATCCATATTTCGTTTTATGGTACATTTTTTAGATATCAAAATTTAAGTTCTATAGAAGAGTTAAAAATCGCCCTTTCAGTCTATTTCCAGTCAAAACATGCTGGATTTTACGATAAGGGCATGGGTGATATGAAGGAAAGGCGGAAATATTTATATATATAATATAGATTTTTTTCGTTCAAGAAAAGGCAATTAAGCTCAAGAATTTTTTTTTTGCATTGCATTGTGAAAAAAAACCGACTTCTAATACATTGACAAAGAAACCAAACCTAATTTGATACGTTGGAAAGTTATCCATTTCAAGCACTGGATTCGGTGCGAATTGAAACGCAGTAGTTTTTCTATTAATAGGCTTCAATGGTCGTAATTCGGACGATTACATTTTCCGATATAAGTCCTAGAGATACCATCTCGTCCCAAATCTGAATCTAAATCTGTAAGGGTTTTTCAATTTTCTTAAAAAATGACACATCGATTCGAGTCTCACGTCGCCAATGGCGTCATTTCGCACGCCCTCTTTCAGGAATGATCTAATGCAGCCAGATCAAGAGCTCATATTTTTAAATGCAGCAACTCTTTACCACCAATTATCTAACTTTTTGACCCAATATATGCTGTCGATAATTAAATGGCGATGTTCTCTGGTCGCCGACTGCGCATCGATATATGACTAATATTCGCGAGGCCATGATTAAGTCTGCCGCAGTCATTCCTTTGTATTATTCTCAGTCTGGAATTGGATCCCTAGCCTCCAATTCTATGACGTCATTTATCCAATGTTTCATTCATCAAGTTGCCACGTTACCTGTCATTCGTCATGGATCTTACTCATTCTCAGGATACGCTCCATAGCCTTCAGAGTGCTCGCCATCTAAAATGTTTCCACTTTTAAAATCCGAGTTGATATACATATGTAATTACACACTTTCAGACCTGACTGATGACGTTGGGTGATAGCTATGAATCCATTATTGTTGAATATTCGAAGACACCTTGACCCTCATAATGGATGCACCATTTGGCAATATATTTGTGCATTCATTTTCGTGTCCTGATCTACAGGGTGTTTTGCACATAGACCGACATTTTTTTTTTCAGGGGGTTCTTTTGCTACGTTTCACACACAGTCATAGGACAAAGGTAGCCAATTTGAACAAATTTTGTAAATAATTTAATAAAAACATAAGCATAAAAGTATTTTCTTAAACCTGACCCTGACAAACTGGTACCTCTTCAAGTTTAACGACTTATTGAAATATTTGTATGACACGTAGCATATTGTTAGAAAGAGTATAATTTATAGAACTTTTTATAACTAAACTAAGTTCAAAATAGTTAATTTCTTGTTTAAAGAATTTAGAAATTGATGCTTCTCATTCGTTTGCGCATTTTATTTGACTTTGGAAGCTCAGAATCAAGGCCGTAACAAGGAGATGGCAAAGCAGGTGCCCGCCACGGGCGCAACTGGGCTTGGGGCGCAAAATGCAGAATAACAACCCAGTCGAGAGTTGTACATGGTTTTTATTTTACTTGACCATTCTACTTCACGTGAATCTGAACTCTGTTTGTTTTTATAATATATACTAATTATATACGGACAACATTGTTTTGTAATGAGAGTTCTTAATCTCGTTGGACGTATGGCGTCCGATTGCGAGGCGTTCATTCGTCATGTCAGTGATCTGAAAGGCGGACCGGTTGGACACACAGACTTTTTTGCGGCAGTTCAAGAGATAAATGTGCCAACTTGCATAAGTGGCTCGTGGCAAATAAGGTCGCGAACGAGTCTAGACTTTCCCCCGCCCATAAAAACTATATATTTCGCAACGCAACTAATAAACAGCTCGGGTCAATTGAGGGTCCCAATATTCCTTTGTCTCAGATGTGAAGTGATGGACCCATGCTGCTGAATTGAATGGATGCAAAAACTCGGTCTTATTGCTGTGATACATCGCCAAACACTCGATTGAAACATCATCACGACGCTGTTCCGTTGTGAGCATACGCGGCACTCATCTTGCGCACAGCTTTCGCATGTCAAAATTTTCAGTCATATGCGATGTACAGCATTTTTGAAAGGTCTACCATTTCTGCTAGATATAAATATAATATATAAGCTCTCTATAAATATTAGTGGTACCGGACAAAAATTTCGTTTGTGAAAATTTAAAAAAAAACACGTTTTCTCTATTGAATATTCACGAATTGCTCATTTTAATCGTTCCAGCTGATTATTATTGGACATATTTAAGAATTGCATAATGAATAATTCCTTTAAAAAGTTTAAGGGATGAAGCGAGAACGGAAAAACCTTTTTATAATAAACGGATTAAAGGACTAGCAAAACTGGGTGTTGGATAAAAGAAGGAATTATATTTTATAATGTTTTTACTAAATTACTAAACAGTCGAATAGTTTTGGGTCACCCTAATATATTCTAGTATTTTAGCAACTTTATACTTTCAATCTAATGTCATTCATGTGTTTGTCATTGAGGTCATTTGTCTAGTGTTTATGTCACCTTTATTTTTTTTTTGTCAATAATCGTCTAGACTCTAGACAATATTCGTACATTCTGTACATCGACCAAATAAAAAGCATTCCTCGTCTGTATTCCTCCATACGCAGTTCATAATTTTTTAATATTTGAAAAATCATAGAAAATACACTCTAAAACATAAAAGTACCCGCCCTTTAGAAAGCAATTTTTTGCGACATTGATTCGAATATATAACCCAATACTCATCTCGTTTTTCGTTTGAAATATGATAAAAAAATGTAAATTCTTTTAAAAATTGTGTTTTACTTGTCCACTAATCAATAACAAATGAAATACATGTCAACAGATCAACAACCGAAACACAACTAAGCATTTAAAAGGACGATGTCAAAAAACGAAATTTTCATCCGGTACCCCTAATATAAACGGAGTACTATTATGAGTTCTTCGCTTCTTATGGCCACTCTTTGCTTCAAATAATTCTATTCCGATGGTTAATTTGTATATTGATACTATTATAATCAAACGTTTATCAATCATTGCGATATAAATCGGAATAAATTATACAGGTCATATCGAATCGAATCAAGTGAACTTTAAATTGATTCTATTTTAATTTTTTTTGATGTCAATTTATACATCTAATTCGAATATTCCATCAAAGGGATATTCTGATTGTATGGAAATTTCATTCAGGCTTTCTCTTGTTAAAGAGCCATATCTGGTATGGAACTTGGACGATCTCCATAGTTAATTATACAAACTATTAGGGGGATCCGAAAGTATTCGAATATTTAGTAAAATAAGTTTAAATTTATTAACAACAAAATAATTATATATAACATTGTACAATATAATTCCCTTCGTTATTCAACACATCTTTCCATCAATTTATTAGTCCTTTGATTCGTTTTTTTTTTATAAAAGCTTTCCAAGAATTGGGTTTTTTGGGGGAGAGAGTATCTTGAAGGTCGAAGACTGTGAATGGGAGACAGCAGAGCCGTAACTAGGGTATGAAGCGCCCGTGGCAAGTATCTAACTTAACGTATGTTTTAAAATATAGGTTTGTATGCTCAATCGGTCCGCTTTTCGGATCGCTGATATGATGAATGAGCGGCGCCTGCTTTGCCACGCCCTTGTTACGACCCTGGGAAACAGACGGAAAGTGTGTCTTGCGTGCATCTTGCGTACATATACCCGAAGACCGAATATTGTGTGCTATCGACAGTGGTTAATTATTTATGTACAAGCATCATACACGCTGCGACGATCCTGACAGATAACTGGATTCGTACGGAAGATAAGTGATGAACATAAAAATATAGCATCTAAGTTTATGATGATTTAAAATTAGCTCACCTATTTAAAGGGTTAAAATGCTATTCAAACAGGGACAATTTTTTTATGTTGTCAAGGAGGCTAGGCACGTGTTTCGTTGCTCTTTTTTATTGCGTTCGATCAAGGCATGCAGTACCTATCCTACCCCATAACATCCATCCTATTCGTTTTGCTGATGAGTTTTAAATAGTCTCAATTTGATTCCAGCAATCATTTTTACATTGTTTTTCATAGTGAATATGTTTTAAAAATGCGTTCGCTGCCACGCTTCCTGTAGATTGGAACCCATGACAATTGAGTTACAAGTCTTACCACTTAACCGCGGGACTACCTACAGGTTATTTGAATTGGAGGCGCTTCTTTCATCAGCTTTTGGATCATAATGTCCCCCAGTGTGCTTTGATAGTATTGAAGACTGTTTGAGTTTCGATCCTAAGCAACCGCAACGGCGACAGGACATATGAAGAATATATTAACATTGGAATAAAAGCAAAATGTTTGCAACGGCACGCTTCGTGGGCGTGATTTTACGTCATCATTATCACAGTGGAGACAAGATGAAAATAATAACACGGACGCTTAATGACTTCATCGACACACGAGTGCCGCTGCTTACCGAAATAAATCTCGAAAGAGGCGATTTTTCGCTATTCAAAAGACATTTTCTCTTTGTATTTATAGCATCTGGAGTCGAGCAGTTTGCGTATATTAAATGCTTTCAGAGTAGACTTTGTTCTTCGTCCTCGTCCGTTCGGACACGCGTCCATGGCACGTGACGGTTGATGCACTCCAGGACGTTGTGAATACGACCAAACTTCCGCTCATCCGTCTTAGATTTATTCATAAGCATTCATATATGTCGGATTTCTTGAAAATAACAAAATACTCCCGCATAACACAATCCTTTTATTCCGAGACCATTCTAACACTCAATAAATTCATAGGATGACTAATAGTCTACGTCAAGAGTGATACATTCATTTCGACGCATTTATAACATTTCGATGCCATTTTAGTAGAACGATTTTTCTTTGACACCAAAATAGGCTACAGTTTCGACAATCACTTCTTCGTTGGAGCCAAATCTCTTTTCCTGGAACATTCTTTTTAGTGCTGCAAACGAGTAGTAGTCGCCAGATCCGAAGAACACGATGAATGAAAAGCAATTCAAAGTGCAATTTTGCCATTGTTGCGATCGACTTGTGACACGCGGTTCATTGTTTTGGTGAAAGAGCATTTTTTGTCTTCTTCATTTGGAATTGTTTTTCATAATTTATTCCGTCAATCGTATCAATAACTTGATATGATATTCGTCATTGATGATTCTTCCGTTTTGAAGGTAATCATTTGCGCTTTTGGTCACTTTGGGCGGCTATCGTCAGTTGCTGTCCAGTCAGCTGACTGTCGATTTGATTCTAGATTGTAGTGATGAATCCATGTTTTATCCTTTGTCATATACTGCATGAAAAAAAGCCTTATTGTTTTTGATCGACTGTGAGCAAACGCGGTACACACTTCGAATAGAGCTTTCTCATGGACAAGTGTCGATACAAAACAGTAAATACGATTTGCTCTTGAACGAAATCCCCTTTGAGAACGGTGAATTGCTCTCTAAATTCCATTAGGACGGTGAATTGCTATGCACCGGTATATACTCTAATTGTTTTCTTTCTTCGCAGCCTAAAAAAATATTAAAAAATGATCACGTTATTCAAATTTTGGATCAGACACGCGCTTATTTTATTATATACTAGCGAGTACCCGGCATGCGTTGCAATTAGGGAATACAATCCCGAGTCAAAATTTCGATCCCGGGATTTCGAGATTGCGGGATTTCAAGATTGCGGGATTTCGAGATTGCGGGATTCGAGATCCCGATATCATTACCGGAACCCCAGAACCTAATAAGTAAGTGACTGATTAAATTCCTTTCTGCTGAGATACGAACTAAAACTCGCAAAATTCCCGATTTCTCGACAAATTATTTATTTGTGTCGCTGCAGATGAATACTTATATACTATAATACTTTGATACGATTCGTAATTATATTACAGAGGAATACAAAAATTCTTAACCCCATATCTATTATATTTCATATCGATATTCCCATTATTAGAGTCGAGGTGTAGTAAATACATCACCGGTAGGGAAAGATTAATATAACAATTTGAAAAACATATATGTACTGTATATATGTACAGATAGATTAGACAGTTACCTTTACAGTTACAGTTAGCAATCCCTTTTATGAGACTGTTAACAATCATTTTTCATAGCGGATATATGTATTAAAAGTGTGGTCGCCAGCCACACCTCTTGTAGATTTGAACCTATGACGATTGAGTTACTAGTCCGACCGCTTGACCGCGGGACTATCTACAGGTCAAGACATCTTTTTTGAGCAATATTTATATGGTTAAACAGCACATATAATAATTCGCTCATCGTCGACGGTCGTAATCGAGATGAATACATTATCGTCATAAAGCGCAATTCCTCACCCATGAAGCATCACGCGCCGATTTGAACAAAAACACAAACATCACGTTTTTCGGTCTCTATTTAAGGCTCTTTAGCACAAACACGTTCTAAAGTCGGCACAAAAACGAGATTGTTCGCGTTGAATGCGAAGGAAATTGGCGTCGAGCAATCAATTACGGCACAAAAGTCGACCGGCAGTAAAGCAAACAACGGGCGAGGGTCGCGATCATATCGAGCTAGACCTTCATGCACGTGTCTGTTATATGGCAATATTTCAGTATTGGAAGCAGCGTGCAGATACACGTGCCACAATGGCACGCATCCGTGCCTACCTCCGATTACGTAAATACGGCTTTTCAGCATAACGTCTAGCGCCAATTCCCAAAATTAAATGTCATTGCGACTTATTTTTGTCGAGTGTATTGAACTATGGAAAATAAATAGCAAGGCAACCGACATTGCTTCAGTGGCTTAATTGGAACGGTCGACCAGTCATGTTTATATGAATTACTTGAAACGTTTTACTAGCGTGATGAAATTAGTCTAGTTAACGAAAATCCGGATAATCGAAAATAATCATAATTGACAGGGAAAGACAGGGAAAATATGAATATATTTTTTATTTATCTAGATTTACATACACACACAAATAATAAATTATTTTTTATTAAAAAAAATCAATGATCAATTTTGGCTTTAAGCTAGTTCTTCTTTTAGAAGCTGCCAAATCGCGAATACTCTTAAAATAAATAAGTTGTCCTTAATTACACTCTTCTTGGTTCTCAAATCATTTCATAGCGATATCTAAACACTGAAAAGCTTCAGAATGTGCCGGGTCCATATCTCCCCCCTCGAAAATCTCTTTTTCGTCTTCTCGAACTTGTTCTTCTGAGGCAGATATTTCTTTGATTATTTCCTCATCGTTCAAAATTTGGAATACAGGATCCAAAAATTCACGCGTTTTTGGCAGTGCTCCGGTGTAAGCATTCTGGACACCCATCTCGCACACAACTTCTTGTAACCAAGTTTCTCCGACACAAGATCACCAATGACATTTCAAGAAATGTCAGGAAGTTTTTCATGAAGGTCGTCATGCGTCTCACGGCGGCCATTTCGTACTTGTTCTTTATTTTTTTGGATAAGTTTGTCAAAAATCGTTGATGGTCTCCCACTTATTGCCTCTTTGTGAGTATCAGTACGGCCTTCTATGAGCTTCTGATGGATATTCAAAACAAAGATGATTTCGCGGATCTCGCACTGACGGGAAGTGATGGGAGCACGCGACGACCTCTTCATCAGAAGAATTTACTGTGACTGAACAAAATGGCTGACAAACACGCGGAACCAAACCATACTTTCTAGATGATCCTTATACAATCTTCAGCGTTCAATCTCGAAACCGTCATGAACTTGGTATTTTCGTAGTTTATAGACACATCGAATGTAGCATTAGCCCCATCGATAAACTCAAGGACTGAAACCGTGTACACTCAAACCTCTTTTTGTGCGATTTCGAAGTTATGCGGTTTTTTTAAACATTTTTTTTTTAATTTCATAAAGAGTACTTATCAAGGTATTTTGGTTAAAATAGGAAATAAATAGACGCCATTTTATGATTTCTTTTTTTTTTTGTTAGGGACTATAGTGACATCTTTACAAATTATGAACTATATTGTTGGAAAGATCTACACAGAACAATGATGACATTGACACTGGGTATACTATTTCTTCCAAAGAAGAGAGCGATTTTGAGTCATTTCGAAAATCGCAACGAAAATTGTCATACGATAATAGTTTGTAATTAAAATAATTAGTGTTTCTCTAGTGAATTTATGGCATTTGAGATGCCAGATGTCAGACGTCCTTTAAATGTTACCAAATTTGCTATGTTTTAATTGCCTTATTGTTTTCCTGTTTTTTTTTTTTTTATTAATTTTTTTTGTGCGATTTTGGATATATTTTATATATCTGTTTCAAAGTTATGCGATTTTTAAAATTCATGAAACACATCTTCACTTTTTCTATGTAAGTCATAGCTTTTTTTGTGCGATTTTGCGGAACGCAACCACCACACAAAAAAAGGTTTAAGTGTATTTCAAAGAATGAGCATATCATTTGAATAATTTCCTGAATGCCTTGAATTAAGCAGTGGGTCAAAAACTCAAATTAATTCTTTTTCGCATAAGACGTATATCGAACCGGAAAAAAACAATGTTTTCGAACCGGTTCAACTCCGATTTTCGTTCCGACAAACAAACGCGCCAATCAAAATTATCATTATTGCTAAATTTCATTTTCATTATACGTTTAATTGTATCCAACATATGACGCATCATAAACATGACGCATGCGTCTTTTTCAAACCACGATTTTTTGTTTTTGCGAAGGGTGGCAGTTTAAGGCGCGTGAATAACACGAGGAGCAAAATCTGCATGTGTGACAATATTAAGGCTATGGTGCCGTAAACGGTTCGATCTTACTCCAGTCAATCAGGAATTGAAACGAACCGACAGTGTGAATACTCTGATTGTTTCTTGTGTAAGAATATTTGATCGGACCGGGATCGGAGTGAGATCGAACCGTTCACGGCACCATAGTGTGAATCGGGCCTAAACCGATCGATCGACTTTCTTCCCAATTAAATTTTTGCTTTGATATGCAATTCCGCGACTGTAACAGCTTATTGACCTAATAGATTTTGCATGCTTGCAAATCAACACAGTTTCGAAAAAAATATACAGCCACGCTAAAAATGCGTGTAAGAAAACCGTTTTCCTTACGAAGCATACACTTTGTTATGAAACTCACACGTGCTTTCAAATTGATGCATCAACAAAAAAATTGCAAATGGTATTCTTCTTGAGGTGCCATATCCGTTATCAACGATCACCATATGGAATTAATTAATTATTTATTCAATCGCCTAGATCGTTTATTCTTCAGAAGCTGGGAATCAGGTTAAATTTGAATCGGGACGATCGATCGGAAATATCATTACTTTCGATATCACAAATTTGTTGGTCCAGGTATTTCAGTTATTAAATAACAGCGCCATATAATATTCACTATTGATAATTTCTCAAGGTAATTGATGAATAAAATCACGTGCGCTTCCCAAAATACAAAAGCCAAAACCCTGTCTTAACGTTTTTGGTCGCTTTTGGCAGCTTTCGCCGGTTGCTGTCCACTCAGCCGACTGTCGATTTGACTCTGGAGTGTAGTGATGGATCCATGTTTCATCAATTCAATATCGCATGAAAAAATCATTTTTATTGCGTTTGGAGACAAACAGAGACGGAGAGTGTCTTGCACGTTGAGTTTGGAAAGAAACAGAGATGGAGAGAGTATGTTGCGTATAGACTAATAATGATATGTGAATGATGCAATGAACCGATTTTATATGTATTGTTTATGTTTACTTGAAGAACTGACCGAATATTGTGTACTATCGACAGTGTTTATTTATATATGTACAAGTTTCATACACGCTGCGCCGGTCCTGATAGATAAATGGATTTGCACAAATGATAAGTGGCGGACATACATGTATACCACTCAAAGGGTTAAAATTTATCATTATTTTAAGCTTTTGAGAAGAGTTGCCAGATTTAAAAACAATTCCGTTCGCTCATCGCCCTATAACACTCACATTATAACGGTTGTAATTTGTATTAGTGTAAATTTTAGATTTTTTAATGCGCATTCGCATAAAAAAAAGTTTTGTCCTCTATAGAAAAGTTATGGATGGGTCCCATTATTTTTGAAAACCGCATAACTTCAAAATCGCATAAAAAAAGATCCACATAAAAGCAGACCCAAGTGTATAATGATCATTTTTCACACAAAAACAATTTTCTCCAATACTTCAATATCTTATGCGTAAAGCAGTAGAATGTGATTAATTAGTCAGCGGTATCCACCTCAATCATACATTTGATATAATTCTGAACTACTGTTGGCTTGGTAGTTTTAGTTGGATTATTTTCGGCAAATCTCTTATCTTAATCTGTTTGGCCTTCTTTTCATAGTTTGTAAGATTTTTAATAACTTTGTACTCAACATTGTGACTATTCGTTTATCGCGCCAATTACCAATTTAGGTTTTTTAACATTTCGAAGTATTTTTTTCATTATATATATCGTATAAAATCTATCGGTAAATATATGATATCCTTTGCAATCTGGAAACATCTATTGCAAATTATTGGAAAGGTGCAGAACTATTCTACTAGTGAATGACAGCTGGTACAAATGTTGAAATATAACTTGTATGGAAAAATTCCAGAAAGCGAATGAATGGGTGGTTTGTTATAAAAGGAGAATTTATCTATCCTATAACAGTTGCTTCGATGTTTAAAATAATAAAAACATCATAATAGGTCTAAATAATTGTAATCGAGGCTGGAGTAAAAAATGTCGAGGTCACCTCGACATTGGAGTTCAAAGGATTAATTGACATTTCCTATAAGAATCATATTAGAAGTCGATTCCAAGGAAAATTTAAATTGAAAAGTAGCTCCCAAGGCAAAAAAGGTTGGATATTCTTGCATCAGTTCAAGCACTTGCTTGTGAATAAGGTGCTAGATCTATTTCTCGGCATTTCGCTTTAATAGGAAAGATTTAAAAGCTGGATATGCTAGTGTTGCACGAATTGCCAAAAGGCCAAAAACTAAGGCATTTGGAGGTGTTTGAGAGTGGTTGAATGCCGATGAAGCTCCAGGACATTCCAAAGCTTTCAATTCATCAAAAAAGCTCATGGTTACTGTATGGTAAACAAATAAAGGCACAATACATTATTCTTTCTTTAAGCCAGGGGAAGCCAATACGGCTAAATCGCATTGTCACGAAATCTAAATTATGCACTAGAAAAATATGTTTTATAAAACTTATGACGTTTTAATCCCCAACTAAGAATTCCGAACGTTCATCTGATACGTCCTACTTTAATTGGTGTTGCATTTTATGATAATAGTGAATCCAGAGAAGAAGAGAAGCTGAAAGTGAAAGAGCATTTGATGGCTTCTGTCATTGACGAGTGCAAAGTCCCCTGAGTGTAGTACATAATTAGTTTTCGCACGAGCGTCGGTCACAACGCGAAACACGTGAAGCGGATTGCTGACGTCTTTCTATGATTATCGCTCGTCATTCTTTCGCCATTGACTGGCAGAGCAGATATTTTAGTGCCATAGCGCCACATTTCAATTATGCAATGCGTGTGCACTTATTCGCCTTGCTCCGATATCTAATTGCAGATGTGCACTGGCGTCAATGGCGAAAGCGGATGCAGCAAACTATCAGCTAGCTTAATTGGCAACAAAGCGGTATTACATGACTCTCGAGATATTCACGACTCCTAGGGACGATAGATCACTCGGGTCAGATTGAGGACATTCAATTAATTAAGTCATCTGCCTGCTTAATAAATCTAAATATTTTTTCCGCACAATGTTGCTGTAGATATCTCTAATGGCTCCAAGCAACAGGGTGGAGTAAATTGAACGATTTTCATAGGAGACCTTAAGAAGGAAAGGATTTTTCATTTGGTGGTCTTCCATTTGCCTTCCACACCTGATAATTTAGATAGAACACGAGAGACTTTATTAATCACCTCAGTGTGTACTTCATCAGGGTAAATCTGGATCAAGACGGTGAATATTTTCCCCTCGTAATCTAGATTTAAACCCGAATCTTTATAGTATTGTAGAAGTCCAGGATCTAAACAACTATACCAACGCTTGGTTTATTCGCCATATGATTCCATTCAATTGCGTATGTTTCTTGTCTCATTGGATTGCACATAAAGCCTTGGTCAAAATTATCAAGAACCCTATGTAATCTTCGATGCTGTATTATATTGTAAAAGCAGGTGATGTAAAAGTGCATACATAAATTGTATACATTTATTGAGCTGTATATAATTAATACGTGGCTATTTTCGGCGTGAAGCTCACTCATTTCGTTGCATATATTATTTTGCAGTAGGTCATCTTTTAGCATATAATATATACAGGATGCGGCAAGGAAACTACCTCATACAAAAATACAATCTAAAGCTGATCATAAGATGACATATTTTCACTACTAATTCGTGTACTAACCGCTGATTGAGCCTAATTGTTGTAGCACGATTTCTTCTTTTTATCTTCTCGCTTTTATATTTTCCTGCTCTTTTATATCTTTTTGAAGCTAGTTTGAACTGCCCAACGCTAGTAATTTCCCATTAAAAATCTTTAAATTAATGAGCTATCTCTCTTGACATAAAACATCGCCTAAAGCACAAATAACTTGAACTTATTTTAAGTAATCGTAAGCTGGTTTTTTCATTCGGGTTGAAATGCCACAAAAGCCAAAAAAAAAATAGCGTGGCGATTTACCATCCTCACACAGTAGCGCTGTTAATCTGAGCAGATATAATTAGGCAGATTAACAGCGACATCTTCCGTCTCTCTTCAGACGCAATGTGTCATTTTAACAGCGCCATCTCTTGTGGCCCTAAGGACACATTGTACCTGCACACAGATGGGTAGTGACGCGCAGGAAGCGGGAGTCAGGAGAGCCGTCGGTTAGCCTTGGCTGCGGGAGGTCGTCCCTCCTGCAGCCAGATCTCTCTCTCTCTCTCTTGTGTGGAATAAATAGTTATTTAGAGAAAAGAGTTTTTTTATTTGACGCCCATCTATTCTCATCGATTCGTCTAGCAACATCACAGCCCGATAAAAGAACAGCCCCGTGTACTAGTGCGGCCATCCCGATAAGCACGTGAGGGCAGGGAGCCGCCCGGGGACTCTGCCCCCGAGAGCGCCCCCGCTTCAACGTTACAAAAACATTCAAAGATATTTTTAGTGAACAGTCTGCAGATGCCAATATTGGTTTCACAAATTTAAATCGATCATCTTAAATTTAACTCATCAGAAAACGAATAGAATGAGAAGAAGAACAACGAAACACATGCCAAGCCTCCTTGACAACACAAAAAATAATCCCTGTTTGAATAGCATTTTAACCATTTGAGTAGAGAGCTAATTTTAAATCATCATAAACTTAGGTGCTATATTTGTATGTCCGCTACTTATCATCCGTACGAATCCACTTATCTATCAAGACTGTCGCAGCGTGTATGAAGCTTGTACATAAACAAATAAACACTGTCGATAGCACACAATATTCGGTCATTTCTTCAAGTAAACATAAACAATACACTTGAAATCGATTAATTATATGTATATCCACGCAAGATGTACGCAAGACACTCTTTCCTTCTCTGTCTTCCATTCACAATCTCCGACCTGCAAGATAATCTCTCCGTCTCTGTTTCTAACGTTCAATTCTAACGCTTAAGCACGGATTAACCATAAAAAAGGTTACTTTGTGCATGTGGTGGGATATGTGGGGAATAATTCATTATGAATTAATGAATATTAGTATTGTGTCATAAATAATTTAAAGAGAAACATCCACCAACCAATGCGTTGGGAAGATGTGTGAATAAAGGGAATTATATTTTATAATGATGCTATTAATAAATTTGAAATTTTCATATAATACTAAATTTCCATTAAATATTATCGGGTCGCCCTATTAATAAAAGCATTGTTTTACGAATCTGAATTTAGATCGACAGCGAAGGTTTTTAACCTTTTGGGATATTTTTGTAACAATGTCTTTATGAAGCGAGACGAAATTAATTAAGGCTGTAAACTTTTGAAACGAAATTAGCCCAGCGAGAAAATCACGATCTTTTTCTTCGGCGTTGCGTAAACGTTTTCCCAACACAAGAGACCAAATCTGGAACCTGCCGACAAAAAACGTGATCGTCAAACGCTTCGTGTTTTTCCTCCCCTCAAAGAATTCACGGGAATAACGTAGAACGCTTATTGTTTTTCAGCACGTGAATCGATCTGAATACCGTCATATTTTCAGCCGTACTCGGCCATGTGGGTTTATTCATAGACGATCCCGATTTAAACTCGTTAATTTTACCAATCTTATTTAAGTGTATGATCTATTTCCGGATATTTAGAACGTTTAATTATGGAAAAATATTCAAAAATAAAAATGCCTAAAAATAAATCGGCGTACCATTGCGGAAATTAAAATGCGGTTTCCATAAATAACGTACAGTTAATAGAGCCATATAAACGCTGATTTGATTGTAATTATAAAATTGGAATTTAATTTTATCCACGGGTTAATTATAGGCGGGACTAAATTTAGACACTAAATATATATTTAGTCATATTTCGAGCTATCTGGGACTTTTTCCTATAAAGGATCAAAGCAATTATTTTGATCCTTAGCGAACAACCTAGTCTTTCAAAACCATCGCCAGCAAGCTGATGGGATTTTAATTTAAAAAATGCAAAGAAATACACCATATCCATCTGCCAATACTGGTGTTTGGCCGACAATTTTTTTTTGGGAGATAAGGGTATCTTTTGCTAGGTTTCACGCATAAACACTATGTTCTAAGTGTCAAGATTGTCGAAATAGATTTCATTTTAACATTTTAGAAAAATACCCAAAATACCCTTTAAATCGTTATATCTTTTTAATCTCTGGTCGTAATAGCACGAAATAACTATTTTTTTATATTTTGCTATATATTTTTGATTTAAATAAATCATTATTTTATGCAATTGGTTCAAAAAAAATTACTTCTGAGCTTCCAAAATCACATGGTACAAAAAATGTACAAACGAATGAGAAATGTCAATTTCTAAATTCTTTAAACAAAAAAATAACAACATTTTGAATTTAGTTTAGTTTTAAAATGCTCTCTACATTATACCCTTTTCAATGATATGCTACATGTGATATAAATCATTTCAATTCTTTTGGCGGCTCTTTTACGTGGCTCGCACGATCTCCAGACCTGACACCAGTGGATTTCTTTGCCTGAATGCGTGCTCTATCCAGTGGCTCGCACGATCTCCAGACCTAACACCATAGGATTTCTTTGTTTATTGATGTGCTGATTTTCTCCTAAAGGAGAAGGAAATATTGACTGAGCATTCGAAAAAGGAACGATTTGTGAAAAAATAATGTCGAAATAGGAAAGATCAACTACTTACTTAACAAAAAACGAATAATACCCGATTTATTTTATTAATATTCGAATTTTCGAATATTGATCTTTGAATTTAAAAATTGCTTGTTGTCCGGGATGTTTATTTTGTGCAAGGAGGGAGAATCCAGCTGCGAGATCAAGTTCATGTTTTTCCGCGGCCAAGACTCCCGGTCGACTTCTTGCCCTTCCCTGCATGTCCACATTTCGGCTTGCACATGCGCAGAATGAATGTCGTCTTCCAAATCTATCCTCGTTCTCTTTCGTCTTCTATGTATATTCGAAATATCTCTGCCTTCGTCATTTGTATTTGATGAATTACACTCATCGTCACTATCGGTTTCATCATCCCTTTAAAATGGAGTTGACATTTATGTGCAAATTAACTGCCATTAGAAAGGCCTCAAAAGACAACATGTAATAGAAATAATTATACTACATGCGAATTTGAAAATCCATAAGTAGATGGAGGCGAAAATATGCTGCCAAATTAATGTAACGCCTATTATAGCAAAAGTAATTTTAAATCAATATTTGACATGGTGTGTTTTGACACATTTGATAATAGATTTTAAAAATAAATTTTGAAACTCAATAGATTTGTGGATTGACCAGATTTTCTCGATAAATTGCCGCCTTGTCATGTAATAAATTTGACAAACATGCTAATATTTATATTAAGCTATTCAATTTTATCAATTTGAGAGTGTAAAGGTTTCCATACATTAAATTAAATACTGGTTTTTAGCGTCTTTAACTAGAAGCTCTCAGATTTATTGGTATTAATTTATACCGAATTTGTGAAATAAGAATTTTAATTTATTTGCATTTGCCTGACGTTTTTGATAATCGGGTTTGTTTTTATGCGGTTCCACAGCCGATACGTTTCGTAGTTGTCCTTTTTTCCCTCCAAAGAAAAAATAAGCGACCTCGTATAACACGGTCGTTGTGTTCCACGATCGTGCTATACAAGACACCCATGCCAAATATGGGTTTAAACTATTTAATGTTATTTTCGCGCGTTTGTCGGCCATTTTATTCAGTCATAGTAAATTCTTCCGATGGAAAGGTCGTCGTACACTCCCGCCACCTCTTATCCGTGTTTTGACTTTGCAGAACAATATCCCCCACGAATATCCATCGGAAGCTCATGGAAATTTATGATAACGATGTGAGTGATTTCTGACACCAGTGTACTGTCAAAATCGTGTAACCGCTGCGCGTGAATTTTTCATAGAACCGTAAGAATGAATTTATTCTTGAATTACGCGGTGAGTCAAAAACGTTTTAAGGTTTATAAGGCTTCCAGAACATTTTAGGCCCGTCGGGCTATCAAAAATATTAGGGGTACCGGAAAATAATCCATTTTTTAAACATAACAAAAACTTATTGAAATATATTTACATATATTTACATATCATTATAAAATATAATTTCCATTATTATTAAGGACTGTTTGCCATCTTTCTGGCAGCTTTTCAATCCCCTTTTTGTAGAAGTTGGATGTCTTTGAGGAAAAATACGAATTTAAAAAGTTTTCAACGTCATTTAGAATACTATTTTTTTTTCGTTTAAAGAATGCTCCAACGAGCGAAACAAATAAAAGTCAGATAATGCGAGATCTGGTGAGTATGGAGGATGATTTAAAACTTCGAAATTAAGCTCAGATTTTTTTTCGGGGGTCACCGCTGCCTTGTATGGGCGCGCGTTGTCGTGAAGAAGAATCGCCCCTTTTCGATTGACCAAAGAAGGACGTTTCACTTTTAATTTTTCATTCATTCTTTCAAGATGTTCACAATAAATTGCAGCAGTTACCGTTTTGCCCGGTTTTAAAAGTTCATAATGGATAATTCCACGACTATCCCACTATACACACAATAGAACCTTGCGGAGGGTGAGACCCGGCTTAGGGGTCGGAACAGGTACTGCGTTCTTCGAAAGCCATTGTTTTTTTATTTCATATTGTCGTAGACGATCCATTTATCGTCACTAGTTACAATTCGACTCAAAAATGGATCAGTATTATGTCTAATTAAAAACGAATTGCACGCATCTATGCGTGCATTTTTGTTGTCTTCGGACAGCGTATGTGGAATCCAAACTCCCATTCTGTGAACTTTGCCGATTTTTTTCATGTACTCTTGAACTGTGGACCATGGAACATCGAGTTTTTTTGATAATTCCTGGATACTTAAATGAGTATCGGATTTCACCATGGCCTTCAGCATATCGTCTACGAATTTCCACGGTTTTCCTGATCTTGGTTCATCTTTCAAGCTTCTATCGCCCGATTTAAATCGCCGGAACCAAAACTGACATCTGTTAGCTGTTACTTTCGCTCCATAAAGCTTTTTGAGATTTTTGGCCATCTTCGTCGCATTCCAGCCTTCATCGAAAAAAAGGAGCATGCAGTGCCGTATGTGTTGCTCTGTTGCTTCGGGCTTGCTCATTTTACTCCTAATAATAAAAAATATTTATGGGACAAAAAAATAAACCCGAGAAACAGTACTATAAAAAAAAAACTTTCGACGATGTTCTCTTCACGGTGTCCAGAGACAGACTGATCACAAATAACGCATGCAAAAAAATGGATTAGTTTCCGGTACCCCTAATATTAATATCTCCAGCAAACAGATTTGCAGTCCATATTTTACCATTCAAATAGATTTTGATTTACACGAGTATTAACTCAAGTCACACCGATAATGTTATGGGCATCAAATTTAAAAATACACGTTTCAATTGCATACACGTGACGTTCGATACGTTTATTGAGTGTCTACTCCATAATTGGAGCTGTAAATAAGGCATAATGTACTAACCTCATTTTTAGATGACGTGTCCATATATAAATAGTTAATTGAGCCGGTTGATGAAAACGGGCTATGGGGAATGGAAGAAAGGATGCAGCTCTTGCATCTTATTGCAGCGTCACGTTCGACGCAATGTGACGCATGACGCCACGCGGATTCACTCGTGAGTCGCTGTTGCATGTGGGAAGCCAAATTCCATTCATAACATCTTTTACCAGAAATAATTCCAGATCGAACCCCTCGCATACATAATACAATTGGTCGTATTTATTCGCAATAACGTGACTAATTCCGTCATTCGATTTCCATAATGAAAACTGTAATTGATTACGTATTGCGAAACCCTCTATTTACGGTACGATCGGCTGCGAATTTCATGAAAACTACCGCGAACTGAGTTCATTGTTAATGAAGGCAATGCGATATTAATATTTCGCAGACCCCTTTTCGGACTATTTGACATATCAGTAGGGCAAATTGGCCTAAGCGTCACAAAGGGTGAAACATTATCAGAGACGGAAGAATAGCTATTTATAGGAACACAAATAAGAAGGTGAACATCGTAACTCGTTACATAGACATAAATGTACAACAAGACAATGCACTGTGCTTATAGAATACAGAAATTGGTGGCGTTTGTGCAATCAAATGCCAACTAGAAAATAGGCAAATTATTATGATAGCGGCTATCTACATATCAAACAATACAAAAGTGAATTGTTTCGGGAACGCTTGTCCCGGGAAAGTTTCGACTGTGACTATATTCGGTCGCAAAGACCTCACTTCGGTGATCATTAGAGACGCAGGGGCGATCAGTTGGTGGACCAAAAGTACGCATTCATCATTTAAACTATACTTCTCAACCCTATGACATAACAGTTCGAACGCCATCCGGCCAAATTCGAGGATCTTAACAGCAAAAACTTAGATACTATATTTGTATGTCCACCACCTATTATACGTACAAATCCACTTATCTGTAAGCAGAGCTGTAACGAGGGTATAAAGCGCCTGTGGAAAGTAGCTTCCTTGATTGTGCAGACGATAGAAAATGCCGCAAAGATCGCTGAAAGAGGACGGAGTGGCCGCAAGGTCTGTGTGTTCAACCGGTCCACTTTTCGTACCGCCGACATGACGAATAAGAGCCTCGCCATCGGACGCCATACCTGAACATGTCTACAGAACGATCATTACAAAACAAAGTTTTCCGAAGAAGACTGATCGGGTGCGTTGTTTTAATTTTACAATCGATCAAAAATATTGTTGTCTGGCATATGCTGGCTACCCAATGTTTGAGCGACATCGAAGAAAATAGGGATTAGACAACCTAGTCTAATATATAAAAATAAGTTGCGTTTCCCGGCTAATGCTCGGGCGAAATGGGTTGATATGCGCGTTCATCGGATTGAGACAAAACTTGGTCCACTTATTGCCAAGGGATCAGGGGGTGACATAGGCATAGTACAATTAACTTACAGTAGATTTTTAATTCAAAACTTAATGTGTGAAAGTTGTTGATTCTGACGTGTTTGAGATTATGCGTTGCTAAGGCGTTGCTAAGGCTATAGGTATATAGTACCTACAAGTTGCAGTAGGAGGCGTCGTGTCGTCGTCACATACAACACATACGTCAAACGTCAATGTCATTTGCAGGTTAACCATCGGCGTGAGTCAATTATATCCAAATTATTTATCGCAAGCACTTTTAAAATGCTTCATTTCATTCATCGCTTATTCACGTACGTAACAATCGAAAAAATACGTTTGAGTGTTATCCGATCAAAATCAGACGACCAACGTGCAACGAGAATCGAAAGTACATGTTGATTTGAATATTGCTGCATTTCAATATGATATTCATTACGATTACAGTTTGCATCCCAGTGTAAAATGGATAAAGGTTAAATCCTGTTAGCGGGGGACAAATTTATTGGTAAATTGAAAACGCCTTCATTTCGACACAATGAAAACAAACAAACCTAACCTAACCAGATTTGAATTTAAATTTAATTTAAAAAATAAAAACAAGAAACAAATGAATAATTCTTTTATTTAATAACAATATGTTGACGTTGAAATCAACAATATATGGATCTTCTTTTTCATCGAAAACATTCAAAGCTCATACCAACGTCGGATATTGTCGTGCAAATTGTACATGCAAATAGGCAGTGATATGGCAGTAGTCAGTATTAAAAGACTTGATGCGCGCAACGATCGAGTTCAAACTCAATTTCAAACAGGTAGATATATCAGCAGTGACGAGGCTCTTTGGCCTATTTTGAGCTTCCTAATTCACAGAAGCAATCCGAATGTTGTTCATCTCAGTGTTCATCTCGAAAATGGACAAAGGCAGACACTGCAAGAAATGTTGCTGCTGAACCAACACTTGCGCTGTGTGAAGAAGATGTATTTGCAGAGACATTACGCACAAGTTCCTAACTATTTTACATGAAATACTACATCCGAGAATTTTCAACGACGTAAGCAAGGGATGCGGCTATCGAAATCTGTATTCATCTGATGCATTGGGCCGTATTTACACATTACATCCAAATAAAGCCGAGTGTTACTATTTATTTATTTATAAATTTTCAAGAGAAACTTACAGCTATTACAGAAATAAAATAATTAAGTAGTTAAACAGAAGCCATTTATAAGTTTCTTCAGCTAACGAGGAATTTAAGAATGCTTTTGGTTAATGTCAAATGTCATACTTCATTGAGAAAGGTCGAACGGAAATTAGAACATTACTCGCCATCATTTTAACCACATGTCCGTCACCCAACCCGAAAGATTTGTGGTAAAAATTCAGAGAGGATTTGAGCGAGGATATTTTACACACCGTTAGCAATGACAATTCAATTGAGTTTTCGGACAATATTTTCAATCAAGCTCTGATCGAAATCGAAGACATTTGCTTAACCATCAACATCAAAGAATTCATTCAACAAGAATTCGTTCTGCACTTGAACAGCAGTACAATGCTAATGATTTGGATGCATTTGTCGAAGCAAACGAACAACTTTTGCTTGCGGAACAAAAATTGACCTACGATACAATTACAAATGATCTGTTCTTCCTTGATGCGCCTGGCGGTACTGGAAAAACGTATCTCATCACTTTACTATTGGCTCACATTCGATCTCAAAATAGAATTGCTTTAGCTCTTGCTTCATTAGGTATTGCGGCAACATTATTAGATGGTGGACGAACAGCGCATTCGGTATTCAAATTGCCATTAGATATGCATTTATTGGAAGCTCTGACATGTAACATTCCTAAAGTTTCTGACATAGCTAAAGTTTTGAAAATTTGCAAGGGGATTATCTGGGACGAATGCAATGCTTGATCGAACTCTTAAAGACTTACGATCAAATGCAAAACCGTTTGGTGGCGCTCTAATTTTATTATGTGGCGACTTTCGACAACCTCTTCCAGTGATGCTTTCATCGACACCAGCTGATTCTTGCCTCAAAGCATCGCATCTTTGGAGAGACGTGCGAAAACTGACATTAAAGACAAATATGCGCGTACATTTGTAGCGTGATGCGTCGGCAGCCACATTTTTAAAACGACTATTGAACATTGGTGAAGGAAAAGTGCATGTTGATGCTACCAAGTTTATTTCATTTCCATCGAACTTTTGCGTTGTTGTGCCATCCATCGATTTACTCATTCGGAAAGTTTTTCCGCAGATTTTTAGTAATTATAAAAATCATTATTGGCTTTGCGAACATGCTATTTTGGCAGCAGAAAACACCGACGTCAATACAATCAACCACACAATACAATAACAAATTGCAAACGATTCTGTTACCTACAAATCGATTGATAGCGCCATGAATGCAGACCAAGTTACTAACTATCCAATCGAGTTTTTAAATTCGTCAGATCTTCCTGATGTGCCACCTTACAAATTGGAACAAGACTCACTATGAAGAAATTGATGCCGAATATCATCGAAACAACTATATATTCTTAATGGAAAGTCGAAAGGAGAAGATGTGCTCATTCCCACCGACGTGCAATTTGATAAGAGACGACTGCAGCTCCCCGTTGGACTTGCATTCTCAATGACCATCAACAAGGCACTTCAAGTGTGCGGAAGAATCTAGAAAATCCACGTTGGACAGCCGAGAAATTTATTTGTATTTGTTAAAGACGGAAAAGCCAAAACTATTCTCTACCCTAAAGCACTTAGCAGAACAATTAAGTAAGCAAAATGTATGCTTTTAATATTTTTTTCTTTATATATCATTCAATATCAATAAATGTATTAATTGTCGGAAAAAATATCATTATTTATATCATTGCTAATTAAACAAGATAACTCTTTCAAATTTCAAATGGTATTTTTAGAACTATTTCTTCTGTGGCAGCAACGCGCCGGGTACCAGCTAGTATATATTATAAAAACGGACAGAGTCAACCAGTGTCGGTTCATGTAAAGTAGAATAGTCAAGTAAAATAAAACCATGTGCAACTCTCGACCGGGTCGGTATTCTGCATTTTGCGCCCCAAGTCCAGTTACACCCGCGGCAGGGGGGTGCTTAGCCATCTCATTGTTACAGCTTGTACATAAATAAATAAACATTATTTCCCTCCAAACTCAATGTGCAAGACACTTTCCGTATCTGTCTGTCTCTAAGCTCAACGTGTAAGAATGCTCTTTCTGAATCCTTGGAACTCGAACACAACTCTGTGTCTTATCTCTTTAAAACGGAAGAATATTTTGGTCCAAATGTCGATTGATTATTGGTGGTGATCAACATCAACTTCAACTCGGTCGATGCTCAACCACTAACAAGATTTTTGGATGAAAAATCTAAATCTAAACTATTTGTATCATACTTCAGCTATCATAAACCCATAATTTCTGAATTGATGAATAAATAAATAATAATCTCTTTTTGAAGTGGAACTGTTTGAACTTTTTGAATTGTGTGTGTATGTGTCTAGCATAAAGTTACCACTAGACCAGTAGGACACCTATTTTATTGTATATTACACAACACGCAGCGCACTTTTTTAAAACTAGCTTTCTCAAAGCCACTCGCTGATCCAAATGGATGAATCGTATATTTTTATCTAAATCTTTTTATCTGCGTGCGATTTTCAGTGTCTTTCAAATGTGTTTTTTTTTCTACTTTAATTAAGATGACATTTTGATCAAATTGAGATATTTGTCAGAAGTATGATATCTACAATTGCATGCAGTTGGTAATGTTTATTTGTGACAATTCGGTGATGTTTGTCGTCCATTCGTGGATGTAATTGTTTACTGCGTGGCATTTTCCGGCGATTTAAAATTAAAATGGAAAAAATTAACATTTCTCAACGAACAAAGAGGACAACTCGCATAGGTGTTTCTTGCAATCTATTCGATGCGATCGATTTACAAGGTTTGTTAGCATTGAATCGATAATGATCTGAAAATGTTTGATTTGGTTACGTTTAGGGCGTTTGGTTACAGTAGTTGATAACTGATGCGAATCGAGCTTCATTCAATGAGATGTTATCTTATAGGTTTTTACGGTTAGTCCGGACTCCGAGTCGTTTTTGTCATCTTGGAGACATATCAATATATTTTGATGTTATGGCGTTAAGCTTTTTTTATTTACATACTTCAGTTTTATGCCATCAAATATCTGACATAATTGCATAATAGAATTGATTGATTGATAAATCATGCGTGTTATTTTTACAGTGGTACTGATGGTCAAACCTTGTATCATGTAAACGAGACAGACTTCAACTTTTCGACAGGAGCTGATGCAGATTCCAGACGAGGAAAATTGTCAAGGGTAAATATTTTTTTATTATTTTTTAGTAATTATTCCTACAAAGCTGATTCTTTCTCTTTCTTATTATTTTTGTTGTTTCCAAAATTTATAACAATGATTTACAAGACTAAAACATTGTTGTAGCTACTTATAATAAATAATATATGTACTTAATATTGCAATGCTTTGAAAGTTGTAATACTTCAATCAAGTTCTCGCGCTACAATTTTAGCCACGTCTACCGAAGCCCTAACCACTTTATATCGAAAATAGACAAAGCTTATTCGATGATGGTTAACGTTAACTACTTGTAGATAAAATATCAACTCTGTAGACTTCAATTTAATGCCGGTATGTACAATTATTCAGGTTTCGCAAAAAAATGTTTTGATGTCTGCAACGTTGAAAGCACGGGCAAAATTACGGTCGCTGCCTCCCGTACTATTTATGTCTATTAAAAATTAATACGACGTTAATAGAGAAAGAGCAATTTTATTAGTCTGTTCTTGAACTTGACCTTATTATTTCGGATGACTAACGGATCGAAAAAAATATCCGCTTATTTTTATCGTATGATCTGTTCTTCAGCTTTTTATACACGAGTCTGTTATTTAACTTAATTATTTAAATGGGAATCAAATTTAATTAGGGAATCCAATCCCGGGATCCCGGACAGTTTTAGGTGCTCATGAATCCCGAGATTAGTAAACGTAATTCCGAAAAATTCGGGATTGAATTTTTTATCTAACAGAAATCGTACACCTCACCAGCACGTTGAAGGCTACTAAATCGAGACATTTCCACGGAAATCTGGACGCTTGGAAACAGTGGCGTAACTACTAATTGCCGAGCTTAGACGACGCCTAGGGGCAGTAACTGTCTAATCTATGTACACATATATACAGTACATATATGTTTTACAAATTGTTATATTAACCTTTGCCTACCGGTGATGTATTTACTACACCTCGACTCTAATAATGGGAATATCGATATGAAATATAATAGATATGGGGTTCAGAATTTGTGTATTCTTCCGTAATACCATTACGAATCATATCAAAGTATTATAGTATATAAGTATTCATCTGCAGCGATGGAAATAAATAATTTGTCGAGAAATCGGGAATTTTTCGAGTTGTAGTCACATTGATGGTGTTATACGAAAATGGGGGCTCATATGGTCACCTACTTGAACTAGTATTTGAATATCTGATGACGATACATTCAACGAGTGTGGTGGCTGAACCTACATTTTCAGCAGCAGGTTGCCTGGCTATCAAAATCAAATCCAGACTAAATGACAAAACACTCGATGCTTTAATATTACATCGGGCATATTTTCAAAATCATATTTGAATTTTTTTGTGTTTTATTTATCTATTTTTGAATAGAAAATCCCGGTCCCGGGATCCCGGGACTGATCCCGGGATGGTCTAATGCAATCCCGAAATTCCGGTATCGAAACTTTGGCTCAGGATTGGATTCCCTAATAATAACCACTGGCGATCATGCTTGAAAATGAGTAAACAAAATGGCAAACACTTGAATGGAATCTGAATTATTTAAAAAAAGTAATTAATTGAGGTTTTATGTTCTTATAAGAAATAAAAAAATGCCATTCAAATTTAATTTGATAATGTCTCTTTGATTTGTGTTGTGAAGCTAATTTATGCACATTCCTCGCTTGGGCGATATCTAACACGCATTACCAAACACATATTTATGTATTTTTAAAATGTTAAAAGTTACATTTTTTCATTGAAATATCTTCAAACATAACAAAATAGCCATAGATTGCTGAAACGAATCTATATCACACAAAAGAAACATCAAATGCTGAAAATAATTGCAATAATACTTCAAATTCTGACTGAAAAACATATTTTTTGATGTGATTCAGGTAGCTGAACACAATTAAAGAAACATTCCTAGATCTGACTGACTTTATGAATTGTATGGATTGTCGCTAACCGCATTAGAGCATTTAAGAACAATGTCGGAATTTCATCAATCATAACTCTTTTACAAGTCGATAAATCAATAAGTTTTCATTAACACTAAGGTTTTTTGTTGCAACAAATCATGCTTTTCCGACTGTGAACATTCATTTTCGACAACAAAAGATAGATTTACAACAGCAAATGCATTTATGTATGATTTGAAGCACTAACAGTAGATTATTCCACTTTTTTTACCTGTTTACTTTAGACAGATTGTAAACAACAACTCCTGTGGGAAAAAATAGAAAACAATGAACACTGATGGATGGGCATGCGAAAATTAATTAATGGCAAGAAATTAGAATAACGGATAATAAATCAGGGTCAATCTAAAAAAATAGCTATTTCAGGTACAAATTTTGTTGTGAATAAAGTAGAATTGACTTTCAACATTCGTATCAGGGGCGCCATTTGGCCGCCCATGTGCAAAAATAAATTGACTGCCCCCTAGTTTTTTAAAAATCAAAATCAAATACTTTAAAAGTCAAATTCGACACTTTTTATTGCAAATTTAAATTAAATTATTATATAGATAGGAAAAGGCTGTAACTACGTTTCATATTGATCTTGTGGCTGCTAAGGTAAACAAAGCATAGCAACCGTCGATTTTTAATATACTTGCCACGCGGTCGGTCTTCGGTGGACTATGCCGGGAGGCGATAAGACACAGATATCATGATTTCAATTCATACCTACATCAATTCAAGTTAAATGTGCAAAAGCTACGTAAATATGGTCTTGAAACTATGATGATATATTTCGTTTTTATTGTTGTTGTATAGTATAAGATTTTTTTGAGGCCAAATGGTCGCCCCGCTATTCTATTTGAAATGCTATTGTATCGATTGTTTCGATCGCCTCAAATTTATTGATTTCAAGCTTCAGCAAATTGAAGACACAAATTTTTATTGTTGATGTTTACGCAAAGAAATGAACGAATATTTCGTGCTATCAACAGTGTTAAGGTTAATTTATTGATATACAAGCTTTACTTACGCTGCGCGGTCCTGAGCGAATTTTCCAACCAATCAAGTTAATATATTTACGTATATATTTCTAATTATAATGATTAACCATTACCGTGCTAAAAAAAACATCCGCGCGCTACCATGATATGTATTTGGTACATCAAATGAAATTCTAAAAAAAATCTGAACCCCTTATCTATTATATTTCAAATCGATACTTCTTTACTTAACTCTTTGAGTAGTGCACTAATTTAAAATCAAAATAAACTTAGATGCTATATTCATATGTCTGCCACTTATCACCCGTACAAATCCTCTTATCTGTTAGGATCGTCGCAGCGTGTATTAAACTTGTACATAAATAAACACTTTCGATAGCACACAATATTCGGTAATTTCTTTGCGTAAATATAAACAATACACTTGAAATCGATTCATTATATCATTATTTCGATAAATTTGGGCTAACGATCTGTACAATCGTATGATGGACGCAAGATACTCTTTCCGTCTCTGTCTCCCATTCACAAACTCCGACCTGCAAGATACTCTCTCCAAACTCAACGCGCAAGACACTCTCCATCTCTGTCTGGTATAAGAATGCTGTTTTTGAATCACTGGAATTCGGACACAATTCTGTGTCTTACCCTAAAATTTTAAACAATTTATGTAAAGAAGACCGGAGCGAAAACCGAAGTTCGAAGACCCGATTTATACGATTAACAATGAATGTCACCTGCGTGCTTAAAGTTGGTCAAATTATTATATGATAGCAATAGCATACCGTCAACAATTAGAGCGAATGGAGCAAGAGTACATAAAATCCTATCAGTTTTATCAATAACATAACATAACATACTTCAACAAGATTACACTAATCCGCAAAATGTACACAAGAAAAATGAACGAAACTTGTATATATTTGGACATTTAGAACTTTTCCTCCTCATTCACTGGATATAGCACTCTATGGTCGCTATTTGTTTAGGTCCTCAGAGCGGCTATAAAAGAAATACCTGTTGATTGCGCCATGCGTGATAGCATTCCTGTTTGAAAAATAGTGCGACCGTCATCTAATAAATGATGATTAGGTAGAATGTTAGGGTCGAATCTCAATGCGAATTGGGAAGAGGTGTTGTGTCACGTGGTTCGTACGTGGGTCGCACGTGGCTCAGCACGCGGCACTTACCCCCACCTCCTTATCGGCGCCACTTTCGACGCGACTATTTTCGTTCTAGGCTCACGTGTCGATACGCGAGCACAAATAAACAATATCTACTCGCTTTGACTCTCAATTTCTGCCCAACGCAAATTTTATTTGGCGCCAAAAAAAATCCATATGAATTGAGTCCATTTGTGAAATTTTTCGCTTGGGGTTTTGGCGAATTTTCATGTCACGTGACCTACTTTCAGAACAATTTTTTAAGTAAAAACTACATTTAGAGATATCGAAATCCTACTATATGAACATTATATTAAAATAGATATTTCCTATCGTTCCATATCAACGATGTCAAACTGTTACCCACGGGGTAGATTTTGATTAACAAAGGCTTTTTAAATGAACTCGTTTATTTTTATAAATTTATTTTTGAAGTGAAACTTGTATAAACGCGATAGGGCAAATTGACTTGAACATCACGAACGACTCTCTCTCTACCGTGAGTGGAGCTTAACCGCCGTATCTTTCATCTCCCCGGTCCCGTTTCACTTCACCAGACCAATATGCGCCAACATGGTGCATCCGTTAAACGTCTCACAAAACAAATTCTGCACCCAAAAATGGTTGTCTTGATTTAAAAACCTTCTTGTATAAAAGCCTCACAAAACTCACTAAAGTTTCATCGCAATCGGATGAATGGTATAGTAATGCATAATACCCGAGCAAATTAATAAATTAGCTTTTAAACAACCAGACATTAATTTTAATATTTATAAGATTGCACAACACACAGCTTCATCTTTTAGCCAAAAATTTCCCGTAACAAATGTAAACAAATCAATGCATAAAATCAACGTTTTCCTAGTTTTCCTCGAAAGGCAGTGTAAAACTTCTCGATGCGACCGTGTGAATTTTACTGAAAAGGGTTTTCTGGATTACATTATATTTCGCCCCTTCTTTCATCTTATAATGCAACTATAATGGTTGGTGAGTCCGTAAATTTGGATTTGTAAAAATGTTTTTTTTTTATCCGGACTCTGACTCTGTAGTAAGAGGATAATTTAGACAGAGTCCATGCCCCACGGTACTGTGCGGTCTGTTACGAATGCCTTCGGATTAGTCACACAGGAGTGTCTTCCAGCGCTCTTTTGATCCAATTTATTTTAAGTTAACTAATACTATTATAAATGCAATATATTAAATGCTATTATAATGTATGTTTTAAAATAATATACAAAGATAAAAAGCCCTAAAAGAGGACGGAGTATCCATAAGGTTTGTATATTCAATCGGTCTGCTTTTCGGACCGCTGCTATGACGAATGATCGCCTAGCGATCGAATGCCATATCTGAACTTGTTTATAGAACGATTAAAAACTCGCATTATGAAACGAAGTTGTCTGATGAAGACTGATCGGGTGATTAAATTTTACAATCGGTCAAAAATATAGTTGTCTTTATTTTATTGCGGGTTTATGCCGACTGGTTCGGCCTAGTCAAGTAAAATAAAAACCATGTACAACTCTCGCCCGGGTCGGTATTCTGCGTTTTGCGCCCCAAGCCCAGTTGCGCCCGTGGCGGGTACCTGCTTTACCACGCCCTTGTTACGGCTCTGAGACTACGTTCACTCGAAGGTGCGAGTACAACTTCAGTTTGAAAGGAGCTGCAGCAGATGACGAACTGCACCCCTTCCCCATGGTACTCGTATTGTTTCGGTAATTTGTAGTAGCTTTCGCCTACCTCTACTCTACATAATTACCCCATTATCCCCCTTTGGGATTTTATGGGTGAGCACCGTAGATTGAAACACCCCCACCCAAATACAGAAAACTAGGAAAGGTTAAATAGATTATTCTGTATAATCTGCCAACAACTCAGACAAATGCTAATCAGGAATTATTTATGCGCGCGCAGTCATGAAATGGAAGGATAGGGACTGTGGCCTTCTTTTCAGTAGCTCTTCAACGATCCGATAGTAAAAGAACCGCGTGGGCATCCGATTGTTCAGATTCACTCCAACTATAAATATGCCAAAGAAAGACTTATATTTTCTCAACATGATCTTCGCTCTGAACTCAGAAACTCTTAATGAACGTTGGGAAAATGACGTGGAAGATTGAGGAGTTGAAGATGAAGTACTTTTTATTTTGAACAATCTATTTGTTGAGGGACATTTAGTTCTTCTTATGGCGTTATTGGCTCGCGTAAGTCCCCATTCATTAATGAGGACCTTATGTTCATTCATTCGAATCTTTTGTCCAGGTCATCTTTTCAGCCTACGCGTCCCGGAGGCTTGGCTGATTAGCTCTTCAACAAGGCGGTTGGGGTGTGTTCAATCTTTGTTTGAACGTCTATAGTTTTCAATCTCCTGCCTCGTCCTGTGTTGTTTGTCATGTACCATGGAGCGTCGTCTATAGTACACAGCACTTTGAGAAAATTTTGAGTCAAGTGTGGATATAATCGATCGCCGATTTTCCAAGAAACACGCCAACTGATCGCATTCATTCTAGGTCCATTCATTCCTGAACTTGATGTCAGACATAAATATTGTAATTTGATACTTGAAATTGAGACAATATTGGATTATTGCGATATCAGGACGCATTTGTTGAGAATCTTAGCTCGCATATTTATTTGATTACGTTCTTTATCAACGTCTATTGACGTATTAAAGTATCGATAAAGCCTCATATGATTTGAACTTTAAAATGATTTACTGTGGGTGGAAGTGGGGGGAGGTTTTCAGTTTATCAACGCGTGGGTCTTAGAGTGATACAAAACGTGTCATCGGTATGATTCCTTTTTGATACGATCGACGGTGTTCATATCAATGATGTTTTTTTTTAATAGAATGATACATGATTGTGCGGAAAATTGAAAAATACGTTCACGCATTGACTTTCATCAACGAGGGTCATTTTCAAATCACGTTTCTATGAGTTTTTTTTAAATCCTGCTACCTTTATGTTTTATGTATATATTGTAATGATTCATTTCTACCTGTTTTTCTTTCACTGCATGTGTGTTGTTGAGTCGTGGAAGTCCAGAGGATGTATTTAAATGCAGATTTGCATGAAAAATGTGACAGACCGATTCACATGGTATAAATAGAAACTATTGTTCCCTAATCGCATAATAAAGAACGCGGATACATTTATTTTAATATGGAAAAGGGGGAAAAAAACAAATATCGTATGAGAATATTTAAAATAAAACTATAAGCCTTAAACGTTAATAACCGGTTTCGATCATTTTAACTAGACGATCATCGTTGGACTGACCGAAACGTTAAAATACATGTCTATATATATACAAAAAAAAAATTAAAATTAAAAATAGAAGTATTCCCAAGATCAACTAGGATATCAAATTCATAGCGTAGACTTTTTGCGTTGTCATCTAGGTCAATAGATCTCTGCAATGTCTGATTGCGAGATCGCAGAATTTGACCAAACAAGTTTTTGTTTAGTCTTCAATAGATAGCGCAGGTCTTATCTGTTACGTACAGGAAGTGTGACTTTTTATTGTGTTAAATCACCTGATTGAGGATCTGCTAATGTCCATATCACGCCGTCAATACCGGTACAGTCCGGTTTTTTAAACGAAACTCATAGAAAAGTTGTGTGCGGTCAGTAAACGTCTAAATAAAATGAACTTATAATTACAAGAAAAATTGCCACTAAGATCCAAAACGTGAGGGAAGAGAACCCTATGTTTAATACGGTCATCGAATCATAACGAGAAGATAAGAATAAATGTAATGTTTAAATAGTTGTGTTCCAGCGGGTTTCTGAACTGTTATTATGACAGTCTGGCGACTGAGTGCCGTTGGGTTTGGGTTGCCAGACTATTACCAGCTTGTTAAGATAGTGCCCGATTGGTTCAAACTTGCAGAAGCTAACCAGAAAATGATGTCAATTTTAGAAAATTGGAATAAATTATTTTTAATACCTTATAATAAATATTTTACGTTTGTAAAAACGCCAGACACTTATAAATGATTGTTTATTTTACTTACTCTCCCCTTCCAAACCCAATGGCACCCAGTCGCCAGACTGTCATAATGATACTCCAGAAACATGCCAGAAACAACTATTAAATTATTCACATGTTAGATGATCTTCAATTTATGTTGCCAGTTTTTGGTATACAATCTTTTGATCTGGATAGACTCATCTTCATTTTGAGAAATCCTATACAAATTCGCGTGTATGGAAAATTTGCCCATTGAATGCTCTTATTGGTCAATCACTACAAACAAATCGATCTACGAGGGTCATCCAGAAAGTAACTTTGCGACATTTATGTAAGATCGAAAAATGTTTCTATTTAATAAAAATTCACAGGATACTAGAGTCTAGAAAAGCTTTTGACGTTGTTCCAATGTGAAAATTCTGGGCATCTTGCACGCAACTTTTTGTAACCAAGCTTTTCCGACACAATATAATCGAGGAGACTTTCAGAAATATCAGTAAATTCTTTGTAAATATCGCCAGTATCTTATCCGAACAACCTTACCCACTTCGTGACATGTTGTCGACTTATCACATCACTAACAAACTTCACACGAACAGGAGGTGGTGAAAGCGTGCGACGATATCTCCATCGGAAGAATTTACTGTAACTGAACAGAATGGTCGATAAACACGCGGGACCAAACAAATTTACCGTTAGGATCACCAGGTGCGCCAAATTCGCAACAAAAAGAATCCCCCGACCTCAGAAGCCCTCGTAACCTTACTTTCTAGATGACCTTCGTGCATACGCGTGATAAGTCAAATATGTTTTTATCTACTTTCTACTTTGACATTTGATCTCATGATTAATGTAAATGTTATCTGAAAGATGTAATTGAAGTAGTTTCAGGCGGATTTAAAGCATTTGACGTCTTATCGGACAGAGAAACGATTGTTTGCTTCCAATGAAACTAGATGCATGATTTTTTTATCGCCATTTAACTCTGTAAAACGCACGAAAGAAATAAAAATGAATCTATGAGGAGGCATGGGTAAAATTAAACGAATAGACAGATTTGACGTATTATTGATACGTTTTGGTATTTGCATCGGTGCATTTTTAAATTTAATTTTCACCTGCCGTAAAACCGCTGGGAAAAACGCGCAGTAAAGAACAAAAGGGTCGACCGATAGTCTTGGTCGCAGAAAGATTAGTTCTACTCGTCGGCACCCAAGCGGACTCGCAGCTAGGATCTCTCTCCGCAGATCTTGGCCAATAATGTCAACTTTG
This sequence comes from Stenopsyche tienmushanensis, assembly GCA_008973525.1. Lineage (NCBI taxonomy): Eukaryota > Metazoa > Arthropoda > Insecta > Trichoptera > Stenopsychidae > Stenopsyche > Stenopsyche tienmushanensis. The sequence goes on from WACJ01000543.1 coordinate 942,735, forward strand.
CATCACCATCTGACCATCTTCTTTTTCATTTATATATATTTTAGATATTAGATTAGATTATTAGATATATTTACAATAATTCCAGAAAAACTCATATTGCTCTCCGTTTTAATCGAAGAACTATTCTCAGACTATATGACTATTATTCTACAATTCCACATCTAATTGCTTATTCATTCCATATAAGCTAATGTTAGATCTCCGATAACCTCATGGATAATGGTTAATTATATATAGAATCTTATTTTTATCAGAGCAGTCAGTGGCCGTTAAAGGGCGAGGATTAACTGAGGTCATAATTTGAGTTGCTTTAAATTCGCTCTCCGTGCCTATATTTGGATCATGCTGTGAAAATGTATTATATTATACCTTTATACTGTAGAGGTGGAGGAATTCATGAAAATATAGAATTCGACGACAATGGAATTGTATTTTGGGGATGTAACAAATTCTTCGGATGGACAAAGTAATGATGCTAAAAATTTGACAACCTCAATCTGGTCCGCACTTTGAAATATGCTTATTTATTATATTGTATGTTCGATATGATCATTGATCTGCGGTTTGTCCCGCAGACCCCCGATCGTTCGAAGCTCAACCGGAACTGCAAAACAAGAACGAAGATTATTGTGTGAATTTGATTTTACCCTTTGGATCTAAACCAGTTAGGCCCCGAAGAAGCCGGGAGCCTATTCTTGATTCGAGTCTTACAATTTTCGACGGGAACACTCTAAGATATAGTGAGTCACCGAAGTCATGGGATTCGCGAATAATTCTGAAAAGATCGATTACATGACTGAATTTATTGTATTTCATTTTTGTTAAATAGATTAGGTAAATGAAAAGGCACCGAGTTCAACAACTATACAAAGCTGATTATTTCTTATTTTGTTGTTATCATATTGTAAGTAAACAAAATGGCAGTCTACCGCGTTGATGTTGTTGTCGACATTTATTAATATAAAAATGTTTGAGTTCTGCAAATAAATAAATACATGAATGTCTTATACCTACAAGACTGAAATTATGTTGTAGTTGCTTACAATAAATATTATATGTACTTAATATTGCAAAGCTTCGAAAGTTGCAATACTTCCATCAAGTTGATGCGCTACAACTTTAGCCACTTCTACCGAAGCCCTAGTCACTTTGTATCGAATATATACGAGGTTTATTTGACAATAATTAACGTAAACTGCTTGTAGACAAAATATCAGCTTTGTAGATTTTAATTTAATGCCGGTATAAGTTTTAATATAAGTGCTGAAAAGTAATTGAAACGCAAGAATTGTCTGCCGATCTGCGCCTTGTTGAATACCTTTGGGATGTTTTGGAAAAATGCCGAAAAAATGCTATAATTTTAAAACAAGAACTATAAAGAATATTAGCAAAATACAAATACAATCAAATGAATGCCAAAAATATGAAAAAATACAAATGGAACATCTTATTTTTCTACATAGTTCCCTTCATTAAAATAAAATTCCATCGGATAGAAAGCTTCTTGATCTCGTCACTGAATAAGAAGGCGAGATGTAGCATTCTGTGTTGCGCAACGCGTTATTATTGGTTTTCTCGTAAACGAAGGCGCGAAATCAAATGAAATTTTGATAAGACTTGAGGCACTTTATTCATTAATTTTCTACATGACAGATAGATGGTGAATGCGGTCTACTACTGTAAACTGCTAGATGATACTATCAAGACCGTAACAAGGCCGTGGCGAAGAAGACGCCCGCAACGGGCACAAATGGGCTTGGGGCGCAAAACGTAGAATAGCGACCCGATCGAGAGTTGCACATGGTTTTTATTTTACTCGACCATTCTACTTTACACGAATCAGCACCGATTGACTCTGTTCATTTTCATAATATATACTAAGTTGTCCAATCTCTATTTTCTTCGTTATCGCCTAAACATTCGGCCGACCCAGCCGGCATAAGCCCGCAAAAAAAAGTAAAGACAACACTATTTTCGACCAGTTGTAAAATTTAAACAATTTCGTTTTTTAATGAGAGTTCGTAATCGTTCTGTAGACATGCTTAGGTGTGGCGTCCGATCGCGAGGCGCTCGTTCTTCATATCAGCGGTATGAAAAACGGACCGATTGGACACATAGATCTTGTGGTCATTCCGTCCTCTTTTAGGGCCTTTTGCGACATTTTCCATGATTCACACGGAAGCAGCGTAGTGTCTAGATATTTTTTATCATAGTATTTTTTAAAAACAGTAACCGGAATCTATGCTTTAGTTCGGGTACTTTTGGTATTATCTTTGTTATCCTAACAAATTATACTGGGAACACCCACCTTACAGTTTAGACTTGGGCCCCATGTGACTAACATATGTTTATATAGGCATTGAGAGGGCAACGATTTCAAGATAACGCTGCGGTCGAACAATACGCGCGCAACTGGTTTTCGTAGCACTCGCTTTTTTCTTCAGCGACTGAATCAATCGATGGAATAAATGTATTTCTAACGAAGGGAACTATGTATCTTTTCAAAGTTATGCATTTATCCCGTGACTTTTGCGAGTCGCTGTAGTTTGAATGCCCGAGGACTTGTTATCCTGAATTGGTTTGCAAAAACAGTCACATGTACACGTTTTATTTAAAAATAAATCGTGCTTTGATATAAAAATAAGGACGGGATATTTTTGGTTGCGGGGGCGGTGTTTCATAAATAGATTGGGGTGGCGAAATGTTGATGAATAATGGCGGGGTGTTTTAATTATAGATGCATATTTACGGTAGGAGTTGTGATCTCGTGCAGAGCCTCGTGCTGCTCCGTATATAAAGTTGCTCCAGTACTCGCTCGGTTTCATTCGAGTTCGGGCCTTCGTTCCGCGCAGGCCGACTTTTAGCAAACGTTATCATCGGTGATCAGTCGATAAGTGGTCGGTCGGTGGTCATCGGACAGTGGTCAGTGGTCAGTGGTCAGTGATCTGTGGTCGATCTAAAGCTACGGGCGTGACGTTGATATGCTAGCGAGTCACGTTTCAAAAAGTGTGCTCGTACGGTTCCTTATCACAGTGCATACACGTGTAGAGCTTGTGGACTAGATCTTCGCTCGATATTGATATGGTGACATTGCTGAACCTCGCCAACAACAACCACTCCATCATGGACTTCCCCAAGAAGAGATCCACTTTCACCCCCAAAGAAGTGAGTTTGACTTTTTAGTTTTCGCTTCGGTTTTCGACGATCATCCTCGGATCCACTCAAATCCGCTGACTAAAAATGCGATAAATATTTGGACACCAGCTGGACTCCTAAAAATGGATCTTTTTCATTTTGAGGGTTGAACTTTTGAGGTCTCCGAAAGTCATAAAGAAAATACGCCACTGTGTATACAATGCCTACAAATAGTGGCGGATTAGCACTCGAGAGGCCCTTGGCGCTATTCAAGTTTAAGGCCCCTTGGAGCCTTTTGGTTTTTCAGCTTGAAACAAATTCTGACGCATTCGGCCCTCAATATGCGCGGTTTTCATATTACAATTTCACTATTACGCGGTATCAGAACAGTGACCCCTGAATTTTTGAGAGGCCTTTGGCGCAATTTAAGTTTGAGGCCCCCTGTCTGTCATTCGGCCCTTGATATGCGCGGTTTCCTATTACGATTTCCCTATTATGCGACTTCAGGGCTGATAACAGCCTAGTTAAATTGAAACCATGTATTTTTAATGACGAACATGTTCGTTGAGCAATTTCTTACATCTGCTAAAATTTATGAGACCCCCAAAATGTTTGAGGCTCCCACTGGCTATATGTAAATCCCCCACTGTCTACAAATAATCAGCATTGCCAGTATATTACGATGATCCTTTGGTGTTTGTTTTGATTTGTTGCCGAGCGTTATATATCTTACAGTTAAAGCCCATTATTAGTTAGAACGCGTTTTTACTAGTCGAAACTAGTTTATATTGGAAGCCTTTTTTACATCAAGTTATAAACAGAATTTACTGTTGTGCATGTTTGGATTTTAATAATCACGTGCTAGCTGTATGAATTCGAAAGAGTTCTATCTGAGTCAAACGCGTTTTGTCTAGTTAAAACTTAAATTGTTTTAATAAATAAAAATTGAATAATCTTTAAAAATGTGTATAGTGTGAATAATCATGACTTATATCTTTAGAATGGATGAAATATCAATTTCATGCGATAGAGATTCTCTTGCACACATGATAGCAATAATTGTTTGTTTTATGATAACTTTTATGACAAAAGTAAGAACAAAGAAAAATAAACAAATTCTCAGATCATCAAACAAAACAGATAGAAAAAGTTGTGAGTTCGTAATGAAATCTGAGTCAGTCATAGACTATACGAGAAATATGTGCATTGTCGACAGAAGTGATAGCATCGAATCTTTTATAAAATCTATCCGAAAAAACAATCAAATGGTACAAACAAGTTTTTCTATTTTGTCGATTTATTATTGTGTGCCAACCCTAGTAAAAAATCAACTGTTGCTATTTTGTGCACGTGCAAGTTAAGTTAAACTAGTTTCAACTAGCGAAAACGCGTTCTAACTAAATACTGGCATTGAATGTAACATATATTTGAGTAAACACGCTTATGACGATCATCGTTATATGTTTTTAACGAATTAAAATAAAAATGTATTATATTGGAATCGTTCGTTCCAATTTATGTTACCGTTTTATGAATTCAAAATGTGATTCAAATTCATATTTGAATCATAGTTTTAATCCGTTTCGTACTGAGAACACGTCTAGCGTGTTCATATGTATATCCACTTTTCTGTCAGCTCCGCGCAGCATGTAAGAAGCTTGTATATCAATAAATGCACCTTAACACTGTTGATATTGTTAGTTTTTTTGCATCAATACACAACATTCGTTAATTTCTTCGGAATATTTCATCACGTTCGATCTTTGATTCTGAGTTTGAGTTAGACAATGATAATGATGATTCAAATTCAAAATGGTCGAATATTTAAAAAAAAAAATCTCAGATTCTATATCATTTTCGAAAATATCTGGGTTGAAAATTTCGATGTCGAGTAAAGAATCCATAGATTATTATGATTTGATATTTAATGTCGATTTATACAACCTTGTGATAAACCAAAGCAGTTTGTAATAATAGAAACATTGTCAAAATCAGAGGACGATATGTGTATGATGAGACGCAAGATACCCGTCTCTGTCTCCGATTTTCAGCACTCAAAGCATTAAGCACATAATTGATTTGTGTTGCTTTCTACTATTTACTATGATTCTAAGTGGACCAACACGAACTGAGAAGACCCCATACCCGGGGCCGTAACAAGGGGGTGGCAAAGGCGCCCGCCACTGATGTAACTGGCCTTGAGACGCAAAACGCAGAATACCGACCCTTTTAATAATATACACTATGTTGTCTAATCTCTCTTTTCTTCGTTATAACTCAAACATTTTGTCGACCCAGCCGACATAAGCCCGCAATAAAATAAAGAACACTATTTTCGACTAATTGTAAAATTTAAACAGTCCACCCGATCAGTCTTCTTCGGGCAATTTCGTTTTTTAATGAGAGTTCGTAATTGTTCTGTTAGACATCAGTTCAGATATGATCCAATCGCGAGGCGCTCATTCGTCATATTAGCGGTCTGAAAAACGGACAGATTGGACACACAGACCTTGTGGCCACTCTATCCTCTTTTAGGGCTTTTCCCGGAAATTTTTACGACCTGTACGATCACGGAAGCTTCTTCAGAGACTAACTTACATAGGTGGCTCGCCCCAAAGTTTAAGTTACAAAATCTAGTTAAGTTCTTTCCCGCGTTCAGGGCGCAAGTGGCTACTCAAAGTTGAAAATGACCGTGTTCCATGCGGAGATGGATATTAAATTCAGGTTTTGCAACTTGCCATGCATTTTTGTTAAGCAGGCTGGCATGCTCCCGAATAGCGGGACCAATAAACAGCTCGGATCAGTTGAGGGTCCCATCTGTTATCCTGCCTCCTCCTGTATCCTCGCCAAATACTCGATTGAAACATCATCACAATGCTTTTTTTTGTTCCATTGTGAGCAAACTCGGCATCCGTCTTGCGCACCGCTTTTTCATGCCCAAATTTTGTCAAAGTCAATATGCTAGACAATAGCTTTATATAATTACAAGTAAATATTTGTGTTCGTAAAACTCGATCGATCAAAAAAGTAAAAGGTCGTAAATGTAATGTTTTAAATAATAATTTGAATAAATAATAATATGATATTAGAAATAGAAGCGTTATGGATCGCTTTTCGCAATATTTGAGAATATTTAGACGTGTAGGGGTATCTTTATAGCACGACCTTGCCATCGATGTACGAGTGTATGATGAGACGCGAGACACTCTCCGTCTCTGTCTCCGATTCACTAATCTCCGCATTCGATGTGCAATAATGCTCTTTACGTATCACTCCTTTTTGTAGAGTCCGTTTTTGCGTTTGCACATATGTCGATGTAGTTTTCTTGATATTTGAAAAAATCGGATGCATTCGAACGTCCATATTGTTTGTTATACAGGCGTAAATATTATTTAAACGCGTGAGTGTCGAAGGCCGCCGAATGATTTACGAGTGATTGACGGGTGTCGAAGCGACTCTCTTCGATACTTGTCCGTCTTCGGCATAAATTAATTGCGTTTCGCGTCATCCGAGTGCTGACAATTAAAACAGGTGTTTTCGCGCCGTGGAGCAAATTAACCCGTAACGATGCTAATTAGCGCCGAAAAAAACGGTCGTCAAAGATCGATCGACGGCGTCGTTATTTATGGCGTCGTGATTGAAAAATGATTTCGGCGTGGTTGAAACCCGTTCGTGCGAAATTAATCCGTCGATTAACGCAACGTAGATGTGCCGCAGGAATGCGAAAATTTTATCTGAATTTATTGCGCTCGTCGATATCGACTCTTTTGACAGCGGCGCTCCGACGGATTGACGTCGATGCCGCGACGCCGGCGAAATCTTCTTCTTTTTTATATTTATTCAAAAATATTCGAACGACGTTATTGATGCGCGGCCGAATGGAGATCGATCAACGACACGTGCGCGCATCGCTCTCTCTTTCGCGCGCGCCCTCCTCGTCGCGCTCCGTCTCCTTCGCTCGTTGCTCGTGTCGATTCCGCTCGGAATTAGCATATAAGCGAGCACGTGCCGCCTTAAGATAAATACAAATCGCACTCGCCGCGTCTTCCGGCATAACAGACAATTTCGCGACCATACCGAGACGATCTGTCAAACGGCGATTTGAATCCAACTCATGAAATTAAAAGCAGGTGACTCCGATTAGAGTTGTGTCGCGCAATTGTCACGTTTCACTCGCGCGATTTGTCGTTTTATTTTTTTTTAATCTGCGTTTGGCAGAATCCCGACGCGCTCGCGCTGAAATTCGTCGACCGGCGTTCGATTCTATTTCGAGCCGTCTATCTCGAAATTATTATTTCTGCATATCGATGCGAGCTCATCCACGCGGCCGCCATCTAAATAATTGTAATAGTCGACCGAACGTTTCGCACGCTTCTACAAAAATAAACAACGCGCGGAGTTTTTTTCCCCCTTTATTTTGTTGGTCGAGTCTGAAGGCCGTCTTGTTTTTTGTCGAATTTAGACAGGCGTGGTCCCGTTTTATGCGGAAAACGCAACATATCGTCGCATCGGCGGTCGGATGTGGACTATTGCGTCCGAGTTATCGAGGATCCGCATTTTTTTGCGCTTCTTCGTCGTCGTTCGAACGCGTCGACGACGAACGACAGCAGAGAGGCTTCGGTCGACGGATGTCGCGTCTGAAGCGAATTTCCGGCGTTTGAAAATGCGCGCCTGCGCATTTTGCTCTTTCGACGCAAGACAGTTCTAATTCGTACTCCGATTAACTCGTTCGTCGCTGCGTCCACCGTATATGGTGGACGGGCCCCGTAGCGTAATTTCGGTGGACGTTTAACAAGTTATTTATTTTCTATTTAATGGAATTAGCACATACAAATATAAAATATACAGAATATAAAAAAATATATTTAATATAATACATTAATATAACTAAAATATACACATACTATACATAAAATTCTGTTTAAAGTAAAATATAAATTTATATTATGTAGCATTACGTATTCCTTAAAACAATTCAAACACACATGATGAGATTTTGGACAATCACGACAATATGTTGCGACTCTTTACATTTAGACAACTGCCTAAATATCTTTCGAGATCGATCTCGAAACTTGCATTCCTACCCTTGTCTGTTCGCATTTGCTTATTTTCACTTTGTTTTCATTAGTTTGGCTAATGAAAAAGTAATTGGTGAAACTTAAGATAAATAACACATGAGAGAAGATATCCATATGTCGCATTTTGGTCGTCCGTGACTATCGAATTTGGATTCCGTGAGAAACAACACCGATTCATGTTGGGCGATGAGAGTGTTAAACTGATTGTCCATAAGCCGAAATCGGAATCCAACGTTGAAAAACATAAGCGAGATTCTCGTGCGGTGGAAGTAAAAATTCTTACCTCCTAGAAAAAGTTAATTTTAAATGAAAATTATTAGCTAAAAATGTGAATTGTGATTGTTTAATATGTAATAAAATAGGCAAGCTACTAATATAATAAGTACGTGGAATTCTTTCACTATACACCTTTTTCTTCTTCAATTCAGATCGTTTTTATGCAATGTCTTTCGTCAAACGCACCAATAACGCCATATAATATTCGCTATTGATAGTTATTCCTTTATCCAAAAGCCAAAATCTTACCAACTGACATTTGCGTTTTTGGTCGCTTTGGGCGGCTCTCGCCGGTTGCTATCATGAATGCATGCAGTGATGTTAAGCGTTTCATCTATTGTCATATACCGCATGAAAAAATCATTTTTATTGCGCTGAAACAGCTCCAAACAGCGCTCCGAATTATTGACGCGTTGCTGTTTATGTTCAACTGTGAGCAAACGCAGAACCCACTTCGAACAGAGCTTTATCATGGACAAACTGTTAACTTTAAGATTTCAACTTCAATTTACGATCGGCCAAAACTATTTTGTCATCCTATAAACTTATTGAGTGATGTGTAACATGTTTCGCTTTAATAAACTCTTCTAAGACGTGAACCAGTTCTATTTCACAATATACCAAATAAAGATACAATTATTAAGCTGTAAAAATGTCAACAAAAAAATTTGAAAAATCCGGAATGAAAATGCTTAGGTAATGAAGAAGAACGCCTTCATTCCCTAAACAATTCAACAAATCTTCATTTGAAGATTTGGCAAATGAAATTCAGCCAAGCCAATAACGTAAAGATTTATTTGTTTTTGCTTTTTTAATATAAACATATCAAAAATATCTCTTTTTTTTAATAGAGCTACAAATATCACAAAAGCATAAGATATTTTTAGTTTGATACGACACACGACGAGTGATTGGCGAAGATATCATTTTTTAACTCATTACGATCCGCTCACTTGAAAACGCGTGTTTCGCGCACCGCTTCCGTAGATCGAAAACGCATCCTTGTACTTTGAGCTTTTGACGTACAAAAATAATGCACAAGTGTCGTGTGTTTTTCTATTTTCGCCGAAAATGGTGTTGTGCATACATTAAATATTTACTACAAAATTCAATTATTTCGATATGTGTGCTCTGTGCTTTTCGTATTCTTCCTGTGTTTATTTTTAGCTCAGATTTTTTATGATTGACCCCGAAACATTTATTTTATGATCCACACCAGTATCAAGTTCAAGGATATCAAGTCTTCATATTATGTATTTCTGTGTTTATAACACTGGCTTTATCACTTTTAGTATTTTATCATGCTGGAAGACGCACCACAAGTTGAAAATCACTTTTATATTCAAAGCAGCAAGTCCTTGTTAAGGCATTTAAAAAATGTCGCTTCTACTTAATTTTCCGATTTCCGATTATACCGATTTTTAGAAAGGAAGTGTTTTGTAAGTCGTTCAAAACCGGTATAGATGTTAGGAATGTAACCAAAACCGAAATGAAAAAAATAACGGTTCGAAGCCCTGCGTAAAAACTATCTTCTATTTTTCCCATACCACAATTTCCTTCCACGAGGCTTTGGATATAGAAATAATTTCCAAATTGTTTCTGAAACGTACAGAAATCAAAAAGACAAGATCAATTGAATGTTCTTTTCATGATACTAAGCATTTCATCTCTGCTACTATTTTTTTTACTTCGGAGGAAATATTGCTAGCAATTACTATAGATAGTAATTACTTTTAAAATTGACCCGAGCTGAACTTCATTAGTTCTGGATCTAACAAGAGACATTCATAAATGTAAATAGCTTCCTGCACAGATAAGTACTTCCAAACATGAAAATGATTTCACATGCGAATCTTCTCGCATTTTCAAGTCTAACTGCTAACTTCAATGAATTTTAGCTTCGATAAAATTTGAATCTCAATTACCTCATATCTTGTTTCAAATTTAGTTATAAGATTTATTTCGTACATGATCAGATTATAACCAAGTTAGATCTGGGAATCCCTCGATCATCCGTCCCATAGACATTGAGCTAAGTATTCGGCAGGGCGCGTACACTTCCATAGAGAATGAGAGGTTGCGATTACAATGTAAAACCCCGTTTGTGTTGCAATACCTTCAATAAATCATTCATATTATATTTGTCGTTTACGTGATAACTCTGAAATTCTAGAAAAATTTATAAATAAATTCTTAACTCCTACGTAGGAGAGGCAGAAATTAAAAATAATACGTTAACTAACGAATCATTAATAATTTTGTTTAGATTGCCAGACTATTACCAGCTCGTTAAGATAGTGCCAGACTGGTTCAAACTTGCTGAAGCTAACCAGAAAATTAGTTTTAATACCTTATAATAAATAGTATATGTTTATAAAAAACGGCAGAACAAATAGATGTTCTTAACGCGTTGCCTTAACAACACTTTTAAATGATTGATTATTTTACTAATTTATAGAAAATAGTATTACTAAATTATGTCGCCAGATTGTCATAATGATAGTCCGAAAACACAACACAACTATTAAATTATTCACATGTGCTAGATGACCTTTAATTTATGCTGCCAGCTCTTGGTATATTATTATAGAAGAAGGAATAAAATTAATCGGCAAAACCGTTATTTTCCCCGGAACGAAAGCCGTAACCGAACCGATATAAATGTAAGAAGCGTAACTGAAATCGAAAATAAAAAAATAACGGTTCAAAGCCCTGATTTTATATGAAGCGCTGCGTCTAGAATGTGTTAAATACTTGCAGTTGGCCCTGCCCGATTTTTTCGATCATCTCATTGTCTTCCTTTCGGGTCCAGGAAATCTATTTTGTTGCTATTGACCTAATGAATCAAATTTTCGATTAAAACAAATATAATAATACAAATACAATATCTTTAAGAAGTTGTCAAAATTTAATATTTGATTATAGCAGCGATGAAATAATCTAAACAAAGATTAGACCGATCGATAAAATCAAAATTTTATAAAATGACCTTTATTCAAGCACTTGTCCTTTTTATTTTGTCCTATAAATATTTATATAAACGTTTTCTTATTTATTCAAAAATTACATATAATTGTATTCGCAATTTTCCTATAAATAATGTAAACTCTTCCAAAATTATCCTTAGAATATGATTTTAAACGGGTCTCTTCGATGGGCTTCTTCATTTCTTTCATGAATTAACAAGACGTTATTAAAACGAGCCTTCGAAGGAAAACTTTAGAACATATTTTTCTTTTATTTTTATGCATGGACAAATTATTAGCATATAAAAATACACAATATAAGACAAAGCGATGGAAACGTTGTATCAAAAACGGTTGTGTTACTCCGAAATTTACATGTACTTGACCGTGACCCGTTGGTGATTCAGAAAATATTATCAATTTCAATAACAAATATTTTGCTCGATACGTTATATATAAATCAATTGATATCTTATGTATATATATTTATAGTATCATTAATGCGTAAATAAATTGCAGTGAAAGTGTTAATTTCATATAGTAATGAACTTTGATCTAATGTATATATTACTATTAATTAAATAGGTAAACGCTATTCAATTAAAACTATCTAACAAACTAATTCACTGTAATCAATATTGTATTTAAAACATTATTTTGTATTAATTATATGTATTTTATTTTAATTTCAGCAAGATCCAATGTCGCATAGAATAATAGAGAAGAGACGGCGAGATCGCATGAACAACTGTCTCGCTGAACTTTCACGGTTGATTCCTCCGGATTATTTGAAGAAAGGACGAGGACGCATTGAAAAAACTGAAATAATCGAAATGGCCATTAAACATTTGAAATTCCTGCAAGAACGTGCCAACTGTAAGTTTAAAAATATGTAATAATGCATTAAACAATATATATCAATTAGTGTAATTATGCTTATTCCAAAATGAAATATTTTTATAAACCGAATTTGTATATTTTGTCATTTCAGGCGTCGAACAAAGAGAAAATGGCCCCATTTCAGCCGAGCACTTTCGATTGGGCTATCAAGAATGTCTTTCAGAAGTGATGCGTTACCTAGTCGAAGGGCAGGGTCATTTTCCAAGAGACACCGTATGCGTCCAATTGATCAATCATTTGCAACGTCATTGCGATAACATAATGAAAGGTGCCCGTTTATATGATTTTTAAAGAGAAATTTATCGACTAGTCTATTATACATTATACAATTATTATGAAAAATTTAAATTATTGCTATTTTGTTATATTGTAGTACGATCGTGACTACTTTTAACTAACTAGCTCGTTTACATGAAATCATAAAATTGTCATTTTGCAAAATATTCTACGAGCTGGAATTAAAACTGCATTAGCGACGGAAAAAAATTGATAATGAATAATAAGAAATGATTTTAATCTTTGCAAATTATTAACCACCCTGGTGCATTTATTTTGCATTTATTCTATTATGTTTTAACACGTGAATAATCTGTATTTTTTTAAATTACTTATAAAGAACGAGTAACTTGTTTATAGTTGCTATCGATCGTATACCTCGAGTGAGCATTGGAATTATGGATGGGTCCAATAGCAATAGTACAATGGAGACTCGAGGTTAACACTAGGGTGATTAATTTTGTGTGGTTACAAGGTATTTGAATTTGGTGTACAATTAATATTCGTCTGTTACTAAAATCTTATAAATATAGTGTACATGCTGCTTTGAATTTGGGTGGCTTTTTTTTGCAAATTAATAAAAATTAACTTCATTTAATTCACCATATATATATTCTGTTTTAACAGGTACTAACATGTGGTTATATTGGTAACTGGTTTCAAATCTATAGATTATAATTATTTTTGTTCACATATCAAATTGACCTTAAGTATGCCATTAAAATTTCTTTTCGTTTCTGAATCAATAGTTTTTTGCATAATGATAGTGTATTCAAAATGAATAAGTACGAATTTAAATTTAAATAATCAATATTTAATTTTTTATTTCCAGGCGATGTACTTAATAAGCCACGTTGTAATCCTGATAGTAACAGTAGTTCCAGCGGTAGCTCCAGTAATTATATGATTCATAATCAAATACCTATTCCTAACAATGTGCAGAGAATCTTAGTGAAGACGTTGGATAGTATGAATAATAGCGAAAGACATCATCAGCATTCCAATGTTTTTTCAGGACAAAACGAAGATAAACCCATCATCAATAATAATGAAATGGAGCATTCGCGTCTCGCTCCGGGATCTATTGATGATTCACCGGAAGAAATAAACGAGCCTCGAGACATTTATATTGAGCCAAACATGTCTCAAATGCCTATTATTCACAATGGAAATTTTCCCGGTTTAAAGCTTGTCGAAGGCAACGTAGACGAGGGCGGAGGGAGAAATCACACTGAGTTTTTAAGAAAAGTCATACCTGAAATTTCAGACAACGTCGAAAACGATTGTCAGACCATTCAAGACCTCCGAGTACCAAATCATTCTTATTCACCTTTATCACCGTCGTATCAACACTCATTTTCCGGATACCGATCACATTGCGAGCAGACACTTCGCAATATTAGAAAAGGCGTCTCATCACAGATCGGCGATAGCGGATTGAGCCTTAGTAGTGCACAAGAAGTCGACAATATTCACTCGTATAAATATAAAAACACAATCAAACAGAGGTTTTCTCAATCGCAATCGACAGACTATCTATCTTCGAGTCCCAGCGATTTGATCAATTACAGCAACAGAGACGACCATTCGTTCAATAGGCGCGAACAATTCAGCGTAAACAGTAAATCATCCCACAAGAAGAGAAAAATCAGCGACCATCAATCTAGGCATTCCAACAGCTGCTACGATAGCAACCAATACAAAGATCAATCGTCGTCGGAGACAAATTCCAGCGAAAACATATCGAGCGTTTCACAGAATACGATGTTTAGATCGAATAAATTACAAGAAGGTGATCTATCAAGCGGGAGGATATCCAGAGAAAAGGAATATTTAAAACTAAATCAGCATATACCCGTGAGACATGTGAATCCAGACGAGGGATTCTCCAAATTGGCCAGAGTCGGAGTGCCTATATTCGCTCTACACGCAAAAGGATCGTTTTATGTGCCACTCAACGTCGACTACGATACTCTCATACCTTTCCTGGGACACTACGATCTATTGGACGTATCGGCCCTGCAACAAAATATCTCGTTGCATCCGGTTACAATAAGTGTAAATTTTCAGCCAAAGTTTTTTAATAGCAAACATGTGCCGTCGTTGCGAACCAAATCTGAACACAAACTTTGGCAGTGAATTTTATCTGTTTGAAACTATTTTGCAGGCATGCAATTTTTCAATTTTAAGAAAAACAGTTTGCTTTATATATATATTAATATATGTATATAAACGTGAAATTATTTAATATCAATGGCATTTATTTAATATTGTTATATCTTTTTGTTTTCTGGATGCATTCTCTGATCGCTGAATATTGTGAAAAATGTATGTCTTGTCTGTGAGATATATTCCTTAGAGCTTAACACATCTTAGGCGGCTAATAACGGGCAATCTGTATGCGTAGCGGGTAAAAATCAACAAAACCTGATTAATAAATACACTTTGAAAAGATGACTGTATCTTTTAAATTGATTATTATTTTGTAACGAAATTTACAATGATCGCTTATGATCTTATTCTCTTTAATTCTGCGTATTTATTCTAAACACTTTTTAGAACACTTTTCTAAACAGATTTTTTATAAATATGTATAAATTACAAATCACTAGTGATTTGATGACGTTTGTGTGTTACTGCTTCACGGTATAGTCCATTGAAAACCGAACACTTGGAAAATACATGGACGGTTGTAGTGCTTTATTTACTTTAGCAAACACCAGTGCAATATGCGCCAATATGCTAAACGTCGTGCATAACAAATTGCATACTCAAACAATACTTGTACTATGCTTATGTTATTCATACAGGCGTAAACAATAAGTTGATAAAGTTTTATTGCATTTGGATGAATGGTATGGCAGCACATTAAATACGAACAAACAAAAATTAATTTTTATATATTATATTTACGATTATTTATCGAGATGATCATCTCTGGATTGTTACAAGATCTATACATGTAGCTTGAAAATCATTTTTTGTTGTGTACGGAACACATCTGATATTGTCTGCTGATTTGTAACATACAAAAAATGTCAAGTACAACTATACTTTATGCTGTAAAGTTAAGTATATGAAACGGGTATGAAATATCCGTCCGTTTAAGATGTGTTAAGAAATAAATGGGAATTCAAATAATGTTGTATTATTCGTTTATAAAATATTTGATATGGTAAATGTTGTCGATTTCAAAAATAACAGTAAAGTGTTCCTTGTATTGTGATTATAGAATATGATGAGTTTGAATATCGGTATGAAGGAAAACAATTTAAACTGTTTAATCGAAAGTTCTGGATTTTAAGACATTTCCTAATTATTTGCATGCATTTCTTTTATAAACGAATACAGATATTGGACATATCCGGGCGACGGTATCAATCTAGCGTTAATACAAATTGTATTTGTAATTTTGCAAATCGATTGTAAAGATGTTGTACCTCTGTCATTTTAAATTTCACTGTATGTAAAAATATGAAAAAAATGCTATTGCTGTGAACAAACACGATGAATGTGCTATGTGTTACTGTGTGATATTTATTTATAGCTGCATTTTAAAAGTGTAATTGTGTACATTTTCATTACAAATAAGTTCATTATCAGGCGAAGATTTCAATTGTATGCATTTGTTCTTTGAATACGTGATGTAAATATTAGTAACGGTCGTCTATTATGGCGGCGGTAGTAAATCATCCGAATTTTATAATTTGAAAAATTTGTCCTTTTCAGATCATTCCATTTATAGTAAAATTGTTACATGATAATTTTAATAAACAACTTTTTTACTTGTACAGAAATGTTAATATAAGCTTTGTGTTGATTATTGTATATATTTTGGATACAAATAAAAATCAATGATAAATATATGTTTGTTTAATTTTTATTTAATAAAAGATATTTTTTATCATAATAAACCTTTTCCTAAATCATTGCTGATTATTTTAATATAATAGCCAAGACCCGCATACATTTCACATCTATTTTACTGGTTTTCTTTCCACATTAATTGAATTTAATTTGTTTTTAATCTCAAAACAAAGGTTTTGCAAGGAATGCTGTTGAAATAAATGAAATATAATATCAGTAACGAGATAAATTTATCCAATAAGCCAATGAGACTATTTTAATATTTATTAATGATTTTAAAAAATAATTATCAAACTGAAAAAATATTATTTGTTTTTAAGTATAATTAAATTTTCATATATTCTAAAATCATTTTCATTGGTAGTACATTTGAGAATAATTAAAATATTATTTGAATCTTAAATTGTTATCTAGTTCATTTTATTTAGAATATTGATTGGTAAAAATTCTACAATTAAATTTATATACGTTATGCAAGCTAAATCAATTTAAATGTGCAGCATTTTAATGATATTAGAATAAATATTTGGAATATTACGGATGACTTCGCATAAAAAAGAGATTTATTTACGGCGAAATATTTTTTCAGGTTATGGCTGTTAAATGGAGTGTTAAGGGTGGGGAGCGCTGTGGCCGGCTGTGGCAGTTGTCAGCGGTGACATTTTGTGTGTAGATTATCGTTGCAGTCTTTCAAGATGTTGGCGCTCATCAATCGTATCCTCGACTGGTTCAAAAGCCTTTTCTGGAAAGAGGAGATGGAATTGACCCTCGTCGGCTTACAGTATTCTGGCAAAACCACGTTTGTCAATGTCATCGCTGTAAGTCATAATCGTCCCGCACGCATATTTCTCACCAATCCCGAACCTTATCTCTTTTTGTTAAATACAAAAGAGTCTGTGCTTTGAGGTAGAAATCTTTTTGCATTTTTTTTTATCGATGAGTCTTCGTCAATAAAAATAGATTTAACCACTGTGACTGCTGCAATTTTTCGAATATATCGACCCAGCAATGTTTAAAATTAGTATTTACCAAATTTATTTAAATAAAAAACAAATAATTTAGACTGACATGTATGAATATTTTAGATTCCATAAATCTATTAAGATTCCCCTAGGAATATCTCAAGAAATGCTTATTTTTCACATCTTATTCATCTATTGAAAAATGAAATCAATCAATAATTTATTTTATAATGCGATGATACAAGTTTGCTTTTTAACCATATTTTTTATATACATCGGTATTTTCGTACAAATTTATTACCATTAATATTTCATACCAAATATCGGCTTCAAAATTCAAATTCATTCAGCGTATTCAACGTAATCAATATGTTGTCAAATTTTTGAGGTTAAATTAAAGTAAAACAATGTAAATGTTTAAATTCGGTGCATATTTCGCCGTAAGCTATTCATCATGGAGGCACATTAAGGTACGAAATGTAAAAAGGCAGTTATACAAATTCCGCGAACGGGAAAATTAAAGCATAGTTATTTTATATCAATCTATGAACCGCATCATTCAAATTTCCAAATTAATTTTTTAAAAAAAATATATTACCAGATTTTAGTTTGATCGTCGTTCAGATTGCACTTCTTTTTTTTGTCAGTGTTTGATCAACATCTGGAGAGTGTGTCTTAAGCAAAATATTACAAAAACAACCCTTTTGAAAATCCGAAGACTTTGTTCCGAGCGAACTATTCTTTTGCTCTTCTATGCTATACATTAAAAATATTGGGCAACCAAAAGAATTTGTGTCATTTATGGTGAAGCTCTGTCGGTTCGACAATGCCATAAATGGTTTAGAAATCTTAAATCATGCAAATTTCCTTAATACACAAACCGAGAACTGGATCTCCTAAAGTTATCGACGAGGATCGCGTAACTTCAGAAATTGAAGCAAATCTTAAGATATCCATTCAAGAAATGATGGATAAAACGGAGTATTCATGATCTAGTGGTCAAGCGTATGGGTATTGCACGCATTATATGAGGAGAATAAGGCGTCGGAATATGTATAACGATAAGTGCCGCAAAAAGCAATGACTATCGGCACAGCAGGTCCCAAAAACAACCCCTAAATTATATCTCAGTATGATAAAGGTCCTATTGTCTGTTTGATGGGACATTCACAGTATAATTTATTTGGAATTGCTGCAGTCGACTGGACAGAATACAGAAAGAAATTGAAAAAAAAGAGGCCTGCTTCAATTGACCGTCATACGGTATATTTATAACATGATAACGCAAGTGCTAAAATAATTCAGGATAAAATTTTGACGTGCTTTTGCAATACGGTCTGTATGTTAATAAATGTCTGTCATAGTTATTATGTTAATATTTTATAAACTTATTTGATTTAAGTAGAAATATAAATATTTTTTGCGATTGAAATTTAAAACGATGCTAGAAAACCCCGAGGAAACAATCGTTGGGTAGGCTTGAAATTTAAATGACTTTAATTAGGAATACGTATTTATATCCAAAAATATCCATTGAGTTTAATAAAATTTTAAAAAAAGTTTAATAAACACATTATCTTATGTTATTCATTTAAAAATTCGAACGAATATGATAATATACATACAAATAGTTTATTAATTTAATATGTTAGCTAACTCCAGGTAATAAATATTTTGCAGAGGGAAGAAAGGAAGGCTATGGTTAAACCAGTGAGTCATCCGAATAGAATATCAATAACTTGAACGCTAAAATTTCTGTAATAATTACATCCAAGTATTCCTCTTTATATGCGGTATCTATAAATTCGTTTGTACCTTGATTCTCAAAAAAAAATTATTTAATAAGTAATCAGTTTCGATTTTACAAACATTCTGCGTAGACTTGCAGTTAACCCTATGGGTATGGAAATTCGGAGACAGAGACGGGTGTCTTGCGTCTCATCATACACTCATACATTGGTAGCAAGATCGTACTGTAAAGGCACCCATACATGTTTTAATTCTCGTTACATTTATTATCATAAATTAAAATACTTCATTTTTCAAAAAACACCTCTTTCTGCTCACAGTTCACTTTGTTACGAACAAGGTTTAAGAACAGAATGAGTGTTTAGAAGTTGAAGCTCGATTGTTTCGTTGTCTTGAGAACAGGCGTTTGTTTTAATAATTAAGATATTCGCATTATTTTTATCGTTGACTAATTTTGTTATTCCCCTTTAACTGTTCTGGAGTGGCGTCATTAGCCGAGTATCACTACTCCTTAGCAAAATCTAAACATTCAGAAGTAAATTGGCAGACTTACACGGTAACCCAGTCTTTTTATTTTCGCAACACATTAATAGGCAAAAATAAATGAACAACAGAAAGCAGATGCTATGCAAGTTGAACATAAAAAGAATATTAACATAACACAATGAACAGTGTTAAGGTTCAGTTAAAAATATGTTAGAATTTCACTTGATTCGTCAATTTTTTGTTTATATAATACAAAAAAAAATTGTTATCTATGTCTTTTAATACAAATTTCTTCGGAAAATATTTCAATGTAGATAACGGGGGCATCGAACCGGTACTCAACCGAAAACCGTTATTTTTGTTTGAATAAAAACTGAAACTGAACCGATTCAAAAATATTGTTTTTTTTCAGTACGGTAAACTCGTGTAGATGAGAGTTTGCTTGATTTTTGTGTTAATACTTGTTGATATGATGTTCACCATTCTTATGCAAGATTGTATTCATCTGATAAAACTGTAATCTTTGTTCATCTTGTTAATTATCCTGTTAAATCAATACTTCAGATAATATTATTATCAACCCAAATTCCAGCTTGTAATCTTAAATCGCCATTATGTATTTTGTTTAGCTCATTTTTTCCTATATATTTGCTATGTATCCCAAACTGGGACATCCATATTTCAATTTGTTTGCTAGTGTTATGTATTCCAAGCTGCAAATCTCAAACTCCCAGCCAATAAACATCGAGTCAATATCCTTTCATTTAATAAATTATATTATTGTATACTTTTAGTTCTAATTATTATACCTTTAATCGATTATTTATATTGTATATGTCACTTACATAATAACTCTAAAATTCTAGACAAACCGAAATGATAAATGTAATTGAACTGATATAAATGCTTGGAACTGAACCAGAACCAAAAATCTCATATCTTTTTTAATATTAATTAGTATGCGAATATTTTTGTATAAAAATACATTTGTATTATTACTTAAACATTTTCTTTTAAAATCAGTCCCTTTCAGGTCGGAAGCGAGTGGCGCCCCTGACGGTTTTTTTGGTCCGCGTGGACGGCACTTGCAATTGTTTTGAGCGAGATGAGAACTTGTGATCGGTATCAATCACCTCGCACCCAAAGTATGTAAAGTTCTTCAACTCTTCAGATTGAGACAAATAAACAACACTGTATTTGTCCGTCTTAACAAAGCTACTCTAAAGACGCTCTGTATTTGCGAACCTTACATTATTTGGGGATATCCTAATTTGAAGACTGTCCGGGAGCTAGTATACAAGCGCGGTTTTGCCAAAATGAATGTTGAGAAGCAATTGAAACGATCCAATATCATCTGTTTTGAAGATCTCATTCGTGAAGTTTTCACCGTTGGTAGCAGATTCAAGTATGCTACCAACTTCTTATGGCCGTTCAAACTCAACACTCCCACTG
Organism: Stenopsyche tienmushanensis; assembly: GCA_008973525.1. NCBI lineage: Eukaryota > Metazoa > Arthropoda > Insecta > Trichoptera > Stenopsychidae > Stenopsyche > Stenopsyche tienmushanensis. The sequence goes on from WACJ01000543.1 coordinate 963,885, forward strand.
ATGGCTGGAGAAAGAAGACCACTCACTATGTCGAAGGCGGCGACTTTGGCAACAGAGAAGACAAAATTAATTCTCTTGTCAAAAAAATGGTCTAATAATATCTTTTACAGATCGTTTGAACAATATATGATAAGGTTATAATATAAATCGAAAAACGATTGCAGTACAGTGCTGTACAAGGCGACTCTGAATGTCGATCTGGCTCTGATTAACGACGGAGATCAGGATTCTTTTTAACTTTCGGATGATTAAATTAAGAGACAAAATGCTGGTGCAACACATATATTGTAAAAATAAGCAGACAGCGTTTATGAGTGGCCATGAGAAAAAGGCGGAAAGTACCGGTTAATCAGCCTGAGTCAGCGGAAGTTCTTTGCATGGGAAGTCCCAATAATACCAGTGGAAGCTCAAGAGCAGATCAAAGCAAACCTTAGAAACGAAAGTCATGAGGATCTAGTCCACAAATAGGTCTTGATCCCGCGAGACTCGGTAACAAACTGCTGAAGACCGCTTGTCCTGGGGCAAATGCCCCTATTTCTCCGTATCCCCCCCCCCCCCAGATGCTTCGGCATTCAAAAATGTACCAATCAGATGTCTTGGAGAAGATTCCTTTTCGTGATAATCCTTGGGTTCAGGTAGCCCCAGTTCCACGAATTGACCACAGATAAGGTCGATCTCAAATGTTTTCGGGCTGTGACATACTGTAGTTCACCGCAAGCACGATGGTTTTATGTTTGTAATTTAATTCCCATCCTATCAGTAGGATATATGATCGAATTGCTAAATTATTATTTATATTATTGTCGCAAATAATTCATAGGCATTTTTAACGTAATTAATTGTCTTGCTATTTTCGTTTTAATTAGGAAATTTGTTTGGGATGATTAATTGGAAATTTTAAAACATCCGATCTTCCAAATTGATTGGTATAGTAAATATTTATTCACGGTTGTGTCTATTTCTCTACAATAAAAGTTCAAAATCTACCCCATAACGTCAACATTTGATTTCTACACACCCACTAGTGTAAAAATAATTATGAAAATCAAAGTATTTAAGTTTAATAAGTCAAAAGTGTGTTTATAAATTACAGCCAGATGTTATCTCATCCTGTTGATGATTTTACAGAAATAAATTGTGTTTGTGTAAAATTGTATAATCATTACTTAGTTACATATTTTTTATCTTTATTTTGCAGTCAGGGCAGTTCAATGAAGACATGATTCCTACTGTTGGCTTCAACATGCGAAAAATTACAAAAGGAAATGTTACAATTAAGGTTGGTATCGTAGATATAAGATTTTTATAAATAGAAAATATATCTCCAAAAATATTATATATTAAATACTTGCACTACAATTTAAATTTTGTTGACTGAGCTACAATCAACAGCGTCTTTATTTGACGCAGATAATAGAATGTAAATGATGAATCATTAATGTTATATTTCAATTAAAATAATCGGGGACATTTGAACAAGGAGGATTCACGCTGTTTACGTTTGACATGGAGCCAGAGGATGCTAATTTATACTGATAAACATATCAGGAGCTTACTCATGCCTCTTGAATTTACTCCATTTCATTTGAAAGTACATCATATGATATTATAGATCAAGGGTTTAATTGGGTGGTGATAAAATGTAACTAAATTCATTCATTTTAAGTCTTTGTCACAAGCGAATGTTTATTTAAATTTAAACACTATTTTCTTTCAGTCATGAGTTTAACCACAATGACTTGATAATTCAAAGTTCAATTTTGGCATTTATTTATGATCAACTTAATATTAACACATTACGGGCCGCAGAATTTGGGCAAATGTGGGAGATCACATGTTTAGTCGTTCAATTTCTCAGTGAAAACATTTTTTTTTTTAATAATTTTAATTTTTTAGTCAAGTCGTAAATATATATAAGATCATCTCTCGGCGAAACTAGAAAAAAATATAGCGTTGATATATTTTTTTTTACGTCAAAAGTTCATATAACAAACACGCGAAAACACGCGTTTACGCGTGAACGGACCGCAATGTGTTAAAGTATATATATATATATTTTTTTTTTGTTGTGGATGATATCATTCTTACTTGGCTTTTATTTAGGATATTCTTATCTGAAAACATTTTTGGAACTTAATTACATTTAGTTAATATGACACCCTAGCCCAAAGAAAACTACTCAGTCTTTATAAACCTCCCACACTCCCTATCGAGATGGTCGCGAAAGAATTCGTCAATACGTTAATTCAGGATATCCGCTGGGTGAGCGTTCGAAATGAAATTCGGTGGTAATGCTACCTTCAATATCGAGTGAATAAGGAGGTGAATGTATTATACAGACGAGATGGATATAACCCGTTCTGCAGTGGACTGTTTATGGCTGTACTATGATGAATATGAAAGAAATAAATATGTTCACACGATTATAGATTAATATAATACAATTGGACAATAAGAGCAAATAAGAGAAGACATATAAATGCATTCGAAATGTACTACTGAAGATGAAATGAATGCACAATTGAATAACTAGGCTTTCCACCGTCTAATAGTGAAATTGTAATAGGAAACTGCGCATTTCGGAGACTAGAAGGGAGTTGAATGAGACCGATCAACAGAATGGGTCCAGGGGGTCTCAAATTTAAATTGACGATAAATTAAAACTCTTTAATATGCTAAGATTACAAAAAACTTATTGCATTGTTTTCCAGGTCTGGGATATCGGTGGTCAACCTCGATTTCGAGCCATGTGGGAAAGATATTGCAGAGGTGTTAATGCTATTGTGTGAGTATAAATTAAAATTGTATATAAAACAAAGCTCTAGTCTAGAAAAACATTGTAAGCATACTAATATTTAATGTAGATTTTACGTATATAAAAAAACTTAAATTATGGCGGCAAAAATAATGCATATAAATATTTTTCAGGTATATGGTTGATGCAGCTGATGCTGATAAAATTGAAGCATCAAGAAATGAACTTCACAGTTTATTAGATAAACAACAGCTTACAGGTATTCCTGTGCTGGTTCTTGGTAATAAAAGAGATTTACCTCAAGCGCTCGATGAAAATGGACTTATAGAAAGAATGTAAGTTGAATTATGATTTTTATATTTAACAAAAAAACGAAATGAAAAATAGTATCTAACTCTTTATTATAATTTCGTTTCTTAAGTTTTATTACAGGATGCGGCAGGACAACTACCTTATTTGAAACATGAGCCCTGAAGCGATAGTTATTCCGAAAAGGAAAAGGGGATTGCGCTCCTCCCTCGTCCACTGTATGATCATTCTTTTAAATAAGCTCCGCCCTATTCGGATTAACTGTTGCTTTAAGGCACACGTTTCAAATAAGGAAGTTTCCCTGCCTCACATTGTCAGAGCCGTAACGAGGGTATGAAGCGCACGTGACAAGTATCTAACTTGCCCCTCCCACTGTAAAATAAATAGTACTATTATAAATGCAATATATTATAAAATAATATACAAAGATAGTCCCGTATAGAATAATAGACGAACAACGTAGGAGTCTGCCAAATGAGGTAACCAACCCAGAAATGATGAAGAAAATCCACAAAATAGTGTTGATGACCGTCGACTGTAAGTGCGCGAACTAGCAGACATGGTAGGACTTTCAAAATATGCTGTACATCGTATATTGAAAACTTGGACATGAGAAAGCTGTGCGCAAGATGGATGCCGCGTTTGCTTACAACGGAACAAAAACAGCGTCGTGATGATGTTTAAATCAAGTGTTTGGCGATGTTTCACAGCAGCATTGGTGCATTACTTCACGTATGTGTCCAGCTTTGGAAACCATGCCAGCCCACTCAACAAAAGTGCACAGCAAAGTGCTCTGAGCGCGGGAGCGAAATTAACTAGATTTTGTAATTTAAAAATTAGCTAAGATAACAACACAAATTAGTAAGATAGATAATAGTTTTTATACGTGGTGGGAAGTCTAGACTCGTTCGCGACCTCATTTGGTGCGAGCCACGTATATAAAAGTTAATCTCAGAGGGAGCTTCCGTGATCATACAGATCATAGAAAATGCCGCAAAAAGCCCTAAAAGAAGGTGGAGTGACCACAAGGTTTATATGTCCAAGCGGTCCGCTTTTCGGACCGCTGATATGGCTGGATCGGCTCAATGTTTAAGCGATAACAAAGAATAAAGGGATTGAACAACTTAGTATATATAATAAAAATGGACAGAGTCAATCAGTGTTTATTCATGTAAAGTAGAATGGTTAAGTAAAATAAAAACCATGTGGATCTTTCGACTGGGTTGGTATTCTGCATTTTGCGCCGCAAGCCCAGTTGCGCCCGTGGCGGATGCCTGCTTTGCCATGCCCTTGTTACGGTCTTGCATGTTGTATTTATTTTTAAAGATTAATGTTACTTCCAATTATTGAAATATCTTCTATTGCATTTTCATTTAAACTATATCCATTGTTTCATAGAATAAATATTAAACCAGATAAAGTTCTCTTTCGCGTAAAAAGCCCTCTAGTTTTATCTGTTAATATTTTTATTAAAAAAATTCAATCCTTTTTTGTAACTTTAAATTATTGACACTTATTTGCAGGAATTTATCGGCGATTCAAGATCGTGAAATATGCTGTTATTCTATTTCATGTAAGGAAAAAGATAATATTGACATAACTCTGCAATGGTTGATTGCTCACAGTAAGTCCGGAGCAAGCCGTTAATATTAAAACTTTGTTTCCTATAATAGTTTCTATAAAAAACATATTTTCTTTGTGTATGGACACTTGTTATGAGGAACAATTTTCATGACATGCAAAAATATTTAACTGTATTATTTTCTTTCATATTACACAATAAATATTGGTATAGCAAATCAAATAAAATATAACCTTTTTTACAAAATACTACATTAGAAAAATAAAAAAAACGAAAAAAATGCGAGCTTCTTGTTCAAAATTCGGTTGGCGCCTGTCTTTAATTGCTTTAGTTGTCAGTACGTTATAATTATAAAAATCAAAATTGAATTTTTGAAAAGTGTTATTTGCGATTTTTGTTTATGCGTCTAGAATATTTTGAACATGTAATTAAATATTAGTTTTTGCTAGTAGGCTCATAAAATATAACTGTCTTAAATATTTATGTACGTTCACTGCATATAAGTTAACCGATGATGTCCAAAATATCTTGATATATAGAAACCGAATGAAATAATTTAATATATATAAATTAGAAATGATTATTAATAGTCTTCAAAAATATTTGCAATCAAAACACTTGCGTTATTTATTTGGATAGGGAATTTTTTTAACATTTCGTCAATTTTATCCGTGAAACACTTTTGGAAACGAAGCAGGAATATTAATATTTTTATAACAAATGTATCGTTTTATTAGTATGTATATGATTAATCTATTGAATACTGCACGACATGTTTGTTATAATTATGAATATTTTAGAAAGAACGTTGTTAGAAAATTAAGGTAGCTATGTAGGATCTTTATTTATGATTTGTGTAATCTCAAAAGAGTTTATTTGTCTCTTTATTTTTACTTTAAATATCTTTCACAACACAACAACTGTATCCCAACAAATGTTTAAAGAGTTTATAAGAAAGAATAAAATATTTGACTGTTTAATTGTGATATAATTATATACTGTGTACGAGACCGGCTTAATTCGGCAGTGAATGGGAACGAATCTAATGCCGCGATGTTGGAATTTTTTTAATTCATCTTTCGACAATTTTTCTTTGATTTAAGCCGGTTTTAATGCGAGGTTTCTTTTATAAAATAAAAGTTTAGCATAATTAGTAATTTTATGATGTGATTTCAGATATTTTCACTTTTTTAATTTGCTCGTTTTCATTAAATATATTATCAGTATTTTCATAAATACGTGCCTTTTTATGCATGCTCTCGTTGCTAAAATGAATGATAATTCCGTTCTTCATTTTCGAGATCATTATTTGGATCTCATCGTTAGTGGAAGACCTTTTTCCATCCATAAACAACTTCAGAAGGGCAAATAGATGAAAATTTGAAGGTGCCAGATCAGGGCTATGAGTGCGGTCCTTGATGATGTAACAAACAAATGAATCCAAGAGACGTACATTGTAATGCAACAAGCACACTCCCTTCGCTAATATTCCCCTTTTTTATTTTGTACTGCCCTCCGTAATTTCCTCGTGTGACAAAAATTAAATTAGAAGAATTACGGTCCCAAAATACAGAGGTCATTTTTCAACAATCAACATATCTCAATCGACAACAGTTTATCGTCGATTAAGATAAATGACCCGGCGCACTTCTCCCAATACTTCGGATCTGAATGCATAAGAGCGTCAGTACTCTCAACGTATATTCTCATGAAGTAGCACGTATTTATGACCCTGCTGATATGATTAGTTTTTAGTAAATAACAGTATGAATTAAATACATGTTTTTTTTTTAAATTTAGTTTGCGTTATGTTTGTGAAAATATCATGCTTATGTATAAAATATAATATCCGAGCAATTATGCGGAAAACTTTAATTTTATAATTATGAATAGAGAAGTCTAGTTGAGATATTCAATGATCTTTTAGAATTAAGTTTTCCATGCTTTCCATCATATATTTTTAAATTATATATATTTCATTATGAGAAATATTAGTTGCTGCACTCTTTCTATACTTAGATTATTAAGATGTAACAAATTTGTAATATATATACCAATATTTATCTTAATTGTTTTATTATAAAAAGGAAGTCTAGTATCAAATAGTGTTTATGATCTTTAAAATATAATAAAAGAGACGAGAAAGATGTATGGAACTATGAGAGAATATCTTAGTGAAATAACTCAATGCATAATCCATTATATAGGGCATTTGTAAATAGCTGAAAAATTATGAAGCTGTTAGTGTTATTTTGGTATTTATCGAGATTTCAACGGCAATGAAAATTTAAAGATTTAAAATGTATTTTACAAAGTTGCAGTACAAGATTCTGCTTCTCGTAAACTATATTTTAAGCTTTTTGTCATATCAAAACATGAGATTTTTGCACTGTAATTTATTGTTTTTAATACTTGAACATTTGATGAATATGAAGAAATTGGCATAACTTATTGTAAATAATATCTAATTTTACTTAATCCATTGTAAATTGAGTCTTTGAGATTAAGGGGAGAAACCAGTTTAGGAGGCAGATTTTTTAGTTTTTTTCGTGATATTTTTTAACAGGGAAAGAGTGATTAGAATTTATTTAATCTGAATTTTTTTTTAATTATTTTCCACCAGATATATGAGTTATAAGCTGCTGTAAATGGAAGGTCGCTATCAGAGTTTGTTATTAGCGGGAATTATAAAAGTCACAATTTTTATTAAAGATCAATACAGTATTTCGATTTTATTAATAATATATTTTTTAAGAATATGAAGCCAGTTTTGATTAATAAAATAAATAATTACATGTTTTAGGAGTGTCTTAACAAAATGTTACGATTTTACCATTTTTTTGCACCTTTTTTGCAATAAAAATCACACTTTAAACAATAATATTATTCCAGAATTAGCTCCATATCGATTAGAATGACTGTAGACATCTTCATCTTCTTTCATTTCTTTTTTCTTCCCGTAATACAGGGGTATAGAGCTAGGTAGTGAACAAGGGTCTAACTGTGCAGCCACTCCATACTACGTGTTGCATGCTCCAGCACCGATTCACGTTCACTATAGTGTTGATAACATCGAATTTTGTTGTGAAACTTTGAAAACATTCTTAAATAGTCTAAACTGGTTTCCCCTCTTAAGAAAGAAAATTTGATAAAATAAAGTTGTGATTCAATTCCGTAATCACAATACACGATGTACGTGTAATATAAATAACCAAATAATTAAAATTTATAATGGAAAATGATTCGTCGTCAATTTATAAATTTTGTATGCTACAGAAAAATAATACACAAATGATTTATAAACTGCAATCTAATTTTATATAACGTAAAACTAATCAGCTGATTGATAATATTTAATATTTTCATATAAAAATGGATCGTAGACTTAATAATATTGGGTTTCGTTGTAAAAGTCTATTCGGAAATCCGTCAGTCACGGAATGAAATTTTCATTTTATTACAAACGCAAAGACAATAATATATTTTACAAACGACGTTTGAACAGTTCTTGCGGGATGATATCTATCGAAATATTGTTTTTTCTATGAAGAAGCAATAATATTTTTGATGTAAGAAGACTGTACTGGGCCCGGAACATATGCCAATTACAAAGTGTCGATAAAAATTATAAATCTTTTTACATATTTTTTTAAAAGCGTTGAACTTTTATAAAATTATATTATAATTATGAAGAAACAAAATCGATCTCTCTAGTCAAAGAAGACTAAGGTGAAGCCTAAACAATGTATATTATAAAATCTTTAAACGTTTGATAATAAAGCCATAACGCATTTTGAATTGAATTCATAATATTAATTCTTAGCATACTCGCAATTATTTTATTTGGTTATATTTCCGCTTCTATCGATTTATGAACATTTTGGATAAAAACTAAATGATGTACGTTTAAATGAAATATATTTAGTGCAAATGTCAATTGTGCTGAATATGAACACGTTGTACGATGTCGTTAAACATAGGAATCATAAATGTAAAAAATATGATTCATCTTATCAAATTATTATATCTTTGAATACTTAATTGCTTTTAATCTGATAGCGTGATTTGTAGTTATGTACATAATTGTCTTAACTTATTTTCAATATCTTCTTAACACATGGACACGGAGCAAGAGCACGAAGGAGAAGATATTGATAAATGTGCTTGTGCCTATTTTATAATGATTGTGTATTACGTATTTAGAGGAAATTTTCAAATTTATCTGTCATCGACGGCGGCAATACTACATTTATCAAATACCTCAGTGCTGCTGTGATGAAAATTTTATAAACACACCTTTCCATCGTTTCTTTTTCAAAGGAAGCCGTGTAGTTTTATCAATCTTTAAAATATAACACGTGACCATCTTTTTTGAAATATTGAAAATCGCACGCGTTTGAAGTTCAATCGAAAAAGGTTCAACTTCAAACGCGTGCTTATTTATTAGAAAATTATATAGACTCTAGATGTAAAAATAAAGTTTTTTTTAAGTTCACAAATTAATCCTGAAGTAAAATATACTAAACAAAATGTTAGTGCACAAAAATTACCCTCATTTTTGGACACAGGAGCACATAGCTGTATTTTCTATTTGAAAAGAATATTCTGAATGTATTATATTTGAAGAAGTGAAAGTAAAATATTGGCATTCCTTTAATATTATCAAATAATAATCAAAATAGTTTTAAGAACGTTTGTATAAAGAGCTCAATGTTTACTCAATAAATGATAAAGTAGATTGTGTATTTTTTTGAAATTCCCTTTTTCTTTAATTATAACAAAATATTAACACACAGAAGCTGTTTTAGTATAAATTATCCTAGGAGCTATTTTTATCATTCAGTGTATGATATAGGGTGCGTAATTTATTTTTCCAGGTTACGGAGAGACATGTAAAGGTTTTATTTATTACTAGTGATTACCGGGCATGCATTGCAATGCCACGTCTCGCATAACAAATTGCGTACACAAACAATATTTTTACTATGTCTATGTTATTCCCGCAAGTGTAAACAATAAGTTGACAAAATTTTATTGCAATTGGATGAACGGTATGGGAGCGCATTAAATACGAACAAACAGAAATTAATTTTTATATCTTAAATGCTTTCAAAATTATATCATTAAGGTAGCCTGCGTTCTGGTAAATGCATTGAGATAGTCGAGTTTGATGCAATGCAATTTGTATCTACACTCTTATCATCTCTCCGGGGGTCTATTTGTAGTTTTATAAATTATACACATAATATAAGTTGTTGCAATTATAGTGCCATAAATAAAACCATATAGTATCAAACATAGCTTATAATTATTTAAAAAAATCTTACGCTAAGATCACACAAATATGCTTAAATATTCTACTTAATTGGTTCATAATTGAAAATATACTATTTTAAATAAATTAAATATGATAATTACGGGCATTTATGCTGTTCGAAACACATTTGATGAACGCCCTTTTCGCACATTGCGCATACTGTGCGGCTTCTTTTTCGTTTACCGCTTTCATTTTTGACGCGTTTACTACAAACACAGCAGTCTTTTTCTTTTTTTCCAGGCAACGTTTTTAAGAATTTAATCTCATTTTTCATTTGTTGCGCCATCGCCATGTTTTTTTTCTCCTCCAGCCACTCATCGCCGAGACTGTCCACGATGCTCATCGTGAATAGTAATCTGTTCATGGGCTTTATGTTAGGCGGTACATTTTCTTTATAAATAATATAGCTATTTAATATCATCCGAGAGAAAATATTGAAGCAGAGTTTTTTCCAGTATTTGACCGTTCTTTGTTCGTCCAGATACGTATACATCATATCTGACGATTTGATCCCTCCCGTGTATCGATTGTACGATTGGATTATTTCCGGTTTGATGGCGTCTTTTCTTTTAGCGTGATGCGCGTCGATCTTGGCACCGGCGTTTGCTTTGTATTTGGTCGATACAAAGACGGTGGGAAGACGTTGGGATTTTTTCTCTCGTAGAGCGGTCGCGAGAATGGGACCCTGTCGGAAATATCTTGCTTCCCCGATTTTAAATTTTTCTTCAATTTGCTTCAGAGAAGAAATTCTGTTTTGTCGGATCGGACCGGTCACGTACGTTCCTAAATTGTATAAACGTTTCGTCAGAGGTATCGACGTAAAAAAATTATCCATGAAAATGTGATGTCCTTTAGATAAATAGCTTCCCATTTTCAGTAATTTAACAACTACTTTGCGTGCTATGATATCTCTTTGGCTCTGAGATTTTACTCGCCTATACATAAAAAAGCCTAGACAATAGTTCGAGATTGAATCGCAGAGCACCCAGAAATTAATCCCCCATTTATTCGGAAGATATTGTGTTGGCTGAGATCGATTTTTTGTCCCGATTAAGCTCTCGTTCACGCTTAATTGCTCATGAGGCGTATAATAATACCGGGAAAGGTTATTGGCATGGGTAATTAGGGATCGAATTTTAAAGCATGGATCATAGCCAGCTCCTCCAGGCTGAGAAATAATATCTATGTCGACTATATGAAAGAATTTGAAAATAAGTTGAAAGCGGTTTCTGGAAAACATTTTATGAAACCAGGGTAGATATTGTGATTTGTGAGTGAACCAATACGAGTCTACAGTCGGTCGCTTTTGCAAACCCATATTTATAATACACGCTATAAACCCTTTCAGTTCAGGCAATGTTATATTTACCCAGTTATGCATCCGTGAGCCTGGGGATAGTTTTGTATTTTGTAATTTATATAGATTATTAGCATATGCGTTAGTTCGTTTGACAAATTTATCCAAAAGACTCGTAGTAAAAAATAGATCAAAATAAGCAATCGGCGAAGCATTAGAAGGAGGTGCGTGTTTAGGACCCTGGTGTTCTTGATATATATGATGCAATCGCGATGAATCATTATTTTCAAAAACTTCTTTCCACTCAATGTCGTCATAAATGTTATGATCTTGCAGCTCATCGTCGTCATAATCCGAGATGGACAAAATTGATTCTTGAGATGTAGCTGCATTAGTAGAAGAATGAGTAGAGTATTCATCACAATCGGTCGTCGAAGACATATCTTCATCGGCGATATCGGAATAGTCGTCGATCCAAGAAAAAAGCATGTTTTCATTGTCCATTTTCAGATCGAAGGAGTCTTAAAATAATTATTTTACTTTAAAATATAAAACTTTCAATACAAATACCATATGTAGAATAAAAGTATACAGTTTTATATTACCTTTAATCATTGATATTCCAAAAATATATCATCCATTGTAGTTTTTATATAATTTAGATACATCCATAGGCGATAGTGGAAGATAAACATTTAAAAAGCAGTGAAAATAGTGTTAATCTTTTAATAGAATATATTTGCTGATTTGTTTAATAATTGCACAAAATATACCAAGTTACAATATTTAGAAGTTTTCATTGCATTGTAAATATTTTACACGTTTTTTTCTCGAAGAAATAAAACATGCATGGTACTACATTTCATAAGAAATACAATAGGCCGATGTAAATGGCTCGTGGCAATTTTGGCATATGACACACATGGCATATCGGATAAGCTTTTAAAGGCTGTTGAGTGACTATGTGAGGCAACAAAATATTTCTCTGTTATAATTTTTAATTACTGTAGCGCCAATTATAAGATTAAATTCATCTAAGACTTCCAACAGAAAAATATTTACTTAATTCAATCCCATCAACAAGAAAAAAAAATATATGGCGCTTAAAAATATTTTCTAATAAACCGTTAAATAAGTGAATATTTTGTTTTGTAAAAAAATTATCTTTGGCTATTTTAATTATATATATTTATCATTCTGAATTAGTTTCAAAACGTGGCGCCATTTCCCCTTAACGCAAACAAAAGTAAGGAATATTGACAGAAATAATGGCAACCGGCTTTCGGTATAGAACATTTACGCATATATACGGCTTGGGCATCTAAGTGAATAGAGATAAAATTGAAAAACCAATCGTATTACATTTGATTTTAGGCTCATTTTATGCTATTCATCAACAAAAATAATTTGAAAACTTGAATTCTAAAAATATAGACTCAAAAATTATAAACGGCGTTATGCGACAATAATCGGATATTTTTTATTGTCTATGGCAAGTATTTAGTGCGTGTCAAATCCGTTCAAAGTGACTTGAAATGCATGGGTCAACATGCTGTACGTTAAATTGGAATTCTGATTACATAATTATCCTGCGTTAACGAGTCTCAGTAAACGTTTATCAATAGTCTATTGACAGTATTTGTCGATGCTATAAAGTTATTATAATCCAACTCAAATGTAATAGAATTTCTTTCAAGTTGTTCTTCAACAATCAATGCATGGGTTAACCAGTCATAAGTTTGCGAAACCCCAGAACTAAAGGATAGCTTTATAAATGTTAGCATATTAAAAAATTATACTTGTGTAAATAAAATAGGAATATTTTTTAGTGCAACTTAGTTGCTCTGTGATTTTATGTTTTTTACTGATTTTTGTTTGATATAGACTGTTTTCTTAATCATGATATACATAACATTATGACGAAGAACACTATATTATTATTAATTAACCTTTATTCAGAATACACATTTATATAAAAAGTGATTTAACAATTTACATCTTGGATTACAATCCTTATGCTAATTACAAATATAAATTTTACTTTTTAACAAATTTTACATATAATAAGATCGTTTATTTCATAGGGGGAAAAAATAGGAAAATAGATTTATATATATTTATTAACGTGTTAGTACATTAACATCGGAAACAAATTGATCTTAATTCATTTTTTTGATCGGCGTTCCAACAAAATAAATCAAATATTGTGGATAGAATTCATCATCTCTAAATTTAACACAAACATTCCCATCTGGTTTTTCTGTTGTGTCATAATGCAGATTTTTATCAGCGTTCAAAATCGGTGGGACTATTGTAAATTTGTTTCCTACACATGAAAAAGATTTTAAAACATAGACTGCCAACATGCATTTCTCTTCAGTCTTATCACAGTAGTTACTTGCATAGTTAGATATTGGAGAAAAAGAAACTCCCTTTCCAAAAATATTTCCTCTAGCTTTGCCATGTAAGCGCCAATCAAAATTATTATTGACTATTTTTTCAATGTTAGATTTCTTAGTTCCGTGAAATTGAAGTGTTTCTTTAACATTTTTTTCTCCATATAATGAACAATATTCTTTTCTTCTCAATAAGTAAGATAACTTAAGATATGGATTCATAATTTCTTCTATTCTTAGTATGCGATAGTGGCTTTGCGTTGTTTCCATAAAAATATTATTGATATTATAGAATGCCGTTGAATCTTTTGAAATGTTGGTTGTTAAGTTCTTCAAAGAAAAGTCTCCGTTTAACGTAGATTTCACTAGACTAATGTTATCCCTTTGCTGATTACTATATATTTTTAATTTTGCAATTTTATCTGCATTATTACTTTTACATTTTCTTTGATCATCAATAAGTTGAAATTGTTTTGTTCTCAATCTATCAAGATTTGATAAGCTATCTATTACTTCTGAGGCGTTTTCGTTTGATTTTCCTTTGAGTTGGGCATTTAAATATTCTTCTGAATTTTCAGTTATTGTCCTAAAATAGCAAACATACGTATTAATTAAAATTATATTAATCCTTTCATTATCTAACTTATCTATTGATGCACACACACATCAATCAATTCTTGTTACTACTAAAAAATATCTATATATGAATAGGAAATTCACGATCTGTATGATGGAAACAAATATGGAAAGTAATACATCAATTAATAGCTAATCAATAATCAAAGAGAGTGTATTTAACAATATTTTCATGAGTATGCTTATTACAAAAGCAGGACTAAAATAAACTTAATTATGGTAGCAAATACATTTTTAACACAAATGACAATATTTATGCAATTGATTAAGAGAATTTGGACAAAAAAAACGTCAATTTTCTAAAATATTATAACTCTACAACAAGTTAATATATTAAAGCTAATTTAGTTTGTTTTAAAGGTTTATAATGGTAAAATGAGTGAAAATTAAATTGGAGGTCGTGTACTAATAAAATAAAATACTGGTCGATAATTTTAGTTTTAATAAAATTTCATCTAAATTTAACATTGGTGTGTATCTCTATACAACATGTTAATTAAATACATTTGAGTAAACAAAACGTTTAACATGTTTTTGTGTGCGTATAAAGTTAAAGCGATGAAACACACGGTATTTATAGGGTTAAAAAATGAATCACTCGGAACTGAAGCAAAAACCGTTAATTTTTCCGGAACCGATCTGATATATATTGCTGTAATTGAACCGGGGAAAAAAATAAATAAAGAAAAATACGTATCGAAGCCCTGATAATTTTTTTAAAATATTTCTTACCTTACAGGTCGACTGGAATATTCATAGTAAATCTGATAAGTTTGATATTGTGTTTGAGGAGGTGCGGCTCTCTCCGAACTCCTATAATTTTTTGATTTGAAACACACATTTAACATCAGCATGGTTTTCATGTTTTTTTATAAACAATAAAATAAAACAAACAAAAAATTAAATAGCCTACCCTTCAGATTTGATTATGACCTTAACAGATAATCAAATATGTACTGTAGAACCTCGATTATCTGGACTAATTGTAATTAGTCCAGATAATCGAGACTAATTATTTTTTTTTTTTATTAATAGAATCAAATATTAATTTGGGTTTTAAGCTAGTTCTTCTTTTCGAAGCTGCCAAATTGCGAATACTCGAATAAGATATACATGTAAGTTTTCCTGAATTTCACTCTTCTTGATTCTCAAGTCATTTCATGGCGACATATAAACACTGAAAAGCTTCAGAACATGTCGGACCAATATCTCCCTCCTCGTAATCTCTTATTCATCTTTTTGACATTTTTCTTATAAGGCAGATATTTCTTTAATTATTTCCTTATCATTAAAAATTTGGAATCCACGATCGTTTGCATTGTAATTTAACCACTAGGTTACATCTTCATCGCATTCAGCACATATAGAAATTTGTGCTATTGCTTCCACAATGTCTCTTATATCAGGCTCTACCGCGTTACTGGAACTTAATAAAGGTTTTTTCAAGATTTTGTTTAATGATTTTTTCAAAGTTGACACATCTAAAGAATTCCAACGATGTAGCAACAATCTTTTAAATTTATTTTCTTGTGGAAGCTGATAATTGTTTCTTCATTATTTTTATCTGCCATCAATAATTGTCAAAGCATTTGATTTCTATGTAAATGTTTGAATATTTCTATTAAACCCTAATCCATCAGTTGTATTACCGACGTGACATTCGGTGGAAGAAATTTTACCGTAAACATTTCATCGATCTGGTTTAAACTTTCTATAGATGGGTGAATTTTCTAGTTACATATAATAATGTTATTCCTCTTTTATCTATGGAGTTTTGATATTTTTTCACTTGTGATGTATTTATTTTATAAAAATGTATTTCCTAAATCAAGCAGAATAAATTAGAATTAAAATTTCATTTTCTGTTTTGCTTCAATAACCTCTCCAAACGACGGTTAGAAATAATAACATATGTATTTTGATTGCTGTGTTTTTGGCAATAACATATACATATTTTATTATGATTATTGATTGTTCTGATAATTTTAAATTTGGTTTATAAATGTTTGATTGCATTTGCTAATTATTGTATTTTTTATTTATTTTGGTGATTATTATATAGATGCAATACTGTTTTAAATGTAATGCAAGTCTGTGTAATGCATTTAATATTGAATAACATTCGAATAAACTTAATATATCTGTTATTTTAATTCTATATTTCTTAAAACCGAAAACCGGTGGTAGTTTCGTTCGAAAACTGAAAACCGGTTTTGAAAAATGTCGGTTTTTTTACAAGCCCTAGTGACAAGTTCTTTTGTAGTTTTGCACCCAGGTGAAGTATTTTCTCGTCTTGATGTTAAAGATTTGCTGGGTACTTTTTTTTTCAATTTAAGTCGGTCTCATTCTTCCTTGTCCACAAATAGCTTCAAATAATATGTTTGCTGAAGGTATGTCAGCAGAAAGCTTTTCCCAGTGAATTTCAAACCGCTTGAACGAAGGTATGTTTCACCTGGCAACAAACAAAAAAACCGAAATAACCTACCGTTTAGAGAAAAGACCTCCCATTGCAAATTAGCCCGTTGACACTTGTTTACCACACAACACACTGTTCCAAATAAGACTGAGAGCGCTAAAATTGCGTACTTACTCGAATTGCGCTCACTGTGCTTACTTGAATCCTTGTGACGTCATGCACTTTGCACACAATGCTCACCGTATACACTAGGGTAGGGAATCCAATCGCAGGATCCCGAACAGTTTTAGGTACTTATGAATCCCGGGATTAGTAAACGTAATCCCGAAAAATTCGGGATTGAAATTTTTATCTAGTAAAAATCGTACACCTCACCAGCACGTTGAAGGCTACTAAATCGAGACATTCTCGCCGAAATCTGGACGCTTGGAAACAGTGGCGTAACTACTAATTGGCGAGCTTAAGCGACACCTAGGGGCAGTAACTGTCTAATTTATGTACATATACATATATACAGTACATATGTTTTTCAAATTGTTACATTAACGTTTCCCTACCGGTGATGTATTTACTACACCTCGACTCTAATAATGGGAATATCGATATGAAATATAATAGATACGGAGTTCAGAATTTTTGTATTCCTCCGTAATACAATTACGAATCACATCAAAGTATTATAGTATATAAGTATTCATCTGCAGCAACGGAAATAAATAATTTTTCGGGAAATCGGGAATTTTGCGAGTTTTAGTCCGTGTCTCAGCAGATATGAATTTTATCAGTCACATTGATAGTGTTATACGTAAATGGAGGTTCACGCGGTCGTCAACTCGAACTAGCATTTAAATATCTGATGACGATACCTTCAATGAGTGTGGAGGCTGAGCGTGCATTTTCAGCAGGTTACCTGGCTACCAAAATCAGATTCAAAATCAGTAAATGACGAAACACTCGATGTTTAATGTTACTTCGAGCATATTTTCAAAATAATATTTGAATTTTTTAGTGTTTTATTTATTTATTTTTGAATTGTATTTTTTATCTTTTCTTAAATAAATAAAATTCTTTCGCCTTCAAATTATATTTTATATTAAACAAATGGACTTATTAGTAATTTTTGATCAAATTTATCAATGTAATTTCTTAAACTATTGAAAATCCCGATCCTGGGATCTCGGGATGGTCTAATGAAATCCCGAAATCCCGGGATTGAAATTTTGGCTCGGGATTGGATTCCCTACACTCGGGCCTCGTATAACACGGTTATATGGTTCCGCGAAAACGTCGTGTAATTAGGGTTTGTGTTCCAAAAAAATATCGAAGATAGTTTATATAAGTATGTATGCACTTTATTTTTTTTTAAAAAAAAACATGTTCATTTACAAAATTAATTGAAAAAAAAACTTTAATAATATATAATATACCAATCATTCATCTTCGCTATCACTTGTAATTCTATATGTTTTATTCTTTTTCGAGATCTGTTGTGGGTTTCCATTATCAGAGAACTCTGGAGTATTTCTGGTTTTAGTCTTCTAAATTCGGTAACAAGCGATTGTCTACTTTTAGCGCATAAATCGTTATGTATTTTATTATAAGATTACAAAATCTGTTGTAATTTTCTCTTTGATTTTAAACTTCTTTCCATCATTAGATAATTTTCTATTAAAAATAAATCTAGTTTAATAGGCAATTCTATATCTATTATCTGTTTATAATGTGAAAAATCGGAATATGAAATATTTACGAAGTTATAGCGCGTAATCAGAAATATCTTGAACTAATTGTATTACACTAAGAGTAAGTATGTATATTAGAAATTAATTTATTATAAAATATAAGAATTTTTTGCCTTGGTTGCACCTCACTAAATCAACATAAGTGGGATTCAAACCATAATGTAAGATAGGTTCATCATCAACATAAACAACAAAAGCTATCTTTAAAACATTTACATAAAACCATTGATACACCATTAAAATATAGCTTCTAGCTGATATTCTTCTACGTAAATATTTATGTGTTACATATGTATGTATGTGTATGTTAAAAGAATCATCTTGTTCTACCTTTCTGAATTACCATTTTCGGAGTCACTTTCTTCAGGGTTTTGTTCATCTTCATTGCAATAATCTAAATCGTCTTCTGTTCCTATTTGATAAGTTTTCTGATACAATGTTTCAATTACAGCTAGACGCTGGATTTTATATTGTGCAGTGTGGTGGACCCAAGTCTTCGTATTTGACGTAGAATATTCTATATGTCAGGTATGATTTGAGTATGAAGAAGTAATTTGTGGGCAGTTGTTTTCCAATTTTATGTAGCAAGCCCGGATGCCACAATTTGTCAAAAGCCTGAGTTACGTCCAGGAATGCTGCCGAGCAATATTTTCTATCTTCTGAGTGCTTGTGGATTCTATTAAAGATCCTGTGTATTTGTGATTAGGTATTAGGTTGTTTTTCTCAATTATTGGCTTAAGTCTCTTCAGTAGTAGTTCTGTGTATGGGGGCGAAATATTAATTGAACTATATAATTGCAAAAATGGATTAAAGCTATTTTTTCAAAAAGTGGAAATAAATTATTATATAAAATTAAATTTAGCTATAATGATAATAACTTTATTTGCTAAAATATTGTACATAAATTAATGTATCTAGCCTATAAATATTAATACAAACTGCTTAAAGCTAAGTTTTGGGATTGTATCCCTTATCTTAATTAAAACTGTAATATTATTTGTAAAACTACTCTAATTACATTTCTTATTTAATAGTAGGAAATAAAAAAAGCTTTGCAAATGCATCACAGACGTTATTTCTTAAAGATCATTTTATAATCGCATTCAATTTTATACGGAATCTTTCAGAAATTTAAGTTAAAGAGCCCTATCCTAAGTGAACGGAAAAATCACAAGTAGTTTTTTTATTTATATACATTTTATATACAGTGTTATTACATTAACATCAGAAACAAATCAACATTAATTATTTCTTTTGATCGGTGTTCCAACAAAATAAATCAAATACTGTGGATAGAATTCATCATCTCTAAATTTAACACAAACGTTCCCATCTGGTTTTTCTGTTGTGTCATAATGCAGATTTTTATCAGCGTTCAAAATCGGTGGGACTATTGTAAATTTGTTTCCTACACATGAAAAAGATTTTAAAACATAGACTGCCAACATGCATTTCTCTTCAGTCTTATCACAGTAGTTACTTGCATAGTTAGATATTGGAGAAAAAGAAACTCCCTTTCCAAAAATATTTCCTCTAGCTTTGCCATGTAAGCGCCAATTAAAATTATTATTGACTATTTTTTCAATGTTAGATTTCTTAGTTCCGTGAAATTGAAGTGTTTCTTTAACATTTTTTTCTCCATATAATAAACAATATTCTTTTCTTCTCAATAAGTAAGATAACTTAAGATATGGATTCATTAATTTCTTCTATTCTTAGTATCCGATAGTGGCTTTGCGTTGTTTCCATAAAAATATTATTGATATGATAGAATGCCCTTGAATCATTTGAAATGTTACTTGTTAAGTTCTCCAAGGAAAAGTTTCTATTTAATGTAGATTCCACTAGATTGATTTTATTTGTTCGCTGATTACTATATATTTTTAATTTTGCAATTTTATCTGCATATTTTCTTTGGTTATGAATTAGTTGAAAGTGTGTTTCAGACCAAGTATCATAAATTAGAATCGCTATCCTCTGAGGTGCTTTCGTATGAATTTCTGTTGAATTGTGTATTTAAATATCCATCTGAATATACAGGTTTTGTCCTAAAATAGCAAATATACATATTTATTTAAATTATATTAATACTTTTATTGTGTAACTTATCTATTGATGCACACTACACATCAATAAATTCTTGTTACTACTAAGATATATCTATATATAAATAGGAAATTCACGATCTGTGTGATGGAAACAAACATGGAAAATAATACATCAAATAATGGCTAATCAATAATCAAAGAGAATATATTTTTAACTATATTTTCATGTAGTATGCTTACTACAAAAGCAGGACTAAAATGAAATTAATTATGGTAGCAAATACATTTTCAATACAAATGAAGATAGTTATGCTATTGATTAAGAGAATTTGGACAAAAAACTTATATTATAAAGAAAAGTACGTATCGAAACCCTGATAATTTTTTAAAAATATTTCTTACCTCACAGGTTGACCGCAACATTCATAGTCATAGTAAACCTCATAAGTTCGTAGTTGTGTCTCAGGAGGCGCGGCCCTCTCCGAATACCTGTAATTTTTTTAATTTGAAACACACATTTAACATCAGCATGGTTTTCATGTTTTTTATAAACAATAAAATAAAACATTTTGTTAGTTTAGTTAATAATATTTCATTTACATTTAATATCGGTGTGTATTTGTATACAACATGTTAATTAAATACATTTGAGTAAGCCAAGTGTAGTCAAGAATGGAATCATCTGAGTATCTGAACTCCTTTGCAGAATTCTCTTCTTGAAAGTAGAAAATCCGAATTTGATAAGCTTGCAATTTTCCTAGGATTTTCTTCCATGTCACAAAAGTTTAAAACGTTTTTGTGTGTGTATAAATTTGAAGTGATGAATCGCGCAATATTTATAGAATTAAAAAATGAATCACTCGAAGCTGAAGCGAAAACAGTTATTTTTCCGGAACTGAACTGATATATATTGCTGTAATTGAACTGGAATAAACGAAATAAAAAAAACACGGATCAAAGCATTAAAATATTTCTTACCGTGTAGGTTGAGCGGAAATTCGATAGCCCCCATAATTCCCATTAGAAGTATGTAATTGTGTCTCAGGAGGCACGGCCTTCACTGAACTTCTACAATTGTATGATTTGAAAAGCAATTAATAACACATATTTAATATCAGCATAAAATAATTTTGGCATGTTGTTTTTATGCTTTTTTTTTATAGACAATAAAATAGCTTGTCCTTTAGAGAAAATGCGTCCCGTTGTAAAATAACCTGCTGGAATTTTGTTTCGCAACGGATTATAATGAAATACATTCATACGTCAATATTGACACTTTCGCGCGCAATTACCATCAATGCCTTCGTCATCTACTCGTTTCATGAATCCGATTGAGGACGACATTCATAGACACCTAAGAATACTTAAACCATCGCTAGAAAACGCAATAAGGGTCAATCATTCTATTGAGTGTTTGTCTCTTGACTTCACCAATCGTTTATGGTGATAAAATTCCAGAGATAAGACCGTACTTTTATAGCCGTCGAACCATTTATCATAAATCGATCCACACGTTTTTTTAATGCGTTCTTTACACTTTTCAGGGATTTTCAATCATTATGTTTTTTTTATAATAAAACTATTTAAACCATCGCTAATACACACAATGAAGGGTCGGTCATTCTGTCTCGTGTTATTTTATTAGAGCAGCGGTTCTTAAACTGGAGTGTGCGGACCCCCGGGGGTCCGCGAAGACATTACTGAGGGTCCGCGGGAATATAAACAAAACATTTATCTATATTTGAAAAAATATTTTCGTCGAATTATTTACAGAAAACATTGTAAAGCGATCTTTTTTTTTGACCAAGAAATGTTTGTTTGTCAAAAAATTAAATCACAAGGGTTGGGATGGGTCCGCAAAAAAAAAATCACGAGGGTTTTAATTTTTTTTAAATATTTCTTACCTTGCAGGTTGAGCGGAAATTTGATTGTTAGGGTAATTTCGATTAGAAGTCTGTAATCGTGTCTCAGGACGCACGGCCTTCACCGAACTTCTACAATTGTATAATTTAAAAAGCAATTAACAAATATTTAATATCAGCATAAATTCAAGTTTGCATGGCAGCGTTTATAATATTTTTTCGAAGCCCTAATAAAAACAATAAAATATTTCTTACCTCGCAGGTTGAGCAGAAATTTGATAGTTAGGGTAATTTCTATTAGATGTCTGCAATCGTGTCGCAGGAGGCACAGCTGTCTCCGTACGGCTACAATTGTTTGATTTGAAAAGCAATTAATAACACGCATTTAATATCATATTAGCATGGCTACTTTCATGTTTTTCTACAAATAATAAAATAAAACAAACAAAAAACGAAATAACCTACCCCGTAGAGAAAAGACCTCCCATCGCAAATTAACTCGCTGGAAACTCTTTTCGCAATACACTGACTCTTTTGCTACACAATAATGATAATATATGTATGATTATAGAGAACGTTGAGATAAATAGATGATTATCTGTTTGGGTGCAGGGCTGCCACTTGTACGCATTGAAATATTTTAATGACGATTTCTTTTTATCTTCATTGATATGACAGAAAACACATTTCTTTGTCCAACTTTTTTTTTGTCTGCTATTTTTGTCAATGAGTCTTTACTTAAAACTTATTTCGGTATCAAAATATCAAGGATTATTGAATTTATGGTAAAAATGGATATTAACCCTTTGCAGTGTTATGACATGTGTCGTATTTATCATGTTTCTTTTTATTTTTTTTTATTTTTTTTTTATTTTATTTTATTTGGAATATCAACAGCTGATAATACAAAGTAGAAAGATACAATAAACAACTCAAAGCTAATAAAAGATATTCGCCAATAGAAACGAAGTACAAAAAGAGAGAAAAAAAAAAAAGTCACTAAATACATCTTTACAAAAATAATAATGATAATAATAATAATAACAATTAATAATGTTTAATAATAACAATAAAAATAGTAATATCCAATAATAAATAAAAACAAATATAATAATCAATAATAATAAATAATCGTAAATAATAATAATAATAATAAATAATCACAATTAATAATAATAATATAATAATAACTGATAATAATAAATAATCACAATTAATAATAATGAAATAATTAAAATAACTAATAATAATTTTTTTTTATAAAGTTTGCATATTAGGCCCCGAAGCTAAAAAATGAATTGGTAATGGCTTGTTTTGCTGTATTAATTTCAGTATTAAAAAGGTCAAAATTGTAAATTTCACAAAGTTTATTGAAATTGTGGCTAGTTCGCAGAATGTAGCTATTACTTCTATAGTGGGTATTTGAATGAGGCACATACAGCAGCGAGCTATGGCGAAGAGGAGCAGATGAGGTTCTTATGCTGATTTTCGAGAGAAGGTCCGGACAATCAACCTCGCTTTGGGCTATTTTGAAAAAGAGGGCAACGTCAGCGATAATACGTCGTTTGTCTAGCGGTAGTAAATGATGCCTCCTACAGTGCAATTCATAAAATCTAGATTCAAATTTATTGTGCGTTCGATAGCTTATAAACCGCAGGAACTTTCTCTGGACGTTTTCTATGCGAGAAGTATATTTATCATAAGAAGGATTCCAAATTTGCGAGGCATATTCTAAGTGACTTCGAACAAGGCTACAGTATAATATTTTCAGTGTTTTAACTTGACGAAAATCACTAGAGCTTCTTATTATAAACCCAAGGGCTTTCATAGCTTTAGAAATAATATAGTTAACATGTTGATTGAAAGAAAGCTTTGAATCATGAAACACCCCAAGGTCTCGTAGTGAATCGCTCCTTTGCACTAATTCATTTTTCAATTGGTAATCGAAGAGTATGGGATTACGCTTTCGCGTGAAGCTCATTATACTACATTTGGATGGGTTAAGATCTAAGCAATGATCATCACAATATTTCTGCAGTCGGTACAGATCCCCTTGTAGCGCCATTGCATCGCTCATTGACGAGATAGTATTATAAACTTTGATATCATCCGCAAAGCACAATAATTTAGAGGAGGTAAGACAAGTCTCAACGTCGTATAAGAATATTGCAAACAACAGAGGACCAATCAAGGAACCCTGAGGAACACCACTAGGTACAGGGACCCACCCCGAGATGTAATTGTTGGTGACAACAGCTTGAGTTCGATTATCAATATAGGATGAAAACCATCTCAACAAATCACCATTAATTCCAATGTTATTAAGTTTACTGAGAAGGATGTCATGTCGTATTCGATCAAAAGCTTTACTGAAGTCAGTGTAAACCACGTCAGCCTGAGCTCTTTGGTGCATTGTTTCCGTCAGGAAGTCATTGAGAAGTACGAGATTAGTGACAGCCGAGCGGCCTCTAAGAAAGCCATGCTGGCTAGGGCTAAAAGACTGCTTTAAAGCAGGATATACCTGGTTATAAATAATTTTCTCGAGAATCTTGGATATGATACAAAGCTTTGAGATAGGACGGTAATTGGATATATCAGTCTTAGCCCCTTTCTTATATATCGGTGTAATGAAGGCCTTTTTCCACAAAACTGGCACTGCACACGCATAGATAGATTTACGGAATAAAATTGTAATAGGTACTGATATAGTATCAGCATGTTAAGGACTACGGATTGGCGGTGTGATGTCTTCTTGAACGATGGAAGTGATGATAATGGAAAGAAAACCTTGTAGACATTCAAAATCTGGTTTCTTAGAGAGGTATTTTATTTGATATCATCATCATCATCATAGTGCAGCCATAAACAGTCCACTGCAGAACTATGAGCCTCTTCAGTATCTATTCACAGAAAGGGGTTACATCCATCTCGTCTGTATCATACTTTCACCTCCTCATTCACTCGATATTGAAGGTAGCATAAACTCCGAGTTTCATTTAGAACCCTCACCCAGCGGATCTCTAGAATGAACGTATTGACGAACGCTTTCACGATCGTTTCGATAGGGAGTGTGGGAGGTTTGTAAATACTGAGTAGTTTTCTTCTGGAGACAGTGGAAAACTACTCTAGACGACCTTTTTGATTCTAATGGAAAGTACTTTCTGGAATGCAAAGAGTTCAGTCCCTACTTTCCTCGCTAGGGTGTTGCCGGGCTAGGGTGAATACACAATATATAATTCCAGTAAAGTTTTGTTATATATATATATATTTATTAAAGACTTGATTGCACAATTATAATGGATGGCAAATTCTGAAAGAACAGACTAACTTTGTAAAGGGAAGAGGAAGAAGAGAATAAAAGAGTTCCTAACGCTAACTATTCTATTCTTCATTGATCATAATAAAGCATTTTACTGCGTGAACTGGGACTATTTATTGACGGTATTAAGGATAAAGATGGACATCCTATTCTATTTGATAAAATTTATTCTTGAGCTTTACACTCTGAGTTAAAAAAATCAGATAATCTAGAAACTTCACTACAAAGCTTGTACCTTGTGAATAGTTTCCTGTTCCTTAGATCTCAAATCAACAACGAAGAAAATGCGAACTACCTTCCTTACACTATCATCATTCTAAAACACACCATATCGCTAATTCGCTGTCCATAATATAGTATTTTTACGCCAAGTTTAGCCTTTTTCATTTCAAGTTTTAAAAAATTCAATTCAAGTTAAGCCTTTTCAACTCAAGTTAAACTTTTTCATTTCAAATTGAACGTTTTTAATTTCAAATTAGACTGTCATGATGGTGACAAGCTAGACAAAATATATCTTTTTTTCCATTCTCTGCTCCAGAAAAACACAAGCTCCATTTTTCAAGCCGATATTTACAGTTTTATTTTCAAAACACAAACGTAATACTTCACCAATAAAAGGTAACTTCGACTGATGCATATTTGGTGTTGATTGGCCGATAAGTCAAATATTTGTTGTAATTCTTGTTAATAAACTCCCGCCACTGCTTGTGGTCGCCATGATAAGTATAATAAGCCACGGATACGCATAATTGGGGAGACAAAAAGCGCATGCTCTCGCTAATAACTGAATTTGAAGTGAGGTGAAGGGCAGGGCTCAACCTCAATGCGTACCCGCAGGAAATAATTAGGAAAGGGGAAGGCTTAACTGTAGTGAAGTAGTAAATCTTTTTGCATGCTATTCCGCTTCAAAATAAACTAGTAGACATCAGAATCAGCCGGATTCAAATTTAAGTTGTCATACAATATTTTTATCTGAAACTTTGACCACTCACTCAATCTTTCAAAAGTCGAAAAATAAGGACCACCCTAATAAATATGTCTCGAAATTTGTTTTAGAAAAAGTTGGCAACCTTGAATTATGTTTCAATCTGAGACTCCATATATTGGGGAGTCCCGCAAAAAAGCGTCACGATATGAAACTTTATCAGTTGAGTCATTTATCAATATTACATTCCGATTTGATATCATAATCTTATATTTTTCAGAGTTATGAACCTTAATTTTTTCAGCTCAGATTTTGTTCAGCTTCAATTTCAAAGACATCGCTTTGGTTCTGGATTAAATAACATTTATTTTCAGTTCAGTTCAATCATTCATTTTTTAAATATTTTTACGTGTACATATTAAGTAATTATTTTCTAGCATGATTCAGAACTTTTTATTCTACCTTTGAAAAACGCATTCTACATGAAGAACATTCTCCTTTCAGAGATACCATTATCATCAAGCACAGCGGCTGAAAACTTTTATGACAATTTTAATGCAGCAGATCCCAGCTGAACCTTTGTGTTAAATATTATATATTGATATTCGTTTTTCAAAAAAAAACTATTAAGTGCTTCAAAAACCTCTGAGCTAGTTATTCTACCCGACAAATTAAGCGAACAAAGTAGTTTTTCCTGTAACTGTTCTTCATACTCAACCCTAACAAAACATAATAAGAGTGATTTGTTTTTTTAATATCAGTAAATTCGTCAAGAATAGGGAATCTAATCCCGAACCAAAATTTTGATCCCGGGACCGGGATTTTCAACAGTTTAAGAAATAACATTGATAAATTTGATCAAAAATAAATAAATAAAACACCAAAAAAATCAAATATTGTTTTGGAAATATGGCCGAAGCAAAATTAAAGCATCGAGTGTTTCGTCTTTTAGACTGGATTTTATTTTAGAAGCCAGGCAACTTGCTGCTGAAAATGTACGCTCAGCCTCCACACTCGTTGGAGGTATCGTCATCGGATATTTAAATGCTAGCTCGAGTTGATGACCGCGTGAGCCCCCATTTTCGTATAACACCATCAATGTGACTGAAAAAAATCTTATCTGTTGAGATTCGGACTAAAACTCGCAAAATTCCCGATTTCTCGACAAATTATTTACATACCTGTATTTAGTAAAAGATATAATAACAATGATTCAAGATTACAATTTGGAATTTGGGTTGTTATCAATATTATCTTATGCATATGATATTAAATTGAACAAAAAAAAAATATGTCTGCGGTATTCTCAGATGAATTCAATTTTCACAATTTCCGCACAAAAATAAGTGAAGATAATATATTATATCAACACAAAAATCGATTAAAACCTCTTTCGCGAAAGACGTGTATCGAACCGATATTTTGGAAGCGGTTCAGTTCCGGGTTTTGTTCAGACTAAAATATTTTCCGGTTTTTGATTCGCATCCGTTTCGAAACCTTGATATTTTTACATTTAGATTAATAAGAACTTTTACAAAATTAAGATTAATGTTTATTTATGAAAAAAAAAATCGATTTTAAAAATCATTTTTGGAAATACACGATCGACTATCAATTTTATTAAAAATCTAAATTTAAGCCACACTATAAGCTTTTCATGGGTCTAATTTGGCCCACCCCAGAATAACAATCGTTATAAGCATATATTTGTATTATATGCATAAATATTGACGGGGGTGAAATAAAATAAGCATTTCTTACAAAAATAGCGTAATTTAATTTTAAGGTTTTCAAAAATTAACAAGTTTTACATAAATCAGTAACTAACCTAGGTTTTTGATTAGTGTATATTTGATAAGTTAAAAAAATGGTTTTATTGAAAACAAACTCAAATAAAAAATAAACAATAATACTTCTCATATCCTCTCAATAACAAAAAATAAATTTCTTATGAGATCAGTTTATAACTTAAAAAAATGACAACAAAGGTCAATACACCTTTGGAACTGACAATATCTAAAGATTCAGTATTTATACTTTTTGACAACAAGTTCACATAATATTTGAGACGGAATCTGTCTTACAAACAAAATTGGAACATTTATTACATTTTAGCGACTATTTTCGGTCTATTAGTAGCATCAGTAGCATCTGGCCCTTTTACGATTTGGAATAGCAACAACGATAAAAGACGGTGCAACTGGTTCTTCATGCTGTAACTAATTTTCCAAGGAGAAATTTGCATTTTCTGTTTTAATATGTAGTATAAATTGTGTAAAAAATATACTTGAAGAATAAAATGAAAAATTGTCCAAAAAAATATTCTACGAGTGCTAGGGAAATTATATTCTGGAATTCCTTTATTTTGGCAATGTAAGTTCTCATATAAGAAAAAAATAGATATATAGTGGCTAAGATAATATACTATTTTAGGAATATTTTTTAATGCAATGTCTATGGTTTTTAATGATTTCTGTCTACAATTATTATTATTGTCTACAACACATTATTACTTACAGTAAAACAAATTAATAATTATGTCTCCATTTGATCGGCGATCCTACAAAATAAATCAAATACTGTGGATAGAATTCATCATCTCTAAATTTTACATAAACCTTCCCGCTTGGATTTTCTGCTGTGTCATAATGCAGATTTTTATCAGCTTTCAAAGTTGGTGGAATAATTGTAAATTGGTTACCTTCACACGAAGATGATATTAAAACAACGACTGCCAACATGCATTTCTCTTCGGTCTTATCACAGTAGTTACTTGCATAGTTAGATATTGGAGAAAAAGAAACTCCCTTTCCAAAAATATGTCCATTAGCTTTGCCATGTAAGCGCCAATCAAAATTATTATTGACTATTTTTTCTATGTTAGCTTTCTTGGTTCCGTGAAATTGAAGTAATTCCTTAACATTTTTTTCTCCATATAATAAGCCATATTCCTTTTTTCTCAATCGATAAGATAATTGAAGATATGGATTCATAATTTCTTCTATTCTTAGTATCCGATAGTGGCTTTGCGTTGTTTCCATAAATATTTCATTGATATAATTGAATATGGGTGAATCTTTTGAAATGTTGGTTATTAAGTTCACCAAGGAAAAGTCTCTGTTTACCGTAGATTCCACTAGATTAATTTTATTCGTTTTCTGATTACTATATATTTTTAATTTTGCAATTTTATCTTCATTATTACTTTTACATTTTCTTTGATCATCAATAAGTTGAAATTGTTTTGTTCTCAATCTATCAAGATTTGATAAGCTATCTATTACTTCTGAGGCATTTTCGTTTGATTTTCCTTTGAGTTGGGCATTTAAATATTTTTCTGAGTTTTCAGTTATTGTCCTAAAATAGCAAACATACGTATTAATTAAAATTATATTAATCCTTTCATTATGTAACTTATCTATTGATGCACACACACACATCGATCAATTCTTGTTACTACTAAAAAATATCTATATATGAATAGGAAATTCACGATCTGTATGATGGAAACAAATATATAAAATAATACATCAATTAATGGCTAATCAATAGTTAAAGAGAGTATATTTAACAATACTTAAATGTAATATGCTTATTACAAAAGCAGGACTAAAATTAACATAATTATGGTAGCAAATACATTTTTAATACAAATGAAGATAGTCATGCTATTGATTAAGAGAATTTGGACAAAAACTTTATTGTTATTCTTTGGTACTTAAAAAGCAGTAAAAAGTCTGGCAACACTTGTGCATGTTTTTTTTATTTTACTAATTTATAGAAAAAGAAAAAAGCTACTTTGAAAGTATGACTTAATTATGTTGAATGTTCACTAGATTTCAACCCCTTCCCCTCCCAAACCCAACGGCACTCGGTCGCCAGACTGTTATAATGATAGTCCAGAAACACACCAGAACACTTTTTATGAAAATATTCACATATATTAAATAACCCTCAATTTATGCTGCCAGCTCTCAATCTATAAAATTTAACATGCATTTATGTGTATAAGGTTGAAGCGATGAAACGCGCGGTATTTATAGGGTTAAAAAATGAATCACTCGGAGCTGAACCGAAAACCGTTATTTTCTCCAAAATAGAATTGGTATATACTGCTGTTATTGAATCGGGGAAAAAACGAAATAAAAACATGGATCAAAGATCTGTTAAAAGCAATAAAATATTTCTTACCCTGCAGGTTGAGCGGAAATTTTATAGTTAGAGTAATATCTACTGGAATTCTGTAATTGTGTCTCAGGAGGCATGGCCTTCACCGAACTTCTAGAATTGTTTGATTTAAAAAGCAATTAATAACACACATTTAATATCAGCAAAAAATAATTTGGGCATGCTGTTTTCATGTTTATTATAAACAATAAAATAAAACAAACAAAAAAATGAAAATAGCTTATCCTTTAAAGAAAATGCGTCTCATTGCAAAATAACCTGCTAAAAACTTGTTTCGTGACAAATTATAACAAAATATGTTCAAGTACGTCAAAGTTAATCAAATACGTTTGAGTAAACATAAAGTTTGTGCATATAAAGTTGAAGTGATGAAACGCGCAGTATAAATAGGGTAAAAAAAAATGAATCATTCGGAGCTGAACCGAAAACCGTTATTTTCTCCGATATCTTACTGATATATATTGCTGTAATTAAACCGGGAAAAAACAAAATAAAAACGTGGGTCGAAGCCCTAATAAAAACATTAAAATATTTCTTACCTTGCAGGTTGAGCAGGAATCTGATAATTAGTGTATACATGTCTATTATTTGCCAAATATTGAAATTCATCGAAATCTCTCAACAAATTTTCGTCAAAAGTCTGTGATCGTGTCTCAGAAGGCACGGCTTTCTCCGAACTTCTACAATTGTTTGATTTGAAAAGTAATTAATAGCACGCATTTAATATCAGCATAAAATCATTTTAGCATGGCTACTTTAATGTTTTATTTTTTTAAACAATGAAATAAAATAAACAAAAAAAAAGAGAATAACCTATCCTTTAGAGAAAATGCGTCCCATTTAAAATAATAACCAGCTGGAAACTTGTTTCGCTACAGATCAAAATCAAATATATTCTAAAACATCAATGTCTGAACTGATAAAAATTTCGTGAAAAAACGATACAAGGGAAAAAAGGGATAGAAACCCTGATAAAAAAAATTAAATATTTCTTACCTTGCAGGTTGAGCAGAAATCTGATAATTAGAATATAAATGTCTATTATTTGTAAAATGTTGAAATTCGATGAAATCTCTTAACAAATGCCGTGGTCGTTGAGAATGTTCATTGTTTGATAATGATGTTGGAAAAATGGGCGAATTCCTTTGAGTTGATACATTTGATTTAACTTCCTCACGGTAATTTCCGTAAGAATTCTGTGATAATGTGGTAGGAAGCACGGCCTTCTCCGAACTTCTACAATTGTTTAGTTTGAAAAGCAATTAATATCAGCATAAAATCATTTTAGCATTGCTATTTTCATGTTTTTTTTTTTATATACAATAAACAAAAAAAAATACCCAAAAATTCAAGATAAAATGCGTCCCATTGCAAAGTAATCTGCTGAAAATTTGTTTCGCAACAGATCATAATTAAATACGTTCAAATATATATGTATGTTCAAGTGATGTTAATAAAATATGTTTGAGTAAACATAAAGTTTAACATGTTTTTTGAGTATATAAAGTTGAAGTGATGAATTGCGCGGTACATATAGGGTTAAAAAATAAATCACTCAGAGCTGAACCGAAAACTATTATTTTTTTCGCACCCGAGCTGAAATAAATTTCGGGGAAAAAACGAAATAAAGAAAAATACGGGTCGAAGCCCTGATAAAAACATTAAAATATTTCTTACCTTGCAGGTTGAGCAGGAATTTGATGATTAGAGTATAAATGTCTATTATTTGCCCAATATTTAAATTCATCGAAATCTCGTAATAAATATTCATTAAAAAGCTGTGATTGTGTATCGAGAGGCAAGGCTATCTCCGTACTTCTACAATTGTTTGATTTGAAAACCAATTAATAACACTTTTTCAATATCAGCATAAAACCATTTTAACATGCTACTTTCATGTATTTTTTAAATATAAAATAAAACGTACGGTTTACATAAAAAGCCTCCCATTATCTGTAGTAACCTGCTGGAAACTTGCTTCGCAATAGATTGACTGTTTTGCTAAGCAATTATGAAAAAATATATGTATGAGAGAATGTTGAGATAAAAAGAAGATTATCTGTTTGGGTTCAGGGCTGCCACCTGTGCGCGTTGAAATATTTAAATGACGATTTCTCTTTATTGACACATCAGAAAATATGTTTCTTTGTCCAACGTGTCTATTCATAATTATCTATAAATCAAGAATTTGAAGTAAACGTTAGATTTTCAAGTACTGTTTTGTGATCTTGGTTGACTTTGTCTTCTATTTTTGTCAATGAGTCTTTACTTAACACATATTTCAGTTGTCAAAATATCAAGATCTATATTATTTTATGTGATCGTCGAAGCATCTGATTTCTACGTAAACGATTGAATGTTTCTATGTATGTTGTACTGTCGACGTGTAATTTTGTGGAAGAAATTTTATCGTAAACATTTCATCGATCTGGTCTAAACTTTCTATAGATGGGTGCATTGTCTAGAAATAATAATGTTTTTCCTCTTTTATCTATGAAGTTTTTATATTTTTTCACTTCTGATAAGAACTGTTTTTCATACCAGTTTAGAAACTTCCCCATTCATCCAAGCTTTTTCTGATGATCATATTCAACCAGAAGACTTTTGATATTTTAAATCATTTGGGGTTCTTTGATTTTCCAATGACAAGCAGTGGTAGTCTGTGTCCGCCTGCTGCATTTTCCCACACTATTATAGTGACACGTTCCTTGCCGATTTTGTATCCAGGTGAAGTATTTTCACGTCTTGATGGTAAAGATTTCTTGGGTCGTTTTTTCCCAATTTAAGCCGGTCTCATCAGCATCGCATATACATTCTTCGTTGAAATCTTTCTTTTCCACAAATAGCTTCAATGTACCATTGAATATGCTTCCTGAAGGTATGTCAGCAGAAAGTCTTGCGCAATAAATAAGTCTCGGAGTTGTTTTAGAAAAAGTTGGCAGCCCTAAGTTTTGTTTCAATTTAGGACTGAAAATAATGGGGAATCCAGGAACCACGCATCATAAGATATCAAAATTTATCACTTGAGTAATTTATTAAGATTACAATCCGATTTGATATCAAAATAATATATTTTTCAGAGTTTTGAACTGTATTTTTATTTCGGCTCGGTTTTAGTTCAGGTTATTTTCATCATAGTGCAGCCACAAATAGTTCACAGCAGAACTATGGGCCTCTTCAATATCCATTCACAGGAAGGGGTTACATCCATCACGTTTCTATCATACATTCGCTCGATATTGAAGGTAGCATTACCACCGAATTTCATTTCGAACGTTAATATAAAAGCATTTGATGGTGATAAAAAAAGCGATACAAAAGTGACTCGTCTGGATCTGGGTATAAAGCAAATATAAAGTAAAAGTTATAATAATTGTTATTCAAGATTACAATTTGGAATATGGGTTATTGTCAATATTATCTTATGCATTAGTTTAACAAGATTTAATTAACAAAAAGCACGATTGCAGTATTATCAGATGAATACAATTCTTGCACAATGGGCGAAGATAATACATATATTATATCAACACAAAAATCAATCAAAATTTCTTTTGCGTACGACGTACACCGAACTGACATAACTGATTCAGTTACGGGTTTTGTTCTGTTCTTTGTCATTCCCAAAATGGGATCGAAGGGTCAAATGATAAAAAATGTGGGGGGCACGAAATGTAAATGGGAGGTTCACGAGAGTAAACTCCGTTTAGGTCACCAAAATTTTGGTTTTCGTAAATGTAATAATCCACCCTAACACATATAGTACCTATTTTGTACTTACGTAAAACACTCTTATAATAAATATATAAAATTCCTAATTATGTTAGATGTTCTTCTTATCTTAATACAAAATAATTTCTTACACTTTCTATTATCTTACCTTTAAATCATCTATGCCCTTCTCGTAAATACTCGACTGAAAATAGTCTAAAAGGGTGGTTTTCAATCCTCTTGCTAGAGCTGAAATTCTAATTTCCTAAAAATGTTTGATAGAACGAAATAGGCGATAAAGAGATGGTGCGAGATTCGACAAGTATGATGGATACAACAAGGCGGTCCAGTCAAGTTAAGTTTTAAGT
Source organism: Stenopsyche tienmushanensis (assembly GCA_008973525.1). Taxonomy (NCBI): domain Eukaryota; kingdom Metazoa; phylum Arthropoda; class Insecta; order Trichoptera; family Stenopsychidae; genus Stenopsyche; species Stenopsyche tienmushanensis. Next base: position 998,756 of record WACJ01000543.1, read on the forward strand.
TTTTCACGCGTCAATTTCGTAAGATGTCGAAGAAGTCGCGTGTTACGAGATTAGTCTCAAAATTACCCCACCTAACAAAGAAAACAAGAAATTTGGTTAAAAATATTTCTCGACATAGTCTCCTTTCAACTTTATACATTTTTTCCAGCAGTGTTCAATAGCCTCGATACCCTGTTTATAGTGAGAACCGTAGAACTCATTAAAATAGCTATCAACCGCCGACTTCGCCTCTTCACCGTTGATAACTTTTTTTAACCTTTTAACTGCCAGAGCGTCATGAACGCGTACAAATGCGACTCGCCGGTGAGTCGTTGGCATTTAACAGGTTGACGAACTCGTCGATTCAATTCAAGAGGCAATTCAACTCGTCAATTTTGACCACTGCGATAACGGATGTGCGTTAATAAGTTCGCATAGCATTCGCTGTTGATTGTTTTCCCTGTTTGAAGTTAATCAATGAAAATTATTCCACTCGCATACCAAAAAACTGAAGCAATGACCTTGCATACAGATAGAACTGTCTTCTCCTTCTTTGGAGCCTATTTTCAACTTTAAGTCCATATCACAAGGAAATTGAGCATGGGTTGCCCTCAGGGTACCGCCCAGGCGCCATTCTTGTGGAACGTCCTTTTGCAGGGCCGTAACAAGGGGGTGGGAAAGCAGGTGCCTGCCACAGGCGCAACTGAGCTTGGTGATGCTCCTTGTGAGCGTCCTCCGTCCAGTGCTATGTTGGAGGTTTTTAGCTTGCTATGCTATGCAAAACGGGCATCACACAAACATGTAATGAATTTCAAACAAACAGCTTGTTTTTATTGTATTCTATCAATAATAATAGTGCAACATACTTAATGTTGAATTGTCGCATTTGAATTACGCAAGTCTCGTAGGCCTAAGTCGAGGAGATTTTATTATTACACATTGAGAGATGAGGTTTTCGAAGAATACTCATTTAAACGTTGAGATGCAATAATGCAATGATTTTCGTTAACTATCATCATACTTATTATTTACACAAAGATATTCAATATAATACTGTTGAAATGATTTGATTATAATGTGTGCATGGAAGAATGTGCAATTGCATAGAAATAGGGATGGGCATGCAGTTATCTCGTGAAATGCAGTCGGCGAGCACGCGGGCAGGGCATGGTAATGCACCAACTCAAATACTAGATTTGTGTGGATGATAAGTGGTGGATATACAAATATAGTATATATGTTTAACTCAATTTAAAATTAACTCACTAATCAAGAAGTCAAGAGTTGTTTTTGTTGTTGTGGAAATAAATTATTATTGTTAAATGAAATTTAGCTCTATCTTTATCAAATACTTCGAATTTTAAAAAAATATTAGAAAGGAAAGAAGAAAAAAACAAACAGATATATTACGGATATTATTTCTTAAAAATCATTTTATAATTCATAATAATTTTGCACAGAGCCCCAAGTTAAAAAGCCCCAACCTAAGTGAACAGAAAAAACAAAAGTACTTTTTAAAACAAATTAACGGTGAATTTTCTTTTTGATCGGTGCTCCTACAAAATAAATTAAATACTGCGGATAGAATTCATCATCTCTAAATTTTACACAAACATCCCCATTTGGTTTTTCTGTTGTGTCATAATGTAGATTAATAGCAGCGTTCAAAATTGGTGGAATGATTGTAGATTTGTTGCCTTTACACGAAAAAGATTTTAAAACATTGACTGCCAACATACATTTCTCCTCTGTCTTATCACAGTAGTTACTTGCATAGTTAGATATTGGAGTAAAAGAAACTCCTTTTCCATAAATATTTCCTTTAGCTTTGCCATGTAAGCGCCAGTTAAAATTATCATTGACTATTTTTTCTATTTTAGATTTCTTAGTTCCGTGAAATTGAATTATTTCCTTAACATTTTCTTCTCCATGTAATAAACAATATTCCTTTTTTCTCAATAGGTAAGATAATTTAAGATATGGATTTAATATTTCTTCTATTCTTAGTATTTGATAATGGTTCTGCGTTGTTTTCATAAATATTTTATTGATATTATAGAATGCCGTTGAATCATTTGAAATGTTGGTTTTTAAGTTCTTCAGGGAAAAGTCTCCGTTTAACGTAGATTCCACTAGATTAATTTTATTTGTTCGCTGTTTACTATATATTTTTAATTTTGCAATTCTATCTGCATTGTTATGTTTATGATTAATAAGAAGTAGAAGTTGTAATCTGTCCCATATATCAAGATTTGATATGCCATTATCTATTACTTCTGAGGTGTTTTCGTTTGATTTTCTTTTGAGTTGTGTATTTAAAAGTCCTTCTAAATATGCAGGTATTGTCCTAAAATAGTAAATATAAGTATTTATTAAAATTATATTAATTCTTTCATTGTATAACCTATTTCTTAATGCATGCACACATCAATAAATGATTGTTAATACTAAGAAATATCTATAAATAAGAAATTCACAATCAGTATAATGGAAACAAACATAGAAAACAATACATCAAAAATGTATCATCAAAGAGAGTATACTTAAATTTATTTTTCATGAAGTATGCTTATTAAAAAGCAGGCTAAAATGAACATAATTATGGTAGCAAATAAATTCTTAATACAAATGAAGATATTTAACCGAATATATACTGCTAATGATTAAGAGCGTTGAAATGATGAAATGCGTGGTATTTATAGAGTTAAAAAATGAATTGTTCAGTGCTAAACCGAAAACCGTTATTTTCTCCGAACCCGAATCATATACATTGATGATATTGCACTGAGGAAAAATCGTAGATCGAAGCACTGATAAAAATATTTTTTACCTTGCAGGTTGAGCGGAAATTTGAGAGTTAGATTCCTTTCCATTAGAAGTCTGTAATTGTGTCCTAGGAGGCACAGCCTTCTCCGAACTTCTACAATTGTTTGATGAAAAAGCAATTAGCAACACGCATTTAATATCAGCATAAATTCATATTTGCATGGCTGCGTTTATGATTTTTTTCTTACCTTGCAGGTTGAGCGTAAATTTGGGAGTTAGAGCCTTTTTCATCTTTTTCATTAGGTTTGCAATTGTGTCCTAGAAAGCACGGCCTTCTCCGAATTTCTATATTTTTTTAATTTGAAAAGCAATTACAACGCGCATTCAATGTCAGCATAAATTCATATTTTCATGGCTGCGTTTATGATTTTTTTTATAATTAATAAAATAAATAAAACATAGTCTATAAGGATAAACAATGAATCATTCGTTGCTGAACCGAAAACTGTTATTTTCTTTGAAATCGAACTGATATATATTGCTGTTATTGAACCATGGAAAAAACTAATTAAAAAACACGGATTTTTAGCCCTGATAAATAAATTAAAATATTATTTAAAAAACAAACAAAAAATAATGTATAGGGATAAACAATGAATTACTCGGAGCTGAACCGAAAACCATTATTTTTTCCGGAGCCGAACTGATATATAATTCGGCAAAAAACGCAACAAAGAAAAATTCGGGTCGAAGCCCTGTAAAAAATGTTTCTTACCTTATAGGTTGGGCAGAAATTTGATAATTAGAGAATCAATGTCTATTATTTGTCTGATGTTGAAATTTAACGATATCTCTTAATAAATATTCATGATAAAGCTGTGATCCTATCTCAGGAGGCAAGACTATGTCTGTACGTCTACATTTGTTTGATTTGGAAAGCAATTAATAACACGCATGTAATATCAGCATAGAATCATTTTAGCATGCCTGCGTTCACATTTTTTATAAACAATAAAAGAAAATAACCTACGTTTTACAAAAAATGCCTTTCATTGTAATGTAACTTGCTGAAAACTTGTTTTCATAACAGATTGACTCTTGTTACTGAATAATAAAAATGTACGTATGATATTAGAGAATGTTCAGATAAAAAGATTATCTTTTTGGGTGCATGGCTGCCACTTGTGCGTTTTGAAATATTTGAATGACGATATTTTTTATCATTATTGATACGTCTGAAAACACGTTTCTTTGTCCAACGTATCTATTCATAATTATCTATAAATACAGAATTTGAAGTTAGCTTTAAAAAATTGTTTTGTGTTCTTTGTTGACTATTTCTGTCAATGATGTTATGGACTACGGATATGTGATATTTTCTTGATGAAGGTTATTTATTTTTTATAAACTCCAGCAAAAATTTGATATGTATTTATATATACATATATGATTTTAATTATCAAAATATTTGAGAAAAAGCAGGTTTTCGTTCGGATTTTAAGTATTTTATCCCTTCTGTCAACGAATGCTTTTATTACCTCCCATCATTGAAAGTGATCTGGCTGGACCCTCATACATTTTTTTATGGAAATTGATGAAAAAATAAAATTACACAATTTCTTTGTTTTTCTGAGCTTAATAATATTTATTTTGTAATGCAGGCGAGCCCTAGCCGAATATCGGGGCCCAGTTATCTTCGCCGCGGGCCGGTCGCTCTTCTTCTTTTCTTCTTCAATCCCTCCGGCGCGCGACGGTATCCTCAGAGCGGGATTTCCGATAACCCACGGCTGCCGCGTCTCTCGTAACGTCGGCGAAAAGGAATCAATAAAAGAGAGGGGGGGGGGGATTGTAGGTGGTGGATCTGTCTGATGATGGTCTCTTCTCTTTAGCATTTTATTGTCCGCACTTCGTAGAGGCTGCGGCTGCGAGGCGTAGAAAATGTCGACCGAATTTCAAGCTACTAGCTCAACCGAAGCTAAATCGGAACTTTTTCGGTCGAGCCGAAACTCAAACTCCGAGGGTCCGAGCCGAAGCTCGGTTTTTATAAAATCCTTCCCTTAAAATGGGAATTGACAGGCTTGCACGGCAACTTCGTCTCTTGGGTTGGGGATTTCCCAATTCGTTTTTCTCTCCACGTTACGTGAGAGAAAAACGTAAATTAATCAGTGTAAAGCGGTTATGGCATCAACGACTTCATCAATTTTAAATTTGCTTACTCCTCAAAAGGTTAAGAACTTCCCACGAAAGTTTTCAATGTTTGCCTGAAAATCGGTTATTATCCCACTTTATGGAAATTTGAAAAAGTAATTCCGATTCCAAAATCAATAAAACAAAATGATCCATCCCGAAAACTATAGACTGATCTGTCTACTGTCTGCACTTAATAAACTCTATATCTATAGCTTAAAATTAAGACTTCAATATATGAATTTCTACACTGGTATGTATTAATGTACTCATCTATCAGCATTTAAAATTATTTTTATAAAAGATTATTATTATTACTCGATAATATTGGAATAAATGCGCCATACAATGAACAAAAAAAAGTTTGCAATCCATCTCATATACGTGAGCAAAAGTGAACACAGTTCTACCGGATAATATCCGAATTGTTCAAAAAACAATCCGGATAATGGAGGTTCTACTATATTTACTTTTGTTGACAATAGAACACACAAACAAACAAATCAACAGTTATGTCTCCTTTTGTTCGGCGATCCTACAAAATAAATCAAATACCTTGGATAGAATTCATCATCTCTAAATTTTACAGAAACATCCCCATTTCGTTTTACTGTTGTGTCATAATGCAGATTTCTATCAGCGTTCAAAATTGGTGGGATAATTGTAAATTTGTTACCGTCACATGAAGAATATTTTAAAACATAGACTGCCAACATGCATTTTTCTTCGGTATTATCACAGTAGTTACTTGCATAGTTAGATATTGGAGAAAAAGAAACTCCTTTTCCAAACAAATTTCCATTAGCTTTGCCATGTAAGCGCCAATCAAAATTATTATTGACGATTTTTTCTATGTTTGATTTCTTAGTTCCGTGAAATAGAAGTACTTCCTTCACATTTTCTTCTCCATATAATAAACAATATTCATTTTTCCTCAATAAGTAAGATAATTTAAGATACGGATTCAATATTTCTTCTATTCTTAGTATCCGATAGTGGCTTTGCGTTGTTTCCATAAATATTTTATTGATATGATCGAATGTGGTTGAATCTTTTGAAATGTTGGTTATTAAGTTCTCCAAGGAAAAGTCTCCGTTTAACGTAGATTCCACTAGATTAATTTTATCCGTTCGTTGATTACTATATATTTTTAATTTAGCAATTCTACTTGCAACATTATGGTCATATTTTCTTCGTTTATTACGAATGTATATTCCCGATAGATTATCAAAAGGTTGAAGGTGGCTTTTTCTCCTTCTTTTATGTTTTGAATTGTCATATCTTACATTTGAAGTGTTTTTATTTGATTTTCTTTTGAGTTTTGCATTAAAATATCTTTCAGAATGTACAGTTATTGTCCTAAAATAGCAAATATACGTATTTATTTATATTATATGTATAATATATTATAAAATATATTTAATCGGAGCTGAAATCGAACTGATTTATATTGTATCTGCGATTGAATCGGGGGAAAAACACAGATCGAGACCCTGATAAAAACATAAAAATATTTCTTACCGTGGATGTTGAGAAGAAGTTTGATAATAGTTAGAGTATAAATGTCTATTTCTTGTCAAATGTTGAAATGCATTGAAATTTCTTGAAAAATATCCATTAAAAGCCTGTAATTGTGTCTCAGGACGCACGGCCTTGTTCGAATGTCTACAATTGTGTTATTTGAAAAGCAATTATCAACACGCATTTAATATCAGCATAAAATCATTTTAGTATGGCCGCTTACGTATTTTTTTTATAAACAATAAAATAACCTACCTTTTAAATAAAATTCTTCCCATTGCAAAGTAATTTGCTGGATACTTGTTTCGTTCGATTCTTTTGCTATACAATAATGAAAATATTTTTATGATATTAAAGAGCGTTGAGATAAAAAGATTATCTGTTTGGGTGCAGGGCTGCCGCTTATGCGCTTTGAAATATTTGAATAACGATTTCTTTGTCCAACGTATCTATGCATAATTACAGTAGACTCTCGATTATCTGGGGGACTGTCGGGGAGGACAAACACGGATAATCAAGATAATCAAATTTCTACTTGGTTTCGATTATAATACCATATTTACAATAAATATTTACAATTTTTATTTCGTAACTTTAATACTCATTACTTATTGAGGGAAAACGCGCATAGTTAACCTGTATGGTAGGATGATCGCGTATTTGTGAGCGAATTCCAATGATTCAGTAAGAGCACTCTTGTACATTGGAGCTCGAAGAGAGACAGAGACGGATGAAGTGTAACGCAGTTCGATAACTGTGGACGGAAGACAGAGACGGAGAGCTTCTTGCTAACATTGCACAGTTGTATAGATCGTTAACCCAAATTTATCGATTAATATTGATGTGTGAATGATATAATTAGTCGATTTTAGACGTATTGTTTATGTTACTTGAAAAACTGAACGAATTTTGCTATCGACAGTGTTTATTTATTTAACTCCTTCGTCGCTGCGTCAACTAGATATGCGAAGTCCGAGTGTCCGAAAAGCGAATACAGCGTCTCTTTAACTCTACGAATGTTTTCCAGGTGACAAAGGTCTAAATATCTTTCGAGATCGACCTCGAAACTTGCATTCCTACCATTGTCTGTTTGCACTTGCTTATCTTCACTTTTTGTTAATTTGGCTAATGTGTAATGTCGTCCATGTTTATCCCGTGCGTTGTAATATCGCATCGCAATTCCTTCTCTTTACGCTTCGACTATCGAATTTGGGCCTCGTGAGAAACAACACCGATTCATGTTGGTCGACGAAAGTGTTAAATATAAGCTTAATACGCACCGCTGCAGTCCTGATAAATAAGTGGATTTGTACGGATGATAAGTGCCGGACAAGCAAATATAGCATCTACGACTATGAAGATTTTAAATTAGCTCACTACCCAAAGGTTTAAGCTGGACAGACAGTATAACACTCTCATCGCCTAACATATCGTCCACAACGTCTCTGTCTCTCTCCAAACTCAACGTATAAAAGGGCTCTTTCTGAATCACTGGAATTCGCTCGCAAATACGCGATCATTTTACAGGTTAGTTTTAGTGATCAAGCTCTTTTCACCCCGGGTCCATTTTTCCACAATGACAATCTTATTGTCATTGTGATTTCTTCCTCGTATAACAAGATTTCTTAAACTCTTGCTCGGTTGTTTTGAAAACCAAGGTAATTAAACATGGAAACAGACGTTGGTTTTGGTAAATAAGATCAAGCATAATCCTTTTCGCTTTGTATATAAAACCTCAGTACTATTCGAGAATTGCCTTATTATCAGAGTATCGAAAATTAAAAGCAAACCGGATAATCGAGAGTACACTGAATCTATAAATTAAAATTCGAAAGTAAGCATTAGATTTTCACTATTGTTTTGTGATCTTTGTTGACTTTTTACTATTGTTGTCAATGAGTCTTTACTTAAAACTTATTTCAGTCATCCAAATATTAAAGACTATTGAATTTATGATCAAAATGGATGTGGAGTGTAATTCGACATGTTTATTTTTAACACAGATGTTATGGACTACGGATTGGTGATATGAAGTCATCTTGAACGACGGAAGTTGTGGTAATGTAAGGAAAATCTGGTTTCTTAGAGCAAAATTTTGCAATATATTTATATATATATTTATTATCAAGGGCTAGATTGCTCAATTTTATTGAATGGAAAATTCTGAAAGAATAAGCTAATTTTGTAAAGAGAAGAAGAACGAACAAAATAAATCTTCAACATCGAAGAGTGGAGAGTTCCTGACGCCAACTATTCCGTGCTTCATTGATTATACGAAAGATTTTTACTGCGTGAACTGTGATTATTTATGAAAAGTGTTTATAAAGATGGGAGTCCCATCCTATTTGATAAAATTGATTCTTGGGCTTTATATCCAAAGTTAAAGCTATCAGAAAAATGAATAACGTGAAACTGCAGACTTATCCCATGAGAAAAGTGTAAGACAGTACTGCATATTCTCTCCTGCCTTATTTATTGAGAATATAACTCATAGAATTCTTTATAAGTGGAATGGAGGAGTATCTATTGGTGGCGAAAAGCTGTCTAACATCAGATATAAAAATAACATACCACTTTTGACTAAAACCAAAATAATGAACTATATTTTGCACAAAATATTTCATTTAAAAAAGAAAGAAAGTCAATAATGTATTAGAAAATATATATTATAATATTTTTAATAAATTTTCTTGTCTGTAAATAAATATCCTCAGAAAACTAGGTATTTTATTTTTCAATAGAGAATACTGTAAAATTACACAAACACACATACATATATATGATAAATTAGTTTTGTGCAATATTTGCTCGGAATTGTTTTAAAAAAAAGTTGCCAGCCCTAAGTTATCTATGTTCCTATCTTGGAGTCCAAATATTGGGGAATCCCCGCAAACAAGCGTAATACGATATGAAAATTTATCACTTGTCATTTATCAATATTACATTCCGATTTGATATTATAATACATAATATATTTTTCAGAGATTCGAACTGTAATTTTTCCGGCTCGGTTTTAGTTCAGCTTCAATTTCAAAAATACATATCGTTTCGGTTCTGGATAAAATAACGTTTATTTTTATTTCAGCTCAGTGATTATTTTTTAAAAATATTTTTGCATGTATTGAAAACTTATTTTCTAGCACAATTTAGAACATTTTATTCTTTCTTTTGTAAAAAGCATTTTAGATAAATAATATTCTCGTCTCAGGGATACAACTATCATCAAGCATTTACTTGAGATGGCTTTTAGCAGTCCTCGTATGGGATTATTGCCAAATAGGGAATCCAATCCCGGGATCCCGGACAGTTTTAGGTAATTATGAATCCCGGGATTAGTAAACGTAATCCCGAAAAATTCGATGATTGAATTTTTTATTTAGTAGAAATCGTTAACCTCACCAGCACGTTGAAGGCTACTAAATCGAGACATTCTCGCCGACAATCTAGGACGCTTGGAAACAGTGGCGTAACTACTAATTGGCGAGCTTAGGCGACACCTAGGGGCAGTAACTGTCTAATTTATGTATACATATACAGTACATATGTTTTTCAAATTGTTACATTAACGTTTCCCTACCGGTGATGTATTTACTACACCTCGACTCTAATAATGGGAATATCGATATGAAATATAATTGATACGGAGTTCAGAATTTTTGTGTTTTTCCGTAATATATTTTTTAGTGTTTTATTTATCTATTTATGAATTTTATTTTTATCTTTTCTTAAATAAATAAAATTCTTTAGTCTTCAAGTTATTTTTTATATTAAACAAATGGACATATTAGTAATTTTTCATCATATTTATCAATATAATTTCTTAAACTATTGAAAATCCCGATCCCAGGATGGTCTTATGCAATTTCGAAATCGATCGGGATTGAGTTCCCTATTGCCAACCATCTTTACTTGCTTTTTTATAGTGAATATGTATTTTAAAAATGTGATCGCCACCCACAATTTCTACAGGATTCGAACCCAAGATGTTTGAATTAAGAGTCCAGTCGCGATTTTTATCGATTCTTTTTTTATAGAGTGCAAAATAGTCACTACATCAATTATCAACAGATGACGACAAAATAAACATTAAAATTATAATAGAACTTGTCTGTATCCGCTTTAAAGTCATCATATATAGGGTTTTCAATCATTGGTGGTCTTCTTAGAATCACAATAAATAGTAGAACGCCACATAAATTAACTATATACTTAAAACTCAGCGTGGTATCAAATTGTTTACGCAGAGAAATTAAAGAATATCGGGTGCTATTTATTCATATACAAGATTGATTAATGCTGTGCGCACCCGAAAGAAAAGTGGATTTGTGTGGATAAGTGTACATACGAATATAGCATCTATGTTTAACTCAACGTAAAATAAACTCAATTATCAATCATCCATCATTCATAGTAATTTTTTACAGAGTCCTAAGTTGAAGAGCCCCATCCTAAGTGAACAGAAAAAACACAAATAATTTATATTTATATACCTTTATTAAAGTGTTAGTATTACAAACGTTAGAAACAAATTAACGATGATTTTTCTTTTTTTTCGGCGATCCTACAAAATAGATCAAATACTGTGGATAGAATTCATCATCTCTAAATTTAACACAAACGTTCCCATCTGGTTTTTCTGTTGTGTCATAATGCAGATTTTTATCAGCGTTCAAAATTGGTGGAATGATTGTAGATTTGTTACCTTCACATGAAGAAGATTTTAAAACATCCACTGCCAACATGCATTTCTCTTCAGTCTTATCACAGTAGTTACTTGCATAGTTAGATATTGGAGAAAAAGAAACTCCCTTTCCAAAAATATTTCCTCTAGCTTTGCCATGTAAGCGCCAATCAAAATTATTATTGACTATTTTTTCAATGTTAGATTTCTTAGTTCCGTGAAATTGATGTATTTCTTCAACATTTTTTTCTCCATATAATAAACAATATTCCTTTTTTCTCAATAGGTAAGATAATTTAAGATATGGATTCGTAATTTCTTCTATTCTTAGTATTCGATAGTGGTTTTGCGTTGTTTTCATAAATATTTTATTGATATTATAGAATGCCCTTGAATCTTTTGAAATGTTAGTTGTTATGTTCTTCAAGGAAAAGTCCTTATTTAACCAAGATTCGACTAGTTTGATTTCATCCGTTCGCTGAGTACTATATATTTTTAATTTTGCAATTCTACTTGCAACATTAGATTTATGTTTTCTTTTTTTTTTACGAATGGATGTTTTTGGTAGATTATCAATAGGCTGAAGGTGTGTTATTCTCCTTTTTTCAAGTTGTGCGTTTAAATATTCTTCTGAATGTGAAGGTATTGTCCTAAAATAGTGAATATTAATGCATATTATATTAATCATTTCATTGTGTGTCTTACCTATTAATGCATGCGCATATCAATAAATTCTAGTAAATGGTTGTAAACATGAGATCTATAAATTTTGAAGCCCAAGATGATTCAGTTACTAGTCCGACTGTTTACACATACAAATGATTTTAAGTGTACGTTCAGTGATTAATTTTTGTCAATATATTCATTCGCATTAATCATAAGATGTTTACATTAAAGACAGGATAAAAATAAAAAACAAGAAAATTTTAATGGGAAAGTACAGGCATTTAGAAATTCACTATGGTTCTATAGGGTTATTGACTGCAGACTTTTGAAAACTGAAATAAAAACATCAAAATATTTCTTACCGTGCAGGTTGAGCAGAAATCGCATGGGGAAAGTTTAAACCTCTACCAATTGCATTGTTGTTTAAATGTATTGATGAAACATCCTGTAGTGGCACAAAATTTGTATGATTTCGTGACAGAGTTGTAGAGATGGGTGATGCTGTTGGATATGGTAAACTGTGTGTGTATTCCTGATAGTCATTTTCAGTATTTTTATCCTGCAATTCTGGCTCAGAATTCGCGTAAGCACTGTTTAATTTGAAAAACACATAAAACCACATTTAAAATCAGAGTTAATTAATTTTCAATATGGTTGCTTTCAAAATACAATTATTTATTTATAGACAAGATAATATAAGATTGAAAAATAACCCACCATTTACACAAGCTGCAGCCCATTGTCTAATCGATGATGGATATCAAATGGAGATGTGGTTATTTGATGCACTTTTTTTGTATTAGTTGACATTTGCTATCTAATAATGAAGCATTTTAATATTAGGCAATAATAAGATATAAAAAAGATGATTATCCGTTGTGAGAAATCGAGGTAATAAAATTTATAGTCAAAGTAGATAGATATTAACCCTTCTGTCAATAAGATGATCTGGTCAGATCGTTTTGCTTTTGCGATGAGATTTTTGAATAGTAGCTATGTATAGATTTTACCCAAACTTCCTGACTTTCTTCATTGAAGGGTTTTACAGAATTTAGAGTTAAAAAAAAGTTCGGGATTCTTGTGTTTCGAGAAAAAATGATATGTATTTCTATTTATACCCATTGAGTCAATGAGAGTGGTCTGGCCAGAGGATTATTCATCAAAAATCGCCGCAGCAGCCAAAGGATTAATAATACAATTTATTTACCGTTTACAATGATAAGGCGACTATCATGAGACAGAAATTTTTAAATTTGAGATGAATGCAACATAATCCGCAACGAGCTAACTTCAAAACTCACCAAAACAAACAGATAAAGATTAACCTTATCAGCACTAGCATACGGAGCAACCCCATTTTCCGAATTCTCCTCACGGCGCTCAGCGGTCGCGCTCGCCAAGACCTTGTGACATCATACACTTTGTTCACAGTATCGACAGAACAGTGCGAGCGGACATCTAACAGCGAGACAGAAAATAAATCTACTTTTGCCTGTCATCAGCAAGAATGTCAATATGTTTAGACCCATTTTAGCAGCCATAGGTGCTCAATTACTAGAATAAACCTTTCGTTAAATATTCAGTGGCATTTAACCCCTACGGGAGTACTGATGGAGACCCTGCGTCCCCCCCTCCACTATTCAGAAAGAGCACTCTTGTACATTGAAGCACGGAGATAGACAGTGACAGAGAGAACTTACCGCAGTTCGGGAGACTGAGACAGAGCGCTTCCCCGCATGCATCGCACGATTGTATAAATCGTTAGCCCAAATTTATCGACTAATAATGATTTCGATTTCAAGTGCGTTATTTGTTTACGCAAAGAAATTACCGAATATTGTGTGCTATCGACAATGCTTGTTTTTTTTATTTGCTTGCCGTTCTTCGCTGCGTGTTAAATGAGTCATTGTCCAATTATCATTTCCTTCTAAAGGAGGAACAAATGAATCGATTTTTTGTGCATTGTTTATGTAAAGAAATGACGTGATCTTGTATGCTATCAAATGTTTATTTACAATCGACCCTGCCTCGAATTGAAGATTGACTTACGCTTATAGGAGCTGACAGAAAGTAATCGGTGTAAAGTGATTATTACATCAACAACTTTATCGATTTTAAATCTGCTCACTAACAAAAAGGTTAATAATAAACACACACACCACTCTGAGCTCGAATAGAGTCGGCGGGAAGAACTTTCCAATTGAGTACTTGTGACGTCGACTGCTTTCTGTCGATATTGTGAACAAAATCATATGACGTCACTGAAGACTTGTTGGGCGTGACCGTTATTACGCATCAGCGCTCTTAGCATCATTCGGAAAGCGGGGTTGGCGGGCGCAAAGCTCGAACAGCATTAAAAACGACCCGCTTCAACATTAACGACAGAAATTGATTGATTCGTTAAGATTATATCGCGAATATTGCTTTACTATTGATAATACACCGTTGTTTTACGCGCGTCTAAATCAAACCGTATTTGATAGAGAGGCTTTTAATAAATATTATAATATCTCATGGAAAACGGCGAATAGTTTTTAATAATTGTTACAAAATATAGAGCAAGATTATTCTATCCGTTCAATTATATATATTTAAATGCATCTCATTTCATCTCTTGAATTTCCACCGATCTAATTATTCGTGTGTCATCATTCGTTCGATGAATTTATTATTTAAATTTTAATTGATTTATTAATGCATGAATTATGTAGGACTCGCCAAAAAATAAACGCGCAATATGAGATAAATTAATAAGTGTAAAAAATTAAATGTATACGTAACATAAATTGGTAATCTTTTTTTAATGGCAACATTGCGCAATATGTCAAACGCACAAACATCTTTGGTATTTATAACCTCTGTATAAAATTTCTAAGTACATACATAGATTTTCAATAAAAATTGGATATTTAACAGAAATGTATCGATTAATATTGATATAATTAATCGATTTTAGGTGTATTGTTTATGTTTACTTGAAGAAATGGCCGAATATTTTGTACTATCGACAGTGTTTATTTATTTAGCTTGTTCGTCGCTGCGTCAACTAGATATGCGAAGTCCGAGAAGCGAATCCAGCGTTTCATTAACTTTACGAACGTCTTTCCATAATCCCATTCCCTCCGTCCTCGACTAGGTGCTCATGAATCCTGGGATTAGTAAACGTAATCCCGAAAAATTCGGGATTGAAATTTTTATCTAACAGAAATCGTAAACCTCACCAGCAGGATGAAGGCTACTAAATCGAGAAATTCCTGCCGAAATCTGGACGCCTGGAAACAGTGGCGTAAATACTAATTGGCGAGCTTAAACGACACCTAGGAGCAGTAACTGTCTAATCTATGTGTACACATATACAGTACATATGTTTTACAAATTGTGATATTAACCTTTCCCTACTGGTGATGTATTTACTACATCTCGACTCTAATAATGAAAATCTCGATTTGAAATATAATAGATTCAGAATTTTGGTATTCCTCCGTTAAGAAATTAACGAATATTGGGTGCAACTTATTGATATTCAAGATAGAAAAGTGGATTTGTGTCGATAAGTGGGCATACAAATATAGCATCTATGTTTTACTCAATGTAAAATAAACTCACTAATCAAAGGATTAAGAGATTTTTATCATGAAATGAAATGTAGCTATAATCTTTATCAAACACAAATAAAAAACAAACAAATGGACTACGGACATTATTTCTTAAATCGTTTATCATTCATAGTAATTTTGTACAGAGTCCTAAGTTGAAGAGTCCCATCCTAAGTGAACAGAAAAAACACAAATAAATTTTATTTATATACCTTTATTAAAGTGTTAGTATTACTAACGTCAGAAACAAATTAACGATGATTTTTCTTTTTGATCGGCGATCCTATAAAATAGATCAAATACTGTGGATAGAATTCATCATCTCTAAATTTAACACATACATTTCCATTTGGTTTTTCTGTTGTGTCATAATGTAGATTAATAGCAGCGTTCAAAATTGGTGGAATGCTTGTAGATTTGTTGCCTTCACACGAAAAAGATTTTAAAACATTGACTGCCAACATGCATTTTTCCTCAGTCTTATCACAGTAGTTACTTGCGTAGTTAGATATTGGAGAAAAAGAAACTCCTTTTCCATAAATATTTCCTTTAGCTTTGCCATGTAAGCGCCAGTTAAAATTATTATTGACTATTTTTTCTATGTTAGATTTCTTAGTTCCGTGAAATTGAAGTTTTTCTTTAACATTTTTTTCTCCATATAATAAACAATATTCCTTTTTTCTCAATAGGTAAGATAATTTAAGATATGGATTCGTAATTTCTTCTATTCTTAGTATTCGATAGTGGTTTTGCGTTGTTTTCATAAATATTTTATTGATATTATAGAATGCCCTTGAATCTTTTGAAATGTTAGTTGTTATGTTCTTCAAGGAAAAGTCCTTATTTAACCAAAATTCGACTAGATTGATTTTATCCGTTCGCTGATTACTATATATTTTTAATTTTGCAATTCTTCTTGCAACATTATGTTCACATTGTCTTTGTTTATTACGAATGGACGTTTCTGGTAGATTATCAATAGGCTGAAGGTGTGTTATTCTCCTTTTTTCAAGTTGTGCATTTAAATATTCTTCTGAATGTGAAGGTATTTTCCTAAAATAGTGAATATTCATGCATATTATATTGATCATTTCATTGTGTGACTTACCTATTAATGCATGCGCATATCAATAAATTCTAGTAAATGGTTGTAAACATGAGACCTATAGATTTGAAGCCCAAGATGATTCAGTTACTAGTCCGACTGTTTACACTTACAAATGATTTTAAGTGTACGTTCAGTGATTAATTTTTGTCAATATATTCATTCGCATTAATCATAAGATGTTTACATTAAAGACAGGATAAAAATAAAAAAACAAGAAGATTTTAATAGGAAAGTACAGGCATTTAGAAATTCACTACGGTTCTATAGGGTTATTGACTGCAGACTTTTGAAAGCTGAAATAAAAACATCAACACATTTCTTACCGTGCAGGTTGAGCAGAAATCGCATGGGGAAAGCTTAAACTTCTACCAATAGCATCGTTGTTCAAATGTATTGATGAAACGTCCTGTTGTGGCACAAAATTTATATAATTTTGTAACGGAGTTGTAAAGATGGGTGGAGCTGTTTGAGATGGTAAACTGTTTACGTTTTGCTGATAGTCATTTTCATTATTAGTATCCAGTAAATCCGGCTCAGAATCCGCGTAAGCACTGTTTGATTTGAAAAGCATGTAAAAACACATTTAAAATCAGCGTTAAATCATTTTCAGTATGGTTGCTTTCAAAATACAATAATTTGTTTATAGACAAGATAACATGAGATTGAAAAATAACTCACCATTTACACAAGCTGCAGCCCATTGTCTAATCGATGATGGATATCAAACGTAGCTGTGGTTATTTGGTGCACTTTTTTTTTGCACTGGTTGACATTTGCTATCTAATAATGAAAGCATTTTAATAACATTAAGCAATGATAAGATAAAAAAATGATTATTATCTGAAACCGAGGTAATAAAATTTATAGTCAAAGTAGATAGATATAAACCTTTGGTCAATAAGATGTTCTAGTCAGACTATTTTGCTTTTGTGATGAGTTTTTTAAATAGCTATGTATAGATTTTACCCAAACTTTCTGATTTTGTTCATTGAAGGGTTTTACAGGATTTAGAGTTAAAAAAGTTCGGGATCCTTGTGTTTCCATAAAAAAGGATATTTCTATTTATATCCCTAGAATCAATGAAATTGGTCTGGCCAGAGGATTATTCATCAATAAACCCCTCAGCAGTCAAAGGATTAATAATACAATTTATTTACCATTTACAATAATACGGCGAACATCATGAGTAGGGGTCCCAAATATTCGTAAAATCAATTATTCGAATATCGAATGTGAAATTGGTAAAACATTCGAATATTCGAGTATTCGAATATTTTATATAATATATGTAGACGAGGGTGATTCAAATATAGTCCGGAATTTTTCATTAGTGTTATTTTATAAAAATATAAATGGAGCATCTTATTTTTCTATAAAGTTCCCTTCATTAGAAATAAATTTATTCCCTCGGGAAGGAAGGTTCTTTATGCCATCACACAAAGAGGGCGAAAAGTATCATCTTCTGTTGCGCAACGCGTTTTCTCGTAGACAAAGGCTAGAAATCAAGTGAAATTTTGAGGTTTTTGGTTTCAGTGAAATCAAAAGGATCAGAATTTTATTTACTTTTCAGAAATAAATATTTTAAAAAAAAGTGCATTGACCGTTCTACTTTTAAGCTTGAACGTAATTTCATTTTTATTGAGCCTACTGTTGAAAAAGCCCTCTCAGTTGTCATTGAGTTTGGTTTTATCGACAGTATCTAATATATCACCCTTTTTTTTAGCATGATCGATATTTTTGAATAGTTTTTTAATGAACTTTACACAAATTCAATAAAATAATTTCAATAAACTTGGCACTTTTTTGCATTTCTTTGTTGCTATTTTGATTGGCAGAAGAACATCGAGCAATTTTCTTAAAAAATATGTAACGAATAATATTCGATTAATTTTACAAATATTCGAATATACGAATATTGGAAAACGGGCAAATATATTCGAATATCGAATATTCGAATATTCGATTGGGACCCCTAATCATGAGACAGAAATTTGAGATGAAATGCAACATAATTCGCATTGAGCTCACTTCAAGACTCAGCAAATTATACAGATAAAGATTATCGCTATCACCGTTCGTATAAATTTGGCGGGCGCAAAGCTCTAACAGTATTAAAAACGACCCGCTTTAACATTAACGACAGAAATTGATTTATTCATTAAAATCACATCGCGAATATTGCATTACTACTGATAATACAACACTGTATTACGCGCGTCTAAATTAAACCGTATTTGATAGAGAGGCCGAGGATTTAAAAATATTAAAATATCTCATGAAAAACAGTGACTAGTATTAAATAATTGTTAAGGAATAAAGAGCGGGATTATTCTATTTTTTTGATTATATATATTCAAATGCATCTCATTTCATCTCTTAAATCTCCACCGATCTAATAATTCGAGTGTCGTCATTCGTTCGACGAAATTATTATTTTAAATTTTAATTGATTTATTACTGCATACCCAAAAATAAACGCGCAATACTTGTAATAACATTTTTATTAATGGCAACATTGCGCCATATGTCAAACGCATAGACATCTTTGGTATTTATAACCTCTGTGAAAAATTTCCAAGTGTATAGCTATTTTATAAAAGATTGAATTGCTGATTAAAATCTCGAGTTAGTATGATTCGTTTGTAGTCTTGTAAAGGAAGGCAATAACATAATTTTTAATTTATACTTTAATTCAGTTTTTTTTAATAGAAAATCGACAAGATGTTATCGAGCTTCAGCGTTACGTGTATCAGATGTTTGAGCAGTACAACTGCCAGCATAACTAGGGCGAGGCGTTTGATCGCTGCACGTGTTTATCCCACTATTCTTGTACAGCCTGATGGTTCAAGTATCAATATTCGCTATCATGAACCAAGAAAGATCATCAAGGTATGTAAACTAAGTGTTGTTTATTAAAGTTTTAACTAACATATCATTACTTAAGAGAACTAATAATATACAGTATATAGAATCTTGCCGGTTCAGATCCAGGAAAGATCAAAGAACAGAACCAGTAAGATAAGAGCAGCAAATAGATCGCTTTGAGGAGGGACAAATGAAGAATTTCAATTTACAATGATAACATTGTTTTTCGTTGCCTACCATATCGTTTTGAAATCGCCATTCTGGAATCGTCTTGAATTTGTTAGTGTATGGTGCACATGGACTGAGACACACCTTCAATTCATGTAGCAGTGAATCTTAGATGCACTTAAGTTCTGTGTATGTCTAAACATTTCCTGTGAAAGAATATTGAAGAGTCCTTAGTTATGCAATCCATCATACAATGGACTGTCTATGACCAATTCCTTTTTCTTGTTTAATTCATATGAGATAGTATTTTATAATTAACTAGCTGGTACCCGGCGCGTTGCTGCCACAGAAGAAATAGTTCTAAAAATATCATTTGAAATTTGAAAGAGTTATCTTGTTTAATTAGCAATGATATAAATAATGATATTTTTTCCGACAATTAATACATTTATTGATATTGAATGATATATAAAGAAAAAAATATTAAAAGCGTACATTTTGCTTACTTAATTGTTCTGCTAAGTGCTTTAGGGTAGAGAATAGTTTTGGCTTTTCCGTCTTTAACAAATACAAATAAATTTCTCGGCTGTCCAACGTGGATTTTCTAGATTCTTCCGCACACTTGAAGTGCCTTGTTGATGGTCATTGAGAATGCAAGCCCAACGGGGAGCTGCAGTCGTCTCTTATCAAATTGCACGTCGGTGAGAATGAGCACATCTTCTCCTTTCGACTTTCCATTAAGAATATATAGTTGTTTCGATGATATTCGGCATCAATTTCTTCATAGTGAGTCTTGTTCCAATTTGTAAGGTGGCACATCAGGAAGATCTGACGAATTTAAAAACTCGATTGGATAGTTAGTAACTTGGTCTGCATTCATGGCGCTATCAATCGATTTGTAGGTAACAGAATCATTTGCAATTTGTTATTGTATTGTGTGGTTGATTGTATTGACGTCGGTGTTTTCTGCTGCCAAAATAGCATGTTCGCAAAGCCAATAATGATTTTTATAATTACTAAAAATCTGCGGAAAAACTTTCTGAATGAGTAAATCGATGGATGGCACAACAACGCAAAAGTTCGATGGAAATTAAATAAACTTGGTAGCATCAACATGCACTTTTCCTTCACCAATGTTCAATAGTCGTTTTAAAAATGTGGCTGCCGACGCATCACGCTACAAATGTACGCGCATATTTGTCTTTAATGTCAGTTTTCGCACGTCTCTCCAAAGATGCGATGCTTTGAGGCAAGAATCAGCTGGTGTCGATGAAAGCATCACTGGAAGAGGTTGTCGAAAGTCGCCACATAATAAAATTAGAGCGCCACCAAACGGTTTTGCATTTGATCGTAAGTCTTTAAGAGTTCGATCAAGCATTGCATTCGTCCCAGATAATCCCCTTGCAAATTTTCAAAACTTTAGCTATGTCAAAAACTTTAGGAATGTTACATGTCAGAGCTTCCAATAAATGCATATCTAATGGCAATTTGAATGCCGAATGCGCTGTTCGTCCACCATCTAATAATGTTGCCGGAATACCTAATGAAGCAAGAGCTAAAGCAATTCTATTTTGAGATCGAATGTGAGCCAATAGTAAAGTGATGAGATACGTTTTTCCAGTACCGCCAGGCGCATCAAGGAAGAACAGATCATTTGTAATTGTATCGTAGGTCAATTTTTGTTCCGCAAGCAAAATTTGTTCGTTTGCTTCGACAAATGCATCCAAATCATTAGCATTGTACTGCTGTTCAAGTGCAGAACGAATTCTTGTTGAATGAATTCTTTGATGTTGATGGTTAAGCAAATGTCTTCGATTTCGATCAGAGCTTGATTGAAAATCAAGCTCTGATCAAATCAAATCAATCGTCAACATATTGTTATTAAATAAAATAATTATTCATTTGATTCTTGTTTTTTATTTTTTAAATTAAATTTAAATTCAAATCTGGTTAGGTTAGGTTTGTTTGTTTTCATTGTGTCGAAATGAAGGCGTTTTCAATTTACCAATAAATTTGCCCCTCGTTAACAGGATTTAACCTTTATCCATTTTACACTGGGATGCAATCTGTAATCGTAATGAATATCATATTGAAATGCAGCAATATTCAAATCAACATGTACTTTCGATTCTCGTTGCACGTTGGTCGTCTGATTTTTTATCGGATAGCACTCAAACGTACTTTTTCGGTTGTTACGTACGTGAATAAGCGATGAATGAAATGAAGCATTTTAAAAGTGCTTGCGATAAATAATTTGGATATAATTGACTCACGCCGATGGATAACCTGCAAATGACATTGACGTTTGACGTATGCGTTGTATGTGACGACGACACGACGCCTCCTACTGCAACTTGTAGGTACTATATACCTATAGCCTTAGCAACGCGTAATCTCAAACACGTCAGAATCAACAACTTTCACACATTAAGTTTTGAATTAAAAATCTACTGTAAGTTAATTGTACTATGCCTATGTCACCCCCTGATCCCTTGGCAATAAGTGGACCAAGTTTTGTCTCAATCCGATGAACGCGCATATCAACCCATTTCGCCCGAGCATTAGACGGGAAACGCAACTTATTTTTATATATTAGATTTATAATACATTTGTTAAAATATGACTATTTTTCATTTCAGTTGCCTTTGAACTTGAGTCATTTATCCGAGAAGGAGAGGAAAGAAAGAATAGAGAAGAGAAAACCAAAAATTCAAATCAAAATAGAGGAAGAAATTGATGACAATTTTGATGCTAAAAAGTATTTATTTTTGAAGAAAGGTGGAAAAACAAGATCATAGTATTATCCGATACTGTAATAGTAATTTAGTTGAACTTATGAATAAATTAGAGATTTAATCGACACTTTCAAATCTACATTTATTTTTTGTATATTAGAATCCATTATGTTTTTCCACAAAGAGATTACGTTGGTTGTTTATTTTACTTTTTAAAACAGTATAATTTTAAACATATTGATATTTCTTGAATTATCTACTGTACACTTAATCTTACGTAGGTAGTCAATATAAAGTACAAAATTATAAAAAATATTTTGGTTTTAATAAAAGGTTTTTGATTCGAATAATACAATTACTTCTTTCTTGGATTTTACATTCGTAAATTAAGTACATAAAGTGTTTATATTGGTTTTTTAGAAATGTGTGTAAATTCATAATATGTAAAAATGATCGACGTCTTAAATTTAAATAGTGAATCATATTTTAAAATATATTAATATTACAGTAGACTCTCGATTATCTGAGGAACTGCTGGGGAGGACGAACACGGATAACTGGGAAACACGCATAATCCAAATCATTAAATTTCTATTTGGTTTTGATTATATCATATTTATAATACAAATTTTTATTTCACAATTTTAATACTCATTATTTATTAAGAAAGACGCTCATAGTTAACCTGTATGGTAGGTTGATCGTGTATTTGCAAGCGAATTATAATGATTCAAAAAGAGCACTCTTGTACGTTGAGCTTGGAAAGAGACAGATATGGATAAAATGTAGCGCAGTTCATTAACTGTGCATGGGAGACAGAGATGGAGAGCTTCCTGCGTACATCGCACGATTGTATAGATCGTTATCCCAAATTTATCAACTAATATTGATGTGTGAATGATATAATGAATCGATTTTAGGTGTATTCTTTATGTTTACTTGAAGAAATGACCAAATATTTTGTACTATCGACAGTGTTCATTTATTTAACTCTTTCGTCGCTACGTCAACCAGATATGCGAAGTCCGAGTCTCCAAAAAGCGAATCCAGCGTCTCATTAATTTTGTTCATGTTTTTGTATAATGTTTTCCAGATGAAAAATGTTATTTATATAAATATAGTTATATAAAATATCTTTGAAGATCGACCTCGAAACTAGCATTTCTACGTTTGTCTGTTCGCACTCGCTATTTCTTCTGTTTATGCTCTGACTATCATATTTGGGTCTCGTGAGAAACAACCCTGATTCATGTTGGGCAACAAATGTGTTAAATATAAGCTTCATACGCATTGCTGTGATTCTTTGCCGATTTATACGGATGATAAGTGGCGGACAAGCAAATATAGCATCCAAGACTAGCTCACTACTCAAGGGGTTAAGCCGGGTAGAGAAGCAATGTGGAGAGCCTATGGACAATCAATTTAACACTCTCGTTGCCCAACATGACGTCCACAACAACTCTGCCTCTCTTCGAGCTCAACGTTCAAGAGTGCTCTTTCTGAATCATTGGAATTCGCTTGCTAATACGTGGTCATCCTACCATACACGCTAAAGTTATAATAATCAAGCCATGTGTATCGCTCTTATCACCCGGGTCCATTTTCACAATCTTACTCTCGCTGTGATTTCTTAAGCTCTTGCTTGGTTGTTTTGAAAACCAAGGTAATTAAAATATGAGTACAGGCGTTTTTTTTTGTAGATAAGATACAACCATCATTCCTAACGCTTTAAAGAGTTTTGTTTCTTTAACTTTGATCTGTGTATATAACACCTAAGTACTATTCAGGAATGGTGTTATTATCCTAGTATCAATTTTTTTTTAGATTAATATTTTTCAGGTACGGATAATCTGCAAGTACACTGTAGTTTCATTATCTAACTGAAATTAATAAATCTTATTCGCTCAATTAAAAAACGATTATAAAATTTAATTGGAATGTAAATAATTATAAACGGTAGTAAAAGTCCAATACAAAAATATTTCTTTTGAAATATAACCGTTACGTTTAAAAAAAAAATGTTTTTCAAGTCAGTAAAAATCTTTTTCATTTCGATTTGTAAAAATATTTTTGAACGGAGACGTATATATACGACTTGGGCAGCTAAAGAAATATATTTATGTACAATGTATTTTTAGCCCGAGAAAAATAATATTATTTTATTTGATCATTTAAAAATTTCATAATTAAAATTCGAAGTATTTAAAATATTGTTTATTTATTTTTTAAATTCATTAAGTGTTTAAAGTAAATTTTGTATATGGTCGTTTTGTTGTGGGTTAGGTTTGCGATAATGGTCGCGGTTATGTTGGTGGTGGGGTGCGAGCGCTGAGCCGCGGTGCGTGGTAGGCGGGCGGGTGGCGGCAGTGTCCCCGCGGGCAGCATGTGGGGAGGCGGCGGCTAAGATGCTGGCGGGCGAAGCCCCGGCGCCGCCCCCCGGCGGCGACCGCCGAGTCACCGGCTCGTCGTGTCGCGCTTTGCGCACGGCCGTCGCGGCTCTCTACCCCTTCGACGACTTTGTACCCGAAAAGATCGGGTCCGGATTCTTCTCGGAGGTCTTCAAGGTACGTTCGGGACTCTGATTGATTCCCGCCGATTTGTCGCGTCGCGATTCCCGACCGAGTGCGACGTAAATATGCGCGACGTAAACAAATCGACGCTGCCACTTCATAACAAACAATCCTGCTGAGATCACATCCGTCTTCTCTCCCATCGATTTGACAGATTCCTTCGCGATAAACGTCAAACTCCAACAGTCGATTTATCCTCTGCAACGACAGTTCGCGAGTGTTGTGGGTTACTTCAGTTGTGCATGGACTGTTTTCGGTTCTTTAACAAGTTCTACGCTCCATTAAAATTGTTACAAACTATGTGTCCGCTATGTATTGGGTATGCAAACGGAAAGTGACAGATGTGATCTTCGACTATATTTTTTGTGTCTTATATAAATCAGATTAGTTGCTCATACAAAGCAATATAAGTACATGAAAATATCATATATTGTTTACATTACGTTATGCTATTTTATAGACATTACATAGTAAACAATCACAAATCCACATTATTTCATGTAAGAAAATAGCAAAGTTGTTTCATATTTTTATCATAAATATATATTATTTTTGCTCATATTATAGATTTTAATTGCTTAAAATTTATATGCAGCAAAAACAGTTTTTATATTAAAAAAAATGTTTAAGCTCATCATGTTGTATTTGATTCGTTTTAGGACCGCGAACATTTGTGGAAAGTTGCATTGCATTTTAAAGAGTTCAACGCGTACTTGCGCCTCACCGTAATCTAGTACGCGCTATCCCGATGTCAAAACAGATAGAGATACCGCATCATTATATCCTATTTTTGTTTCGTTGAAGATAAAAGTGTTATTTTTGTTCCGACACAAATCTGATTGACAGTTGATGGAAATTTTCATCGTGAATGACATCTTATGACGCTGTAATTGTTAAATTGGCGGAAACACCTCAACTAATATCATCGACGTACAATCATTTCATCATGGTTCATTTTTATCCGAGTCTTCCGAGAGCGAAATCTGCATTATATCTTTTGTGAATTTTACTACGAATTATTTAAATAGATTTTATATTGTCAGCATATAAAATTCATAAACACATTTAGATAATATCGACACGATAAAAATCTATAACACTGCAATATCTTTATCTTTATACCCGCCGATTAAAATACAGCATCTCGTTAATGTTAGCGTCTATGTTATCAACCGGGTTTGTAAATTATTTAATTTGAGTCGCCTTTAGCACCTATATCATAATTTCTATATAAAGAATTGTTAAAATTTGCAATGTACAAAAAGATAAAAACGCTTTTATTAACAACGTGATGTTAAAATCTTGATGACGCGTAATGCGAATGAAAATTTGTAAAATTCCGCTTAATTAAAGCGATTTGAGATTGTTCAACGTGCGAGGCTAATCTGCGAGCTATGTTTTCATAAATAGTTATTTCATAATAAGTTAAATGACTATAATGCATGTATTAATTAAACCAGCGAGCAAAAAGTAAAATATTGTATTTTTGTATGTTGCTTAAATTCTTATCGACGTTTGATTGTCGTATCCGCGCTTTTTAGATATGGTTACGATCAAAAGCTCTCGGGTCTAATTTTATATAAATTAATTATGCTATTATGTACACAACAAAGTATGCCTTAATGCTTTTTTGACGGACATCTCCCTCGATAAGTACTTAGATGTGATATAATTCACTGTAGATAATAACGTTTTCAATATACTATCTAAAATTGTAGCGTTTTTAGAGAACCTAGTTTTATTTTGTATGTGAATATTTTTCCAGTCCAGCAGATAACCGACGGAACAAATAATTTATGATTGATTGATTTGTAGGCTTTATCGATACACCTTGAGAATTTATCTCCTTGTCTATCAAGACCTGTTGACGTCTAGCCTGCTATTGTGAAATTCTGTTTCAGCGATGTTTCTTGTGCTTGAATATTACAAAACTGAGTAGACTGCTTCCTGTTATTCAGTAGAAGAAATTTATTGTTGCACAGTCTTAATAGCGTACTTTGCCATACAATGATATGATTTTTAGCCGAATTGTGAATTGCATTATGATAAATTGTGCAATGTACTGGCTCTATGAAAAGATTTATTTCATAATTCTTTCTTAATTTGATGATTTAAATTGGAACGCTGAGATTCATCTTCGCTTCTGGGTCAAATATATATATATATATATTTTGTTAATATGTGCTAATCTTTTTTGTTGTCCAACGTATGGAGATAGATCTTATAGTGCGTTGATAGTAATGTGATAAGAATACTGTTATAATTTTTAAAATTTCAAACGTCAGATTGGAATTTTGGGGAAGATCGTTTATTTTTTGACTTATTGGGTTTGATAACAATTTAAAATATTTAATGTAACGCTTTATCAAACTCTATTAAATGGAATAGAGCAGCATTCAATTGAAATTTTGGTTCACGGAGATGTCATACACAATTTAATATATTTATATTCTATTCATTGACGTTGGTACGATTTCTTGTTTGGAGAATTTTTAGTAAACTGGGCAAGTCTTCCGAGCCAAATTTTTGCTTGTATATTGATCAAATCTTATTCAATGAATAGATATTTAACTGGTTAATAAAAAAACACAGATGAACCAAAAATATTCCAATTGCTTCAGAAAATATTGAGTATTTTCTGAAAATTTATACAGGGGATTGTTGTCTATATCAAGGGACTGTGTGTTTAAATGAAAAATATGGTTTTAGTAGCAAAATATTTTTAATAATATTCTGCTTATACCCAAATTCTAACTATGAAATCTTAATGTAATATCACTATCAATACATTCTATAAACATTTAAGTACTTTGTGTCTAATATTATACAACTATTCTCATTATAATGAGAAAAAAATTGTTATCACAATCATATTAATTAAATTTGTAGAATATCCCTTTTAAAAGTATATTTGGATAAGGGATTTTCTTTAGTTTGGATTTTATTATCGTATTCGGCCATCTTCTTCATTGATCTTATTAATTACGCTCATATATTCCATATTTGGTCTGTTATGGTGCAGGAGACGTATTAACGCAAAAATTAAACCCCTCAAAGAGGTAAGACACAATGTTGTGTCCGAATTCCAGTGATTCATAAAGAGCAATCTTACACGTTGAGCTCGAAAATGCTCGGAGAGTGTCTTGCACGCTGAGTTTAGAAAGAAACAGAGATGGAGAAAGTGTTTATTTATTTATGTACAATCTTCATACACGCTGCGACGGTCCTGACAGATAAGTGGATTTGTACGGATGATGAGTGGTGGACAAGCAAATATAGCACCTAAGATTATGATGATTTTAAATTGGTGACACACCAAGGAACTGTTTTTGAGCGTTATAAAAACGTTTCTGGTGTAATAAAATTAATTTAAATCTATAATAATTTATATTTGTTCATATAATTCTCGGCTCAGTTTACTGAGAAATGCTCGTTTATATAAGTATTACCATTTAATAGGGTGTTTTATATGCTGATTTGTGCCATAAAAGTTGTAATACTGAAGAAAGAACTTGAATCAAGGAACTGTAGTGTGATTATTGAAGCGTATTCAAAAATTGTTATGGTGTTTTAATCTCCTTCCTGTTGCATTTCTGCAGCTCTAGAAAGTTTCAGTCGGTGTGCATAGTTTTTTTTTTGCTCTTACTTTGCTTGCATTCTTGGGTTCCTTTGATGAATTGGGGATGAATTTTCTTGAAGCATACATTGACAATGTTTATGTGCCCATTTCTTTATCTTTCAAAGTAACACAACACAAGTTCAACCACGTATCTTTGTCATCGTCGAGCTTCACAGTTTTCGAACTGATTTTTTTAAAAAAGCTGAGCCTGCACATTCCCCACGAATGTTTGTATTGTGTTGGTCACGTATAAGTTCTTATGGCATATCTTAAATATTTTACATGACGAAGAATAAGCTATTTTGTAGTGTGAGCATAATCATCATTTAGATCTTGTAATATCGTGTATGTAGAAGATGAATGTGCTATATCTTTTAATGTTGGTTGGTTATAAATACAACTATTATCCATGGTACACGATCGATATTTTATGGTTTTATAGAAATTATTAAATAACTGCAGAGTCGACGAGCAATTAACGTTCGTGTTGTCTTGAGAGCAAGCGTTTGTTTTGATAATAAAGATACTCGCATCATTCTTATCGTTGACCAATTTTGTTATTTCTCCTTGATTGTTCTGGAGTGTCGTCATTAGCCAAGTATCATCACTCCTTTGCAAAATCGTCTCCTTCAGAAGTAACCTGGCAAGCTTGCACGGTGACCCTGTCATTTTATTTTCGAAACACATTAATAGGCGAAAATAGCTGAACAACAGAAATCATATACCATGCAAGATAAACATTAAGAAATATTCCGAAAAAATAAATGAATTTTGTGTGCTATCAACAGTGTTAAGGTTAATTTATTGATATACAAGCTTCTTACACGCTGCGCGGTGCTGACAGAAAAGTGGTTTTACATTAGAGCGTAGCGTGTATGTTCTCCGGTTTGAAAGGGTTAATATTGTGAAGGATCGTATAAACATCCCTATTTAAACACGAGGAGTATAAAAATAATCAATTGATTTAACTATTCGAGTGCAAAGCTGCGTTATATATTTGCAAGAAATTTCCATTAAAAGTGCGGCGTGGCGATATATAGACGTTGAATTACAGTCAGAAATTGTGTACTTGACACTGTGGTACCGTTTGTGTTGTATCTGCATATCATTTTATTTTGCTTGTTACCAAATTTGCCTGTTATGGTTGCCATTTTAATACGCTTTTTCAATAAGAATTCCATCGGAACAACATCGGAAAAATTATATCTCAACGTGTGTGACATAGGACCGGAAAAAGTAAATGATTCATAGCTTTACCTCTATTTAGTTGATCGTGCGTATGACGATATTTTAGGTCAAGAGGTTAAATTCATTAATTCGATTCAAATTCTCTGCCGTGATTATCATACTAAATCATACAAACAAAATGTATCGTATTCTTCCTTTTATTCGAGATCCGATTTGTCGGATTATAGAGTACTGCCCCTGACCCCTTGTAGTCCGGATTTTTTTGGAAAGGAGCACTTGTAATCCGAAAAATATAAAAATATTGAGATATTTATAGACAGCACAAACTTTTGTTATAGAATTAGTGACATGAACACAATGGCTATAGCAGTTATAAAAAATAAAAACTTGTTAACGCCATCAAATGTATTCCATCATGACGATTTTTGAAGAGTTCCAACCATCCCTTGCTGACTACAAGTTTTTGCTTTCATGGTCAATGTGTGCCAAGAAATAGATGTATTGTTTCTTTCCCGAAGAAACCACATTTACAAAGCTTCCTTGACAGTTTGCCTCTTGTCTGGCCTACAATCAATTGTGCAGATGAACTTTTAAATGTTATCGCGGTTCTTTTGTATGTCATCAATTGTGGATCGTCTTGTACTGTACTCACTTGCCAATTTACAAAAAGATTAATTATAATTTAGGCAGTCGACAACCTTACGTTTGTTGACTGTCGTATATATATGTATCATACTTTTATTGGCATGTCGGATTACAGGCAGTGTCGGATTATATTGGGGCCGGATTACTACAGGTTTACTGTATCCCTATAATATTTGATGGTGATACTTTTGGTAAGAATCTCATTTGAAGGATATTTTATTTCGAGTGCATAGATGGTGCAGATATATGTGTCTTCTAAGAATTTTGATCATTTAGATAAGATTGTACGAAATGGAAACGCTGATAGCGTTTTTCCGCTGCAAAATTATGAATGCCCAATTGTTATCGCTGTTACATGGGTTTACGATGACGCAAATTTGAGAAAGAACCTGCATATAGATTGGAGGAAAAGTAATTGTATCTTATCGAGATGCTTTGCTTTGTTTGCTCCTCCGATAATGGTTTGGCGAATTGGGGCAGAAGGCGTTTTTATGCGAAAGGAAATCGGATTTGGCATGACCCTTAGGAGCGAGCAATAAAGTCATATGTCTAGATTTGCGGAAATGGACAATAACGCGGCGAGGGTGAGGATTATTTCTTAGGAAGACTGCAGGAAATTATGCTAATGGACGCTAAAGTTCGGAAAATTCGCCAAAAATGTCTTTAAAAATCGAGGTGTGAAAGAATATTTCTTTTAGAAAATAGAAATGGCACAGTCTCTGTTATTGTTTATAGAATTTGACCTCTCGATGACTAGAGTACAATCATAGCGTCGTCGGTGATGCGTCGATTTATAAATCTGAAGCAGAAAATAAAATGTGAAAATATGAATCATCAACACTATGGTTCAATCAACGTATAGGGCGCGGTAGGGAAATTACCTTAACCCTTTGAGTAGTGAGCTATTTTAAAATCATTAAAATCTTAGATGCTATATTTGCTTGTCCCCCACTTATCGTCATACAAATCCACATCTGTCAGGACCGTTGCAGCGTGAATGAAGCTTGTACATAAATATACACTGTCGATAACACACAATATTTCTTCAAGTAAACATAAACAACACACTTGAAATCGATTAATTATATCATTCACATATCATTATTAGTCTATGAATTTGAATTAACGTTCTATACAATCGTACAATGTACGCAACATACTCTCTTCGTCTCTGTCACTCTCAGTGCACAATGTGCAAGAGTATTCATTTTGAATCACTGGAATTCGATCGCAAATAGGCGACTGCACCGCCATAAGGGTGAATTTAATTTTGACCCAACCTACCGACACTTGTGTATAATTTCAATTGTAAACTGGAAAAGAGGATTACAAACGGATGGTACTTATATAGTTTCCTTCATTCGTATGCACACGCACTTACACTTTATTTCTAAATATATATCTTATTCGAATGTGAACTTGTATTTGTTGATGAATTTGGTACATTTTCTTCTATTCATAATTTTTGTCTATATTAAATTTGGTACTATTAAAAATAAATCTGATAGTTTCCAGTATACGCTTGTTATTATTTTTTATTTCTATTGAATCGTGCACAGAACTTAGTAGAAGCACATATTTAATTGGTTTACTTTTATACATTGTAAGATAAATATGGTTTGGTTTATACAGTTTGCTTGAAAAACGTGCCATATTGTTTTTTCGTTGTTTAGCAAATTTAGATAATTCTCGTTTATTTCTATGGATGGTTCCAACAATGGTAGATCCTTCTTGCAAGTACATACTTTTGTGGCCAGTGAAAAGCTTGTGTCTGTTGTTGCGTTTCTTCAGGATCCTGTGAATGCTTCCATCAGCATTGGATCGCCTTGCATCTTTTCCCAAAAAGGGAAGTCCATTTATTACATACTTTCTATTGCTAGCCAGAATTTAGTTCAAACTTATCTGGTTGCGAACATAGCATTTATGTTTATAATGATTTAAAATTAGTTCACTACTCAAAGGGGTAAGTTTCTGACCAAATTTATTATGAGATGTTTCTTTTCGTGAAATCGATGTTTGGAAAATTAGATTAGGTTACTATTTTCAAGCTTGGATACAAGTATATCTTGTTTCTATTTACATGATCATTAAACCACTGTCTTGCAATTGTTGTAATAATTGCCTTTTCCAGTCAAAGTAGATTTACTTCGTTTCGCAAGCACGTCAATTGAGTTGAGGACGTTTTGGCAAGAGCGCGATGATGCACGTCTCCAGACTCTACGACAAAAGGAGAGAACCGGTCGCTCTTTCTTCTGACGTGCCTGCCGGGCGTTTCAGGATCTGTGAGTTCGAATCTTAGAACTGGATCTCAGATTTGATGGCCGCCCATTACAACCAGTTTACCCCACTGACCGGAGGATGGAGATTCGTCGATTGCAGGCTTTCGATCTGATCCGAGCATGCTTCGCTGCCTTAAGAGGTCGACTATGTGGGATAGGATTGATATCTGGGAGCTGATGGTGTTTCGTTCCTCTCGGCTTTATCAGCTAGCTGAGTGTATTCGCGATCCGTTCCCCCGTGGGTCAGTATTGGCCGAGCGGTTACGCTCTATATGGCTGGATGGAAATTTTAGAAATTCACTCTTCTCGTCTAATGCATGCAACGCAGAATTCAGTGGGTGCTCGCAAAACATGTTGATGTCTCAACCGGTCAATTGAATCGCGATTCGATCGAATCCCCTTTATTTTGTAATTTGTTTCTTCATTTCATCCATCCCTCTAGCTATTTCCTCTAGCGTTGGACGCTTGGGATTCCTGATTTGACAGTTGTTTTCCGAGCGTTCCCATGGAAACAAACGGACGGAAAAGCGTTCATTTTTTCAGTTGTCTTCAAAAGATACAAACAATATGTTTAACGATATTTCAACCGGCCATCTCCATAAGCCACGGCTCACCCTGATGGCTTGCAGTTCCATTGTTAATATGCTGCTCAATATCGAATGCATGGCGAGGTGAATATTTGAATGCTTTAACTCGTTCATCGCCGCATACACCGTATATGGTGGATGGGCGTTCCCCCGCACAATATATTGCGATCATTTTTACTTTTTTTTAGCTTCTTGGCGATCTAGAATTTGTCAGTCAGCCAAAAAGCGAATCCAGCGTCTCACTGTTACGTATTTCTATAACGATTTACAAATGTTAACTTTACGAAAGTCTTTCTATAACATCTTCCAGATCTAAATATCTTTCAAGATCGCCGTCGAAATTTGCATTCCTACCCTAATCTGTTCGCATTTGCGTATCTTTACTTTGTTTTTGTTAATTTTACTAATGAGTCAAGCCTATCGATCTAAGATAAAAAAAACATGAGAGAAGATGCGCCACATGTCCCCGAGAGAAACAACACCGATTCACGGTTGGCGACGAGTGTGTTAAGCATATACTTTATCGATTCAGTTGCATTTCATGATATATATCGTCGATGTTGCACAAGTCCTCTACTTGACTATTCCGATGACAGTTGTTGTACTTAGTGTTGTAGGAAGGTCAGCTATATATAGTATTGGATCGAGTACGCTATTTTGGGGGTCGCCGAATTTTAATTTCGCAGTGTAGTGTTTTCATCCTGTAAATTTAACACCAGAATTTGAATGCATATTCCGTTTTTCAGGGTTGTTATGCGTTTCTCAATGATGTCATGCATACGTGACGGTGGTGATTGCACTCTGATGCGATTTGATTGGGCTCGTATATCATCTGTACGACGATGATGTGTTTTTCTCATATTTCATAAACGCTTACATTTGGAATTCTGAACATCAGCATGGGGATGTTAACACTATCATGACGCAATGGAAAAACAAAAGGATCAGACTATTGAACGTATTGCTTCAAATAGATAGCATCAGCAGTTGCAGATATAAAAATCCATTCACCGTATTCATTGATTACTAATGTATATGAATGATCGGCGCGATCATGATGCATATGTGGCCACCAATGTTCGAACCCGTAATGATGCAGCATATGCATCACCGGCCACGAAAGTGTTAAAGCAAGAATTGATTATTCTTCTTTTTTCTAGTATTGCTCTATTTATCTGGGATCATTATGTACCTACTGTCTTAGTCAGTTTTCTTCGATTTGTTTGACATGGTGGAAATGTCAAATTTTCCAGCCGAGCGGCACATGTCATCCTTTTCTTGTTTCCAACTTCATGTTTATAAATTTCCTTTTAGTTATCAATCCTGCATGATATTGCATTCTTAGCATACATTGTTAGCGCTGATGATGGATCAAATTTTCTTCGAAGCGTGTTGTTATGGTGCTTTCAGAAGTGAACGTCGATATAATGATGGTGGACTGTTTTGTCCTATTTATTATATAAGCTTGCTTAATGGTGGCCTACCGCATTGGGAAAGCCGCATGGGACATCCCATTTCTTTCTGAAAGTTCAATCCTCAAAAGTTGGCAAAGGTCACGCCGACTAAAAGGTCGACGGATTGTACCAAAAAGGCCGCGGTGACGCATATTAAATCGCAATAATTGCTTCCGGAAATGGCAGACTCTGGAGACGTCCGTCACGTATACGTGACGTCGCGTGTCATATGCACGCGACGACGGACGCGTTAATGGCCCACCGCGACTTTTAATTGCAGTGTCATTTTCTCTCAAAAGAGCTATAATAACACATTACACACCGATATATTAACGCTCTTTTTTTGCGCGAACGTCACGCAATCTCAGCCCGAAGCGATCTGTAGCCATTTTTTTAAAATGTCCCTTGGTGATGGTACGATAGAACCAATTCGAAGTTCAAGGCACCCAAAACTGTCTTCAAACAATAGGAATTTCCAACAGTTTCAATTTTTTGTAATCGACAAAACATATTTGTATGCTTTAATTTAAACATTCCATGACATTCTTTCGATCTTATCGATGATTTCCGGAGTTGTCGCCTCAATCATCTTCCATATTAACGAATTGCGTTGCATTTTTTGAGCAAAACCGCAATTACTTCCTCGACTGCATAACTATAATTGCCATAATAACAATACGTTCTAATTGTGCTGAAAGTATTTATAGCTCGACCGCTGCGATTTTGAGTGTTTTGTGGTTTTCTAATTAATATTGCGGAAATTATTTTGTCTTGTGTTTTTTTAGATATGACATCAACTCCATAAAACCTTTGAAAAACTGCTCAGTGTTTTAAAAATATTAATATTCCCTATAGAAATGGTAACCTTCGATACGCTTACTCAGTTGACTCGCTGGGGGAGCGTTCATAAATACGAGGGTCATCCAGAAAGGCAAAACGTTCATTCCTGTCGAGAAATGTCAGGAAATTCTTCGTGAAATTCGTCAAGCGTCACATGGCGGTAATTTCGCACTTGTTCTTTAATGTTTTGCAGAAGTTCGTCATAAATTACTGATAGTCTCTCACTCTTTGCTTCAACAACCTAACCCACTTTGTGACACATTGTCGACTCATCACATCACTACCATAAACATCCACGAGCTTCCAAATGGATATTCGCGGCGGTATTGTTCTGTAAAGTCAAAAAACGGATGACCGCACAATTTTGGCAAGGATGGGATGTAACGGAAGCGCGTGACGACCTCTCCATCGGTAGAATTTACTGTGACTGAACAAAATGGTCGACTAAACAAACTAACAGTTTGTATTCCATCTACACGCCAGATGAGCCAACTTCGAAATAAAAAAAATCCCTCGGCCTCAGGAGCCCTTGTAACCTTACTTTCTAGACGACATTCGCAAGCGACGAGCGCAAGAGGGAATGTATGATTATAGATACACTTTAACCTTTTTTGTGCAGTAGATGCGTTCTGCGCACAAAAAATCGTACAAAAAAAAGCTATGATTTACATAGAAAAAGTGAAGATGCGTTCCGTCGATTTTAAAAACCGCATAACTTTGAAACAGCTATATAAAATATATCCAAAATCGCACAAAAAAAGTTAATCAAATAACAGGAAAACAATAAGGCAATTAAAAAATAACATTTTTGGTAACATTTAAAGGATGTTTTGGCCTTGTTATAAAGAAAAGATATATATAAAGATAGGAATAATAGAAAGTTGTATAGAAAAGATTTGTACCCAGTTTGAATTTAATTAATTAATTAAAACTTGAGATGATGATGTCAACTGTGTTGAAAAAAGTAGTTTAAAAAAAAACGCATTAAAAGATTTTATTATGGTAGGATCGGCCAAGTTGCCGCCTAACTAAAATAGCTATAACTCTGTAAATAGTTGGAATTTTGGAAATGCCTTTGGATAATGTATTTTTAAAAATTGAAACATTGGAAAAATGCAAAAAAACGAAATCAATTTTTTCAGTCTCAAATTATAACTTTTTTCCAAATTTTGGTTAGTGTTGATGATTTATTTCCTATTTTATCCAAAATAACTTGATGCATACTCTTTATGAAATAAAAAAAAAACGCTTTAAAAAAACCACATAACTTCGAAATCGCACAAAAAGAAGTTTGCGCCAATATTGTTTTAAGCGGTTTTTAGAAAATTCTTCTTACTAATAGATGCAATTCACATTGCAATCATTTATCTGAAATTCAAAGAATCTCTCAATTAGTTGAAGATATGAACCGGGATTACCTTTAATGCAGTGCTAGTTAAGTGGTTTTTTTTGCGCCACGCGATACACGCAGACAATCGATGCCACTGCAGTTCCAGAGAGCATACAAGTTGCAATCTCTAGACATTGATTCGTGCGCTTTATGCAAATTGTTAACATTATCTTTCAGTAATTTATGCAAATTGCAGAGCGCTGTAAAAAATGTTGAACGCTTCTGACGAGCGCTCGACGCGTTCGAGTTATCTTAGGTCATGGATATAGACCTCGTGTCTGTCAATCTCTTTGCTGCTTTTTTGCCCCCCTAAAGGTTTTGCGGTCACCTCGTAATATGCGGTTGAGTTTTCATTGTTTTTGAGTTCCTGTGCTATTATGCCACTGACAGCAGGGCCTTTCAACTTCTTTTCAGGACGAGAACCTCGAATGATATTTTTTAAGCGTTGATTTTATCAGATTATGTTATTTAAACCCTTTTTTAAATAGCTTCGCACTGATTGTATGCCATCTTCATTTAATTGATTAAAAATAGTATTTATGGGGTTTTCTTCTCCAGGCTTAAACATTCTGTAAATACGGGATTTATTTCGCAAATATCACAATATTGCCTTCTTTTCCATGCAATATCACGATCCCACCATAACATAAATTATTTGTATTATTATGTTTGAATATATATGTAATGGGGAGTTCCATCTAATAGTTGTCGATAAACGCTCAGATTTGGCGATGTTTCAGGGGCTTTTTTCATTCGCTTTTCTCGCATTCTTTGTCTAAAATATACGAATTGACAATTGAAATTTCCACCACCATTTTAACGTCATGCACCTAAAACAATACGACGTTATTGGGTGATCAGCCGTGTCCACTCCACCCATATTTTATGAATCACTATTGGCTTATCAACAACATTATTTCGGCTAGAAATGCTAGTGGCTTTGTGCGTAGTATCGTAACGATTCTCTTAACACTATCATGGCCGCATGGAAAAAGCAAAGGATCTGACAATTGAACGTATTACTTAAAATTTAAATTTTAAAAGTTTTTTTTATTAACTTTTTTTATGCGATTTTGGATATATTTTATATTGCTGTTTCAAAGTTATGCGGTTTTTAAAGTCGACGGAACGCATCTTCACCTTTTCTATGTAAGTCATTCCAATGGATAAAGGCCCGCAGAAGGTTTAAGATATGAAATCAAAATTTTAGCTCAGGTTGAATCTTTTTGTGCGATTTCGAATAAGAGTTTACAACATTGCTACAAGAATCTTTTCGAGTGGGAGTAAAGCGAGGCAGATTTGTAAGACCGGTGATGTATGAAACGATAATACCCACGCATGGTTGCTTTTATTATGTTCTTTTTATATTGAAATTTTAAATAAAAATATCATTTCCACCCCTATCGCGCCAACAAAAATACCCTGTCAAGTTTTATCAATGAAAATACTGAGCGACGAAGACAGGCCTCAGTTATATATTTTTTAACGTTGCCATACATTTGCTTTGTTCGTTCATTGTCGCCGTTTTCCATATAACGACATTGGTATTTAACACATTCCAGTCTGCTTGCTTGAAAACGCTTGCTTTGGAGGAATAAAAAATAATATATAAATGCTATGTTTATCCAGTTTCGTTGAAGGGTGGTGGTATACATATTCAAAATATTGCATACATATTCAATATACATGAATGTAAAGTCATGTTCAAGAATATCAGAAAATTCTTATGAAGATACTCAAAGAATTTAGTTTCAGTCTGTTTGCTGATTTTGAACGTAGGCTTAGTATTTGCTATTTCAGGCTAAACTTAGATCGAAATGATCTGCCGGAAATATGAATGTTTCAATTTGCTGGTACGGCATTTTCCCCCAATGGATTTAAATTTAGAATCATTATAGATTTCCAAGATATAATCCAATATAATGTTAGTCTATTGTAGAATATCGTTATCAAAATGTTAGATATTGAAGGGAGCAGAGCACCGAGACGAATGTGTTAAAAGATCGGTACGGTGCCTCTCGATATGTTTTGCTAATGAAATAGCTTTTTTGTCAGTCGTAAGTGCGAAACTTGGCTATATGACGTTTAAATGCATTGATTGACTTCAGTGTACTGTTTTTTTTTTTGGTTCATACCCAGAATGATCATATTTGAGTTATCATTGGGCGCTTCGGCATCAACAAAGCGAGAGGTGCTCTCGCGGCTTTCTTCCTTATGATTGCTTCTGGTGCGAAGTTGGGTCGTTACTGTTAATTTTGCCAAGCCTCTGTTCGGTTTACCGTAAGAAAAACCGTAGTGAATTCCGTACTTGAAAGTACCTAACGCAAGGTCACTCACGGCCATTCCGCCGCCACTTTCTATTTCTCCACACTGTTTTGCTCTCTTGCATCGTTACATATGAACGACACACAGCATGCATTCGGCTTGCACCCACGAGATCCCATTTTTTGGTAGGCCGCATTCGAAGATTTTCGGTAAGCCCCAGTCGAAAGCTTTCGCTTAGGGCACACATTCGCCTGCACGACCGTGACAGGTGCCACTTTTAGGTCACACCGAGTGCTTTCTCACACACACTTTCGGTTCTTCTGCGGACCAGCTTCCAGCACTCCTCTTAGTCACGAGACCTCCCACAGACGAGACCACGAAAAATCACCATCGTTTGCTCTTCCCGATCCTCTTCGCGGTATTGCGGTCTCATTACTCATAGCCATAGAACCCGAATGTCAAGTCGGGGGTTTTCCTCGATGAGATCGATCTGAAACCGGTAGGTTTGCATAATCCGGTGGTCGTTAATGATTTCTCTTCCACGAGTCGATCTTGCATTGGACACTTAGTCCGTTGACATCTCCTTTTCTCATTTCCGTTTGGGGTTATTCCGGTTGGCGATTCAAACGTGTTCCCTTTGCGATTCCGAGGAAAGTCGCATAAAAAAGATTATAAATCTAAAAAAAATTGATTCGTTTAAATGCTATCCTTCTAATAAGACTGAAACTTCTTAGCGCCTAGGAAAAGTTGATTTTAAATGGAATTTTTTAGATCAAATATTGCACTGTGTGTTGTGTAATATATAATAAAATAGGTTTGCTATTGGTGTGATGGTTTATGCCACATATGTACACACGCACACACAAACACAGGAGAGGCGACGCAGGGCATGCATGGGCATGGCATACAAAAGATCGCCCTCTTTTCAACTAGCTGTCATTTGGAGTTACACTTTTTGTAATTTTTAAAATTCATTTTTAAAAGTCATTAATTTTAAAATTTCAAAGGTTCGTGGAATATCTTATGATTTTTTTGCCATCAGAAAAATCGGCATTTATCATTCATTCATTTATATCGGCGTTTTTTCCACATCTTTTGGTATTTTAATAGCACTTTTATCACTTTTGCACAAAAATATTACAAATATAAAATTGTGATAAAAATATCATAAGTGATATGAAATCGGCGCGTCAAGAGTCAATGCCAATCTATTAAAAGTCAATCTGGTCAATAACCTGCAGTAGTCCCTTGTTTTTTTCTAGAGCTCTATAAAAGTGCGACGTGACGATATATAGACGTTGAAATAGAATCAGCATTTCATTAGGTTTTTTAAATTTCT
Source organism: Stenopsyche tienmushanensis (assembly GCA_008973525.1). Lineage (NCBI taxonomy): Eukaryota > Metazoa > Arthropoda > Insecta > Trichoptera > Stenopsychidae > Stenopsyche > Stenopsyche tienmushanensis. Next base: position 1,039,204 of record WACJ01000543.1, read on the forward strand.
ATGCGTAGAACCAACGTAGAACCTATCGGAATAATATCGGAAAAATTGAAGTCTTTTCATATATAGTTAAAGGAATGAGAGGATATCGAAATTATTATATTTTAAAATCATGTTTTTCAACCCTTAGCGAACGATCTAGTTTTTCGAAATTATTTCCAGCGGATCTGAAAAATGCAGAATTAGAAAACGATTCGATAGATATTATAATTATAGAAATATTATGTATTTATTTGTATACTTTAATGACTAAAAGACATGGTCAGTTCATCAGATCTATGAGTTAACTACTTCGCAGATAGAATTATCTTAAACTTCATTCTTTATCAATCGGTCATTAGAGTTTACGACTATGGTTTTTCAATTTTTTTGGGAAAACCTTAAGACGGGCTGCAATTTAAAAGTTATTTTAGATTTTGTGTTATAAACAAGAATATTATTTTCCTATTTTTGAATAGTTAAAGTTTTCTAATTATATTTATAACGAGAGGAACATGACGTTGTTTTAGAATATATTTATTAAACACATTACAAAATATCAATCCTTTGTACCCAAGTTGAATTTGTGTTTGTAATTCAATCAATAATCAAATGAGAAGGAAGATTCTTCCCGATTTTCTGATATGTGTCTTTCGCACTATTGTGACGGAACGTTATACATTCACTCTTCAACTAAATGTTTAAAACATATAAGTACATTATCTTTAAATTGTTTTGAAAAAATATCTATAAAAACGACATTATCTACAATTCCAAAGATGTTTTCTAATTTTATGTCAAACGCGATTGTTAGTATCTAATCTTCTTTTTGCGTAGAAACGAGTAAACATTCGCTATGTAACCGTGGCAAATATTAGACGAATTTCTCCGAAATTACATATAAATTCATTCATTATTTGCGTCGGAATATTCGAAGAATACGATATCGCATGAATTGCTATTACATCATATGGAGAATTTTGATTCTTCGATTGTTACATTTCTCATTCGAGTAGTGTATTTCCAATCTGCATACATTTTCTTCTTAGTTATTGCCATAACTATAATAATGTGTTTTAAATGATCTCATTGACTATCGCAGCATGGAGTGTTCTTTGAGTCATTTGAACTATGTCATTTAATAATCTCATAAGGAAAAAAGTCAATTGCGGGTTTTTTTTGCAATTTAATCATCTATCAAATATTTGTAAAGTCAATTTCAATGTTATTACTAGTACATAAGCTATTTTTATTAAATTCTTCAAAAGTGACATCGTTAATGTTATACATCCATCGATGATTATCAAAACGACATTAATCATAAGACGTATCTTATCTTGAATGTATAAAATGTTTAGCTCTAAAATGTGGCGAATTGGCATACAGAAACATTGTCGACCAATTTGACATACTTTTCATAGATAATGTACGTTTTTAAAAATGTGGTCGCTAATCACATCTCCTGTTGAATCCGAGATGATTGAGTCCAACAGCTAAGTCATGGTACCATTTACGGATATGAAAAAATGACGCATAATGCAGACGTGTCCGCCAATGCGTCAAATGCAAAAGAGTTTAAATTTTTTTAATTTTATGCTTTCACGATAATGAATCAACATTAATCTGAGATATTTTTAATAAGTTGCTTGTCAATTCGTTTGATAAGTTTATCTGTGCAGGATCTATCATCTCTATTGTTGTATAATGATTGCTTGTGACGTGAAAAGATAGTTAGTGACCGTAGCAGAGTTTTGCGTTATTTTGATAAGATGCTTTCCAAATGAAAAATTTTATCGCCAAGGACTCGCTTATTAATTTTATGTATGATTATCATTGATAAGATGTGCAAATTAATGTCAATGGATGACACTTAAACGACCGGACACGCATTTCCCGTTTGAAATTCAATGACTTATAACTTTTTGTATTGACTAAATTTGGGTGATTTTATTTGATTTCTTCTCGAAATGGTTCTGTATGCGATGGTATGGCGTTGATTTTCTTCAACTGACAATGTATGTAACTTTTCCTGATCCAGTTTCATTCTTCAAGTTTCTATGTTCTGATTTAAATATTAGAAAACAGATATGATATCATTTGAATATTAACAACACATCTACGTAAAATTTTTGTATCAATGTAGACGTTTTGGTCGCCTTTTTGTCATTCAATCGGATGAAAGAAACGCGACGTAGAATACGATAAGATTTTCCAAAATTTAAGCTGAAACATTTAATTAATTACAATTCATTTGCTGCATATATCTCGACATTAGAAAGGTGGGATATATTTGATACCACCAATCTTTAAAAGGTTAAAAAATAGTTGCATCTTAGGGAAGAATGTAGTAGCAAGAATTTTTAAGAATTCATAAGAAAACGAATGTTGAAATGAAGTAATTTGACAAAAGCAAATGATAATCTCATGAAGCCTTACCTGCTACGAAACAAGCATTTTAAGTAATTTGTGTACTTAGTCAACGTTAGCATTATAGTTTTATTATATTTATAAGCTACTAGCGAATGCCCGGCATGCGTTGCAATGCCATGAGCGCTTAATAATTATTTGAAAAGGAACGCAGTACGTGGTTTATTGCTTTAGATCACGTGTAGCGCGAGCCGAAGAGTTGGGATCCAAAAGCATATGCACATTTGCCCTCGTCTCGAAGACCGACTTAACCATCGTATTGCGCGCGCATCATTTCTATCCCCGTCCCCGCAGCCCAAACTTCATTTCACCCGACCAATATGCGCCAACATGGTGCATCCATACAATATTTTGACTATGTCTATGTTATTCCAGCAAGTGTAAACAGAAAGTTGACAAAGTTTTATCGCAATATTAGATTATGTTTATTATTCATTGTATATAATATATATAATCAATTATTATTATCATCCAGATCATATTGCAGTCAGATGCCCATTTATACAGGGCACCCAAACTCTTATTTTTGTCCACCCTTGTAGTATTATAGAGTCCCTGGCAGATTAATTTCCTTTGAAACTTTTATATCTTTGATACGGAGATATGTTTTGATCGAAGCATATTAGTGTTGTTGATTTAAATTTTGCCAATTTTAGGCTTATCATCCCCAAACAATCGGTGTTTTTCATGCGGTTCATTAATCAGTTTTGCACTCGAATCATTCACCATCTTCGCGTAGATATCGATCAAGCTTTTATTGTGTTCGAATTCGGATGCACCGTCCGTACTGTCTGATTGCGTCAAATCGATTTATTTTTTTGGGCGATTGCGATAAGAAATTTTCGAATGTAGGTGAAGATGGAAATTCGGATCTTCGAGCATGTCTCTGTCCAGTGGATTGTGAACTGCGCCGACAATCGAAAGTGGTCTATTTAAGAGCCATTTGCATTTCTTCACCAACAACCCAACTCGGGGGCAATCTTCGCTGTCGAAATGGAGATTTCTTTATGCGTTTATTATGCAGGAAGAGCTGGTCTTCTTTTTCAGGTCGTTTTTCCTCCGGCTTCTCCTCGATGGGCCCGGGCGTGCGTGCGCGTGTAAACCCGAGAAATGGTGACGAAAATTTATAGATGCGATTTTGGATCAAATCCAAAAGGGAAAGCAGTCGGTTTTGGACGTGGCTTTTTTTTCTTCTGCGTCTTCTTCGTCTTCTTACGAATTTCTCCGCCGAGCCGGATAATAATTGAGGCGGCTAATGTGCTGGCTCTTGAGTTGAAATCGATACATTTTACCGTATGTATCGATGTGATCGGCGCAATTTCGATCGGCCGCCGGTATGAAAATGCCCGAGAAATGCGTTCAATCACCCGGACCGTTTTTCTGTAGAAAGTTTTCGATAAGCGCTAAAATTGTACGAGCGTATGAAATCACGCATCCTGTCGCCATGTAAAAATCGAGCTACGATAACGTGTTTTATCGCGTGGCCGAAACGCACGCTCGTGAAAATGGCACATTGTTTTGTTTATATCGTATTTTCCGTTTTGCCACCAAAACTTACGATTGACTTTTCGATAGTTATGATTTTGGATGCGTTGAAATTCAAAGTTGGACTTAAATCCGTAAAACGGGAAGCACGCACAATGGTTATTATTGTCCTTTATTACCATTCCGTGCATGTATTTATAGTACGAGAGCCAGTGACATTATTTGTATAAATATTCTTACAAAGCTGATTCTTTCTCATTTTGTTGTTTTGATATTGTAAATAAACAAAAAGGCAGTCTACCGCGATTATATTGTTGCCGTCCTGTTTATATAAATGTCTTATGCCTACAAGACTAAAACTGTATTGTTTTTGTACAACAATTTTGGCCACGTCTACCGAAGCCATAGCCTCCTTGTATCGACAATAGACGACATTTATTTAACCAAAACTAACGTAAACTGCATGTAGCCAAAAAAGTAGCTTTATAAATTTTAGTTTAATGCCGGTATGTGCAATCATTCAGATTTACAAAATTGTTATTAATGTTTGCAACTTTGAAAGCTTGGTAGACTGTAATTTTCCTGATTTACTGACAGACAAAAATTAGCTTTGTAGAAATGGTTACAAAATTTCGGTCATGAAGTATTTAACCCTTTGAGTAATGAGCTAATTTAAAATCATTATAAACTTAGATGCTAAGTCGCAGTGTGAATGAAGCTTGTACACAAAGAAACACTGTCGATAGCATACAATATCGATTCATTACATCATTCACATATCATTATTTGTCGATAAATTTGATTTTAACCATCTATACAATCGCATGATGTACGCATGATACTCTATCCGTCTCCGTCTTTGTCTGTTTCCAAGCTCAATGGGTAAAAAAGCTTTTTCTGAATCATTGGAATTCGTACACAACACTGTGTCTTACCTCTTTATAGGGTTAATTGATAGCTTATATTTTAAAATATTGAACATTCTTATTTTCTAAACAGCAATGGATAGAATGTGCATCATGGTGAACGTATGGAATAATTGTTAGCTAGATAGTATTGAAGGGATGGTATTACAGCAGACACGCGGTAATCCGACTCTCCCCCTGTAGTCCGACATCCCAATACAAGTATAGTACATATGTACATGATAAGTTGGCATAGGACGATCCACAATTTATGATCCAAAAAAGAAGCGCGATGACATTGAAAAATTCAACAGACAAGAGGCAAGCTTTCAAGGAGGCTTTATATATGTGGTTTCTTCAGGAAAGAAACAGGCATACATCTATTTCTGGTTACATATTGGCCATGTATGCAAACTTGTTTTACAAGGAGATAACCAAAAAAGACTTTGTAAGCAAGTTGGCGACAGTACTCTATAGTCCGACAAATTCGACAATCCGACACTGTCTTGCAAAACGTTTGTCGGATTAGCGCGGGTCTGCTGTAGTTGGTTCGTTGCTTTGTCGGCAAATAATTGCATTTACATCATAGATTGCAAATTCGAGCGAGATTCATCGTGTTCATATATAAAAGCGCAAATATATTAATTAAGAGCAGCAAGTGCATGATTTAAAATTTAATCCTTTTTCGCGGGGCGAACTAACTTGAGATGTTTGGGATCAAAAACTTAATAGTCTATCTGCCACGACTGTCAAGTTCGAACTAGTGCCGAACATGGGGTTCGTGGTTGCTGACTAATTTCAGATAAGAATATCTATTTGAAAGGATGTCATGTTACACTTTATAATATTATACAAAGCGTAGGGACTCGATTCAAATGAACTAAACGTAAACAGTTATTGGCGTGCATCGAGTTTCTGTATCAAACCGAGTGGTGAGTGAGAGTCACCTCTCGAGTGCAAATGGTTAATTTTTTTTTTTTTGCGCGAATTGACAATTGACATTTAATGTGTGCATAAATATATTTATGCACAAATTAAATGCGTTTTTGTCAGAAATTTGATATATTGAGTGATCTTATTAATTCATTGGTTTGCTTGCATCATATTGGTTGACGGTGAGAAATTGAGTCATCCATCATATCATAATGAATTTACTATACATTCTCGAGGCAATTATCGATTTTACTAGAATCTAGATGTCGGATGTAATGATGCAGAACACTCATTACGGATTTATATAATTTTCAATTAGTTATCACCGAATCAGAGTTGATTCATTTGAGACGTTTATAGATTCAACGAGCAGAAAATTTACTTGAAGTATCATCGATTAATATATCAAAACACGTAGCATCCCAGGTCGGCAAAATGCGATGTTTCCGAACAATTGAACGACTTCCAAGAAGAATCTAGCAAGGTCGACCTTCGACTAGATAATAAGTCTTTCGAGACAATTTTCGAATTAACTTCGACGTGGATGTTAGCATCGATCCGTGGAGGGACGTAGAAATCCGTCGCTTCTGAATTAATTATTTATTTTGGGGGAGTGATGGCAATTCGACCTTTCCTCGCAGTAGTTTCTTCGCGCCCTATACTTATTGTTTCGACAATTTGAGCTTGTGGAACGCATATAGAAATCGTGACCCCACAGATCGATCTAATCCAGGGGAATAAGGATGAAGTGTAGCGATGACGCCATCCAGATGTGTCATATTCTAAAGTCGGGATCGCCAAGCTCGAAATAACGTTTCTATCTTTTTTGCGGTTTACGCAAATGATGACACATAGGTTTGACCTATACCACTAACCCACTGTTGATCGACTTCATCATGCGCTTGATTGTTGCTTCTAAAATGCTCGCATTAATCTCATAAATTAGTATTTTTAACGAAATTTGCATATCAATGATTATTTGATCTTGAAACTTATGTCACTCGCGAATTACGTATATAATCTTGTGTCATTGGATCGTTTGTTGTTCAGGTAGAAATGTGATATTCAGGATGGGATGGCACGATGTTTATCGTCACCATATGGTCGTGCTCACTTCGAAAGCTAGTTATGCTGTTGGGTTTTAGCAGAGGGTGCTTCCTCGAGGGTCGACTTCCTGCTCGGGAGGTCGTCACAGATCAGCTGCTCTAGGAGCAGACGAATCGGCGATCGTTCCTCCGAATGACGGGTGGTATTTTGCCAACATTCCATTCGACCGGTTTTTTCCCGGCACAATCGGAATGCACGCCGAAGATCGCATTCTTGCGCTTTTCGTTTCACTTTCACTCGGACGGTCGGCTTCGTTTAAATAGGGAGCCATCATCAAGTGCTGCTTCGTCATTGCGCATAACGAACGTCGATACTTTGGCGATCGACGTTATGTGGCAGCCGTTTTAGCGACCGGTTTACGACTTTTTTCAATGCGAGATTCGCCAGAATGCAGGAGCAGGTTCTCGGGTAGGTCAATAGCGAGCGAACCTTGAGCATTGACCATTTCGATCGGAAGCAGATCGATTTTGCAGACGGCTTCCGGATCGAACGAGTCTTCCTTTCGAATCAATGTAGTGCTTTTCAACCACATTGTCCGATTTGATTGATATGTTATGTCAATATGTGGATGTTTGCTGAAGAAGTGAAGACGTAGCTGACATTTTTACCCCTGTGTGAAACCGCTGTTAACCTTTGCTGACGTAATTCGCCAGATTAAAAACGGTCTTTTGACAATCGACCAATGCCTTGGCCGTGAGAAGATGTGATCTTTCCGCCAGCATCGCCTATAGTCTCGTAGCTGTGGGGTCTCCGAGCTAAGACGAGAGCCTTTTTATTACCACCTGTTCATCTTCCTTATGCTTGGCGTCTGTGAACCGATAGCAAACAAACTCACGTGCATGATCTACAGCTCGAAGTACTTTCGATTATCCGAGTGCGGAATATCCGTGCCTGAAAAATTTCATTCTTTTTATAAAAAAAACTTTATTTTTTAATACTGAAACACCGTCGATAGCACGACATATTTGGTTATTTCTTCAAGTAAACACAAACAATACATTTAAAATCGATTAACTATATCATTCACGCATCAATATTAGTTGATAAATTTGGGTAACCGTGCGATGTACGCAGGACGCTCTCCGTCTCTGTCTCCCATGCACAGTTACCGAACTCCGTCTCCGTCTCTCTCCGAGCTCAACGTACAAGAGTGCTCTTTCTGAATCACTGGAATTCGCTCGCAAATACGCGATCATCCTATCATACAGGTTAATAATGACTATTATAATAAGTCGTTCTTGCAAGTTCTCAGCGTGTCGCTATTCTTAATTTCGATGCAATTTATCGAACATGCTGTGAAGCCTTAGTGTAATTTATCAAGTCTTCGGATGCATCGATTCGTTGCATGCCTGTAACGCTTGTTGCATTAATTTTAATGACGATGGCGCTTTTTTTCGTTGCGAAGAATATATTTTTGCGGAAAAACGAAATTATGAATGCATAATTAATTGCATGCATATACGTTTTAATGCCTCCACTTGCGTTACGGATGAGATGGGGAAAAAATCCGGAAAATTCAATAAATCATCCAGAGGCGTATTTATGCGCGTGCCATAAGCAGGGTGAAAGTTTGAATTTGGAATGATTTTTCAGCGAGATGTGGAAGCATCGCTGGCGCCATTTATTACGATGAATGTCTAATGAGATTCTCAAAAGAACGGTACTTTTAATGCGATTTTGGCAGAAGAAATTATCCTTGTAATCACTTTCTCCGATTGTTGCTAATATATATTAGAGCGGAGTTCGCGGTAATATTACATGGCGCCTTTATGATTCAATATTTTTTTCTCCCGTTATCGATCGATTTGTTTCTTTCTTTTCTGCATGTGGAGATGAACTTTCTCTATGCTTTTATATAAATAGAAGCGTAATGCGATTATTTGCAACATTTCTTATTACAGTAGCAATAAATGTGGCGATTATATGTTTTTACGTGTCGAGGTGAATTGATTCATGCAAAACTGTCGTGTAATTCGCTGTGCGTGATGAAGGCGATTTTTCTACGCAGTTGTCGTGCTCTGTGTAATTTTTTTTGGCTCGAGAACAATGAGCGTATATTTAATTGTGGACAGGTTGAGGAGCGCTGGATTCGCTTGTTGTTATTGTTCGATTTGCGAAATTCTCCAAAGAATTTTCTTATTATGAAGAGAAATGACATTCGCATGATGGATTGAGCGACAGGTCATGGCTACGTCTTTTCAGTTGTTCTCGCTGTTTTCCGACCGAAATGGTAACGCTTTGAAGGCACTACATTGTGTGTCGTGAAAATTCACTTCACAAACAAAATTCTCTGACCTGAAATTTATCATTTGTGCGAATCAAATCGACGATTTTCATTGTTGGAATAAGACGCGAAAATGATCAATATCTGATCGATGATTCGCAACGGATAGTACGAGACACATCGATTATTTTAGTCTTTAAACGATCCAATATAAAAAGTCTTCAGAGTTTGTGAACTGAAGCGAATAATTGAAAGCGGACGTTGATGAGCAGATGTTAAATATATCAATGCCCTGAAATTTTGCATGCAATCCATTTTTTCTAGCGTTTTATATTTAATGCGTGATTACCCACGAAATAAAAACTACATGCAGATAAAGAACATTGCAAATTTGTTAATATATGTATAAAAAAATATTTTATGTTTAATTGAATAGTGTCCCCCAATGTCTATGCTCTGACTCGATGACGCTTCGATTAGAGTACGCGGTCCATTCTCTATTGATCGAAGATTAAAAAGCTAATTACAGTCGTTTCGGTTCAGAATGTTTCTTTGCAAATCTATAAGAAAGAGTGATCCCAACTGCGAGACTTTAATGACGAACCTCTTCTTTAAGCATACCCAGGAGCTTGACAAAACTTATTTTCGTTTTTTAGCAAATTTTGAATTGTTCTTTTGTTTTCTTGCTTAACGCTTTGAGTGCTGAAAATCGGAGACGGAGACGGGTGTCTTGCGTCTCATCATACACTCACATATCGGCAGCAATGTTGTGCTGTAAAGGGACCTATACACATCTAAATGCTCGTTGAGAATTCTTTTTTAATTTTTTTTAAGCCCACGCTTCACATTTGAAGACACTTTGTCGAGTCCTCCTTGTCAATTTTAAATAACTACATAAAACACCCATGCCCGTCAGCATCTGGGTCAGGTGATAGGTGAGCTCTCCGTGTTTACGCGAGGTCCATTTTTGTATCGCTGGGATCAATTGGTATGTCCACCTTCCCTTGGTTCCGATGTCCCAGCGTTTCTGCCATTGTTGGATTGACTCTTCTCGGGCTTCTTCTTTTCATGTATTTTTCTAATTTCTGCGCTTCCTTTCCATGGCTAAGATGTCATGGGAAGTGTGTCTGCTAGAAAGGATTCTCCGTAGTGCAAAGAGTCCAGTCTCTCCTTTCCTCGTCAGGGTGAAGACATACGTGACGCTTAAATGCTTCTCAGATTCGCTCTTACACAAACTAAGAGTGTCTCCCCGTCCACGTGCAACTTACCTGAGCAAATTCGAGACAGTGGTTTCCTATTTTAGGTTGATCCTTTCAGTTCGGCGAATTCAAAACGATATAGAAGACAATGCTGTTATCGTTGCAAAGTGTAATTCTTCATTTGCCTCTCTTCAAGACCATCTGCTCGATGTTCTTATCCTTATTCTGTTCTTAAAGCCTTTTGGCTCTGAACCAGTAAGGTTCATCACGTAACATATTATTGTGTAAATTACTTACTAAAAGAATATTGTGAGAAAGAAAACTAAACATATGGAATTGAAATGATATTAGATTAATGTATTTTGAGAATCAGCTCTATGATCTATAATTATTTTAGCAACCGGCTCTATCGAGCCGTTACGAAGACATCGCTGAGGGCGTATGATCAAATGATACATTTTGTGCAAGTCCCCCACTGCTGGCAATTGTCATCATCTAGATTGGATCTTAACGATAGGATTATGGGACATTTTGGTTGTATTGTATAACGTTTTAATGTAAGATTTTAGATCTAAATCTAAAACTCCTTGAGATTTCTGGCAAGCATTTTGTAGCATAATAAGCCATTCCGACTAATATGTAGAATGAGTCGTAGAAATAATGATGCTGATGAAATTATTTATTCGGCATGTCAAGATGATTCTTGTGGATTATTTCCCCCATATTTCTCGATCATTGGCGACGTATTTGCTAAATCTTTCATGCGGTGATATTTGCTCTCTCTTTAATATGTGTTGTATCATTTGCGCTCATCGAAATCCATTCTAATATTAGTGCGGTATTCGATCATAAACTGTCACATTTAGAAACTGTAATTGACAGCATAATTGATGAACGGGTTAATCGATGATGTTCTTGGAAATACACGGGGAACAGATTTATCAGTTCGTCCGGGAATCGTAGAGCGGTGGTTGGTACAATGGGGTAATTTAGGAATATTTGAAGAAAAAACATGAATGGACTTTTTTATCCTGTGACACTGGCCTGTTATTATCCCATTGTTTTTTCGTGGTGCGTGCGTTTCGACTGTTAATGTCGACTCAAAAAAATGAAAAGAATGTGTCGTAATCGATATCGTAAATTTTTGATCGCATATAGAGCATCGCCGATTGTTGCACGTACCATCGATAACGCTCGCGATTCCGTGACGATTTTTTTTCCTTCGTTGCTCTTTTTCAATTTTCGTCCAGTGGGTTTCGTTTTCGTTTTTAATTCAGCAAACGCCCACACCTTTCTCATTTTCTCCATAAATTTCCATTTTCCAGTGGCTCCGTATCCAAGTGTGATAATGCTCGATCGCCATTCGCTATTGTTAGACATTCTTCCGTTGGAAAATGCGACGCGGTTTGCTCCCGGTTCGTCTATTTGCTGGTCTAGTTACTCTAATATTAAATTTTGTTGGACGTTATTTTGATCTCCACCTGAATCTACGTACACAGGTACGGATTCCGCTGCAATTCCCCCTGGCTATGGACGAAGCCGCCCAACACCTGATCTCGTTCCAAGTTTCCGGGAAGATGCGACGTCTTATTTTGGTCCAATTGGAAGACGCACGAGCCGCGAGATAATGTTAGTCTATCTGTAAAAAATGTTGACGGAGTAAATATTGCTTTATCGTCAATTCTTCAGTGGTTTATATTGCGCCATTTTATGTTCCAGTTTTTACAACAGTTTCTTCTGCGGTCTGACGTTATAAAAGTGTAATATTCGCATTATGATGAATTGTTTTAGATGTTTCAACGTAAACCGGGACTTCAAACAGCTATTTTTTTTAAATTTCGGTTCGATTACGGTTTTCGTTCCGGAAAAAGATCGGTATTAAATCCCAACTTTAAATCTGGGGAATCCCAGTTTGGGTATATAGCAAATATACAGGATGCTTTATACATGGATAGACATAATTGTTTTGGCCTCTAAAGGGGTCATTTTCTACGTTTTACACAGGCTCTATGTCTTTAGTGTCAAGGTACGGGCTCCAGATCTGACACCACTGGATTTCTTTGTCTTTTTTTTGTGAAGGGGGAATCTTCAAAAGACACCGCCATTCCGGTGGTAGTGTGGGATTTTTACCCACTAAACCCTTCTCCTCTTCGGCTGCTACCCAGCTACTAATTAAGTATTGCACAAGAGTGGCAGCGATGTGTCCCTCACGGGCTCTCCATTTGTCTCTTTCCGGATGTCATTCTACTGCTATTGTTCGTCGTCTTATACGATCAGCATCCTCTTTAGTCGCATAGCGTAAGACGTGTATTTGCACAACGTATTCCATGCCCTAGCATCCGTTAACATTGAAGGTACCATGTTGCTAGGAGAGAGCGAGCTGATTCCCAGCTCTTCTCGTAGGATGTCCCTTTCGGTGCTCCATGCTGGGTAGAAAAATGTCGGGTGTGCAGCATCGTAGCTACAAACAGACCTGGGCCAAGTGGTAGCACAGTTGACCGTTCTTTTTGGCTACCCAGGTTCTCAGATTCGGTATTAGCTCGTGTGTCCACCGACCTTTAGCGGAGTTGTCCCATCGGGACTGCCACGTCGCCATGGTGCTTTGCTTAGCGTTAATCTTGTCTTCACCTTTATGTATTGCCTGTCTCTCGTAAGCAAGCAGGTCGATTGGCAGCATGGCAGTCAGTGCCAGGATGGTGTCTTCCGACAGGATTTCTCTGTCTAGGGATGTCTTTGTGTTATATTCCTTAGTTCGCGCGGTCTCCAGATTTGAAGAAGTGAAATTTTTGGTTCCAATTTTTTTTCAAAATATTGAAAAAAATATTCTATTTCGACAATCTACTTTGGACATTGAGTCTATGTGTGAAACATAGCAAAACATCCCCCTTGCCAAAAAAAAAAAAATTGTCGGTCCATTTGTAAAACACCCTGTATAGGAGGAGATGAGTTAAATAAATAAATAGCACAATAACTATTTACATTTAAAAGTTAGAATTTGGGTTGATAATAATATTATCTAAAGTATTGATTTAACAGGATAATCAACAGGATAAACCTGGATTATCAGATGAATACAATCAAATAAATTCAGCATAAGAATGGTGAATGTCACATCTTATGACAACACAAAAAATATCGAAACTTTAATGTATTCTCGCGTATGATGTGTACCGAACCGAAAAAAACCGATATTATCGAATCGATTCAGTTCCGGTTCGAAGCCTTGATTTATAAACCTTATAATAAATTAATCATGGCTTGAATGCAAAGGTACTCATGGTCGGAAATGAAGCAAGGTTAGATATATTGCATTTCCGATTTGTCAACCTATTGATTGATTATAATAAGATGTCAAGCAGAGCTGTTCAATGTCCGCATGTAATCATATTTTTGCCACTATATACATACGATCGATAGTAAATATACTCGATTATAGTTTATTTTTGATATTCTGTTTTGAATTAAAAATGAAAATAGATCACCGCAATGGGATTTAAACATAATATTGACGCATATTTAGCCGGTATGTTGCAGCCGGTTATTGTTTGCGAACTCAAACATCTCAAATGTTTGTATAACCTCCCCTTAATCGCTTTAACAGTGGCATCGCGAAATGCAATAATATTGTACGAGGAAGTCATTCGAAGTCCCACACGATTGCATCTTCTCGTTTGAGAATTTATATCATGCGTGGCGGTTTGCCAGCGAACAAAATAAACGCGTTTCAACTATAAATTAGGAGCGGCGAGTGATCATATGAAAGCAAGGATCTCCTCTGGCCTTGTCGAATATATTGTCAAAATGCGTAAAAATAAATACACATGAGCGATTTTAACGTTCCAACAATACTCATTCTTATTGTACAAAGTCCATGAAGACTTTCTCGGCAATTATGCTTCAGGATTCGCTTCAACTATAATTGAAGTCCATTAATCCTTTGATTAGTAGTAAACTTGATCGGAAATTCAATTGAAACGCGACAAAATAATAAAAGAGATCGCAAATGTAAAAAGCTTGTATATCAATAAATGAACCTTAACACTATTGATAGCATACAATATTCGTTCATTTCTTCGCGTAAACATAAACAATACATCCGTGTCTTCAGTTTTAGAAACATAATAATAAATTTGTGAATCATTTTTGTTACCACGCTTTGTTATAAGTATATATTTATGTGGTTTTCTACTATTATGATTCCAAGAAGACACCCGAGCGATCTAAGAAGATTCCGTACTTAATGAAGCGCTTTTCATGATAATTGAAAATATTTAGACGTGTAGGGGTACCTTTACAGCGCGACCTTACTAATCAACGGATTAAGCGTGTTTCTAATAAATAATCTGTTTTGTAAACGCTTTTTTGTAACGGATTTGGATAGATAGTCTAATAAATTTTGATGATTTCACACATTTAATGCATATTTTTTTATTGTTGCAGGTATGTCGATTGATGATTGCGATTCTGCCGATCGAGCAAAACATTTAATTTGATCATATCAAGGATAGGTAAAGTGGTGTTTATTGCCGATTTCACGAATATACGAGCGTAAGATACTTGCAAATTTTATGTAGAGATAAAAATGCTCCATTTTGGTATACGCGTTGTAGATTATAGGAATGTCGCAAATTGAAGCCTTCGCGCTATGGATGATGTTATCGAAAATGTATATCGCGAATTTGCTGTAATGTTGATTTGTACCGGTTTTTCGGTATTGTCTTTCCGAGAAATCGACAAAAATGTGTATCTTTCGATCGTACACAGCTGTGTGTGAATGCGATTCGATGGTTGTTTTCGTAGATGATTCATTTTTAAAATGTTTCTCTTCGAATAAAATAGATCATGATCTAATCTGATCTTTGTTTTTTTGTGGTCACTCGCCGCTCCGAATTATTGGTCATTAATTAAATGTGTTTGTTTTGTTTGTTATTATTCGAAAATGTAATTTTGAGGTGGTCTCCAGGTTTGCTTGTATTTTTGTTATGTAAATATTAGATTGTCCCGTTAGGAATGTCGTTTTTATACATTTTGTTCGACTTTGACTAACATCTGGAGAACGTTATTTTCTAAAAACATTTTTTTAAAACCGCGTTTCAAGATGGTGAATTTTGTGTCGAACAAACAATTTACGCGAAATTGCATACTGTACGAATATCTTCAAAAGATTAATTTGCAACAACTGCAACTAAAAATATTTTTGATATACTCAGAGAATCTTTAACTTTTTGTCAACAATTTAAAAGTGAAAATTTTAACTTAGAAAATAAGGTCTGAAGTGAGAGAAAAGATTCCACATCCATCTTATTCCCCTGCAAAAAATATTACAGCAATCTTATTGCAAAAAGCTTGCGAAATAAACTTAAACATTTTTGTGCGGTAGATGCGTTTTGTGGAAAATCGCACTTAAAAAGCTATGACTTACATAGAAAAAGTGAAGATGCGTTTCATGGATTTTAAAAACCGCATAACTTTGAAACAACTATATAAAATATATCCAAAATCGCATAAAAAAAGTTAATAGAAAAAAATGAAAATAAGGCAATAAAAAATAACATTTTTGGTAACATTTAAAGGACGTCTTGTATTATTGGTAAAATTTTAAAGATGTCTGACATCTGGCATCTCAAATGCCAGACATCCACTAGAAAAATACGAATTATTTTAATTACAAACTATCATCGCTGTATGATTATTTTTGTTCGATTTTCGATATAAAAATTAAATAATAAAATTCGGTTATTGTTGATGATTTATATCCTATTTTATCAAAAATATTTCGATACGTACTCTATATGAAGTGAATTTAAAAAAAACCGCATAACTTCGAAATCGCACAAAAAGAGATCTGAGTGTTCATTGATGGAATGATTTAATAATTTTTTTGTTTGAATTTAACTCTTATCATTGTAGCATTTTTTTTCTCTCGAATCTCCTGATCCTTTATAAATATGATGTTTCTGAAAAATGATTATGAATCACATATTTATCGCAAACTTTTTAATCATTGTATGATTTCATTTTTCTCGGGTTCACAGCGTGTTTTTTTTTATTCGATCTGATGATTTTCTATTCAATTTACGCCTGTCTTTTTTTTGTTAGCCGCGAAGGTGAAAATGCTCTTTTTACTTTTACTAGAATATTCAGCGGAATAATTTCAATTTCTTCGAACAACAATGGGATCGAAGAAAGCATGGGAAGCAGTGGTGGGACAAGAAGTTATTGTCGGGACGACCTTCTCACGTCTTCCCAACATTGTGCGACATCTTCAATTTCACTTTCGCCACGGGCTTCGTTACGACGCTCGTTATCCCGCGTTTTGCGTCGACGTTTCCACGATGCGTTTTTTTCGAATGCAAAATTTGCTACTCCCATTGTTTTGGCTCACAATCGGAGCAAAGTCGTTCAACGACCGGCCACCAATTGCGAGTTTTTCCCGAGGCATGTTTACGGTTATGAATTTGGCATGTTTACATAGTCGGACAAATATTCAGAAGCTGTGAGATCTTCAACGCCTTCAGCTTTCAGCACCCGCCTGTCGACGCGCAGACTCCCTGATTCATCCAGTCTTTTCGCTCTACGTCGAATAGGAGAGGTGCTCGATTTATTTTCGCATCGATTTTTTTACATTCATTCACCTTGTTGCTGCATTCTGAAAATTTCCGACACGTGGGACGTTCGTCTAACTGCAAAATTTTGGCAGTACGTCAAACCAGATATTGCAGAGATATTTCTATACATACAACAAGGATGATTCATCCGGAGCCCGTTTGCCCGATGCGAATTTCTCTAGTCCGAATTATCGATGCTTATGATCGCATTCGAACAATTAGCAAAGAAAACTGCGTCGCAATGTGCGAAGATCTTATCAATCACCAAAAGTGTGTTCTGTCGAGCAGGCTTTACTTTCGATATGATAATTTTTTTCTCTTTTCTACGCTGCACCGAAGAAATTCGATCACTTTTACCGATAACGTAATAATAGGATTAAGCGAGGCTTTCGAATACCATTTGCGTAATTAAACACAAGGACGGTTATGATACACAACTGATCGATCCCCACTAATTATTTTTGTCCACTGTCCTCTTTTGCAACAATATTTACGATATTAAACAAAAAAATGCTTGGGGATGCTTTTATCCACGGTTTGAGCAGTGTATACGTATGTTCACCACTTATTATCCGTACAAATCCACTTGTCTGTCAGGACAGCGCAGCGTGTATGAAGTTTGTATATAAATAAATAAACACTGACAATAACACACAATATTCGGTCATTTCTTCAAGTAAACATAAACAATATACTCCAAATCGATTCATTTGGCTATCGTACGATGTACGCAAGATACTCTTTCCGTCGCTGTCTCTCTTCAAACTCAACATGCAAGACATTCCAAATTTACAACGAAGTTTTACGTTTTTATCATACATACGAAATCACAATAAATCACTTGTATTTCTATAAAGAGATTTTCGTAGTGCAAATATTCATCATAAAATTGATGTAATTTTAAACCGTTTAAATCTATTAGATAGATGTGAGCATAACAGTGGTCTTCAATATCTATGCGTATCAGCGTGAACATAGAAAAATGATTTAATTCAAGAATAAAGTGGAATGCCCATGAAAAATTGGACGTATTATAAGTCCATCGTTCTATAAAAAAGTTATATTTGAATTAAGCCGCATTTGTATTTTTTAAAAAATAATTTGCTATATTTTGACAACGGGTGACATTTAACACATATTTTACGTAACCAAAATACTTACACATACGTGTACTGGCATCTTTTGAAAGAAATCTATATCGTATTCGTACGATATTTTTTCAAGCTAAAATTACGTCATTTTAACACTGTAAGCGCCGGCACTTGAATAGCTAAAAATAAGAGATAGTTTCGGGCGACTTTTTTTATTTGTTCAATTTTTATGGAATTATATTTAGAACTGAATTAGCACTTTATTAGATGAAGCGACTTGTTTCTATAACGTGGTCCCTATCTCGACGCTATAGAAGGTTTGGCTGTATTTATTTATTTGTTTCACTTGCGGTTCATTCCAATTAAAGTTGCGTTATTTTTTAATAGTTATAAAGTCAGTGGTTTGCTGGCGCAAACTGATCGCCAGTAACATTTTATTCGTACGTTCCTATTTGCTCGAGGGCAGGGCTACCGTTTATAATATATATATATATATATATTACTTTATACGTGAATGGGCGAATACAAATATCAATCAGAAAATGGCGCATTGTCTTCAAATCCGTTTGCTTAATGATTTGAGCTCATATTTGTTGAGATATCAACTGATATCGTCGCGCGTTTAGTCTAGAGATTGAAAAGATTAATATATTTTTTTTACTGAAAAACCGATGATTAACACTCTCGAAAATTCCAATTGATATAGGATTCAAGCGTCCTGTCGAATGATTTAAAATTTGATCTATGTAACCATTTGGTCACATTAGTACATCTGATAAATTGGGCTTCATATGAATTTTATTAGAGAAATTAAACGATTTTTGAAATATGATTCCGAATAGAAAGCTGCGCGGCGAAATGTCAACTGTACATATAAATTTGAAGTGATTAAACGAGCACATTTCTTCGTTGCACTATTATTTTTTTGACCAGTAACTAATGGATAATTATATTAAGACTACATAGTATGGCGTTCAATCGAG
This sequence comes from Stenopsyche tienmushanensis, assembly GCA_008973525.1. Lineage (NCBI taxonomy): Eukaryota > Metazoa > Arthropoda > Insecta > Trichoptera > Stenopsychidae > Stenopsyche > Stenopsyche tienmushanensis. Next base: position 1,058,142 of record WACJ01000543.1, read on the forward strand.
TCAAATAGATATTTTTTATCTGTATAATTAATTTTGATATATAAAATCCGCAATCTTCGTCGCGGCTGCCTCATGCAGCTCACCACGAGGGGTGTCTCGAGTAGGCGTAGGCGCCCACCTCTCAGTATCGATAGGGCTCCGCAGCCTAGACACGGATTCGCTGCATACGGCTGAAAACCTTATTTTACCTCTATAGATGGGGTTCTTTATCTCTGGTCGCTCATCTGTCATTGTGATCTTTAATAATAAAGTTGATTTACCATTTGTGAATGTAGACACCTTTCCTGAATATTATAAGGATTTTCATCGTTGTTGCAAATTTACAATGTTTATGAGGGGGGTGATGCCCCCAATCGGTTGAATAACATGTGCAATCATTTTAATTTTAACAGTTGACTTTTGTTTTCGCATTCGTATCGAACAGTCATTGCAGGAGTCATCTATATTTATTGTCGCAAACATCGGCTTGCTTTTTTGTCTGCCAATGCAATAAATTTGCAGCGCCGCCATTGTTTTGAAAGAGGGCTGAATGCTTTAATAAATTAATTCGCAAATATTTGAATCATACACAAAAAAAACACTGGCAGTAGTCATCGTCGTCTGACGGGGAGTTAAAAAAATCGCGACACAAAAGGAGGGCAAGGACATCGGCTTTTGTTAAAAGAAGATAGCGCCGAATGTCCTCGTTATTCGCGATTCCGACGGATACTCGACTATCCGTCGATTGGTATGCGACTGGCGAAAAACCCGCCTTTGACCCTTTTTAAAAACAAGTCTCCGGCATTCCGTTTGGACCTTCAAAAGCGATAATCGTCCAAGTTAATATTGTTGGCGTTCTTTTAATCGGCGGGACGTGCAACTTTTGCATAACTTTCTCGACTATCGTCTTCTTATGATGCATGCAATTATGCGCCGAAACCTGTTCCCGTATCGAGATTTATTACATCGAGCGTTGCACAAATCGTTAGAACATTGGTCATTGCAACTTACACCGGTTGAATTATTATAATTTCTACGCTCTCGTTCTGCGGAGATGATCCAGTTTTTGAGTGCCAATCGCAAGAACACTGACACGAATCGCATTTACGACATCCATAATTCGAGTTGCATTATCAATCGGCATTATCAGATCGAAATTGGTCGAACCCAGCGTGCGGTCTCGTTGCGTTTTATACGACACGGAAGACGATTCGGTACCATATGGATGTTTTGATTACGATATCGAACGCTCTACTTTGCAGCTTTCATGTGAATTAATTCGAAACGAATTACACGATCTTACGTTTGGGTAAAAATCGAGTCTAAAACGGTGTTCGATCAGAGAGAAGTAATTTATTGAGGATTTAGACGATAACTCGTGTGTTGAAATATCGTTTGTTACATAGACAGCTGACGAGTGATCCAATTGTCATACCTTGAAACCATCCCCATGAAATACTTCATCAAGGATGATTGATTGAATACAATCCTGAAAAACAACTAAAGCACATTACAAAGCGATAGAATTAATGTATCGACGTTATTTTGAACAGTCTTATTTACATTAATTTGAAGCGAAATTGTTGAATGGATTCTGATGTTTAAAAGATGAAAAAATTAAATGTTCGAAATATTGGGGTTTGCGGGCCACATGAAATTGGCCACGCGAGCCGTATAATGGGCACTCTCGATCTAAATCTTAAGATCGATAAAATCAGCAAATATAAAAGGTTTCTATTTATAGTGATGAAATATTATATAAATCATTCGGGAGCTCGAATAGAAACTAAGTAGAATTTTTCATAGAAAATTTGTCGCCAAAATGGACATCACAAAAAAATATATACAAACGAATAAGAAATGTCAATTTCTAAATTCTCTAAACGAAAAACTAACAACTATTTTGAATTTGCTTTAGTTTTAAAAAGCTCTCTAGGTTATACCCTTTCCAACGATATGCTACATGTCATACAAATCGTTCAATAAGTCGTTAAATTTAAAGAGGTACCAGTTTATCAGGGTCAGGGTTAAAATTTTTTTTTTTTTATGTTTAAGATGTTTTTATTTAATTTATTTACACAACACCTCTGTCGTGTACATTAATTAATTTGCCCGTTCTTAGACAAAAAAAAACCACCGGTGTCAGATCTGAAGACTATGCGAGCCACGGAATAAGTCACGTCCTCAAAAAATCACTTATAAATTTGCACGACAAAATTCCGGGTTATATTTGAATCTCCCTCGTATATTAAAAAATGTCTCTGGTATGCATTTTATGCAGGAACGCCGTGGCAGTCAGCCGGCCATCTCATGTTAAAATTCCGTTAACCCTTTGATTAGTCGTCTAATTTGAAATCATCATAAACTTAGATGCTATATTTGTATGTCCGCCACTTATCATCCGTACAAATACACTTATCCGTCAGGACCAACGCAGTGTGTATGAAGTTTGTACATAAATAAATAAACACCGTCGATAGCACACAATATGCGGTCATTTCTTCAAGTAAACATAAACAATACACATGAAGTCGATTCATTATATCATTCACATATCATTATTATTCGATAAATTTGGGTTAACGATCTATACAATCGTACGATGTACGCAAGATACTCTTTCCGTCTCTGTTTCTCTCCGAGCTTAACGTAGAAGACGCTCTCCGTCTCTGTCTGTATCCAAGCTCGACGTGTAAGAATGCTCTTTCTGAATCACTGAAATTCTTACACAACTCTTTTGTAACGAGTGATTGATGACGCTTAGGGCTCTATTCTTCGAGTCAATTATTGGCAGTCACCTGTGGCCACCACTGCACGATACATGTTAATGTGCTGAAGAGAAATCTTATTGCATTCATATATATTTGTGAAAATTTCAGCATGTGTAAAATAAGTATGTAACAAGCATTTTTTATATTTTGTTGGGGGAGGAGGGGGTTGCTACTGCATTCTAGTCAAAAATGATACTTTGATATGTTATTGGCCATCATAGTGATAGATGAAAATATTGTGCAAAAATTGTATGTTGGCAGAAGCATGATGCATATGTGGTACCATCGGTTCGTAATGTTTGGCAGTATCATGATACACATGCTGTATCACCAGCCATTATAGTCTTTATATTTATATTATGCATAAGATATGTTAATCTGGTGCGCAATCCATCAAGTGTGGGAATAAAAATTCTTATGGGGGCAATATAATGCTAAATATTTAATGATCAAAGCATATTCATTAATTTTGTGGAGAATGTATCTATATGTTACACTTGTGAGACAATTATTTTCATACAGCACATATTTGTCCCGATTTATCGGAATGATCTTGCAAGTAAGATTAAATCGAATCGAAGTTTTGCGCAGACTTTTCATGCTGTTGTATGCTGGTTGTAAAAAGGAAATTCTGTCAATTGTATCTTTGAATTGAAAGGAAAAATCAAGTTGCAAGTGGAGAGTGCATGGAAAACATTGAACGAAGAAAGCTTGAAATAAAGTAGTCGACGATAAAGCGAAGTTTGGAAAGTTTCCATGTGTGAAAATTTACAGTGCACTAGAGGAATATAAAGACGAATTTCCCAGAAAGAGTTCGTTGAATAGAACTTGTCTATGTATCACGAATTGGATATTACTGACTTCTTTCTTTTGCAATTGTTATCTGATTAAATCGAAGAGAATTTACACGATGATTAAAACTGCAAACACGCAAATCTAGACGACTGAATGCTCACAACAAGGATGCTCTCATCCTTCGACACATTTTATTGTGTCAATGGTTATTGGTCAAAATTTAAATTTATTTGCGTACACCCTAATAGCTCTGCAGTTAGGCTGTCCATTGCTATGTATGTCAATCGGCAATTCGATGTGTCATAGGACGTCGAACAAAGACGATCTTTTTATGCACTTATGCTAAGTTTTGACATTGCCTCGAATGTCCGAGGAGAAGGCCGTCCAGAAACGGGCATCGGCTTTTCATGGCCGCCATAATGCACGTGAAAATGGTGCTCTTATTGCACACGAATCGGAAAAGCTCCATTTGTGGACGCCACTAAAGCAGTTCGATGGGCATTCGCGACCATGGCTCGCGACATAAGGATTCGGAAATAATTAGCCCCCGTTTCATTTTATTTCTTCTCCAAACAATCCCGAGCGAATGTGACGCCAAATAGTCGTGCGTATTTTCTTCGTCACTCGATCGAACACTCCGATTATGAAGCGTGATCTCGAATCTGGGTCTTCGTCGTCCATTGTTGGATCTTCAGCGTGTCATGATGGCATTGGAATCGAATAAACGTCGAATGGATTGCTGCAATTCAAAATACATATGTCTTAGCGCGCAAGAGTATTTATTGATCGGCTAGGCGATTATAAACAAGTTTCGCCTTTTAAAAAGTAGCGATGCGTCGATTTTTTGTCGTGCCAGATGGGAGTCGCGCTCATTGAGGCGAGCTTCAGTTCGTGCGGCACGCAATGACTCAACTGTCGACAACCGCCTTTAATGACATCTTATTCAATAGTAACCTCGACAATATCCAGCGTTATCTCCTATTGCTATATGCTTTCGATGCTGGAATAAATCGTCGATGGAGATGAATGTATGATACAGACGAGATGGATGTAACCCTTAACTATTAAGGGATATTGAAGAGCTCCTAGTTCTGCACTCTCCGTATTGCAGGGTGTCCTGTTCTCTTGAGGTAGCTGCCAAACACATTTGACCATGTTGCCTGGCTATCCACAATTCCAGGTTTGGTATTAGTTTATGTGTCCACCGACCTTTTGTGGAGCTATCCCATCGATACTGCCACACTGTCATGGTAGTTTCTCTGGCCTGTTTTTCCTTTTTGTACCGCCAGTTTCCTCTGGGCGAGCAGGTCAGTGCCAGTATAGTATCTTCCGACACTGTGCAGTATGCAGCAGCCATCCTGATAGTACCTTTTCTTTGGATTCTGACCAAGTTGAGCCTGGCCCTCTCAACTCGTAGTGCCTCGGCTTATATCGGTGCACCATACAATAGTACCGAGTGAACTATTTCGTTGTAGAGATTTCTTCTGCTAGTTTTTGGGTATCCGATGTTGGGCATCATCCTGGCCAGACCTTCTCTGTGTGTATGACAAAGCGGAGTTTGTCATCAATTTCCATCCCCCAACTATCGAATGGATCTAGAGAATTTAATTTCACATCTATCGATCGTCAGGAGTGGAGGCGCAAGTTTTCTGCGTCTGCAGGTCATCCTAGAGTTTTAAGAGTTGCTTTAGCTCAACGATTATCTGTATTGATGTCATTTAAGCATTGATCAATAAACTGTCAAAATTTGAGCTTGGACATTTTATACAAAACTGTTTTATACAAAAATATTTATGTTTACGAAGATGCTTAGTTTAAAGAGAGTAAACACTACATTTAAACAATAATGTGTGTAAAAATAATTCAACTTCAAATCCCCCCACATTAGGTTTTATGCTTGTTTGCTTATTATTGTGTGCAAATTTATAGGATTAAAAAATTAAATACATAAGAATTTTAATACGCCACGTGTCGTTTTATCATCTTGCACAAATACGCAATATATCAACTATTTTTTAATTCCTTCGTGTAAGATCTCGTACCATAAATTTTGGGTTTGCCTCGACGATAGCGATAATCCGATAATTAATTAGGATTTGTATTTGTAGTGCCATTGCCAATTTAGGACTGATAATATAGAGCTCCATTGTCTAGCACCGAAAGATCATGAAAAAATACGTTTTCAGTTAACCTGGTTGCGAGGTGCTCAAATTCTTCAATTTCGCTCATCATCGCCAATTTTAATTTCAATTGTAATTTTAATTGAAGTATGCAACCTAACCCGCCAAAAGCGCTTCGCACTAGTTCAGTTTCGAGCTTAATTTGCATTATTCTGTGTCCCCGACATATTTGACATTTGTTCTAAATACGTTAAGCGAAACAATATTTATATATCCCCTGGGAATATTGCGTTTGTGGAAACGATTGCAGTACCATACAAGCACAATAAAACATTCATTTTAACGCCCTGGTTACTAATTCTTCACTGCAAATATAATTTGAGGAGATCTTCAACTTTGTACTATATCGGAAAATACTGAATATTGAACTAAAGATTATTGATGATATCATCGCAGATTGATCCAGTCATCCAAAGTCATTTCAAACAAATTTGCAGAAGGTGCTCGACAGTTGGTGCAAAAGTATGGAGGAGATGCCAATGAAATCTGACGTATATCGGGAAGAATAAATTGTTCAATGCTTTCCTAATACAACTTTGAACTCGTCTTCCAATAATATGATTACTTCATATGATTCAATCAATAGTTGTTGTGCAACTTTATATAGATTTAAAACAGTAAATTTGGTTCCAGTTGGTGTACGCGAGTGTTTAACTCTTTCCGGTCCTATGTCGCACCTGTTGAGACATCGATTTGTTCTGATGGGTTTTTATATTGAGCGTGAATTGATATAAATTTAGCGTCTATTTTAATCGTTTCACACATAGGCCCTATGTCCTATGTGTCAGGGTTCAAATTTGTAAAAAAATCCCAAAATTTCACATTTAAATCATTATATTATTCAATCTGTGGTCATATAGCACGAAATAACTGTTTTTGTATTTTGCAATGTATTTTTGATCTAAATAATTATATTATGAAATTGGTGTAAATAAAATTAGTTCTAAGCTTCCAAATTCATGTACCGGGCGAGCCATGGAATAAACAATGAAATCCAGTGGTGTCAGGTCTGGAGATCGTGCGAGTCACGGAATAGGGCCGCCAAAATAATTTTCTCTAATTAATATTTTTATACTCTGCGTTTAAATAGATCAAATATATCTCTTCCAATTGCCAATAGTAGTCCACTATGGGAAGATGTTACCAATACAACCGAAACAAATATCCGTGCATCTATAATAATTATTATACAATGTGAAATATCGACCTGCTGGAACTGTTGAAGACCATGAAGGGTTAATAATCATTTTTATGTAATATGTGGGTCTATGATCTAGTCGAATTCTCTGTGCTTTTGGTACAGTATGTCGTGCAGCGGTTTATTAGAATAATTTGTTTATGAGAGTTCTTCATTGGCGATTCCACCGGCGTAGGACTTGATCGGGCATAATTTAGATTTATTATGCGGAACTGAATCTTCTTGATTATCGCTGCCAAATAGTATTCGTATAATTGGTACGCTTAACTCGGAACAAATTGTAGCGATGGTGTGCAAGATTTACGCGGCAGAATATGGATGGTCTGGTGTTATGCGATGGTGCAGTTATGTGGTGCAAGCGATTTTATATAATTGTGTGCAGAAGCTAACGGTCCCACGAAAAGGCTCTTTTTATGGCGTCCGAAGAGAAGCGCCAGAAGAAGTGCACGCAGGAGGCGCAGCGGCTGCCTCGATGTTGAAGTGCTTCCATCGCCGAAACGTCGTCCAACTGTACCACGACTCGGAAGAAAACTGTTTGTGGTACTAGATCGTCTTCACCATCGGCTCGGCGTGTGCTAGATGTTTTTGTAGATCGCGATTTCACATTACTTTCGCAATTCCATGTTTTCACTTGTGAGCATTCGTTTGTTATCGGCTAATTCTAACTCGCACACCAGCGCCGGAACTTGGCTACTGCAAAATCTGAAGCAGCTTGGTCGTTTATGAAGATGCATCTGATCGAAGAACTGTGTCAGATCCATTTGCCTTAGTGGTTTTGCATTTGCTTGATTTTTCAGTAGCAACACCCGACAACAGTGACATCTTCCTCCTGATGATCCTCACTCTTTCGGAAGTTTTAGCGAAAGTTTGGATACCAAAGAAAATTCATTTTTCCATCCCTACCAATACTTCCTAGCTACACACTTTTTGCGCTTACTATGACTTTTGACTGATTTTTTTCGAAAAAATCCTTACATAAAGTATCCGTGTACTGCATGGAATTTCATCGAATACTTCTTATAATACATGTTTTAACTCTTTCACGACCGAATGTGCCGACCGATAAAACTGTACCTAAGCGAAGAATGCCAAGTCAATTTGACGTAATTTGACATCGCTTGAAAAAAATCATTAAAAAAGTAACAACAAAATGAATGTTGTAATGAAATAATTTGACAAAACTGAATGATAATCCCATGATACGCCGAAACAAGTGATTTGTGTAATTAGTATAACGTTTACATTCTAGTCGACGATACAAGTTAAGATCTATTTAACACGCCTCTTGCGACGGCACTTAGACTTCGACTGACTATCGCAATTATGCTTTTAATTACTCCTTCAAAATATGATTATCATATAACCAATTATTATATGAATTTAATATGACGTTCTATGAAACTATTTTGAGTTCTCTCGCGATGTCAATATTAGGGCGCCATCGAATGCGCTACGATATATCGTCGTTAGCATTTTTACGCAAGTGTTACCTACAGGACCGTAACGAGGGGGTGGCAAAGTAGGCGCCCGCCACAGGCGCAACTGGGCTTGGGGCACAAAACGCAGAATACCGACGCAGAATCGTCGGTTTGCTCATCAAATGATGCTGGGGTAACCCAGCTAACAAGAGTTGGATGCGTAGGTCATCCTGTGCTGCGTTCCCATAACATGGATTACAGTAGTTGGCGGAGACTGTGTCAAAGATTCACTACTATCCTCAACAGGCAAATAGGGGAGATCGGTTTTAGGCTGTTCGAACGGCAATTCGTCTCCGTGGCTAGGTACTAAGAATGACCGAAGGCTAGTCCCTGCAGTTCGTCATCTGCTGCAGCCCCCTTCAAACTAAGGTTAGACTCGTGGTGGCAGTGAACCCGTTGAATTTAGAATAACCTTAGTCCTTCCTCCTCCATCGCACCTTGTGGTGCACATGGTCTAAAGCTGGTCTTTCCCGCGGAAACCTCGCCTCAGACATGTTCAGGTATGGCGTCCAATCGCGAGGCGTTCATTCGTCGTGTCAGCGATCCGAAAAGTGGACCGGTTGAACATACAGACATTATAGCCACTCCCTCAGAGGCCAACTTATATAGATGCCTCGTGCTAAATGAGTTCGCGAACGATATTTATCTATCTTACTCATTTACGCTGCTATCTTAGCTAGTTTTTTAGTTTTAAGTTACAAAATCTGCGGGAGCAATAAACGCAATACGTATTACAATAAGCAACGAGTTTGTACGGCACTCAATGAGTTGTTTTTATTTATCGCGAGTCAATGTTCAACAGTGAAAAGTTGATCAATCGATTGATCATTATGTACATTTAGATCGTTTTAGATTTCTAGATAATTTTAAATGGTTCTTCAAAGCATCTTAAAATATTCATATGCAGATGGGTAATTAAAATATAAAGATTTGCAAATGAGATCTGCGCGATGCTTTTTTTTATAATTTGGACAGTTGACAAGACGAATGGTTGATTAATAGGAAGACCTCGAAAGAAAGTTTGAAAAGCACTGCACTCTGCGGAATAGAGGAATGCTCAAGATCAGCCAATGCAGAATATGTTCGTTTTGATACCACCGACCTTCGCTGAAAGATCTTCGCGATGCGCCTTTATATAAGAACGATGAATGCGTTAACACTTTGTTTACGGTGTCGTTGTTTAGCCGACTTTTGCGGTGTAACATCCGTTTGACATTCTAACACTCCTCCCCCGGGTGACATTTGAGGGTGATATGTCGCGTGGAGTGTAAAAGTCAGGGTTGTTCACTGTGCTCGATTGAGTTGATTTTGAAATATTGCGGGAGTATATTTTCGCGGAAGTCTCGGGTGGAGATAAAAATTTACGTCGTAGTCATCGAATTTTTATTTTGTTCTTTCATGCACGAGGGTCCTTTTGATGATATCATTTCCGTCCCTTTCATCTCGAACCCTGGAAGAATTTATGCGAAGCCCAAATTAGGGACAATCAAAATTTTACGCTCCAGATATTTTTGCCGGATTTTTTGTTTCGTCGAAATTATCAATTATTGCCTGTTAGCATTTTCCGCAGTGCGCCGACGGTGCGCTTCGTATTTATGGGGTTAATTCACTGTCGGATTTAAAAATTGCCGCTTCGTTCTTGTACAGTTGTAATTTTTTTCGCGGATAACTGATGGCACGCGAGTAATTCACCATTGCATAAGGTCACTGCTTGCATGCGAAATCTCTTTGAAACAATATATTATCCCCCCCTTCGGCTTATTCAATTAAACAAATAGAATTATGCTCTTTTTAACAGTACTGCAGGTTTCGCTCCTCCGACATAGCTTCATCTTACGACGGATTCAATCTCTCTTGAAGGGACCAAGATGTTTGACTAATTGTACAAATATGTATACATACAATAAGCGATTTTTTTTATGAATGTGGTCGCCTTACTTATGGAACGCACTTTGTATATGCTGTTCCTTGAGAAATACCGCAAGTCATGAAGGTTCCGAAGGCAATGAAAAACCGAAGAACCTTGCCCTAAAATATAATATACTATAGTAAAATATAATATAATATACCTTTTAAATGATATGAGTGGCGATCATGAGATATAGGCGTTCATATGAGACAGAGTTCAGTTCATGGGACTCAAAAGAACGCGGCGGCGGACGAAAAGTTCGACCCGCCCGACTTATTCATACCTCTGATTTTTAATTAACGGATTAAAATCGTATTTGTCTTGTATAAAAAATTTAATTGATCGATTTGCAAAAAAAGCTATTCATCCTTAAAACCATTTGAATTTAGTATTGTGAAAGTCGTGGAAGTGCCCTTAGTTTTAGTCTTTCACAAATTAAACTCACAGGTCATACTACCTTCAATATCAAGCACACGAGATGCATGCCTTATTCCATGAATGGATATAGGAGAGGCCCTAGTCTTACATTGTTGCAATATGACGATGCTGTGTATAATATGAGCTACATGTCTCTTTTATATGCCATTTTTAACGAACATATTTACCGCGCAAAAGAAGAGAACATTGTTGTGCTGCATTTTACACAATAAAATTTCAGCAAATTCGTTATCGTCGGCATGATTATTAGATTAGATCAGGTCATGTGGTTGCTTGAGATATGGTCGCTTGTTTGACATAGAAATAATCTACCAATTTACCGGGACTATTCCCGCTTGAAATATTTTCTCCGGTTTGAACGTTGGCGATGTGCAGGAGCGATTCTAAGATGCGCCCAAGTATTGGGCTCCCTGCAATGCTGTAATCTCTCACGTTTTATAGTCGTATCATAGTCGTGATCATATGATGTTACAAAGTAATCCTATATTAAATAACCACGAGCGACACTGTAGCAGACCAACGTTACATCCTATACAGACATCCGATTGAGAAATACCACCGTAAATAATACACCTAGCTTATGTCTTGCATTTTTTTTAAAAATCGTCTGTGCCTTGTGTGTTTCGTAGAATTATTGGTTAGCTGTTGTTAGAGGCAAATTGTCAAACTCCAAGACATACGAATAACTCATCAGACATTGTATGCTACTTTTCTACGATAATACGAGCAAGGCCATTTAAAGTACAAACGGCAAATACGGTCTTAATCATCAACAGATGTCGATGTTGGTTTAAAAAATGAAAGTCAAGCAATAGAAATTTAAAATATGTTTTTTTGACATTTAGATGTTACTTCTATCAAAATCAATCGAAATGGTTGGTTTTTTAAACATATCATATTGATTCGTTCTAGATTCAGTGAAGGCTACTAAATCGAGACATTTCCGCTGAAATCTGGACGCTGGGAGACGCCAAAGGGCAGTAACTGTCTAATCTGTGTATACATATATACAGTACATATATGTTTTTCAAATTGCTATATTAACTTTTCCCTACCGGTGATGTATTTACTACACCTCGACTCTAATAATGGGAATATCGATATGAAATATAATAGATACGGGGTTCAGAATTTTTGTATTCCTCCGTAATATAATTACGAATCACATCAAAGTATTATAGTATTCATCTGCAGCGACGGAAATAATTTTAGCTGTGTTAAGTCTCGCATTATCGTGTTGATAAAATATGTTTCCACTTTTGAATATTTTAGGTATTTTTACACGAATCGCCTCTTTTAATCGTTCCAATTGATCATAATAGAACCTTATCGTTATCGTCTGGTTATATTTAAGAATTTCATAGTGAATCATTTCTTTATAATCCCATCATACAGACAAAATTATCTATTTGACTGTTAGGTTCGGTATTGGCGTTGCCAGTGGTACTTGTCCAATAGAAAGGCATAACCCACTTATCATCCCCTGTTACAATATGTGATAGAAATATTGAATTTTCCACTTTTTTAAAAAATTTTTTAGACATTTGAATCCGTATAGATTTGCTTTCATCACTTAACCCTTTGAGTAGTGAGTTAATTTAAAATCATCATATCCGCTACTTATCATCCGTACAAATCCACTTATCTGTCAGGACCGTCGCAGCGCATATGAAGCTTGTACATAAATACATAAACACTGTCGATAGCAAGCCATATTCGGTTATTTTTTTGCATAAACATAAAAAATACACTTGAAATCGATTCATTTGGGTTATTATTAGTCGATAAATTTGGGTTAACGATCTATACAATCGTACGATGTACGCAAGATACTCTGTCCGTCTCTGTCTGCCATTCACAATGTCTGATCTGCAAGATACTCTCCTCTCTGTTTCTTCAAGCTCAACGAGTAAGAATGCTCTTTATGAGTTACTGGAATTCGGACACAGCATTGTTTCTTACCTCTTTAAGGGCTTAAATGATGCGATATCTACACACCATTACTGCAGAAATGTATCGTCTACAATCTACTAAATTGATGCAGAAATTGGTAGAAAAACGTACATCTTTCAAAAAATATCTATGGATGGTTCTAACACGTCATCCATATTTTCCGAATTTGTCTCTTTTATACGATTATAAAGATTATCCAAATGTGACGCCTAGATGTTTTGAGTTTTGTGGCATGTAGAATCGTCCTGCTGGAAATAGACATCAGACATTTCAATATGATTCCATTGTGGCCATATAAAGTTACTGAACATTGATTGGTAACGTTCAGCATTCACAGTAACATCATTATACAGTGTTGACATCTAGGCGTCGCATTTGGATGACGCTCTGTATTCAGATCTTCGGAACACATTAAAGGTTAAACAATGTAATGCAATAGACGATGTAGAAAATCATAGAATAAAAATGGAATCGAAGAGTTGTAAGACAGTTGGGGAATGGTTGTAAATGACGATGGATTAATTCCAGGTATCCCTAATATCTATCATATTAATATTTCAGCGTGACGAGCTATCTATAAATAATCGGATGGAAATCGAATAACCTTGACTGTGAATAAGTTTTCGCGGTCGCGGCATCGGGTGCTGGTTTCATATCTTGCGGTCGGCGGTCGCATTTACCTACGACGTCGTTCATATCCTTTTCGGCATCATCAGGCTGTGAAGAATGAGAGTGCAACTTGTGCGATATGTAGGCTCTCGGAAATGAGAACGATTGTACGCCGATTCGAAACGAATGAGCTTTACGAGCGTGAAATCATCGATTTCGTTCGGATATTGCATCCTGAACCATTAATATCGCAACTTACGATGGAAAATTGAATGAAAGCACATTTTAAAAAAATTAATAAAGTAGAACGAAATGCATCCGCGTATTCGACGACTGCATTCGCTCTCGGATGCAGATGGCATGCATTCAACACGCGGATCGATGGATTCGACTCGAATTCGGGAAGTTGCGACATTTCAACTCGATTATATGGGCTTGTTAAGTCATGGAAAGCCTGAGGGTCAACAGTAGTTAACCCTTGCAGCTCGTTTTCATTGATGAATCACAGCTTCAATCGTGAGATTCATCAGGTGCTGTTGAGCCGATTGAATCCGAAAGTTTTTTTTTAATCAAATTTTTAACATGCCGTTCGTTTGATATGCAATGTCGCGTTTCGAGCACCGCTCATTCGCCACATCTGAATGTGGCGATGTGTAGTCATAATGCTTGACACGTAGAAAGCGAAACGTGTTCTCACTATTTTAAATATTAATTATAAAATGTTAGACAATAGAAGAAAGCATGGCGAATTGAATCGTTAAATTAATCGACAACCGGGCTGTATCCATCGCCGAATTTGTTCGAGTGAAAAAACCGAGCTGCAGAATGCACATAACATATACAGAGTGTTTCACAGACATAGTCCCTATGTCCTAAGGTTGTCGAAATCAGAAATTCAGAACATTTTGAGAAAATACCCAAAATTTCACCTTTAGACCGTCATAACTTTAATATATGGTTTTAATTTTCCTTATTTTAACTGTAGTTGTTTGAAGTAACATTTCCTCTTTCAATGCAAAGAAATCCAGTGGTGTCAGGTCTAGAGACCGTGCGAGCCAAGGAATAGGGGACGTCCCTAGACAGAAATCCAGTGGTGTCAGATCTGGAGACCGTGCGAGCCATTGAATAATGCACGCCCTCAGGCAAAGAAATCTAGCGGTGTCAAGTCTGGAGACCGTGCGAGCTGCGAAATAGGGGACGTCCTTAGACAAAGAAATCCGGTGGTGTCAGGTCTGTCACGTGCGAGCCATGGAATATTCTATTTTGAAAACCCTGACACTTAGGGCATAGAGCCTGTGCGTGAAATGTTGAAAAAGACCCACCTAGCCCCCAAAAATATTTTGTCAGTTCATGCGTAAAATACTTTATATATTTGTTACATACTCAAACTGGGACTCCCCTGATTTAAATTTGGGACTTAAAACCGGAATATTAATTTTACTGGTAAGGGCTTTCTGGAGTAGAAAGAGTCTAGTACCCCTTTTCTTCACAAGTGATTTCGCCAGGCTAGGATAAAGTCCCACGTGATGTCTAAGTGCATTTCAGATTTGTACCTACACTGACGAGAGTGTCTTTCTGTCCACGTTCAATTTATCCAATTGGATTGTTTCCTAATTCAGGTAGATCATCCCAGTTTAGCTATTTCAAAGCAATATATAAGGCAACGGAATATAATATTGTTATCGTTGCGAAATAAAATTCTTCTTTTGACCCTCTTCCAGGACTAGTCTGCTTGTTGTTCCTCTTGTGCTTGTTCTGTTCTTTCAGTCTTCCCGACTTTAAACCAGTCAGACATGTTACACACTATTGGGTAGTATCAATTATGTAAGAGATAGTGTCTGAGAAAATATATCAACTGTAACTGTCTCATTTCTTATTTCCATCGGCCTGAAAGAGTACTATGGGATCAAGGACTATCTTACTCCCTCGAATCTATTACAAGCAATTTTCATACATTGTGCTTCACATATTTTCTGATCTGTTTTTTTACATCTGACCAAGTGTTGGTATAGTGGCTTAGATCCTGGACTCTTGTTGCAAAGGTTCGGGTTCAAATCCAGATTGTGGAAAAAATTTTCACCGTACCAACAAATTTGGGAGATCAGAAATATTAATATTTCTGATCGATCGTCTCGATCCAGGTTTACCCTGATTTCCTGGATTAGAAAAAGTAAATTCTGAGGCGATTAATAAAGTCGTGCAGGGACGCCCATGAGTGAGTAATTGAATTTGCAACAATAATTAAATTATCATTTATATATATAATGATAATTTCGCTACTCACTCATAGATTCTCTCCTCTCCTACTTTTCCAAATAATCCTATCCTTACTTTACCACGTGTGGAAGGCAACGGGAAACCACCACATTAAATCATCTCCCAAGTAAGATCTCCTATGGAGATCACCCTATATCCGTTATCGGATATGACACATCAAAGATTCATGCTTTGATGGACGTCATAAGGATTTAAAAAAAAAAAAAATTATTCAGTGACTCTCTTAATAATCTCATACACTTTCATTTTTTATCATAATTTTACAAATGCTATTAAATTTCTTAGTCCACTGGGCCAGAAAATTAATTGAATTTTTTGATTTTTTAAAAAAATCACTCGGTAATAACAATTAGAATGTATTCTTAGTAGCAAAAAATCCAGCGTTCCAGTGTTCTTTTCTCGTTTGTGCTTCTATAGGAACACCTATATAATATCAAATTTATTAGTGCACCTTCTTAACTGCTAGATAACAACGGATACTATTTCGAGTTCATCATTTCTATTTATATGGTTAAAAGTCAAACTTTTTGTTTAAAAGTGCATGTTAAAATGCAGTTGCAAAAAAATTGAAGACAAGTTCTATAAATCATATAAATGGATTTTGGTTTCATTCGTAAATTAATACGATATTAATTTTTTGTCAAAAGCATAACACATTACGAACGTATTTTATGACAATATTATACATATATTATAATACATTTAAATCAAAGCAGTTAGCGTTTAAAAAATCATCATTTGATCGTATTGGAAAACTTATATAACTATTAATGAATTAATTTGCAGACCATTAGCTAATTAATATGCCATTCAAAATCAGTATAGGATTTGTCACCGATTTGATTTGATCAATTTGACATGACTATTCAATGATGCTGTCGAAGTCGACCAATCATTTAAATCCCTATAAACCTGTATATTTAATTCCGTCGGGTTATTTAATTTCATGTTTGGTTTGGCCAAACAGCAGATGTGCTTAGATTAAAGATCGTATGTAAGAACTCGAATTCAAAGTACAAGGACACGTTAAATATTGACAAAAAGGTATATAAATATTTGGAGACATCAACTTGTAATATATGACTTTGATATATGTATATTTTATCTCGTTTGAAAAAAATATTACGTATGCATTCACCTGAAAGATGTTTTATTTGGATGTGTTTAGATATAATTATAAAGATGATTTTTGCTTTGTATTAATAAAAGTGTTTTAATATTTCAGGTAACCCATCGCACAACTGGCAAAGTTATGGTGCTGAAACTAAACCAGCAACGGTCCAACAGACCTAACATGCTTAAAGAAGTTCAACTCATGAATAAGCTTAACCATCCTAATATACTTGGGTGAGTAAAATATTTATCGTGAAACGTTTGTGATTAATTTTATTCAATCGAAAGATATTTCAACTTGTTTCTATCTGATATTTCTTAATCCGTTTTATTAATTTTATGATAAGTTACAATGATAAAAGTGTGTGTTTGATAAGCCGAAGGAATGATGAGATATTTGCTCTGATAAGATTGTTTCGAAGGCATTTCATCGTATCTACGTATTTAAGATTTATTAGTTTCATTCCGATGCGAGAAAAACTATTTTCAATTAATTAAAATCCTATTAAATTATATTTTCAGATTCATGGGTGTTTGCGTTCATGAATGTCAATTACACGCTCTGACTGAATTTATGAATGGTGGATCTTTAGAACAAGTGCTACAGGGAGGCGGAGAACTGCCTCAAAGATTACGGATATCTTTAGCGTTAAATGTAGCCCACGGCATGCGTTATTTACATTCATGTGGAGTTTTTCATCGAGACCTGACAAGCAAGGTATGATTTTTATGTTGCAATTTAATGGAATATGAAATTTGACTCGTTTTATATCGGTGTTTTTTGGATTGTAGAATGTTCTCATCAAAATACATGAAGATACGGGCGAAATGACTGCAGTCGTTGCTGACTTTGGTCTGGCGGCCAAAATACCAAATCCATCGTACGTACTTTTAATTGCATAAAAACAATGCTCAAATGTATACTTGATCTAATATGATTTGGATAATTGGAGGATTTTAATGACTGAATATGGATTTATTTATTACAGAAGTATTTACAACAGGCTACCCAGTGTTGGTTCTCCATGGTGGATGTCTCCTGAGTGCTTAAAAGGTTGCTGGTATGATCATCGATCTGATATTTTTTCTTATGGAATCATCCTCTGTCAATTAATAGCAAGGGTAAACTTAATATTCATTGAATATTTATTAAACAATATTTGGTTGATATATTTTTTCATAGTTAAAATTTCTATTTAAATTTTAGTTGGATGCCGATCCTGATGTTCTGCCTCGAACTGATAATTTTGGACTAGATTATTGGGGCTTTATACAACTCTGTGATGGAGATACAAATCGCCATTTTTTGAAACTAACATTTCAGTGCTGCATTGTATGTATAATTTCAAATAAAAAAGTGTATTTCTTAATGTTTACGAATAAAATTGTATTTCATTCTGTTCATGTCTGTTCTGTTTCAGTATGATCCAAAAGAAAGACCGTTATTTCCTGAAATAGTATCAAAATTAGAAGAAATATTGGAAAATTTGGACACTAAATTGGAATCAGGTTCAGCGAATAGTTCACTTTTTAGGTTTGATTTTGCGATTTATATTTGGTTTGATTTATTTATAAATGTGCTTTTTTTTTCAATATTTCTGCAATATATTTTCAGCACTCCCGTCCGTAATTCAAATACAAAAATGGAAGTTTCTAAGCGTAATTCGGTTGATGTATTATTAACTTTGAAAACTAATGCTGCAAATAGTACAGATTCGATTGAAAATGATGATATTAGAAATTTGGATTCTGGAAGATCTACGATCGATGAAAATAATCCGTTACAGTTTGAAACAAGTCCAAAAATTTTAAAATATGAAATTAATACCAATTATGATGATTTAAGTAAATCTCGTTTCTATAGAAAATGTAAGTAATTTTAATGATATATTTGTTTTTAATAATAATAGATAATCTAATTTTAATATAATTATGTATTTTTTAATTTTCAGTGGAGCATCGTCGATCATTGTCAGAAACAGTGAGTGGCTTGACGATTTCATCACATAGAGCGCCGAGTGATAAAGCTCGTCGTCATATAATTCAAAGGACTCTAGTACCGTCTGTTATTCAAGCACGCAACAGTTTGCTGCAGCCAGTTTCAAATTATAACTCTCTATACAAGATAGCAGAGACGATGCGTCTAAAAGATCGACATTACAAGCCCAGAAACGTTCCAGAATCAGGCGGCGAGTCAAATACACCGGTCAATCCCTTTGCGAACTTTGCGCAATTCCGAGGCGTTAAGAAGATTTTGGGCGTATCGTCAAATTCTAATTCATTGGGAGCCAATGATTTCTTTTCATCGTCTTGTGTGGAGCTGCCGTCACCGTTCTTCTTGTCAAATAATCAGGAATCGAATACGGCCTGTGGTGTTAATCAAATACATTTCTTTAACAAGAATGATTATGAAATTTTCAATAGTGAATCAATCAAAAAGACGAACTCTTTGCCTTCGTCTCCCGTGCTATCAAGACAAAGTAGTAATGAATGTGTCGATCCTGAAGATAACACTCCTCTGATATCTAGGAAAGATGTCGAACAATGTTTTAATAAATATGTGGTAGCTTTAAATAAAAATAATAAATGTTCTAATACCTCTGATAAAGACGAAAGCAAAACTAGTTTACAAAACAATGACAAATGTTATCAAAATAAAGTAAGTGAAGTTAAAGACGCAAAAAAAAATTGTTATTGTTGTAATAAACCCAACCGGACTACAAATTGTGAAGCGAGTGAAAAAAAATTAGAACCTAGTGATACAAATAGAGAAATATTAATTAGTGACAGTTCTAACAATATAGCAAAAAATTTGTCGAGTACGGGCAAAGTAAAATCTTTATATTCGCATCCTTTATTTAAAAGTGTGGAAACTCAACAATGCGATGAGAATAAATCGCAAATCGATAGGGTTCCAAACGCATCCGATTCAAATAATTGTGATATTCCTGTTGAAATAATAAGCTATAAACAAACTTCTCCTATTTTACTCCAAAAGAGTAATTCCAGTATAGAACTATCATCCGATAGTCCTTTCTCACCTACGATGCTTTCTATGAAAAGCGGAGTAAATTTGAGAAGAAGGGGGTCATGCGAGAGTGGTATATTTTCAGTTGTAAATGAAGATTTTTCATCAACAAATTTCGTATCGGACTGTTATAATTCGCCATCGATTTGTCCGTGCGTTTTAAGATTTTTTTGCCATTGTAAGTGTCCTGCCACTGATAAGTGCCTTTTTGCTAAAAACTTTCATAAACACAGTGATTCGGGTGGGATCCACCCCGAAAACAAAGCGAGTGAGAACACGTCTTCTAATTCTAACGTTGAAAATACTGATATGTTCGATAGTGATTGTAATTGTAAGGTAACCTGTAATACGTTTTTGCAAAATGCCAATTTAGACGATGTATGCGTTGAATCGGATTCGTTTGATAATACGGATTTATATTGCGTTAATAAAAAAAAATCATCGGAAAAAGAAAACAAGGGCAAAGATGAGTTTATGGAAAACGAAGGCTTCCTCAACTCGAGAGAAACTGCGGATAAAAACACTAAGCACGAACCTCAAGAAGCTACCTGCGATCATCATCTTTCGCTATGTCACAATTGCTTGGATAATTATTATCGTATATTGCATAATAAATATTGGCATAAAAATGTGAACGTCGGACACGCATTAAGCTGTCGTACTTTTTCGAGTAGTTCCGCCAATTCTAGTTTATTTCTTCATGATGATTCGGCCATGTCTACGACGACCGTGAGCTCTCTCCGCAGTCTAGACGATCTGGATTGCTTCAATCAGTCGTCATCGCGAGAGCATTTAAAACCTTCAAACGACGTAGATTCTAATTCGTCTCAATGGCAGAAGAAATTGGAAACGGACGAAGAAGATATTCAAGAAGTAGACGGTTATACGAAAAAGCCGAACGACACGGAATCAATTTGTTCTGAAAGCGACGGTGGCACAATCTGTGTTCAATGTAATTCGTATAAAGCCACCGGAGACTTATTGCCTTTAAAGGAATGTCAATTAATAAGTAGATGTTGCTTATTATATCATAATAGAAGAACTCATATTTGTCCTGTGCATAGGGTTAATACGAACATCGATGTGGATACAAGAAGCGTGGATCTCGGATTAATTAATAGGTTAGCTATGGATGAAAAAATACACAATATAATGATGCGGGTTCCGCTAACGAATCAATTATTATATTCGTCCAGTAAACGAGCATCCAGTATTTACACTGATAGTTCAGACGATATTTCATCGTTAGCGGGCTCTGATTCGTTGCACTTTGACGAGCGAACGTATTCCGGTATCAATGCTAAGTCTGCTCAAATATCCAAGATAGTCGAATATTTCGAGAGGAAAGGAGCGACCGGCTTTAAATCGAGCAGTTGCAAATCGAATTTTTCGAGTATACCGCCAAACTCTTATTCGTCCAATTCGAGGATGAAATTCAGCGGAAGCAGTAATATGGTTTCTAAGCTGTCGACGGACGTGATCATGGGCGGAAAGAGCATGCGGAAAGTTCAACCGGAGTTCCTCGACGTCAGGAAGCATTTCGATAGCGACGCCCGCAACATATCAGAGAGCCAAAAAGAATATTCCTTCGGCGAGACCGGTCGCAAGATGGCCGAGTTGAGGCATCGTATTAATAGCCAAAATAAATTCACAGACTTTTGTACAAATACAGATGTAGCCAATAATATTAGAAGAGAGGATCAGTCTTCTCTGCCGTCTTGTAGTAGGAAGTGCCTATCTCAACAACGTTTGATAATATGCGAAGGTGCGGTTAAATCTAAATTGTCTCTGTTCGATAGGAAAAAATAGCTAATTCCGACGAGACCGTACGCAATATTCTCCGTCATTGAAAACGCTCGTACTTTTTTTGAAAAAAATATTTTCGTTTGTATCATTTGAGTTTTGTTTTACTAACGACATCATTTTTTTTTGACAAGAAATGCATATTTCTATTTGATTATTCGTTTTGATCTAAATGTACAGATGTTTTTATGTTGCGATGACATTTTTATACTTTTTATTTCGGATAAAAGTGTTTGTGATGTAGGAACTGTTTATTTTATTGATGCAATAAAAATATGTGAGTTTGTGTTGCGAATCTTTGTTCCTTCTTATGTCACAGTTTTATGCTTAAAATTTGTCATATGATTTTTTTTCTTATTACAGCATAAATACCATTGAATTCAATCTTGTTAGACTTCCGAGTTGATTGAGATGCGTTTTAAAATGTTCAAATTTTACTACGTTAATATCGCTTTATATGAACGAACATCGACTTGAATGTTTTGTATGCTTATATAAACCGCAATTATTTATTCAGGATAATTATGTTACTGTTTTTATACAGCATTTTTTAATATACTTAAAGTAGCTAAATTTTATCAACAATTGTTATTTAAAGTTATATTGAAACGTATGAAGGAAATTGAAATAGTTTTCTATTTTTTTATAATACAACATACTGTTTTTTTTTGCAATGGCAAAAATAAATGATTGGATTTTGAAAAATGATATTGTTGATGGGGAATAAGTTTATAATCTTCCACTGCTTCAGTTCTTCCTATTGATCAATTTAGTTTTAGTATTTATGTATATCTTTAGAAAAAGTCGGAGTGAGTTTTGGGATTTGTGAGAAAAATATAGCGCCTAGTTATTAGAGAGAAAGTAAACTAGTCTTATTATCTTATCTCTCCTTCACGCTGTGAAAGGCTCTATATGGCAAAAAGCCATCATGAAATAAAATTAAAATCATTGGGCTGATTGCAATAAGTAAAATTATATATATGTAGGTTAGTAGATTTTACAATTTGTACATAACATATATATATATATTTATAGAAATTTGAATTGTCCTAATATATTATACCAAATTTCATCCTGTTTATACTACTGGTTGCGAATCGATTTAGATCCTATATATGAATGTAAGCGTGTGTGTATGTATCCAAATGAAGTTTTTTCCTGATTATGTGGAACCACCGAAATGTTTGTATATTTTTATAATTGAGAATGCAAATTTATTAATTTTCACGAAACCTTCAATTCCACACATGCCAAAATTGAAGTGCAAAAAATTGTTTAATAATTAGAAATAATTCATTATACATTGACTTTACTAATTGCCACTAACAATTAAAATGATAGGAAACATTCTTGTATGAGAAGTATTCTCCATATATTTCCCGGAATATATATTTTGTTATAAATAGTGGATAAATATGTATACAATATTCCATTTGTCATTTTCTATGAGTCTGATTAAAATACGTACGCAGAACTTTGAAGATAAATATGCGCACTACGGCAGCTCGATTTATTAGCTTTGGGACGAACAATATTCAATATTAATTATGGTCCAAGTGCTAGAAGCTTTGGAAAGAGTTCTGTTTGTGTATTTGTGTATTTTATGAATGTATTTATAACCAAAGCAATAAAACAATTTGGAGTTTTTAATCTTTATTTCATTTATAACTTTCGAAAGACTCGTAATTATTCATCATAAACTTTAATCAATAAAAATCGTTCGAGATTAACCACTCGAGAACTGATTAATAAATGACATCAAATTTATATGTTTCGTTATTGTTTCTAAAAACTATTTTTTTTTGCCTCTAATATAAAAACTGAGTTGAATATGAAATACTCAAGAAGTCCAAATTTTAGTGTTTTACAATTATAAAATGTATGCTTATTACGTAGTCAAATCTGGATAACATCATAACGTCTTACACTAATAATAAAACATTGGCATATTATGGTTCTCTAGTGGTTAATAATATCAACTCCGTCATTCAAAGCAAATATTTAATTAAACACATTTTTCCGTAGTGGAGATGAGCATTCGAAACAATACTCGATAGTTTTTATAAAAAAAATGTGTTTTATAAATAACAACGAATATCATTTAATTGTTTTGTTAAATACGCATTAATGATCGTCATGATTTGGCGTGTTCTGGATGACGTTGCTATTGCAAATATAAAAATTCTATCGTTTATAGTGTTTTAATTGATTTATTACAATTGCTTTTATCGTTGTATCTTTATATGTTTCGATATCCGCGAGCTTTGAGCGTCGGATTTAATTTTCAAGAGGCTTTTTTTCGATCACTGCATACGAGCATAAATTGCATGAAAATTGTTGTGATAATTGCCCATTAAATCGTAATGTGAAAATAATATTTTTAATCTATAAAAGAGAATTATCAAAATCGGTTGAATATTTATCATTATATTTTTGTGATTTATTTTGTAATGTGTATAAAAATGTTATAATCGTAGGTGACGTTATTGAAAGAAAATGTACAATAATATTTTTTTTATTAACCGATCGATTAATCCGCGTCGTTTGCAACGACGATAACGAGTTTCCTAAGCGTAGTTGTTTTTAATATGTATTTTTTTCTTCAAATAAATTTGTATGTACATAAAAATTAAGACTGAGCTGAGCTGATGCCATGAATAGTTCAATAGCCGTTTTGAAAGATTTTCGTTGAAAATATGAACCCGCAAACGGACAATGCATGGACATCGTTTGAAAGACTTATTAAACCTGATTGTTTCTTTTGTATGGAAAATGGGTAAACTTATACTTGTTTTAGAATTTGTTTCATGTTTTATTGTTATCAAATAAGGCAGCATAGTGATATTTGTACAGCATTGATTATTATGTCGACAGTATTGAGTTGATTTCTTTTTTAAAATAACGCAATTTTTATTTAATTTACTTGAAATTTAAAATAATTATATTTTTGTCTTAAAGAAAAAAAAGAAACACATTTGTACATCTTATGCTAGATAATAACAATAATATAATTTGAAAATATTACTTTGTTGTTTTACTTTTTATCTTTATTTATCCTCGACGTTGCACATCGCGCAAGCGAATAAGCTTAAGCATTTGCCAATTTAATGCGCAGAATTCGAAACTCTAAGAATTAAATAGATTATTGTACTTGATCCAATTATTCAAAAATTATCTAGTGCGAACCGTGGACAATTTCATGAAATATTATGGCTTCTTTATGATAATGGAATGGACGACTTTTTTATTCTTTGCCTAAATATAGTCACAGCGTATATTTATTTTTTATAATGTATTTTTGTTCTTAATACTATCAGTTTAATTTAAAATCAGCAGTTTGGAACGGTTGGCGCAAACATGATACCACATTAGTATCACCGGTATCTCCCGAATTTGTATCGTACATTCAACTCCTCGTTCATTTCATATTGAAGGCAGCAAATCCTCCGAGTTTTATTTATAATACCCATTGAATCACCTGGGGGAGACTTATCGAAAGGCGCTTTTGTTGACGACGAAGAGTGCGGTATTCGTGAATCTAAGTTATTTTCCACGACCGTTAAAAATTACTCGATACAAATGATTTTACAAATAGTGTTTTTACGGAATACAATGAGTCCAGTCCTTCCCAATAAATATATTTTTAAATGAAGGTAATCGTCGTCTACATGACGAAAACGGTTGCTTCGTGGGTCAAATCTTTTTGGAGTTGTTTTATATAAATACATAAATAAACTAATATAATAGTATATTTTATACAAATGGAAAAATAGTTCAGTATTATGTAATTCCGTTAACGATAAGAAAGCATATTTTTAAAGAAATAATATCAAACTGCCGCCTAAATATCATCATTTTATTTGGTGTATTTTTGAATTCAATGTGTATATATCCGATACTTTTGTCCAGTTTTCTTATTGAAAAATCATGTTTTGGCGCACTTTAAATATGGGGTGACTTATAGAATATCGATCGAACGGTTATGAACACGTCATGCGGTCGTTATGCCGTTGAAATTTGTTTTATCAACATTTTTTCTCGCCTAGGTCATGTGTATATTTGAAATAATGAAGGTGACCGGAAACGGAGTAGATCCATAAGTTGGTGCGCGCATGCGCGCGAATGGACCCACCCCCTTTCATTCTGAAATGTCAAATGGATCGTCGAGGGGATGACGCCGTCTGACGTCACTCCAGCGGAGAGGCGTCCCGCTAACGAGTCCCGCTCCATGTTCGTCTCCCGGGAGCTCCATTCTGCTGCTCGAACAATACCAGCATCATAAAATGCCAGTCTCCGAGATAGACGTGAGTTTTTTCATTCATGCATTTCGATAGTTTGCGTTTCGTGCTCGCGCTTTTGGCACTCCACATGTCGCCCCCTTTGGCATCCGAGCCGATCTTTCATCATCCTGCTCGCATTCCTCGGGATAGTCTGCTCGGATAATTCCAGTCGAATCGTGCGAACGATCCCGCTGGAGCAAAATAGGTTTTAAGTTCAAGGTTAAGTCCGAGTTCGACTGACCTATATACGATCCCTTTTATTTGCACGCCTTCATTAAAGCCGCATAAGTTTGCGCCAATGCCCTCAAAAAAAAAACCGCGACTTTCAAAATTGCATTTGAAAAAAAATCATGTGAAAATATGTCCTTGTACATTTTAAATGGTTTAAATATTTTATCATAACCTAAAAAACGCGTTTCATCATAATTTAATAAA
Source organism: Stenopsyche tienmushanensis (assembly GCA_008973525.1). Taxonomy (NCBI): domain Eukaryota; kingdom Metazoa; phylum Arthropoda; class Insecta; order Trichoptera; family Stenopsychidae; genus Stenopsyche; species Stenopsyche tienmushanensis. The sequence continues at coordinate 1,084,388 of WACJ01000543.1, forward strand.
ATATGTTCTTCTACCATTCGCATACTATCCGAAATCATCCAAAAAGTAAGATTACAAAGGCTCCTGGGGCCGGGTGATTTTTTTTGTTTCGAATTTGGCGCATCTGGCGTATAGGGGGGATCCTAGAGGTCAGTTTATTTGGTCCCGCGTGTTTATCGGCCATTTTGTTCAGCCGCAGTAAATTCTTCCGATGGAGAGGTCGTCGGACGCTCCCGTCATTCGTTTTTTGGCGTCGGAAGCTCGTGGAAGTTTATGGTAGTGATGTGATGAGTCGACAATATGTCACGAAGTTGTGAAGTGGTTTAGGTTATTCAGAAAATATTCAAAAAATTGAAGAACAAGTGCGAAATGATCACCATGTGATGCTAGACGACTTTCACGGAGAATTTCCTGATATTCCTCGATGTCTGCTTGGTAATATTGTGTCGGAAAAACTTGGTTAAAAAAAGTTGTTGGCGATTATATCATAACTGGGGATGAGACGTGGGTGTGTCACCACAGCTCAGAATCCAAAACAAATCCAATAAGATCAGATGGTGGATGTCTATGACGCTGGCATACAAAAGCTGGTGACTATGGAAATGTGACTATGAAATATTCTGTGATTTTCAATCAAATATTTTCGATCTTACATAAATGTTGTGACATTTGTGAAAATGTCGAATGTTGATAGCACACAATATTCGTTTATTTCTTCAGAATAATTCTTAATGTTCAATTTGCATGGTATTTGCTTTCTGTTGTTCAGCTATTTTTTTCTATTAATGTGTTGCGAAAATAAAACCGCAACCGTGCAAGCTTGCCAGCTTACTTCTGAAGGATTACATTTTGAGTGGTGATACTCGGTTAATGACGCTATTCCAGAACATTCAAGACGGAATAACAAAATTGGTGAACGATAAGAATGATGCGAATATCTTATTTATTAAAACAAACCCCTGCTCTCAAGACAACACGAACGAAAGTCTTTGTTGAAAGAGTTTAATAGCTTATCCGACGATAGCGATTTCATTTAATTATACCCAATTTTTATGACGATTAAACGATTTTTTGTTGAATAGTAAGTATAAACATTTTCGGAATCTACTTTTTCATTTGCGTTTATAAATCGATTGGGCTGCTTTTAACTATTTTTCTCAATTCAATATTTGAGCCTCACAATAGCTTTAAATCGAAAGCCTTTGTATTCCGCAAGGTCTGGATGATAATGGAATTGCGTGTTAACATGTTAAGCTTGGCCGAACAATCAACATTTCCTTACACCGATGTCATTAGAGAACCAATTCAAATCTAAAATTGATTGCCTTTCAATTGTTGAGATTGAATTCATGATTTATGATTTTGAACGTCGATCATATTCACAAGACTCCACCGTACATGAATATTATTAAAATGTCGTTATAGATCGTTATGAGCATCCAAAATTATCGTTCAGAAAATATTAGTTAGCAATGAAAACCACTTTAAAATCTGTTTTTGACTTTTTGATGATGCAAACATCTTTCAGACAGCTATTTTTTGATCAAAATTGTAAATGATCAAATCCATATAGCGTCAATTGAAAATCTTTTGAATTTGTGTATAGTAATGGGTAATTACACTACCGACAACAAATATGGAAACGCTTATATATAAACGTTTAAGTGCTAACACAAATTGCTAAAACAAAAACTTTATATGGTACATACTTTCTTCGGGTGTCTTGCGTCTCATCATACACTCATATATCGATGGTAAGGTCATGCTGTAAAGGTATCCCTACACGTCTAAATATTCTCAGATACATTTTTATTTTTTCAAGTAGCTTTTTAGTAGCCAATTTGAATCATCATTATCATTGTCTGATTCAAACTCAGAATCGTCTTCGATGATCGTAAAGTAATCAAAGATATGGGACAAAACAATTAAAGCAACAATAAGAGAAAAAATATAAACAACAGCAAGCAGATTTGTGGTGGGACATAATGACTTTTTCCGATTCGAAAATAACTAGAAACCAAAACCAAAATCACAAAAATACATTCACAAGTGCACGTGTACTCGTGACGAAATTTTCCGATGAAATAAACGAATATTGTGTGCCAATGCAAAAAAACTAAGAATATCAACTGTGTTAAGGTGCATTTATTGATATACAAGCTTGTTACACGCTGCGCGGAGCTGAGAGAAAAGTGAGTTTATATGAACACGCTAGGCGTGTTCTCAGTGCGGAACGGATTAACGCTTGATAAATCTTTGCAGTATTTTTGTAGATTATTCCAGAACACATTGGCATAAATATGTAGTTAAATATTATTTTGCCTATCGGTCAATTTCGATTTTTCTTGAAATATCTTCAAGCAACCCTCGTTATTTAATTTTCCTTTGATTTTTATTAAATTCTCAATCTTTTCACCTTCAAAACAACCCCAGATCATCACATACGTATTTAATTCAACATCATTAAATGTAATTCTTCTTATTATTCAACACATCTTCCCATCGTTTTGGCTTAAAAGCAAAAAATAATTTAAAATGCATTTCCATTTCAGCTGCGTTTTTGAATCGTTCTAAAATCAACTCTCTCCCCCATGTTTATCATAAATGAGCCATTTTTACTATAAATTCTAATGCTATTCAAAAAGGGACTATTTTTTGCGTTGTCCAGCCTTCTGGAGTAAGTACGTTTTATTTTTGTTGCGTTCGGGCAAGACGTGCGGTATCCATCCTACTCCATAGCACATCCTATCCTATTCTATTCCCCGTCTATCCTATTCGTTTTGCCGATAATTTTTAAATGTGTTTGCACAGTGGTCCATGGGGATCCTAATCTATGCAATACATGTTTGATTGTTTGCCGTGGATCTGACTCCATTAGAAATTTTAGTGGAACATTATCAAAATTTGAATGTACTCCCGTATTCAGTTTATTTCTGAAGCTTTTATTGTCCGATTTAAATCTGGAACCAATATTGGCATTTGCGAACTGTTAACACTTTACTATAAAAATATTCAGGTTTTTTACTGGCTTTTTATTGGCAAGTATGATGCCCCAGCTAATATAGATTTTGAAGTTTGTTGAAAATATTACAGCAATCTTACTGCAAAAAACTTGCGAAATACACTTAAACATTTTATTGTGCTTTCTCTGGAAATCGCACAAAAAGAAATCGTACAGCCAAACGCTATGACTTATATAGAAAAAGTGAAGATGCGTTCCATGGATTTTGAAAACCGCATAACTTTGAAATAGCCATTTAAAATATATACAAAATCGCATAAAAAAAGTTAATAAAAAAATTTTGGTAACATTTAAAGGAAGACTTGCATCATTGGTAAAATTTTAAAGATGTCTGACATCTGGCATCTCAAATGCCAGGCATCCACTATTGAAATACTATTTTTTTTAATATTATTTTCTTTGCGATTTTCGATGTGACTAAAAATCGCTCTCTTCTTCGGAAGAAATAGTATAACTAGTATCAATGTCATCATTGTTCTGTGTAGATTTTCTTTTTCCAACAATATAATTCATAATTAGTAAAGATGTCACTATAGTCCCCAAATAAAAAAAACAAATTACAAAATTCCAAATATTTATATTTTTTCAAAAATCTTAACCAGAATGAAGGGCGTGGTCGTAATTCAACGATAGCAGATGCAATATGATTTACACAGTCCCAAATTATTATATTTTTTCCAAATTTCAGTTAGTGTTGATGATTTGATTGGGTTAATAACTTCGCATAACTTCGAAATCGCACAAAAAGAGATGTAGTATGTAATATGTTTTAAGCACTCTTCTTCAATCAATATTCTTGGGCTATTACTTCTGCATGATAATGCAATAATGCACATTTTATAATTACGAGAAAACTATTTGCCTTACCTGAGCATTGGCAATTAAAAAAAAATCAATTGCGATGAATATTTCATTGAATAAATGATTTCAAACGACAATTATGACCGTTTATTCGATCGTATAAAATCGGACATTTCATACGAAAACGGCCAATATTGAACGGTTGATATTGATTTGGATTGACAGTCACAGTATCCATAGCATCCTGATGATGCTCGTCAAATTTAGAAGACGATCATCGATTGATTATCTGCAGCTGAAGCATGATTTGGACGCCCTGTCCGCGCAAAAAGTGACGTTTTCAGCGTCGTGCCAATTTTATTAATTCTGATAGGCAAATGCGCGGTGTGCTAATAGAACAATGACTGAAATTGAGTGGTACGTATGCCCAGGAGTCGAGATCATTTTTTTCGGGTCACGGTTAATTCCGTTGATTTGTAAATTTACGATGTCAGCTTTTTTGGAGGCGGTTCCCGTTTGCAGATTGCCCGGCTCATTAAGTCCTGCACCGATTCTAACTCGTTGTATATATATTTTTTTGGAGGAATTTTGCTACATTTCAGGTTTTCCGTTGCAAGTATGGATCAGCCAGAAAATGAGTGCGAGTCATCCCTTATACAGAATCGACCCTCGTCGAGCGCCGAGAAAGATGGGAAAAGGAGAGAACGTGAGTCTTTCATAAATTATTCAATTTTTTCGATATAAAAATTTGAGGTTATGCATTTGGTCGTCCACTTCTTTGGTCTCTTTCTACGGACGATCTGCCTACTGATTGCTAGATAGTGGGGATCATATATATTCTGGAGCGAGTGGGAAGAAATTGAAGTAATCCTGCACAATTAAACTACTAGCTCATTCCGACTTGGACATTAAACTTATTGCCAACACCATAAAAATGCTATTTTGGAGCAAAAACATGATTTGATCCAATTGATCAAATTTGGTGCTCCAAATACATTCATTTCAAGCAAATATCATTGCACCATTAAATTTTCCATGTTGTCTCTGATTACACAAAAATAATTACAGGCGAGCTGAATATGATTAAATATTTGCTATACCTTCTGAAAAGCGATATGATATGTTTGTATCTAGACTGAAACTACAAAACCGCATGATATGATATGTATACGCTACTTCTTAAGCTATTTATAAATATACCTACGCATTAATATTAGTTATCTTATTTTTCTCGACCATGGAATGCATTTAATTGCACATCATACCATAATTCTTAGATTCAGTGTCTCATTAATTTATGGCATTTAGCCTGTTTCCAAATGCAATAAAGAATATATGATGCTGATTTAGTGTCATTCTAGTTGGTACATTTCAACTCGCATGAAGCTGGAAAATTCGATTTTTCATCAATAAGTGAGTAGATAAACTATTTCATGGATTCATATTGCAAATATTAAGCAGGTACATAAATAATGTCGTTTTTAACAGTCAAATGTACGATTATTTAACTTCGAAAATATCGCTTTATTTCGGTTTGTTAATTGTCCTTTTAATTCAATGCATATTGTAACAAATTTCAAAAATACAAAAAATATGGCCAAATCAGAAATGATATAAAATAAAGTGCCCAATTTTCCCTGGGATCCCGGGATCAGTCCCGGGATACCAGGCCCGAAATTTTCAATAGTTTAAAGAAATTATATTACATACAGAAAATGCACACTCAGCCTCCATACTCGTTGGTGGTATCGTCATCAGATATTTAAATGTTAGTTCGAGTTGATGACCGCGTGGGCCCCCATTTTCGTATAACACCATCAATGTGACTGATAAAATTCCTTTCTGTCGAGACCCGGATTAAAAAAAATTCCGATTTACCGACAAATTATTTATTTCCATCGCTGCAGATGATTACTTATATACTATGATACTTTGATGTGATTCGTAATTATATTACGGAGGAATAAAAAAATTCTGAACCCCGTATCTATTATATTTCATATCGATATTCCCATTATTAGAGTCGAGGTGTAGTAAATACATCACCGGTAGGGAAAGGTTAATATAACAATTTGTAAAACATATTTGTACAATATATGTATATGTTTACATATATTAGACAGTTATTGCCCCTAGGCGTCACCTAAGCTCGCCAATTAGTAGTTACGCCACTGTTTCCAAGCGTCCAGATTTCGGCGAGAATGTCTCGATTTAGTAGCCTTCAACGTGCTGGTGAGGTGTACGATTTCTATTAGATAAAAATTTCAATCCCGAATGTTTTCGGGATTACGTTTACTAATCCCGGGATTCATGAGCACCTAAAACTGTCCAGGATCCCGAGATTGGATTCCCTACATTTGACCAATTTATAGTATTGTTGTCTTGCATCCATGAAGCCAACATTTTTTCAATGTCTTTATCAGCACAATCGACAGACCCTTGGCTTTGGCTGTTCCTGGTTCTTACGTCTAGTTAAAACTAGTTTTAACTCAAATTTATTTTTAACTAGCAGTAAATACTAATTATAACAAAGACATTCAGTATAAACTAATTTCGGTATAAGAATAAACTAAAAAGGATGTCACATATCCATAAAAAAAAATTTTTTAACCCTTTGAGTGGTGAGTTAAATTTAAAATGATGTAGACGTAGATGCTATATTTATGTTTACACCGATTATCGCCCATGCAAGTTCACTTGTTTAGGACGCTCTCCCCGTCTTTGTCTCTCTCCGAGCTCTTTCTGGATCTAGGGCTGTAACAAGGGCGTGGCAAAGCAGGTGCCCACCATAGGCGCAAATGGGCTTGGGGCGCAAAACGCAGAATGCCGACCCGGTCGAGAGTTACCCGTGATTTTTATTTTACTCGACCATTTTACTTTATACGAATCAGCATTGATTGATTCTGTCCGATTTTTTTAATAAATACCATTTTGTCTAATCCCTCTTTTTTTTGTTATCGTTAAAACATTGGGTCAATCTAGCCCGAAATAAAATAAAGACAACATTGTTTTCGACTGATTGTAAAATTTAAACAACCCACTCGATCAGTCTTTTTCAGGCAACTTCGTTTCATAATGAGAGTTTGTAATCGTTTTGTGGATATGTTCAGGTATGGCATCCGATCGCGAGGCGCTCATTCGTCATATCAGCGGTCCGAAAAGTTGACCGATTGGATATATAAATCTTGCGACCACTCCGTCCTCTTTTAGGACGTTTCCAGGCATTTTCTATGATCTGTATGATCACTACGTCTAGACACATTCTATTATAGTATTTTTTAAAACAGTAACCGCCATCTACACTTTAGGTCGGCTACTTTTGGGACTATCTTTGTATATTATTTTAAAACATACATTATAATAGTATTTAATATATTGCATTTATAATAGTATTAGTTAACTTTAAAAAATAAAAAAATAAAATAAATTGAATTTCTTGTTACGGCTCTGTCTGAATCACTGGAATTCGATCGCAAATACGCGACTGTACTCTTCAATGGGTCGGAACTGAATCGAAAATTGTTGTTTTTCCGGAACGAAAACAGGAACTGTAAAAACATTTTTTTTTAAATTGAACCGTTTGAATCCCCGTATTTTAGCAGTGTATGACACTTTCATTTGGGATGTTTTGGATTAAAAATAATGTATTTTTAATTTGCAGGTAAGATGGGGGATGTCTCCGCGAGGTCGGTGCTTTGGTGCTTGGTATTTTGTGGATTTGCTGTCAATTACATGATAAGAATTAATTTGAACATAGCAATAGTGGCTATGGTACGTCCTCGTCCTCCGCAAAACATAGGGACTTCATCATCCCAAAGACCGACAGCATATTGCTCGTTGATCAATCCGGAACCGACTTCTGCGTTGGATGGTGAATTTTTATCTGCAATTCCACCCGCACAGAGCGAGGCAAGTCCAAATATTTTTGTGAGTGTGTTTTTGTACATTTTATTGATTGTGGTATATAAAGTTGGTTTTCAATTTTCAGATCGAAGGGTTTCCGTGGGATGAAAATCAGCAGAATATGATTTTGGGTGCTTTTTTCTGGTTGAACTGGCTCATGCAGCTTCCCGGTGGTATTTTGGCTCACAAGTATGGAACGAAATTGGTTTTTGGAGTAACAAATTTTGCTGCTACACTTTGCTGCTTCGTCATTCCTCCTGCATCCCACGTTCACTACTCCGCAGTCATAGTCGTCAGATGTATGCAAGGAATGTTCAGTGTTAGTAATAATAACATCTCACCATGCTGATATTTGCTTTTCCCACAGAAAGAGCAACAATCACAAATTATAGATAACGGGAATAATACGACATCACATTTCGTTGCCAGCAAGGCTTTTGCTTTGAGCGCAAGGCTATTTTTATGTTTTGGACTAAATAGGTTTTTTTTTAAATACATGATACATTATTTTGATATTCAAATTTGTTTAAAATATTTAACTTTAATTAATAAATATTTGCTGCAATAGAATGCAAATCTATATGTATTGAAAAGAAATAACGTCTTTTTCTTTCGACGTTAAATGTTGTATACATACACATTTATTTAAGTTTTAATTGATATTAAAAAAATGTTTGACTACATTTACAGCTTTTTGTAATGTCATAGATTGTACAATTGAAGTCTTAACACTTCTCAGGGATTCACTTGGCCAGCAATGCATAGCTTAACAGCGAGATGGATTCCACCGAATGAAAGGAGCAAATTTGTCACTGCTTATCTCGGTATTTATACACATTAATATAATGCTAACATGTAAATGTGTATCTTTCATATTTTCTAATTTTAATGCACATAACAGAACTCTAGAGTCTTATTGAGCCTCGTTGTAAATATTTACTAGATCCTCAAGGGCTTAATGTTTATTCTTAACATATTATTTATAAATGTGATTATTTTGCAGGTAGTTCTGTGGGTGCGGCACTCACATTTCCAATGTGCGGCTATATTATTCATTGGGCCGGATGGCCTTTAGTATTTTATCTCAGCGGAGCTATTGGCACTGTTTGGTTCATTTTGTGGTGGATATTAGTGTACGATTCGCCCGCAGAGCATCCAAGAATAACCGATCAAGAAAAAGATTATATTCAAAACGCAATTGGGAAAGCTATATCGCAACAAAAAGTAATTTTATTTTGACTTTCATACAAATAATTGAGAAAATATGAAACATCACCATGAGAAAAGTGCATTTGCATCATCATTGATAATGTAAACTTTTATCATTTTTAAGGTGAAACCGCCATGGGGTAAAATAGTGCGCTCTAAATCTATTTGGATGACTACGCTCGCACAATGGGGAGGAATTTGGGGACTTTTCACATTAATGACCCAAGCCCCGACCTATCTGAAACAGATTCATGGTTGGGATATTAGATCGGTAAAATGATGTGATAATCATAAAGCAATGATTTTTTTAAAATCTTTGAACTCTTAAAATAAATATTTTAAGGGCATTTATTGAAATCTATGATGTTTATGAAAAATGCTTTTTATTATTAAAGCTTATTTACTAGTATGTAGACAATTTCTTTTGATTTTCAGACCGGAATACTTTCAGGTATACCACATCTCTTGCGTATGGGGTTCGCCGCCTGTTTTTCACAGCTAGGAGATTATCTTTTGCGAACAAATAAATTATCTAGGACCAATGTTCGAAAAATGGCAACAGCAGTGTGTGAGTAAAAGCTATTTGAATGAATATATTTATTTAAAATGATAATTAATTTATTTGCCTCTATCAAGTATTATACGGTTGTTTCTCAGCATTTTGTATATGAGCTCTACAAGTTACCATGCATGGACTATAAAATATTTGGAAACAAATTTTGAAAGGTTGTTTAAAGATAACTGAAATAACTTCACAATTGACTGTGAATTGGAAGGATCGCCCATTCTCAAGTCTGAAATTCTCCATGCCATTGCAACCTCCTCAGATGAAATTCCAGTAGCGAAGATAATATTTACCTCCTGTTAAAGTTGTTTAATAAGATTTATGACCCAATGAGTTGCAATGACTATAGCATGATTAGCCTATTGAACTATGTACTAAAACTGTTTCTTAAAATTATACATGCCAGAATAAGAAACAAGGGGGAACATGATCTGGATGATACGAAATATGGCTTTCGGAAGCAGAGAAACATTGTTAGTAGTTAATGTCTTTCCACAGAAGTGTCGAGACCAATGCGAAGAAGTATTTGCTTTATAGACCGTGAAAAAGCATTTGATAGGGTAAGGCACACGAAACTAATGGAGATGCTCAGAGAATGCAATATTGACTCTAAAGTCTAGAACTTTATTAAAAACCTTTACTGGCATCAAAAGGCAGAGACCAGACATGGATATATAGGCTATAGCTATACACAGAAGAGTCCGACAAGGTTGTATTTTGTCACTCCCATTATTTAAACTATATTCCAATAAAATGTTCCAAAAGGCTCTGGAAAACTCTAATCTGGGAGTAAAGATTAATGGAGTCGTAATAAATAATATCAGATATGCTGACTGCTACTGATGACGACACAGTTATATTGCTAAATGGAGTGGATATCAAAGTGGTTGACCGATTCAAATACCTTGGCAGCATCCTAACAAAGGCGCTCGACTTGTATATAGAAATAAGGTGCCGAATAGAAGAGTTAATAAAATGAGGGCCTTCTTCTGTGATGACAATATGAACCTCAAACTCTGACAAAGAATGCTCAAATGCTAAATATGGTCAGCTCTTCTGTATGGCTGTAAAACGTGGAATCTGAAAGTGAACATTATTAACCGGCTAGAAGCATTTCGCACATTGAAATATGGATACACAGAAGAATGCTTTTTATATCCTGGACTGATATAATAACTAGCACAGACTTACTTAGAAAAGCCGGAACTAAAAGAGAGCTGCTTAAAACAAAAGGAGGAAGATATCATATCTAGGTCATGTGTTGCAAGGAAATAAATATCATCTTCTTAAATTGAGGGGTAGAGGGAAGACGGGGAGTTGGCAGGACGCAGATGAACTGGCTGCTCAACATTAGAGAGTGGACCGAAATAAATAGAGTGGACGAACTATTCCGGAGGATCGTCAACGTCGGAGGAACTGACGCAGCATAGAAAGAAGAAGTTTCCCTGTCGCATCTTATTTGTATATAATTTATGATTTTTATTTGATGATTTATTCTGTTTTTGATTGGGGTATTGAATAATCTAAAACCGTATTTTTGGTCTTTATCATTGTGAAGTCTTTATTATGTATATTTTACGATTTTATGTTTTTTAGGTTGTATTGTTCAAGGGTTGTGTACGTTAGCGTTGGCTTATGTTGGTTGTAATAAAATGGCTGCGATACTCCTTATTATGTTTGCTACTGCTAGTAACGGAGCTGTATCTACTGGACCACTTGCTTCGTATATTGATATTACACCAAATTATGCAAGTAAGGCGCTTGTTCAATTTATACATTTCATATAAAAGGAAGAAAGTATTTTCAAATATTATTGGCGAAAAATTATAATTATGTACACATTGCTTATATTAAGTTTTTCAATATTCTTTAAGGTGTAGCTTTAGGGTTCAGTGGAATGATAACGAGCATACCTGGGTTCATTTCACCGGCAATCGTTGGATGGCTTACGCTGAATAATGTAAGCTAAAAACTATATTCATAAAATTTATTGCACAAAGTGATTTTCCTTAGACAATAATTTATTTTAACATTACAGCAAACATCCAAACAATGGCAATTGGTGTTTTTAATATCAGCGAGTCAACTTCTAATAACGGGGGTTGCATACGTTTTGTTTGCCGACTCTAACTTGGCCGAATGGAATGATTTTGGTCAAAATTATAAGCAGGAGGTATAAAAAAATAATGAATGATTTTAATATAAAATATCCCATATACATAAATAGGCAAAATTATTATGAATTAATTGTGTTTTTGTATTATTTTTTTAGGATAATGAGAATGTTCAAGAAATGGAAACATTTTTACACGTAGAAAAACTACCATCCGAGAAAGAAAACTCTGTTAAACATATATCTGCAAATCATATAGAGGACTTAAATAAGCTGAATGAACAAAAATTATAATAGTGCCTTCATTGTAGTGCCCTTGGTTTCTATATATATACATATATATATGAAAGCGAGTGATGTAAAATAGAAACGAGTTGATTTCAGTATTAAAGTATTAGAAATATTCAAATGAAAGACAATCAATGATCATCTTTCAATAATGAATTTGAATAAATAAGTAATGAAACCTTTTTTTAGATGAATTATAACAATATATAGTTATTTTTTCTATTTTATTATTAATTTAATATCCTAATTTTGGCATACATTTCTAACTTTTACGCTCATTGAAAATGCAGTTATCATCGATTGAATAAATTCAAATAACCAAAGTGAGCAACTGGTAATTCATCTGAGCCGTATGTTAAAAAGTAGTGGAGAGATGTTTGTTATTGGAAATAAGAATTAAAACAATTTAATCATAATCCCCAGATTTATATTGTATTAAAAATCAGCAATAAGTTGAAGCGAAATTTCAATTTTTTATTGAGGTGTTATCTTAAAATGAAATGTATGTAAATTTAAAATATTGTAAATTAAACATTTTCAAGCACATTATATAACCGATGAGATGTGTACATTGTAACTAGATTCACTGTGTTGTGAAGAATTAGATACATCTTTTATGATGATATTAACACATTGCATACGGGTAAACTCATGCGTGTTTGTCCATAGTTTTTAATTAGTCTGGGTATTGGGAATGTGCTCAATTAAAAATAAATAGTTTACCCAAATCCTCATAAGACAAGTAATGGGAAAGAACATGGCATAATTCATAAAAATATGCTTCCCGTATGTATTGTGTTAAGAAAAATATTTAGTAGTGTAAATACACTAAAATTGATTGATCTATAATATTCATATTTAAAGTGAATACTAAAGCACAATAATTTCTTTTAGCAAAATTTCACTTAGAATGTAAACTGAATTTATTTCAGTTTTACAACCTAAAATTTACATTAAAAAATCAGTTAAAAAACACACTGAAAGCAATCTGGGGCACATAATCCTTGAATTAGAACGTAATTATATTTTATAAATACCTCACATCTTGTTCATATTTACATGAATTGTAGAAATAAATTATATAATGTTAAAATATATTGAAATATAGTTAAAGTATATTAAAGTTTTATTAATTATGTTTAAAAATATGATTGTTTATTCCCATTAAATCTGGAATTCGACCGGATCCGGAGTGTAATATGCATTTTGGACGAATCAATATGCCGCAAATCAAACGGTGGAAATATGTATTGGGAATTATTGAAATTTCTTCGTTAACGCTTAAACATTGGGCCGACCCAGCCGACATAAACCCACAATAAAATAAAGACAACAATATTTTCAACTGATTGTAAAATTAAAACAACCCATCCGATCAATCTTCTTCGGACAACTTTGTTTTATAATTCGTAATTGTTCTGTAGACATGTTCAGGTATGGCGCCCAAACACGAAGCGCTCATTCGTCATGTAAACGATCCGAAAAGCGGACCGGTTGAACACACAGATCTTGTGGCTACTCTGTCCTCTTTTAGGACTTTTTGCAATGGTCATTCAATGTCATTTTGTGGATTTTCTTCACAATTCCTGGGGTTTACCTCGTTTGGTCGATCACTGCCCTGTTCGTCTTGGTAGCTCGTACGGCCTCGTTTAAACTCTGCTACCCAACATCTTACTGTTGTAAAGGAGGACCAGACTCCCCGAGAGTAGAATCTAGCTTGGATTTGATATTAATTGGACTGAGACTTTTCAAATAAAAGTAGTCTATCACTTAACGATGCCCAATTTTTTTCATGTTTACAAATTCAACGGCGAATGTTAACTATTGATGGCTGCCAAATAAATACTAAACAATGTAATGCTTTGAAACTTAAGCTTTATAAGATAGACACTTTCCATCGCCATCTCTACGTTAGGTCAAATACAATCTTCGTATATTATTTTAAAATATACATTATAATAATATTTAAGATATCGCATTTATAATAGTATTATTGAACCTTTTTAAAAAATGAGGAGGGGGGAGGGAATGCATGTTAGATATGTACTTGCCACGGGCATTTCACACCCAATGAATATTTTTATATTTTGCTAATATTTAACAAACACCATTAAAATTGATTGTTTATTTAGGGTTGTCTCAATTTATTAATAATACTAAAAACAACAGTTTATTTTACAATTTTAATAGCATAATAAATTTTAGGTATTAAAAAACACCGTGAGTCGCCGGTGCTTAAGTGGTTAATATACTTGCCAATCAAATGGCTCTAATATTAAAATATCTATGCTATTATATATTATTTGCAAAATAAAAACTATTTTTCAGTTTTATAAAATGCAAACAATCTGTGAAAACAGCATAGATTTTTGATTGTTTTACATGTAATATGTGGTAAAATCTCATGGATTCCTGTAGAAAATTGCTTCATACCATAGTAGATTTATCGCATATTAAAAAACTAAAATGATCAATAGAATCAAGAGGTAATATGCATTGATGTAATAATTAATTGTAATTATGAACTACATAAGCTCAAAATTTTGTTTGAATATTTGTAGTTTTCTTATGGTGTTGCCTCCGAGTTCAATTCATTCTTTGTAAGAAATATAGTGTTTATATTTGGCGATTCGGTATTATACCAGCTTTCAATATTTTCTATTATCCTTCCAACCGTGTCGCCGTACTGCTTTAACTGATTTTTATTCAATTTGCTTAGTAAATTTTCATTCTCGTCCCAATAAAACGGAATATACTCATTCTTCAGCATCTGGTGTAGTTCTTTCAAAACGGTCATAAACACATATCCCAAATTTAGCTTCCAAAATTGGGGTTTCCTTTTATCGATTTCCCAGAGTAATACAGTTTTTATATAATAGCTCGAGAGGCCGTTCAAATTGTGTATATCGCGCAGTCTTTTTATCTTAAATTATGGAGAAAAAAAAATGAAATTAGTCATGAATTTGTTGGACATTTATATAGATTAACCAAATATGTATACAAAATTTAAAACTTTTCAGATATAAGAATAATTTTATGATTACCCGGCATGCGTTGCAGTGCCACGTCTTGCATAACAAACTGCGTACACAAACAATATTTTTACTATGCCTATATTATTCCCGCAAGTGTAAATAATAAGTTTACAAAGTTTTATTGCAATCGGATGAACGGTATGGCAGCGCATTAAATACGGACAAACAAACATTGATATGTTATACTATATTTATGTTACTCGCGCAATCCTTAGCAATAAATGAACGAAGTTTTATTGTAATCTGATGAATGGTATGGCAGCGTATTACATACGAACAAAAAGATATTATTTTTTATACACTAGATAATAGCTACGTCTGATGATAGATTTAATAAAAATAATTATATTTACCGATCTGATTACATGTCTGCAATTTCCTGTACCTCGCAAGATTCCCTTTTCAGCTTCCGTAAATGAGTATCTCCAGTTCCTGTTAATTCCATGCGAGTCCTTATTATCAGGTTTTGGCGATTTAGGTATGGCTAACCAGTTTCTAATTTTAATTTTATGGTTTTCTAACGGCCAGTCGGGAAACTCCAACGAAAAAACTATGTCGACGTCAAAATTTACACTTTCATCCTCGATTACTGTAACGTTGAATGTAAACGCTGGTCCGGATTTTCTCATCTCCAATAAGAAGCTGTCATCTAAAATACGCTTCGAATCTCTTTGTATGAGCTTATTCAAACATTTGCTCAAAACGCTCTGTCCCCATCTGAGAAAATTTTCAGGCATGATAAAATTTTCACCGTCCAACCAAGAATTGTATATCTTTTTCTTGCTCTGATCTAAATTATCGGGTATAGATAATTTGATTGTGACAAAACCTGATCTTTCAGATTGAATGTCGACGATTTCCTCGGGGATTTGAATCGATATATCGACATCGAATTCTTTGATTGTGGTTCCTATTGAAAGTTTGTCTGTAACACTGCCGGCATGATGGAACTGAAATTATGAAAAATTGATTTAAGTCGATGATTATGTGCAAATGGTTTTGTTCCAAATTATCATTCTATGACATATATTTTAAGAGTTTGTCCCAAAAAATTAATAGTTTACCTGTTTATATGCGCCGATAATTTCATCGCTGTCGTAAAGTAACTTTCTAAATGTATTTAAAAAATCATTATATGATTTTGTGTACTTTTTGGAGATTTCCTGTGGAGGAGTATTGAACTTCAGATTAATATCGTTGAGATATTGAGTGAGCGGTTTATATCGTCTGATTTTTTCATCGTCTTCGTTCAGTACGCTGACTTGTTTTTCCATGTTCTTTTTAGGATAAGTATCTGTTTCCGTATCAAAGTCAGAAAGTTCAACTTCCGTTAAGAATAATTTGCGAAAATCATCTTGTTTGGTGTTATTACAGAATGATTCTAATGAATCTAAAACCGTTTTAAATTTCACCAAGTCGTTGGACGTATTAATTTTTTGTTCTTTTAATGTCCTCATAAGATTGAATTCTTTGTCCCATATGAATGGTATGGTGAGATCTTTGAATGCCCTTTCTAACTTTTCAAGCATGCGTTTAAATATTACACCCAAAGATTCTTTTCTAAAACTATTAGATTCGGATGATCTTAGTTCCAAAAGAAACAGATTTTTTATATGGTTTTCAGATAAGTAACGAAAGCAATTTCTTTTACACAGCATTTTTAACTGAAAATAATGAAATTATTTTAATAAATGAGCATTCAATTTCCATAATCAAGATATCGTCGAGCAATTTAAATATTATGACCAAGGGTCATCCAGAAAGTAAGTCTACAACATTTATATTGGATCCATAATCCCACGTCCCACAATCGACGCCATCACTCAAGTTGTAGATACGGTGAAACAGGCGTGGTGTGGCAGCGTAAAAACCAGTAGACACACGTTAATGATTGCACTAGACGTCAAGAATGCCTTCAATTCGGCGAGATGGCACCTAATCCTTAGGGGCTTGAAGGAAATTAACACCCCACCATACCTCACCAGAATGGCAGAGAGCTACCTGCACGGGAGAACTCTTATCTACGTAGACGCTGACGGGGAGAGAAGAGAAAAATCAGTGACAGCAGGCGTTCCACAGGGAACGGTGCTTCGACCCGCCCTGTCGAACGTAATGTTCGAAAGACTGCTAAGGACGCCGCTAATGGACGGATCCAAAATGGTCGCCTTCACTGATGATGTTGACATCCTAGTCCCCGCCAAATCCACGGAGATTCTGCAAACGACCTGCGAGAACGCGCTGAGGAAGGCCAATAAGTGGCTGACAGGAGCTGTTCTGAGGATCGGGGGTTGCGAGATTAAATACTCAAGGTCCAATTGTTATTTGGGGGTGGAGATTGATGACAAGCTCCGATTCGTCACCCACGCGGAGAAGGCGGCCAGCATCGCAGAGTATCTGGCCAGGTTGATGCCCAACATTGGTGGTCCAAAAACAAACAGGGGGCGACTCTACAACGAGGTAGTTCACTCGGTATTGTTGTACGGCGCGCTGATATGGGCCGAGGCACTACAAGTTGAAAAGACCAGGCTCAACATGGCCAAAGTCCAGAGAAAGAGCGCAATCAGAGTGGCTGTTGCATATCGCACAGTGTCGGAAGACGCCATCCTGGCACTGACTGCCATACCGCCAATCGACCTGCTCGCTTACGAGAGATAGGCAATACAGAAAGGTGAAGACAAGAATAACGCTAAGCAAAGCAAAATGGCGGCGTGGCAGTCCCGATGGGACAACTCCGCTAAAGATTGGTGGACGCATGAGCTAACACCGAACCTGGGCAGCCAAAAAGAACGGTCAAATGTGCTACCACTTAGCCCAGGTCCTTACTGGGCACGTCTGTTTTGGTAGTTATCTACACAAAATAGACAAAGAGACCGGCCCGGAGTGCCACCACTGCGGAGCGGGATACGAAGATGCTGCACACACGATATTTGTCTGCCCAGCATGGAGCACCAAAAGAGACATCCTACGGGAGGAGCTGGGAATCAGCTCGCTCTCCTCTAGCAACATGATACCTTCCATGTTAACGGATGCTAGGGCATGGAATGCGTGGTGCAAATACACGACTTGCGCTATGCGGCAGACGGAGGATGCTGAACGTACAAGACGACAAACTTTAGCAGTAGAATGACATCCAGAAAGAGACAAACGGAGATCCCCGTGACGGACACATCGTTGCCACTCTTGTGCAATACTTAATTAGTAGCCCGGTGGCAGCCGAAGAGGAGGAGTCCCACACTACCACCAGAATGGCGGTGTCTTTTTAAGATTCCCTTCTTCGCAAAAAAAGTTTTTGTATGCCAGTGTCATATCACCACCATAAACTTCCACGAGCTTCCGACATCAAAAAACGAGGTGTAACGAGGTCGAGGTGGCGGGAGCGCGCGATGACCTCTCCATCGGAAGAATTTACTGTAGCTGAACAAAATGGCCGACAAACACGCGGAACCAAACAAACTGACCGTTAAGAACCCTCTTACACGCTGAGGAGCCCTGTTGTAACCTTACTTTTTAGATGATCCTCGTACATGCAATTTAATAAAACATTTTTCCCTCTATTTAGATATGGATAAGTTCAAGAATAGGGTAAAAATAACCACTTACCAAATTCAGCGCGATAATAACATTTTTATCCTGTGACAGATCAAACCTTTCCTCTTGTGGAAATGAGTAATGCCACAATTTGTTGCCAATGTCTTCTACGTTTTTCGTTGGAAACGCTAACCAATCAGCATCATTATTAAATTCGTAGGTACGAAACTTCCACCCTTTACATTTCAGAGCGAAAACAACGTTCAAAGTAAATCGGATAGGGCTGCCGACCTTTTCAACGCTCACGGTAAATGGCGGTAAGTATGTGTTCACATTTATTATATATTTGTCGTCAATTGTAATTTTATCCGCGTGCGAACTACTTTTCTTCAAGCTATTGAATGTCTTTGACATGACGCTCTGTCCCCAGTTTGTGAAATTTTGAGGGTTTATTATGTTTTCTTTGTCCAGCCATTTTTTCACGGATGCGTTGCTGTCATAGTCGCGATCTGATATCTGAATTGAAACAAAGCCACGTTTTGGCATTTTTATTTTTGCTCCAGGAAAACGGACTGTCAATATCAATTCAAATTCCTTGAATGTCCCTCCTCTCGAAAGAGGGCATTCAGCATGTTCATTTAAGTCCTGGAAGTAATTGGAATGTTTTGAATGAATTTAGCTCATTATAAGCTCAAAAAATATTTAAAAATGTACACCAGACCTTCTCAAGAAGTGAATTATCGTTCTCGAATATTTTAGCAGTGAATTTTTTTAGGAAATCTTCGAAGGTGCCCTTATATATTTTAATCTTATCATCAGTGGGCCATATACATTTGGTGCTTATTTTTTGAAGATATTGATGCATTTTGTTAGAGTTTTCAATCGATTCTACCTTTATTTCAGGCTTTGATTTATTCTTATTCACTTCCACTTGAATTTTCTATAAGCAATGACCACAATTATGCATCCATTTTTACAAAGCCAATTTTTGTTTCAGTCAGGGTTTATCTAATGTAAATAAGGAAAATTACAATCTACCAAGCTTTCAACATTGCAGAATGTTCGCAACAATCGATGAATAACAATTTTTGAAACCTGAATAATTGTACATGCTGGCATTAAATTAAATACTATAAAGCTGCTTTTTTGTTTACAAGTAGTTTACCTTACTTATTGTTAAATAAACATCGTCTACTTTCGATACAAGGTTTCAAGGGTTTCGTTAGATGTGACTAAAGTTGAAGTATATGAGCTTTCAAAGCATTGCAATATTAAGTACATGTAATACTCATTTATAGTTCTCAAAAATTGTTATAAATGTCGACAACAACATCGTCCTGGAAGACTGTCATTTTGTTTACTTACAATATCGAAACAACAAAATGAGAAAGAATCAGCTTTATAGGAATAATTATAATAAGATCTATTAACTTCTATTCAAATTCACGTATAATACTTACAGTGCTGTCTTTAATGTTTAAATTTACGACTGTATTTGACGATACTTTTGCAGGAAACTCCTTAATCGACGACAATTTTGATTGTATCCTATTGGAACCGTCCTTTATTTGATGATCTTTTAGTAGTCCCAATAGGTTTATTTCATTATCCCAATAGAATAATATTTTCCCCGATTGGAATGCGTCTTGTAACTTTTTCAACATGTGGATAAACAAACAATTTGGGCTTTTGCTCCAGAATAATTTCCCCTGAACGTCCACTTCCCACAAGAAAAGGGTTTCGATGCAATAATTTGACAAATAAGACATGTTTGACTCCTCCGTGAAGTTCGTCATCTACAAATCAAAAGCATAATAGAATAGATTTATTAATCAATGCTTATATCTGAGCTCTACTAACATATGTTTCCCTCTTTATTTTTATTGGTATAAATATTTAAGCAATATGTAGAGGATTGCCATCCTAAAAACATCCTCCTTAAAAATGTCAATATTAACTAATTCTATATCCTTCATAACGAGAAGAAGCATGAATTGGCTTAAAAATGCTATATGAGGGCAATTCAAATATATTTGAATCGCCCTCTTACAAATTTAGGAGATTGAAAGTATGTTTTTTTTCCGATTTAAGTTTAGCAAGTAAGCAAATAATTTTGTTTTTTAATATAATATAAAATACTTATACGAGGATAGTCCCAGAAGTATCTGATACTCACTGCTTTGAGTACATGAAGTAGATTTTCCTTGCCTTCAAATTTTGCCTTTTCCAGGTCCTGGAATTTGTAAAACCAGCACATTTGCAAAGAAGGATCGTTGAATATTTTGGGGATTGCAAGGCAGCCTCTTCCGGAAGCTTTTGACTTGGAAAAGCTACGAGGACAGTTTGTGAATTCCAATGCCAATTCCATGTTGACATTGAATTGGACCGAACTTTTTTGATTTTGAACAGTAATTTTGCCTGAATTGTTCATGCTCAATATAAAAGTACTTTTGGCCGTTTTTAGAATCCTTTGCTCGTTTTTCATCGTGAGAGAGTTCAAAAAGGTTTTTAACAATTTTTTGAACCAGCCGATGTAGTTTTGGGGCACAATGTATTCATTGCTTAGCCACGTTTTAATGATTTTGGTTCTTTCTAAATCGGAGTCGCATTTATCGATATTGAAAATGGCTGTGATATATCCCGATGGTGAGCGATTAATTTCGATGCTTTTTTCAGGCAAAGACATTATTATATTAATTATGAAATCATTGGGCATTCTTCCAGTAGATGTACATTTTTCAAAAATTGTTCCATATTGATACTGTAAGATATAATGTCGTTGTAATTTGTAGTATTTCACATAAAAATGTTTTAGGGGCGCTGAAAAATGGTATCTAAAAGTGATTCGTTCGGTAAAGGAAAGTGATTGAGTGAGTGATAAAGCATATAAATTTTATGTAATGTAAAAGATAGTGCATATTATTTTCAATACCGGTACAATATAATAATGCCCTGTACGTCCTCTTGAAGGCTTCGACGGTAACCTCCTTCAGAGCTATCGTCACGGCCGCTTGAATAGCCTCAATGCTGTCAAAACGGCATCCTTTGAGTATGGTTTTGATCATTGGTAAGGATTTGAGAATGGATAGGTGGAGATTTAATGATATTTTACACTCTTGACGACAGGGTCCATGCTCTGCACTTTTGGGTGGTCTGTTCCGAGTGTCCTCAGACTAGCCACACAGGAATGTCCTCCGTCGCTCTTTTGATTCCCCGAGAAACGCTACGCGCAGAGCTTCCAGGCACCCACCCCTTTCACTTCCCGCCCTTCAAAAGAAGGCGCGAAGTGAAAGGGGTGGAATTCCCCGCGAATTCCCGCAAGAAGATCGGTTTTAGACTACGTGCACCTGAAGGTGCGTTGGAGGAGGAAGGAAGAGGTTATGCTAAAAAGCAAAAGAACTACTACGCGAGATCACTTTGAAATGGTCGGCAGCAGATGGCGCACTACAAGGGCTCCTCCTTCTCCATGGTACTCGTATTGGTTCAGTCAATTGTAGTATCTAGCTAGTATCCTGCTCTTTCTGTAATCGGCAGTTCCATATTCCACTTTACGGGTGCGTAGTATAGGGTAGGCTGCTCACCCAACTCGTTAGCTAGACTATTCCAGCAGCGTTAGATGAGCAAACCAACGAGGCTGATTTCGCTCAACACTACTCTATATCATTACCCTAGGGATTTGACTATTACACACTAGCGTAGGGTTGGCCTTTCCCCCCTGGGGTTTTATGGTTGGATATCCTCCCGGAATTCTTGGGAATAAAAAAAGTCGGTTGGAGCTAGGTCGGTACTGCAGGGCGACTGCGGAAGCGATGCCACGTTGACTTTCGCCAAGAAATCTCGAATGCGTAAAGATTTGTGGCTGGACACATTGTCATGATGCAGCACCCAGGTAGTCAGAAGAAAACTCTACAACGAATTAGTTCACTCGGTGCTATTGCACGGTGCGCAGATATGGGTCGAGGCACTACGAGTTGAAAGAGCCTGGCTTAACTTGGCCAGAGTCCAAAGAAGAAATGCGATCAGGGTGGCTGCTGCATATCGCACAGTATCGGAAGATGGTATCCTGGCACTGACTGCCATACTGCCAATCGACCTGCTCGCTCAGGAGAGATTGGTGGTACAAAAAGGGAAATCCGAGAAGGCGACCAGAGAAACTACCATGGCGATATGGCAGTCTCGATGGGGCAGCTCAACAAAAGGTCAGTGGACACATGAACTAATACTTGGAATTGTGGATGGCCAGGCAACATAGCTAAATGTGTTACCACCTGACTCAGATTCTCACCGAGCATGCCTGCTTTGGCAGCTATCTTAAGAGAATAGGAAAAGAGATAAGCCTGGAATATCATCGCTGTGGAGCTAACAATGATGATGCCGCACACACGACATTCGTCTACCCAGCGTGGAGCGTTGAAAGAGACACCCTATGTGAGGAGCTGGAAGCAAACTTGCTCTCGTCCAACAACATGATTCTTGGATGCTCAAGGATGCTAGGGTATGGAATGCGTGGTGCAAATACATAAAATGCATTGTGCAGCAGAAAGAAGACGCTGAGCGAATTAGAAGAAGACAAGCGGAAACAACTCTGCTGATTCGACAAATCAATGGAAGAGCCCAAGAGGGATACATCGCTGCCACCCTTGTGCAATACTTAGCTAATAGCTGGGTGGCAGCAGAAGGGGAGGGACGTTTTAGTGTGTATAAATCACAAAACGGTGGCAAAAAAAGCACGCAGGTAGTCGCACGCGGATGACCATTTGCCTCAATTTTCCAGAGCATCTACATTGACGGCAGCGTTGCCGGTCTGTTCTTGAGGTAAAAACTCTTTGTGAACCATACCCTTGATGTAAAAAAAGACAATCAACATTGTTTTCACTTTGGATTTGCTTATCCTGGCCTTCTTCTTACTTCACTAGATGATAATGCTCGTTTTGGTTCAATACTACGAGGGTCGTCTAGAAAGTAAGGTTACAAGGGCTCCTGAGGCCGGGAGAATTTATTTTGTTTCGAAATTGGTGCACCTGGCGTGTAGGGGGGATCCTAGCGATCGGTTTGTTTGGTCCCGCGTGTTTGTCGGCCATTTTGTTGAGTCACAATAAATTGTTGCGAATACCCATCGGAAGCTCTTGGAATTTTATGGTAGTAATGTGATGAGTCGATAACTTGTCACGAAGTGGGTTAGGTTGATCAGAGTTTCGAAAATTGATGAAAAATGATCAATTTTTGCTGTTTTGTAAGATCTCATGTCAATTGAATGGCATTTTTTCAATCTGATAAGATTAAGATTAAGAAAAAAAACGTTTTGTTGGACTTCATTATTCGCTGAAAAAGATACAGAAAACCGCGAAATGAAAAATAAGGAGCTGATAAGTTATGAATCACCTTAATACAATAATAGAGTATTGATACATGCTAATAAACAAATTGGCAGAACAAATAAGGCAAGGAACTAACCAGGTGACTTGAATGAATATAAATGTCGATGATGAAGAAGATCTATATCTTATAACCTTATTGTAGTTTTTGAAGACGGGATCAATTTCATTTAATTTGCACATGAATTCTTTAAAAAAATCATAGAAATCTTTTTCGCACGGTAGTTTTTCTTTTTCAATTTTATTATTCAAAACAGGTTTTATTTCATCATTGGAAGCTTTGGCTGATGATTTCTGAAAAATTATACATTGGAAAAAGTTGAAACATCCCAATTAATTTTAATAAAAATTACATCATTATCGCATGACCAAGTACCTGATATATTTGCGATGTCCTTTCGTCGGCCTGGATGATGCTTTTTATAAACTCCGGAGTGTTTTCATTCCATAATTTATCGATTGTCGTTAGCCCTGCTATAATTTTTGAACGATTATTTTCAAATTGAGCAGTTGTCATATTCTCTAGTAAGTTTAAGCTATTTTCCCAATAAAATGCAATAGTTTTAGAGTCCATGGCTTCTTTAAGTTTGTGCAAAGTGTTAACGAAAAGATAGCCGATGTTTCTTTTAAAGTATTTTTTTGGCCTTTCATCGATCTCCGACAATATCAGCATTTTTATGCAGTAATTTGACAAAGCAATTAAGGAAGATGTTTGGCAAAATGATGTAACCTGAAAATAATAAAATAAACTTCTTATTATCTTCAATTCTGATTTAATCAACGAATTGCGGAAATGATTTGAAAATGATTGAAAATCAGAATAAAAACAACATAATTACCAAATTATATACAAACAGAGCATGATCACTTAATGGTGAATTTTTTTCTAGAGCAAGCGAATATAACCATAGATCTTTGTAAGTTTCTTCACTAGATGCTCTGGGGAAAAATTGGCATTTTTTAGCATTAAATTTATTTTTCAACGCTCCCGATGGTATTTTTGCAGATTCTAGAGCAAAAATTAGATCAATGCTTAATTTGGTTGCAGCTTTTCCCTGCTTAACTTCGATTCGAAACGACGGCCTGCATTTTAGTGTGACTATGTCGAAATTGAGTTGTTCATTGTTGGAACTGTTTTTCTTAATGGAGCTCTTAGTTTTCTCCAGCACGCTCTCGCCCCAACTATAAAACTTATCAGGACTGAGGTACTCCCCTCGTGTCCAGTTTTTCAAAATCTTGCTTTCGTTCGGTTCATATTGGGAGTCATCTGGATTGAATTTTAGACTGACGTGACCTGGAGACGGATTATCGATTTTAGCATCGCTGAGTATGTTAATCAGTATTTCTATGGAGAAATCAGCATCTGATTTATTAACCAATGGATAATCATCCAGGTTTTTGGAATAATTTATCTGAAAAAATAAAAAAAATGTAAATAGTCCATAAACTCCTAAAATTTGCTAAATTTATCTGAGTGATTCACTGGGTGAGCATTTATAAATAAATTTCGCCTTAAAATTCAATCTTCCTTTAATATCGAGCGCATGAGGAGGTGAATATATAATATAGTTTATGAACTACGAACTTGTGACCCATGGGTCAGAAAATGACCCGCGAAGGTTTTTTTAATGTTTATAAACTTATTTTTTTAAGTGAACCTTGTATAGACACGGTCTGCCAAATTGGATTGAACGTCATTAAAAGTGAAGCTCTAATCGGCAGTTGGTCGGAAAGAAAGGGAGAATCGCTGGGTCGCTTCAGATCATTGGATGCTCCAGTATCTCACAAGGCACAGGCGGTATAGGGTTTTGCCTTCAAGGTTTGGCTTATTTCCGACTTCGGAGTGCCCATATGAAGATCCGCATGGATATGCCTGGGCATGGCGTCCGATCGCGAAGCGCTTTTTCGTTGTGTCAGCGGTCCGAAGTATGGACCGGTTGGACACGCAGACCTTGTGACCACTCTCTCTAAGTTTAGGACATTTTGTAGAAGTTATGGAGAGAAATGTGTTCCCGGGGCATTCTACGGTTTCTATTGGGTCGTAAAAGCCCCCCCCCCGCCTGTGTCCGGTAACATCTAAAGGCTCACACCACTAAGGGGTCGCGAGCGAGACTCAGAAATTGAATTGAATCAATCAGTTGAAAAATAGTTTAATATATTTGTGATTCCAATTAAATACAAGCATTTTTCGATCCTACATATAATATTGTAACCTTACTTTCTGGATGATCCTCGTATACAACGTCTTGATATAGATAGCATGGATGTGACATTTTCCCAGCGAATGAATATTGAAGAGGCTAGTCTTGCAGTCTGTATATGGCTGCATATGATAACGATGATGATAAGGAAGTTACATATTTAGGCGATTTTTATCAATGCACATACTTGTATTATAGAAGCCTACCTTGCTGAATTTTTTGATGATTGGATCACTATCAGAAATATTTTTTTCAAATATCCCAAAAAACGATTTGAGTTCTGGCGTCGATGTTCGAAGACCTTCGAAGTTTATTGTTTTTAAATACTTCTCGAATACTCCATAACGCTGTTCTTTGGCAGTCTCATCTTCATTAACTGTCGCCATGGATATATTATGAATACAAGGAAGCACACTGGTATACACTCGGAATCTGACAACGACTATTGTGGCGATTAAAATATAATTGATACAAAATTTCCAAAGAGATAAAGCGTTTTATCTTTGACAATGAATTAGGCCCGATCCAAACTATGGTGCCGCTGACGGTTCGATCTCGCTCCGATCCTGGTCCGATCAAATATTCTTACACAAGAAACAATCAGAGTATTCACACTATCAATTCACACTTCAGGGTAAACTGGCAAGCTTGCACGATAACCCTGTCCTTTTATTTTCGTAACACATTAATAAGCAAAAATAGCTGAACAACAGAAAGCAGATACCATGCAAGTTGAACATTAAGAAATATTCCGAAGAAATGAACGAATATTATGTGCTATCAACAGTGTAAAGGTTCATTTATTGAGCCTGGTTCATTATCAAGCTTATTACACGCTGCGGCAGAGCTGACAGAAAAGTGAATTTACATTAGAGCGTAGCATGTATGTTCTCCGGTTTCAAAGGGTTAATTCATCATAGTCTCTCGAAACGAAAGAAAAAATTTGTTGATGTGACTTTGAAGTGTCTGTACAACTACAAATGACATAGAATTTAAATGTTTTTCGAATACGTTTTCGATATGTTTGCTGCTATTTTTGTCGCCGGGTATCGAAATTATATTTACAGTGGACTTTGATGAGCTTGAATTGTCAATCCAAAATGTGATACAGAAAACATCGACGGTTGCTGTGCTTTGTTTTACTTTAGCAACCACCAGACCAATATGCGCCAACATGGTAAACCAATGTATGATTTATAAATCTGGAATATTCTTCTTTCTTATTTATAATTCTTACAAATTTATATTCAAGATAGAAGCAATGATTTTGATAATAGAATAAGTTTTTCTAAGAAAAAAAAAAACATTTTGAGCATAAAATTTGAATTTTTGAGCGCCATGTATTTTAAAATAGGCAAGCAAAATATTTGTATACATATAATATGATTTGCTTTCGTTTTCGATGTTTTTCTTCGAACCATGGATACTATCTAATTATCTGCATTCCAAATACATTAATTAATCGATATCATGTATTTTTGAAAATTACGTGGATTCTTAAAGAATTTTTATTTTCGTTGATAAGATGTTAAGCATGATACATAATCTAGTCTTATCATACAATGCAAGATACATAGCAGTGATATTTAAATGAAGAGATATCTCAAAATGCTTTCATAAACAGAGCCGTAACAAGGGTATGAAGCGCCCGTATCTAACTAACCGGCAAGTATCTAATTTATCCATCCCCCCGGAATCCAATTTATTTTTTAAAGTTCACTAATACTATTATAGTCCCAAAAGTACTCGACCTAGTGTATATATGGTAGTTACTGTTCTACAAAAAATGCGACAAAAAGCGCTAAAAGAGGATGGAGTGGCTATATGGTTTGTATTCAATTGGTCCGCTTTTCGGACCGCTGATATGACGAATAAGTCCCTCGCATTCAAACGCCATTACAAAATACTCTGCGTTTTGCGTCCCAAGCCCAGTTGAGCCCGTGGCGGACGCCTGCTTTGCCACGCTTTTGTTACGGCCCTGTTCATAAATATACATAATAAAATGAGAATTATCTCATTGTTTAATACGAACTATGGGACGCGAATAGTTGGAAAAATAAGGGATTTAATTTTGTGGGTCAGACCGCGCTGTCAGAGAGAATCGAAAGCCTTTTCGATGTCGAAGTGTATCATACCGGTACTTCTCTTAATGTTAAAGTTTCTCGAAACGTGTTCAATCAGTCTGATCGACCGAAGGGTCGTTGAGGGATTCCTATGAAACCCAAATTGCTCGACATTAAAAATATTTGGACTAAGTTCACTATAGTTTAATTAGTATATGCTTTTCTGGTAAGTTGCTCAGTGCAGATCGGGTGATAATGAATGGGGCTACTGCGTTCTTTCCTTGTGTGTGAAATGTGAAGACATTTATGGATTCACCATTTTTTTTCTGATGAGTCGATGGCGCTTAACCTGTTAACCATTTCCGTTAGGACGTATATATACGTCCTGCCCACCTGGCGTGGGCGGGACACCATAATCGGCTGTGAGGACTTGGCCACTCCAGAGAAAACTGCTGAAACAAGCACTCGGTGTAGCTGAGCTTAACGTCGACAATACGGTTCACAGCATGATGGCAAACAAGAAGAACTAGGACCTTTGGCGTGATTAAGTTGAAGAAATTCTGAGCGCCAAAGAGGGCAGTAAAAGAGAGAGGCGCAGAGCGCTTCTTCAACACTAGAATAGGACCAATTACCCAAGGCCAGACTATCTGTCCTCCTGAAGCAATGTGGAAAACAATACCAGGGTGGCAGAGGACAAGGAAGGGGTTTAGTCAGTAAGAATCTGACACTACCTCTGGGATCAAACCCAGGGTGTCTTATGCAAGATTCCCCTCCCACAGGAAAAAAAAAGTATACACCAAAGGACCCAGGCTCAACTGAAGAAAAATATTCTAGCTGTTATCGACAACATACCTGTCGATTGACCAGAACGCAGGCTACTTTAACGATGAAAGTAAGCTGATTGGGGTGGGGTAATTAATGGGGATACTGGCGTATTTGTCCAGTTTGAGCAGTGGAAAGACTTTCGTCAATTTCCAAACTCAATTTAATAATTAATTTATCGGACAAATGACATACTTTAAAATATGCAAACATGCCAGAGGTGGAGCGTTAAGCTTATCTTCTCACCATCGCGAGATTTGCGAGTTTATCGGGTGATATTTATTTGCTAAGATTAAGTAAGATAAAATGATGCATCATCAAGAGTGATGCAATATCCGCGACTGTTGACAAAATGTTAAATTGGGCATTATAAATAGTCCTAAGCTCCGCGTACGCGAGAAGTTTTTTTTAAAGGTAGGCCATGATAAAAGGGGATACAAAACGGTACGCAATCTCTTGTGCTTGTAGTTTCTTGTGGATTTAGTCTCTCGTTTAATAGAACTTCTGCTGATTTTCAACATGAATGTTGTTTGTTTTAACACCCTTGTCTGATAATAGGTCACCGAGATGTTTTGATTTTTTCCATTGTTTTTGGAGACCTTCTTTTGGTCAATGATGTGACTGAGATAAGTAGTTGTAGATGAGAAAGAGTCGCATCTTTCTCGAGACTGAATATCGTCGTCAGTCGGAGCTGATACATTAGCGGAGCCCCACGCTACGATGCTTCGGTCTCTCATCTTTATAAAATAAATCGACAAGCCGATAGTGACAATCTACATACGATGGTTTTAATTTTCATAATCATAATTTTCATTTTTCAAAAAAATTAGACAGAAGACTATACTTTTATCTTGAATAAAGGTCGTCTGTAAGTTTGCTATGCAATTAATACATTTCATGTGCTCGGATTCATTGCACAGCAAACAAATGCTCGCTATAGCCGTTGCTTTCATATAATGTGTCCGATGGCTGTTATAATTATCCCTAAAATATAAAAGGAATTTTGTTTAAGTATATTAAAAAGTGATGAAAATAAGTCCCTTAATAAGGAAATATATTTATCTGTAATATACATATTTACTTACACAATAATAATAATCAATAATAATAATTACAATATCATAAAAATAATTACATAAAAATATACACAGCATATTATTCATACTGTCAACTAATAAATTATTAACTATTCCCAAATGACTGTTGATTTAACGTTGGAGTCGGAGTTACAGGTGTATCGATGTTTATTAGTGTACTCTCTAAAATGGGCGTTGGTGATATATTTTCAATAAACTCTCTATGCGAGGTTTTGCCAGAAGCATATGGAATAGAAGAGCTGGATGCACCGTCGGTATGCATTTGTATATTCACGTTAGAATTCTGGAGTAAAGGCACTTGAGCACTTCCTTTAGATGAGCGAGATTTCCGATGTGCTTGTTCACTTGTTTTAGAAAGTCTTTCACTTAGAGCCTTAAGAGCAATTTGTCTATAAAAAGAAATAAAACAATTAATTTGAATAATAACTAATGTACAGATCATCGATGGAAATGTTTCGGAAAGGCCAAATATAGATTTATGTGTCTTCAATTTTAACAACAAAGGAAGATGTTTGAAATTAATACATTTATTATTAATACAGACTTTAGTAATGAAGCTCTTATAATTACATCAATTTTCAAAGTTACACATTGTATTCTATGTGTTCTTTAACCATAGCTGGAAACATCTTTCAAGCAACATCATTGAATAAAGTAAATTTAGTACCATATAATGCTAAACCGCTTTTAATGACTAATACTATTTTAAAAGTAATAAAAATGGACCAACTACGCTGCCTTGTGGGACGCTGGATCTTATATCATGGAGTGTGGTGGTTTCATCTTCGTATTTGATGTAAAATTTTTTGTTAGTCAGGTATGATTTGAGTTTGAAGAAGTAATTTATGGGCAATTGTTTTTCCTATTTTATATAGCAAGCCCGAATGGCACAATTTGTCAAAAGCCTGAGTTACGTCCAGGAATGCTGCCGAGCAATATTTTCTGTATTCTACGACCTTATGGATTCTATTAAAGATCCTGTGTATTTGTTCCACAGTCACATGTTGTTGACGGAATCCAAATTGGTGATTAGGTATTAGGTTGCGTTACTCAATTATTGGCTTATGTCCCTTCAGTGGTAGCTTTTCAAAAATTTTGGAAATTATTGGGAGTAAGCTGATGGGTCTGTATTATTTGACGTCATGTATATTCTTGCTGGGCTTGGGGATTAGAATAATCTTAGCCATTTTCCATTGCGGGGAGAAATATCCCATTTTTAGTACCACATTGAATGTTTGTACCAAGAACTTAAATCCTTTAGTAGGGAGTTCCTTTACCATTCTTCCCGTAATGAGATCGTAGCCAGACGATTTTTTTATGTCAACCTTTGCTATGACTGATCTGACGTCTCGCCTTGTGAATATTTAATGCTAATGGTTGATTTTTTTTTTGTATTTGGCGGCCAGTGAATCTCATCTTCACTTTCTGAAGTATTCATGTTTTGTGTGGAGTGAACACTTCTGTCAAGTAAATAGCGAATATTTCCGCTTTTTCTTTGCTATTTCTAGCCCATTCTCCGTTTTTCTTTTTGATAGGCGGTGATGTTACTTGGGGTTGTTTTAGGTATTTTGTAGCTTTCCACAGTGAATATTTTGTGGCTTCAGTGGTGGTTAGCCTGTTGAGGTAATCACTGATTGCTTCATTTTTGTTTTTAGTGATGGCATTTTTAAGGTTTTTATAGCAGGTTTTTTTTTTTTTTTGTATTCGGCGATCAAGTTACTTGCCAAAGTTTTCTTATTTCGCGTTTTTCTGCAATTTTCTGTTTGATTGTTGTGCACAACAGTTCTTTTATATTTTTTTACGTTCATTCCGGAGTTGAATTCCTTGCGGCTTCCCGCAGAGTAAAGTTGAGAAGTTCAACTGCATCAGCGAGGTTCTTTTTCGTTTTGAGGGATATGTTTGTCGTTAAATGGTTGTCAATTAGTTCATGAAAGACGTTTCAGTTAGTGCAGTTAGTAAATTTGAATTAGAATTAAAAGAATTATTAAAACGTATAATTTATACCTTCGTCTCTCCATATCTTGAGGCTCAACACCAGGTAATGTAATTGTAAGTCCACCGGGACTCAGTGCGAGATGTACTCGGCGACGCGAGGCTGGACATATGCCTAGTCTCACTAAGCACTTTTCAAATGGTTTCCACACAGCTCTAATGAATGGTTGCAGTATGGTTGGAAAGAAACTGTAAAGCATAAAATCGTTCCGTTTTGAATGTCATAAACTTGATTTGGGATTTAATTAACTTGTCATATTTGAAAGACTTACTTATCAAAACTAAAATTATCAGCAGCATCACCACGAGTGCCATTACTATGTCGCTGCCAAAAACGAAGATACATCCATGAAACGATAGTTCCACAAGCCCACATACATGGATAGCTTCCTTCTAAAGCTCCAAGAGCCCATAAACACAAAGCGACAACAAAAACTAGAAGTGGAATAACTCTATTTGTGACTTTACCTAAAAAAAAAAATGTATTTGTTAGTCCAATGTTTCAATAGAAGTTTTTTTTTTAAATATTATTTCGTACATGGCAAAATTCAATTGTGATGTGTTTGATACCCATACTAATCAAGGGTTAATAATACAAGCAAATGAATAAGGGTGTGTGAGGAGCAATGGAATTGGAATGAAAAATGTCCCTCTATAAAATGTGATGTATTTGAATCATGTATACAAAAATCAATATCAGACAAAAGGGCCGGTATTAAAACCTGTCTACGCCACGACTTTACAGATAAAAGGTCCTTTTGTCTGTTTGATTGGACTATATGGGCTTATTTTGAAGCATTCAAATTCAATGAAATGATAACGGAACAAGTTAATTATAATCAGCTGAGCTGCTTACAAGCAGAAATTAAAGGGAAAAAAACATAATAATGTCTAAATACACACTTTCAAATATAAAGGAACTGAAATGGTAAATTATAATAAATTAACGCAGACTTTGCTTCATCAGATTATAGTCCAGTCGGATCAAGTTACCAGGCTATAAACTGATGAACGACTCTCTGATAATCCTC
The DNA here is from genome assembly GCA_008973525.1 of Stenopsyche tienmushanensis. NCBI lineage: Eukaryota > Metazoa > Arthropoda > Insecta > Trichoptera > Stenopsychidae > Stenopsyche > Stenopsyche tienmushanensis. Next base: position 1,117,412 of record WACJ01000543.1, read on the forward strand.
TTTTGTGCAAATGCAAGTGACGACAAGAATGAATTAATTGCATTTCCATTATTTTTTATGATAAAACTCGTTTTGGTTTACGAGTTTATCAGCTTTCGAGTAATCTTTCGGAACTAATTAAACTCATAACTAGAGGTTCCACTATATTCTACTTCAAAATCAAATATTACCGAACAAATATATTTGAACAAATGTATGAATATAATGCAACAAAATATCATATTGTGTATAAATATCATTATGAAAAAATTATATTTAAATAATTCAAGCTTGATTTCCAGAAGATGATGTCGAAAATAGGTTCAAAGTCTATTCATAGATATACAAATTATATTTAAGAAAAAAGTGTCAGTCAACATTATATATTCAAAATTATTTTGTGAAATTTCATTTGCTGGAAAATTACTTTCTGCATTATTCATCACCAATGCAGAAAGTAATGATTCGTCTGTATTAATTTTTATTGAAAATAATCTGATTATCAAATATATATATACAGTCAATTCTCGACTTACGGCGGGGTTTCGTTCCACAACCATGGACATTGAATTTCATACTAAAAATAGTAATAAAATAATAGACATAAAAAGTAAATAGTGCGTTAGTAGTGTTTATTATCGAACACTACAATAATTGTCAACGGTATAAAATACATACATATATGTATTTATGTAATTATTCTGCAATACTTTCACCATCTGTGCTAATGGGGTTTATTTTTCTCTCTGGATAGCAGGAACACGGTAGTACATAAACTCACGCTGTAGTGTCCAGTTGCGCGAAATACATCAGTAAGAAATCCTGCCAAGTGCGAGCGAGTCAGTAGCAACCGCGAGTTTCTCGAGTGACTTAAATTGGAAGGTGAGGATTTTCTGAGCTCTATTGTGACTGGAGATAAAAAGTAGGTGGCTCATTACACGTCTGAGTCAAAAACGGGGAACTCATCTGCCAAAAAATTTAAAAACCACAATTTCGGGCAAAAATATCATGGCGTCAGTGTTTTGGGATTGAAAAGGCATCATTTTAATTGAATTTCTGTCTCAGGGGGAGACCATCAATGCACAACGATATTGAGAGACCTTAAAAAACTCAAAAGGAGCATTCAAAACAAAAGGAAGGGAATGCTGAGAAGAGGAGTGGGCTTGTTGCATGCCACCAAACCACCAAATTGCTATTGGACTTATTTCGTTGGGATATTTTGAATCATACCCCGTATTCTCCTGACTTAGCGCCTCTTTACACCTCCTTGAAGGCACACATGGGGGGAATTAAAATTTCTGCTAAAAAATGACTTCAGAATTTGCCGAAATTATAAAAAATGAAGGCTATACATCGGACCAGATATTCAATGTGAAAAAGATGTTCCATCGAACCTACATATCAAAAAATATGCAAAGAGATTCAAGGTGGCGAAAGAGAGAATATTTTTACTCCTATGTTCTAACTATTCCAGAGATTTCTTAACGAAGCCTTTATTTATTAATTGGTCTTTAAACCCTCAAGCACTGAAGGACGTCTGCTCAATTTAAAATATCCAAATATTGAAATGTTATTTTTATCACCAAACATTACGTCTATAATACAGCCCTTTTCTGCTTTGCTGCAGATTTCTGCATCCGGTAAAGTAATAAAGCAATTAATTTGTCTTGGTATTGTTGGAGAAGCATTTAATGATTTTGATATTCAAAGTATTGAAGAAATATTGGAGGACTATAATTAATGAGTCAGAAAGCAGTTACAGTGAAGTAGCTGCATGTTTTACATTAAATACAATAAAAAATTATCTCATAATGGAAAGTGCCTAATATATTATACATTTTAATTATGAAAAACATTTTTATGCCCCCGAAACCCATTAAAAAAATGCAACATGTCTCTGCCCAACTTATATTGTATGAGATTTTAGAATTCTATCAAAAGAATTCCAAGAACAATGGAATGGATGTTTACTCCAAGTATTTCTAGGTAATAGCAACAGCTGGAACCGATTGATTCGTAGTAAAATTCAGGAGTAAATGAAAGATCAATGTTTTGTAAATACAATATCAGTTTGTCTCCTAACTTCGAGCTAGTTTGTGCTGTTCTTGTGTCTGTTCTCTGATGGGGGGCTAACGGATTTTAAAAAACGTGTACCTGATTGTGTTTTTTGAGAGGAAACTCCCGTCAATCTTAAAAACTCCGATATACTATTCGTGTCTTTTTATATGGTAAAACAACTTTATACATTTTTGGACAATTATTGAATATTTATATATTCAATGTTTTGGTTTATTTAATAAGTGAACAAAAACAATAACAATAATAATTATTTAATATAATTTCTTTTAAGAAATAATCTTAATTAAATCGCATGGATTAAGCATAATTGATCACTTGTCAGTTTCCGATCTGAAGTCAGTTCATACGATTAATTGGAAATATGAGTTATACGAGTTAAAATAAGAATGTCTGTGAAATATGAGATTTTACAATGATATTTTAATTGGTGTTGTAAGAATTTAAAACCAGTTGATTGACATGTTTTTGTTTATGTTCAGTAGTTGCATGACACGAGTCGCTTGTGACAGTATTGTCATTATCGAGAGAGATGAATGAATACGATTTTATAATATAGTTTCAGTAATGAAATGTTATGAATAAGGGATTTTTACCTAAAGAGGTTTTGATCAGAAGATGGTCCGGCATGACTTGTTTAACTGCCACGCTGACTGCCGCTATGTATCCTGCCAGACCGTGGATGTGAACGGCAAACAGGTAGTCGGTATTGCGGGTGCACATGTACAGAAACAGATAGTATGAGGAGGCGAGGACCGCGACCCCCAGATTGGTGACGGCGAAGAAGGCGAGCATCTCCGCTCGACCCCAGAGCGGCTCGACGAGCTTTCCGCATAGTCCGACGGTGACGACGTCGACGATCACCTCCCACAGGTGGAGCTCGAGAAAGCAGAAGGTGAAGGCGGTCCAGAGGCTGAAGGAGGGCGGCATGAGATAGCCGGGCGTGACGCTGAGGAGCAGAACGGCGCGCTCCGAGAAGGACAGCCCATAAGCACAGACCACAACGCAGCAGACGGCCTTGACCGGCGGCGATGCATTTCCCAGCAGCGCCGCCAGCTGCTGGCGAAGGTATCCGCGCTCCGACATCGCTCCCCCGCCGCCCCCGCCGCCGCCTGTCATCGCACTTGAGCTCCACAACAATAAAACTCCGACCATAGCCAGAACGCCGTCAAAACATGCTTTTCGCAACTGACATATTTTTATTTAAAATAGTTTTATTAATCAAATTTAAAATAGAACGAATAATACACAGTACTCATGCAACACAAATATGCATTTTTTAAATTAATTTAAATTTTAATCAAATATATTTTTTTATTTGGCGTACCGTCGATATTTTCATAATTAAATTTCGATCGATTGACATAAAAGATACACGATTAAATAAATTTAAAATCAAATTCGATTTAGAAACATTGACCAAGCCAGCGCAACAGTTTGATATGATTTGTCTATGGGAGCTCGAACTGATAGCGCTGATTTAAAAGGGGTGCAAGATATCCGTCGTCATGGCGACGCGGGCGTTTAAAAATAACAGTCATGTTTGTAAACGATATTGTCGCCGTCATTTACGAAGAAGTTTTGTGCGTTTCGTGTGAGATGTTCGCCTCATGGTCGCGGGCCGATTTATAGAAATCAGTTTTAGTCGTCGCCCTTTTGATGTGGTCAAATCGGAAGCGACCGGGTGCCCGCGAGTCGTTCGCGATTTTGAAAAGGACGTTCCGCATCCATTAGTTCGGTCCGAGTGAGACAGGGAGATGAGCCCGTTCCTGAGCGATGGCATCCGACCGCAAAACGTCAGCGAGAGTCCTGAGAAAAATATCCTGCAGCCGTACGTCTTCACCAGTTCGCCCAGGACGCTATATTGCAATATCAAGATGCAGAAAAAAATGACATGGTAAATATATTCCATATTTTATGAATATCTTCCAATTTTGGAATATTCCATATTTTGTAAATAAAAAATTCGGTTTTTGAATTTGAAATTTATTTGAATGTTTTTGTTTGTATAAAAAATATTTTTCTAGCGTAATTTATAACATTTTATTTCCTTCATTTGTAATAAGCGTATTACATGAATAATATAGTCGAATTCATTCTTTTTAATTATGAATTATTCGTTAGTTTAAATATTATTTTCCATTTCCATTTGTATGCAAGATTTTTGGCTATATTTAAATCTAGTGTTATCTAGAAAATAAGGTTACAAGGGTCTCGTGTATTTGTTGGCCATTTTGTTCAGTCACAGTAAATTATTCCGATGGAGAGGTCGTCGCGCGCTCCCGCCACCTACCATCCATGCGAGATCCGCACGTTCATCCGTTTTTTGACTTTGCAAAACAATACCACCGCGAATATCCATCGGAAGCTTGTGGAAATTTATGGTAGTGATGTGATGAGTCGACAACATGTTACAAAGTGAGTTAGAAAAGGTTGTACTGATATGATGAGGGAAGAAGTGGGAGATCATCAGTGATCGTTTCATACAGGAAGGAGAAGCTTTTCTGGATTCTTTCGTGACTGGTATATAAAAGCTAAATCTTATTTCAATGAACGCAGGTTTATGTTAATATTTTGTAAATACTAAGACGATTAATAACATCAGGAAGTGCCGCCAATTATTGATTGGCAACAATAATTAGAACATAATTATAATTTCATCACTTATTTATATGCCCCTATTATATATATTTTGCGGTCTAATGTCACGACATGCATGAATTATTTTTGTGAGTTTGTCGATTTGCAGTTTTATAGCCGGATTCCACGAGCGTGGTTTCTTATGCATGGTTTACTAGCACGCCCATTACTGCAGTGAAGTGATCACACTTTTAGGCTAACGATCATTTGTGAGACATATTTTCAACACTAAATAATGCCTTTGTTATTAATAACATTTTATTGGAAAGCTTTGAAAATGCAACCGATGACGGAGTAGCTGATAAAAGTAATATTGTAAGCCTAAACGTGTGGTCACTTCACTGCAGTAATCAGCATGCTAGTAAACCATGCACAAGAAACTACGCTCGTGAAATCCGTCCATAATATATTCTCTCTCGGTTTTTAAATTCCCCTATTGGAGAAGCTCTTCAGTTTAGAAGCAAAACACATAGAAAGATAATGTTTCATTTTCTTCAAATTCATAAAAAAAATTGTCCAAATACTGCTCTAATACAGGAAATAAATAAAAATTCGATGGTATTTCTCGTTAAATAGGGTTGATATACAGTTGAGCAAGACCCAAGTCTCTCGGCTAATTTATCAACGGAAATATCTGGATTTGTCTCCAACAAATCTCGTTGTTATCCAGTGTTTTAAGCACCCTATGACCTGATTTATCTAGCAACGAAAAATTGCCCGATCGAAATCGAAATGGCAAACCATTTTCTACATGTTCGTTCGGCAACACAATAATTTCCGTATATATACGGCCAGTTACGAGATTAGTTAGAAATTAGCGGGATCAACGCATATTCCTGCGGCCAAGACTATTGGTCGACTCTTGTTCTTTATTCTCGCGCTTCTGCATTCCAAACTTGCGCATGACAAGACAAAGTCAAACGAATTGTGCTTGGACAGATTAATAGGGGCTTCACTCAGGGGTGCTTGAAATTAAAAGGAGAATTAATCTGAAAGTGATGAAACGATCTTAAAAATTATGATTGTCAAGTGCAGTTCCAATCGAGTTCATTCAAACAGTGTGCTATCTGATCTCAAATATGCTTGATTCAACTATGCATTACTTCAGGACTAGGGGTTTATTAACCATTATTTTTTCAACTACAAGCCATTAATTTTAGAGTGTTTTGAACGTATTTATTTGTATTATAAACTACTGCTTCTTTTGTATTTACATATTTTTGTGTTTTTGCATACAGCGTAATTTAAGGGATACTGTGTTGATAAGTAAAAATCGTAATTTATTAGACCTGCCTTCGAGCAAAAGAACTTATTAAATAATACGTAAGCTTTTGATCTAAAAAATAGTTTAGATTCGATTGGCTGGGAAAAGTTTTGGGCCGGTTTAAGCGTGCTATTCTTATGTATTTATGTTATGTAATACTGACCTTCAAAGTTCATTCAGGATTAAAGTAAAAATATGGAAAATTGCGCAAAGAAATCTCTCTCTATAATCTTATCGAAATTGTACCTTCGGTTTGGAAAAAAAAGGGAAATTCGATGTAATATTAAGAATTTGCTCAGTCTTCACGATGATGGGATGTGGCGTGATGATGTGCTTATTATTCACACGGGGCTTGAGCTACACGAAACGTTTATTTTTGAAGCAAGGTGAACGACTGTTTGAATTGACCTTTGGATGTTCAAGTAATAGAAGGGCATTAACTTCAATTTCTACCCCCGTTCTCCTTCTTACTCATTCTTCTTCCTATACACATATAAATGTAGTCAAGAGCGCATAATTATGAAAGAATTCATACAGTTTGAAAACTATTATTGTAAATCGACCGAAGTGGACAAATGGGGTAGTTAAGGCCATTGCGTAACGTTAAACCAGCTATATAATATGGATGCTTTAGGTGTATGAATTCGTTTATGGGATAAGGTTCTGTTCTGTCGAATGAAATGTTTTGTATGATTTATCATTGCGAAATGTAATAATGATGGCTAGATATAATCGTTTTTAACAATCAAAACAACAATGGTTAGGTAAAGTAGCGAATGATCGTGCGATGCAAGTACTTGTTTAGGTCATGATTTAGGGCAAAGTGACCACTTAAATTTGTTCTTCATTCAAGCTTAGTGCGAGAAAATGAATGCATAAATGTACCAACACGACATTATTCAATTGGTTGAATGCCATCATTTGAACCAAGAGAAATCTTAGCCAAAAGTATTGAGAGATAAGGAATATATATTTATTGAGTTGTAAATAATGGATATTTGGTTGGCCTTATCGGTATTTTACTGGATTTTTTATTTAGCTCTTGTTGAAGGATGTAGGATATTTTCTTTGAGCGATATTTATCGATTTCGAATCTTGCGCTTTGGTATGCTTGTTATAGATCCGGGAATTAGTTCGGGAGATCAACGCCGTCGAATTCAAACCGTTTTATGGTTTGTGCCAATTTTGCGCAGTGCGGCGGTTTATTGAAATTTGACCTGATCCAGGTTTATATCATGAAAAATCGCGAAAAGTTGTAATATCAATGTCGATTTGAATAAATTTAAATGCTTGTTTCTTTACAAGTAAGCATTTGAGCAACGCCAGCAACCCTATTACAATATTGCCTCTTCTATGATTTTTTCTGGCTTTTAATATTATTTTATAGGTTGGTTGGACTAATAAATATATTTATTGATCGATATTGATTGGTGTTCAAATATTGTAAAGCTGATAGTCTTGATAAGCAGATAAGAATTCGATGTTATCTAAAATTTAATATTTTTTGTAATAGTACAAGTAATAAAGTTGATCACGAGGAATATGTTCAGGAGAAGGTCGTGATAAACGAGGGATTGCGATCAACGGGGGAATATTGATTAATAAATTAGTTCTGCGCTGCAAAAAATAGTCTAGTATTCCTTGCTTATCCTGTTTGTGTTTATTATATAAAACTTGTCGATAATAGTCAAATAATCCGTTACTGCACTTTACAAATCCATGCATTGATTGTGAAGATAAAGGGCTTTTAAATTAAGCTATACATACATTGTCAATTATTTTATGAGATTGTCAAACAATCGCAGTCCTCTGGGTTGATTCTAATCATTAGTCTCCCTTGGGGGTAGACAATCTTTTCATTCTTACCGCCCACCGCTTCTACAGTAATATAATAGAACGCTGCTGAAAAGTACTTATAATTTTTGAGTAGAAGTTTAGTAAAATTGAACAAACTATGATCTCCTCTTTCGAAAATATTCAGATAGTTTCTCTGTTTGGTCACAATATGATTAACGGCACTAAAGTCTTATTCTACAAGATATGAGCTAGGGGAATGTGTCAATAAATTGAATATAATTTTCTACATATACGGACATAATTTAATTTAATTTATAACAGTTGTTCTTGGAATGTTGTATCAGTCCTCTCGATATTTGCAGTTAAAGGATTTTTCATCTGGTCATACAACTTCAAACTTTAAATATCTTTGATCGTTTTTCCAATGTCAAATGTATGTTCGTTAGAGTGGCTTTTGAATTTTTTAAATCTCCTCTGGAGTTACATCGTCTTTTATAGATGTAACACTATGGCAAAACCTCTACTATCCACCATGAAAGCTTGAACGCTCACAAGTGGGCGATAGGGACCGGGTTGATAGCCATTGATCCACATCAACATCATAAATGCTTCCGAAAACGGTTAAAAGTCTATTATTTTTGATGATATTTTGAATATCATTTTTATAAAAGATATGATCGTCAAAAAATCTCTGAACAGCTTTTTTTTAACCCCTCTCCATACACGATTGGGCAACTTTATTTCACGGTTCATCATTGTTTCTGATAATCTTCATAATATATATTTCTAATAAGTTCGCATGGCGTTTTATGTTTAATTTCTGATGATTTGTACATAAACACAATAGAAATCTCGAAAAACAAATCAGAAAAGAAATTACCTGTATATGATTTGATGATTCATCAACGAAGGATGACATAAGCAATAATATATGGTGACCAGATATCCAGCTTTTAGTGGGACAATCCCACGCGGGACAATTTCAACAATTTGTCCCGCGTCTCTTAAAAAACTTTTGTCAATTATCTGGTATAAACTTCCATAACACTTTCCAGATCGAATATTTCTACTATATTATATTAATACGGAAAAGATTAAATCTTCAGTGGCGGATTTAGCACATGAGAGGCCCTTGGCGCGTTTGCGGCCCCTAGAGTCCATTCGGTTTTTCGGTGCGCAGTTTCCTATTACGATTTCACTATTACACGGCATGTGTGGGTAAAAGTGATATTTCTACGTGCCACGCAAAAGTGAAATTGTGTATTTCAAAAGATGAAAATGTCTCTTGAATTACGCGGTGGGTTGAAATTACTTGAGGCCGCTTCAAATTTATGAGGCCCAAGGCGCGCGTCTTTTGCGCCTAAAGAGAAATCCCCCACTAGAAATATTTCATCATTTTCAAACAAAATACGATTCATACAATAATATATTCAAAACTGTGGAACAGGCACTGTTTGAACGCGTATTTTCTACAGTAAATAAAGTGTGGACATCTCATAAAACACAATTAAGCATTGAGACTTTCAAAGCCATATTATGAAATATAATTGAATGAGAATTATGCCAAAGAATAAAGAGTATTTTTAAGATTCATAATATATACATATATGCATTATATTGTTGAAATTTAAAATATATATTATACGATACATTTTTGTGTTATTTGATAAAAAAATATCTGTTGTTCTAAAATAGTGACAGCGAATCTTTTTGGGAAGTAGGTCAAATGTTGCTTATTTTTATTTAATACTAGTTCGTGGGTTAGTAGGTCTCCTCGGGACCATTTAGGGACAATGCGAGATCTGGATCGATTTGTATTTTTAACCAGGTTTTATTAACACAACAACTGCGGGAGCACTCCGCGCGCTTCTGCCGTAAAAACGTATATTTACATAAAAGGTCCTAAATTTTAAAATAGCCAATATATTTAAATATTTTTTTAAAAATAGTAATCAAAAAGTGACGGAAGGGTAAGAGTTATACTGGGAATAAATATTTCCCTAAATTAAAGATAGGTTTTAGTTATTCCGTATATTGGGAATGTGCTCAATTTTGCAAAAATAACTAATGTGAAAAAAAAAATTAAAAAACATCGCGTAATAACATTTTATCCGATTTTAACCAATATCCTTCCCGCATTTAACGTGTTAATTGTCCCGGGTTTCTCTTCGTCGCCAATTTATAAAAGATGCATAAAAATCAACTCGTAATTGTGGTGACGTGACACGGGTAATTGAAACTTATTTTTCAACATGTCCTGCTTCACCAATGTTAAAAACTGGTCATCTTACAACAATATTGAAGTAATTTATTATTTCATAGTAATCGAATAATTTGTAGCGCAATTTTTATTGTGTACAAAATACAAGAAGCAATTTATTTTACATTTATTTTTAACAATAAAAAAATCATACGCAAATATCATTAATCATTGTCATACAGTGTAGTGACCGCTAGCCGCAACTGAATAGTATTGGGAAAAAAAATCGCTGGAAATTTTCGGATAGGAGAATATTGAGAAAGAGCGAAGGGGGCTAATGTACGTTTCCTTTGTAAAATGTAAGAGGGGGTCTGATGGCACGCATGAGGGGGGGTCGCCTTACACGCGATCCTCCCTCGCCGATGCACCCCTCCGCCATTCTTCGCGGCTCGCGTGAAAATCTGCCCTGACCGATGGCCTTCGATAAGGCGACTTTCCATTTTTAATTCCACGTACCCCCTGTGCTCTCTCACTCCGCGCCCTTGAAACCGGCGACCAAGGTTGAACTCCTTCGGCGAAGATTCGTCATGCTTTATTTTATCGGAAACGATCAAACATGTATGGAAATATATTAATATTAATCAAGTGCCCGTCAAATTTTTGGCGTCGGTCAAAAACCCTCCGCTGGTAAGTTTCAGGGTCTCCGAGCCTCGTGTCGGGACTCCCGGAATCGATGATGGCTTTCGCTGTCGTTTTGTTGTAGATCATAAATAATTCTAAAATTACAGCAGGCAACTGTGCGGAAACTATCTCGTCGTTTTTGCCGTCCTTGAAAAGTTTTCAACAAATTACCGAGCGGAAAAACTTTCATTGTTAGCCTGAATTCCAATAGAATTTGCTAAGTTTTGCCACCAATTAAAAGATGAAAAATATGTACACACTTAGGAAAAAAGTATTAGGAAACCCTAATTGTTTATTATATATATATATTTATTTATTTTTAAATTATATGTAGACCTTACTTTTTCGCTGAATTAACATAAACGTTTCGGTGACGGGCTTCCCAGGTTTAACATAAAATTTGATAGCGATCCATAGAATGGTCCATTTTACTGTGCTACATTGCCTCAAAAAGAGGTTCACGGGAACAGATTAATGCGATTCTCATATATTTGCAAAAAAATCGTTTGAAAATTGTAAGGATCTTATCCATCATTCGTCTTTCATTGTGTAAAGCAGTGGTAGCAAACTCACTATGCTCCCATTAATTTCCAAGTGAAATAACTCTAAAACAACTGCATAATAGATAAATTACAAATTTAAATATAGCATTTTGATATTTAAGTAGTATTCAATGAAAGTATAAGATTTTTTACTTTTTCAATGAGATATCTGAAACTGATGGGATGATATGAGATCATTCATATTCGGCTTTACATTCGTGTTTGTGTTCTATTAAATAGGATAACGGGAAAGCAATCAACAGATTCAGCAGAGTGACCCATAATACAAGAAATACAATTGGGGTGTGTTTTAGTAACCGTAATTTGTAGTACCTTTGTTCAAATCTTGTTTTCATAGCCGTCTTTACTTTACAGACATTCCAAAATTGAATCAAAAATCGCATAAAATCGATTCAAACATGCACTTTTAGGTATTACGTGTTAAGTAGTAAACGATTATGATCTTTATCGTTTTCTAAACAATTTTGAGCAAATATTCATTTAAAGCATTTCATTTGATTGTATTAATTGACCTAATGACCAGTTTAGTGAGCAGAGCCGCAACAAAGGTATGAAGCGCCCGTGGCAAGTATCTAACTTCTGCCCACTCTCTCCCCAGAAATTTAATTTATTGTTGCTTTATAGTTGCTTCCGTGATCGTATCATAGGAAAAAGCCGCAAAAGCCCTAAAAGGACGGAGTGGCTACAATGTTTGTATGTCCATCGGTCCGCTTTTCGGACTGCCGATGTAACAAATGAGTGTCTTGCAATCGGACGCCATACCTGAACATGTATACAGAACGATTGCGAGATTTTATTACAGACCGAAGTTGTCCGAAGAAGACTGATAAAAACCCTGTACAACTTTCGACTGAGTCGGTATTCCGCGTTTTGCGCTCCAAGCCCAGTTGTGCCCGTGGCGGGCGCCTGCTTTGTCACGCCCTTCTTATGGCCCTACTAGTGAGGCATATATTGCGACTTCCACTGTGTGATGCTTGTCATCACTTGTAATCAATTTTATGTGCAATAATATTTTACTCTGGACGTAGCTCACAATTATTTTACCTTATATTAAATCTTCGGTGGATCACCACAACGTTATTCACACACCCCTAAATTCATTTTAATTTGCCACAGCGGCCATAAGAACCTCTGGGAAGTTTGTTGGGAGGACTTTGGGAAGCTATGGGTGTATAGTAATGTTTTGAAAGTAGATGGAGAATTTGCGCCATTTGACGTCACGAGGTCCGAATGAGAGGCGCCTGCGCCTGGGGCGTCGGTCAGCGGCCAAAGAAACGGTTTGGGGTGGAGAAGTGCGCTCTGGGGGCGGTCAGTCTGTGTCCGAGTTCAACACTCGGCCGCTCGCCTCTCACCGTATCGATTTTACCCATTCTTTTCCGCACGTTTCACACTGAGAGCTCTCGAGTTTCTGGGATAAATAAAACGACGATTGCCTCCGGAAGAACCCTGTGAAGATGTAACGCACCCCTCGACGTCGGATCGATGCGAAGTTAACCGTTTTGAGAAATCTGACAGCGCTGACCTGGTAAGCAAGAGTGCATTCTCGAACCTGTAATGGATGGAATCACACCCTGAACGATGCCTTCCATATCGACTGCGCCGTCGGAGGAGCTCTTCGAGCCGTCGGAATCGTTTACCGTCATCAATTATGACAATTTGCCGTCGTTGGGGGACGGCCTGCCGCCGTCGGATCGCAGGGCGTTCAACACGCCGGGGGACAATCTCAACAAGCCGCTGAAGAACGTCAACATCGTAAAACCCGTGATCAGGACACGCGATCCCGAGCCGAAGGAGGCCCGAAACGAATATAGCTTCCGAGTCGTGTCGATCCCGCCAGAGGATGATGAAAATCAGCAAGGAGGACAGGACAAGAGGAGGAAGCGCAAGACTTCGGACATTTCCGTCCATTCGCAGACCATTCTTGATCCGCATTTTTCGAGACATTTGGATCTTAAATTGAGACGCCTGAAGGAGAAGGAGATCATCGCGGAACGACTCTCCAGACGCTCGAGGGAACGTCAGAGGGCAGCCATGGCAGAATCGGCGGCCGTAATCCCGAAAGTTAGTGTCAGAACGCTTCAAAATCAGCCGAAGAACTTGAGCGTATCCCAGTCAAATTTGACGACGATCAAGCCGAATGTCATAAATTTGGAAATGTCGAATAAATTCGGGAGCGAAAAACAGCTGAATGGGGACATCGACGTGGAAGATAAGCTGAATGGGTTCGTGAACCGTAGCAAAAGAGGAGGCAGATCCAATTTCGCAATCGCCAACGATAGACCCCTGTTCATTACTACGGTGAAGAAGGGAGAGTTCTTGCCACCGCCCGCTTCAATGGCGACTTTGTTGGGGCTGTCGAGCTGCGAACGCATCGGAGCTGGAGCTCCGACCCTCATTTATTCTTACGCCAGCAGACCAAAGGTGGTCGGGGCTTCGACTGCCGCGAGGAACACTGTAACTGCTCCGGAAGCCTCCGCGGCCAAGGGTGCGCTGGCCGCTCTGGCCTCTTTAGCAGTGGCTGCTGCTGGTCTTCCTTCTCGGTGAGTACTTATTCCGCTTATTAGAGCCAACTCGTTTTCAATCGGGACATATTTGCTCATGTGTCATTGAACAATACACGTGGTCCGTTATTAATTTATTCCATGAATCTTATAATCGACAAAAAGCACTTAATATTAATTAAGAATTTGTTGTGGTTGTGAATTTATTGCACTATTTCACCGGTAAATAGCAGCTGGAATTCGAGCTTCATTTCGTATTGATATTTATATCGAATTGAACCAAAAACCGTTATTTTGTAATATATTATGTGACCTTTGTCATTATTATAGAGAATTTATGTGATTGCATTAATTTGATAATACTGTAATCTTTCTTCTTTTTTCGTCCTCTTGCGTGTGTTAAATCATTGCTTAATAAAATATTGTTAAATAAAACTAATAAAGCATCCAGAAATATAAAAAAATTAAAGCCATCTGTGAAATAGCCTACAGTAATATTTAAAAATATAAAATTTAGAATCAAAATACAGTTTTCACATGTGGCAAGTTCTGTCTATTTCATATATTTTTTACTTATAAGGGACATTTCTGCCTTGTTGCTTAAAAAATGTTTTCTTCATGTATCGGAAAGAACCAATGTTTAAGAACATTATTAGTAAATTTTAAGTCGATATAATTGAAATTCGCAAAGTTATAGACCGACGAGAAGAAGTTGTGCTGCGCGAAGCCGAGGAGAGGAGAAACTTTAAACGCGTTTTTCTTAAAATTGCTTTTCCAATCTCACGGAATTGTTCCCACATGCTTTAGATGAGCATTCTTTATGAAATATAGCAGGCTTATGAACAATAAACGTCTTCATCATTTGGTCTATAATTATCTAAAAATATTTAAAAGTTTTTATTTAATGAACACAAAACTACAAAAATGTTGGTAAAAATACACACTTTTCTTTGAACGCTCACTATTTTTTTATTTTCTAATATTTTTTCCTAATTATAAGTGAGGTCAAACTATACACAATATTATACAAAATAAAAATATGTATAATTAATTTTTTTGCTGCAAATCATGTGACTTCCGTGGTGAAGAATGTCATCGCTCGCGCACTGATATACGTTACTCCCCCCAATCCCACTAACATATTTTGTCAGTTTAAAAAATATTTTTGTGTGGTCAATAAAGATCGCCTAGTCAACACACTAAATATCAAAATTCAATATTTAATACTTTTTGCATAAAAAAATGTTAAAAATCCCGATAGTGTGAATAATCTGATTGTTTCTTGTGTAAGAATATTTGATCGGACCGGGATCGGAGCGAGATCAAACCGTCAACGGCACCATAGTGTGGAACGGGCCTAAGTTTTCTTTTTTAAAAAGCGCATCACCCCACCTTTTTCGGTATAACTGTTGCTTCAGGGCGCGCGTTTCAAATAAGGAAGTTTCCCCGTTGCACCCTGTTTTTCTAGTTCTAATTCTTATACATTAATATATTATTTGTATTATATTTGTCTTTTTTTGAGTTATATGTGATAACTCTGTGCACCTATGCGTCTACTGATGAATTTAGATGCGTCAACTCGTACCAAAACCGGAAAAAACCGTTATTATACCCGGAACGAAAATCGGAAACAACCCGATAAAGTGATCCAGAATGAAATCGAAACAAATAAAATAACGGATTACAAAGTCCTGGACATTTAAAATATATTTTCAGCTTGTTTATCGAAGTTTGGTTTGGTTAGGACACCCTGAGCAATAATCGTCGATTGGCAGACTGCGAGTGGGTTGTATTGCAGTTATTTGCACGTTCGTTAGTAATGCACGTTGCGGTTTAAATAAATGCTATTTAATCTTTAAACGTTCGATGTGTGAAATGAATCATCGTCACATTTTTTCATGAAAACATTCGATAATCTGATTCGGCCAGCGACGATTAGCGATCGCGCGACGTTGTGAACATGAATAATAGAACGTAGATTACGAAGATAGAAGCGTGCTAATATGAAATGTGGACGTTGTTTATAGAGTTGCAGATAAAGCCAAACCGCTCAAATTAACGTCGAGCATCGATTTTATTTTTCTAAAAACAATGGAACTGTTCACGAGTATAGTTTCATGCTGGGGCCCATATATGTGTGATTTCGTATTCTGATATTTTCGGAGTTCAATTTGGAGCATACTTTGGGAGAAAAAAATAGCGATCAACTGCGAGGCGCTAATTATTAACCTTGGAACTTCTAAAATTAGCACTAATTCCGACATTGCGTCATTCTATTGGACATCAGCAATTTGCTCGACAATTAATATTTTTTCGGAGTCAACCATCGCCGATCTGAATAGCGTCGGTGAAGAGATTTTTATCATTTCATCAGTTTTTCTTTTTTAAATAGCCTTTAGCAGTCCCTTTTATGGAATATTTTGTGGTCCCCAGCTACACCTTATGTAGGATGATTGAGTTTTTCCTTAATTAAATATGTCGATGAAGCGATGACTAAATCGATTTGCTATGATGAATTAATTTTGCAGCTTTTAAGCACACTTAAGTTAGCCCATATTCATAGATTTGATTCAATTAAGGAATTCGATGAATGCTGTATCTCTCGGATGTCGTGACTCGCAGATACGTCACCCAATGAAGAGTGTTCACGTTCATTTCCACGAAAAGGTCAAGTTCGCCGCAATTTCTTTAGTTAATACATGACTTGAAAATTTTAATACAAGGTCCACCAGATCGAATGTTACCAATTTAAAAGGCGAGAGATCTGTCAATTTTGGTGTTATTGGAGCAAAATCTACGTCAATCAACAAAGGAATTGTCAGAGATAAATACGCCGCAATCAACCGTTTGCCAACACTTGGAAAAAATGGAGAAGGTTAACAAATTGGATGTGTGGGTGCCACATAATCTTATTGGAGGCAATAAAGGAAATCTCGTGTCTATTGCTACAAGTCTCCTCTTACCGCATAAAATTGAGCCATTTTTAAACAGAATAATTACTGGAGATTAAAAATGGGTAACGAACGATAATGTTGTACGCAAAATACAGCGGCCTGATAAAGATCAAGCACCTTTACCGGATCCTAAAGCCAATATTCATGGAAAAACAAATTGTGTGTGTTGTGCGATCGTCGAGGCATGATTTACCACGAGCTTATAAATCGAAATGAAACAATTAGTATTGAAAAATATATTCAATAGCTACAACGTGTTCAAGAAAAAATCCCTTATCTCGTCAAACGGAAAAATGTCATACAATAATGCAAAACCGCATACAGCAACGTTAATCTGTCTTACCACCTTAAAATGGGAGAAAGTTATCGCTAATAATGGTGAATATGTAATAGAGTAATATTGCTTTGTTATTTCGTTAAAGCTAAATAAAAGTTCGAAAAAAAAAACGGCAATTATTTATGACTCGACCTAATAATTATTGATTAACTGCTGAATCTTGTATTTCCTCCCATCATAGGCGATAATGTTTTTTTTTAAATTTCAAGCCATTTTTTTTTGTCTTTTACAGGTTTTCTGATGAAGCCTATTTTTCAGTGTTGATGTCTTTAGTCTTATATTCAAATTTAGATTATCAAAGTTCATTCTATTGCTTTTTAATACTGTATGATGTTTGATTCAATCATGTTTGTTGCTTCGTAATCTAACATTCGAATTGTTTGTTGAATAAAACAGCAAAAGGACTATTTTTTGAGTGTTCAATTGGAAGATTTATGTTTTTGTGGTCTAGACGCGATCTAAATTGGGGCTATCGTTTTTGTTGAACAAACAAAAAAGTAGCCATCGATGTTACGAAGACGAAATTAGTTATTCAATGTGATCGACAGGGTAAATGACCAGTAAGTTGGTCGCCAAATCAATACGAAACTCTAAATGCCTCATTCGTGATACATAATTTAATTAACGATGGCCAGCTGTATTGTAATGGCCGATAAGCGTAAAATGTCTGAAAATTTAAAACATTCGGGGGTGGTTATGCCATCGGTGTTTCAGCCCCAAAGCGGATATGTATATGCGAAGTAGGGAAATTATGTCCGTTTTCGGGTTGAACCGCGTTTCATGCATACGTAATGGCCAGGTTTAAAAAATTCATTTCGTTGCTGTCTGATTTTGAGAGTGTGTTTTATTTTGTTGTGATAGAATGTGGAAGAAGTGGAGAAGGCCGATTGACTCACTAACCCGACTAAATGTTGTGGTTAATAAATGAGAATAGGAGGACACGTTTGGCAACATGCGAAGGTGCGATTTGAAGGGGTTGTAATAGTTTCGGGGTCTAAGGCATTGTGTTTCATTCAACTTTATTTGAGGAGACGCAGAATTCTTCTAGGGTTATAATATCCCAAAATGAGCATGTGACGATCGAAATTATTGTTGAAATTTGAGCAATGATTATGGAACGGCAAATATGGTTTTATCAAAGGTAAATATCTCAGTGCCGCACGAATTGACTTCTGCAATCGATTATAATTTGGTCATTGTGATTTAATTTGAGCTACAAGAAGGGAAATCATGCGTTCTGATTACTTTAACGTTTAAAATATATTATCTACGTTGATTCCTTTGATTTGATTTGTAGAAAAATCATAATAAAAAGCGTAATATCATTACTAAAGTGGATTCATTTTATAGGGTTGGTATTCGTAGAATATGTAAAAAAAAAAAACAATGAATGATCATTCAATTGTCAACGAGTTGCATAAAACATAAATACATTCTTGGAACTCATATAAAAAAATTAAATCACCAATGCTATGATTCACAGGTCATTCGTTGGAATACATCAACACCCTTTAATCGTTACTATATTAACACATTATGTGCAGGGTACTTTGACGCGTCTGTCCCCTGACGCGGGCAATCTTTCAATTTCTTTAAATGCCATTACTTTTAAAATAACCAACATTTTTTTCGATATATTACTCAAGTATTCTATAAAAAGTTCTTATACAGAATTTTAAATTACGCCTAGAAAATACAAATACGAATACGTATTTTACACAAGACAATTGTCATACATTGTTAAACCTCTCAAAATATTTTAAACCTCTTGTTTTATTAGCATCTTGATGAGATTAGGAATTGTTTTTTCTTGGTTAGGGGAAATTCTTCTTGGAAGGGATTAATATAGAACTACACATTTTATGAAGGATTTTAATGATTTGCATATTTATATTTTGCTTCATAGTTTATGGTCCACAAATTTTTATTTGGGTTGTTTCCAGGACACCTTTCGTGATATTTTTTGGTTTATAAATAAACGTTGATATTTCAGAATAAATCATGAAAATTTATTATGAAAATAAATTGTAAACAATCACTAAAAGCACTATATAGCAGTAATTATACTGGAAAATATAGTTTCAATAAATTCTTACATGCTAATTTATGTTGCACTAGAGACCTTTTTTCGCGCGGTGAACCAGCAACTCGAAACGTTATTAAATATAATATACTGAACTGTTATTATTACTTGACATATTAATATATAACAGTGTACTTCATGAGTAGTAATAATAACAGTTATTGTCGTGCATTGAGTGGTGAGTGAGAGTCGCCTCTCGAGTTACGGCATCAAATCATATGGTGAGTGAGAGTCACCTATCGAGTGCGAATGTTTAATAAGATCCTCCCCGTTCGATTGTACGAGAAGTTTCCAATCGAGAATTCTTTGGATATAAGGAACATGCTCAAATAATACATTTGGAATAAAAGCATTAACGAGCGATTTCGAAGAAGCAATTACAGTATTGGGCCAAATCAACAATTTAAGTATTCCGTAGACGGCGTAAAAGTCTTTTTCTATCGTATCGTTTATTTACTTATTCTAAAAAAAGGAGGTGAACTAATCTTAGTGGAGCATCTTTGCCGTAGGTTCCATTGTGACATTGAATAAGCATTGTACCGAATAGAGTAAGTGTCGCAAGCTTAGAAAGTATTTTCACTTCAAAGGAAGTCCCATATAAACACAATTTGCGTAAAATGTAATTTGAAATCGATTATTAAAGTAATATATGATGTTTTAGAATATGGAGGCGTGATATTGATGTCGCTTAATCTGAGCATAAATTAAGCATTAATATTGTATAGGAGATGGCCCCCATTTATCTTCTGTGATGAATTATTATTTTATATCAACGGATAAGTTGTCTAAGTATCGGAAAATCATAGTGAGCCTGCTTTCAGATGATCGATCAATTATTGAATTTGCTATGTGCGAAATTATCTATCAAGCATCATGTGGCAAACATCTTTTGCCATTCGTTTAATCGTCAGGTTGTTTTTCAGCTGGCATAGATACATCACAAGCCTTATCTAAATAAGTTTTTGCTAAATAAGCTATTTAATTAACATTTTTAAACGTGCAGTATCATGAGCGCATATCATGATTTAAATGATTATCTAAATAAAAATAGCAAATGAATGAGATGTCACTATTATTAGATTTAAAGAAACATCTTTGTTATCTTCAATTCTTATTTTAATAACGTAGCAAATTATTTAAGCAGAGCAAAGATTTAATGCATCAGTAGATACACGTGGAACATTAAAATTATTGCAATTTCAAGTTTCAAAAATTGTTATTAATGATTAATGACTAAAATAAAAAAAAATAGCTTTGTAGAAATGGTTGCAAAATTTTGATCGCTGCTTCCCGTACTATAAGCTAAGAAAGAGAATTTACCATCATAAAAATTAAATTATAACTGCAATAAACGAATCATAAAATATATTGCTTTCAATCATACATTTTTACGAAAGTCCAAAGTAAACAAGGTGCCTTTTATTTTATTTTTTTAAATTAAAAGTTATAATTAGAGTTTTTGAGATGATAACACGAACAACTAGATGCTTAGGATTTTACAAAAATATTTTCGTAAAATAAGTTGAATAGAAAATCATTTATTTATATAGGCTGTTTGGCACTTGGACGGACAAATTTTTTTTAGGGGTAAGGGAGCTCTTTTGCAACGTTTCACACATAGTCCCTATGTTCTAAGTATCAGGGTTGTCGAGATAGATTTTTTTTTCGACATTTTAAAAGAGTACCCAAATTTTCACATTTAAACCTGTAGTCGTAATAACATGAAAAATGTTTAAATAAAATTAGTTCTAAGCTTCAAAATAAAATGTACAAACGAATGAGAAATGTCGACTATGTTGAACTAAGTTTAGTTTTAAAAAGTTTTCTAGATTTTTCCAACGTTATGTTACATGTCATACAAATTATTCAATAAGTTGTTAAACTTGAGGAGTTACCAGTTTGCCAGGGTCAGGGTTAAATACTTTTTATGCTTTAGATGTTTTTATTAAATTTATTTCCAAAATTTGTTCAAATTGGCCACCTCTGTTTCGTATGTACGCACGACACTTTTTCCTTGTTTCAATTTTAGTTGTCTGAAGTAGCATTTCCTCTTTCATTGTTGTTAAATCGGGGTTTATTCCTTCAATTAGGATTTATTTGGCCACTTCTGTCATGTAAATTAATTTTTTTGGTAGCCCTATTCCGTGGTTTGCACAGTATTCCGATCTGACATCACTGGATTGCTTTGTCTAGAAACATGTCCCATTCCGTAGTTCGTACGGTCTCCAGTCCTGACACCAATGGATTTCTTTTCCACTGGACAAATTGGAGAGATCGAACTTTGTTAATTTTTTTAGGATTGAAATTAATTATTTTAAAGGGTTGCTTATGAGTGATTGGATTTATACCTATCTAAAATCCTATTCATACAATAATATTCTAACTTAAGCTAATGTGGAAGACAATGGATAAGCACCAAATGAAAAATCCTTTCCCTGGAAAAATCTTCCATGGAAATCGCTTATATTCGATAACATATATGGTATCTTAAGAATAACACTGTATTTTTGCGCTTATTTTAAATTTATTTATTAAGTGACCAGCGGAACAAATCTACCGCTTAAATCAGGGGCAGTTTAAGAGAAGTTTTTGAAAATCTATGTCTGTGGGTCAGTTTTTTCGATCGCCGCATTTGTTGTGTAACGCAAATAATTAATTGAGAGCGTTCACAGCTCAATGTTCCAGGTCAAGATCATGGAATTTGACCCATTTTAGGTGGGCTGTCCGATTCCTACACCGTAATATGGTCAATCCTGAAAAAATATTGGTCTATTTATGGACCTAAATTAATCAAGTCACAAAACTATAATTTCAAAAATACTTGTTTAAATGTTTTTATTTCTTTTATCGACTTGCTGTATTTAAAAAAAATATGGCTCTAATGTGTATGGAAGCATGATACAAATGTAGCATCATCGGCTAGCAACGGTAAGTTTTTGTGTATCTGTTTGTTAAAAATACCAGATGCAACTTTTAATACATGATTTTTTGCAGATAACTACATAAGATGGTTGCATGAAGGCTATCACTTAATGTGCTATTATTATCATTGTTAAACTTTTTCTCTTTTTTTATTATGCTGCGGAATATACTATAATACTGGTTACTCAAATTATGCACTTGACATTAATGATATGTATTTTGTTTTTCCAGCGCTGCTCAATCGACTGTTTCGTATGGAAACTTGATGACTGACAGGCGGATCGTGCGAGGAAGTACTTCCAATTATCATGGGGTCAGTGGAATAAATCGATACTGCATAACTGATGTGTAAGGACGCTTTCAGTCCTATTAAAGTGTGTATTTTTTATGCTCACAGGCGGGGCTGGAGGACGGGGATGATTCTGGGGCTGCAGTGGCGCGTGGAGTGAGAGCTGCTGCTGCAAGAAGAAGAGCTGTGGCGAGGCGAAGAGGTCCCGGCGCTCCTGGAATTCTGCCGGGTGCTATCGCCCGTAGAAATGAGCCCGTCCAGACGGAGCCTTATTTGGAAGAGGTAATTGGTTCGGTCTCATTTGGCTATCGATTTGTGGTCTTGTTTCGGAAACTCGGACCCGATGTCCGCGTTTACCGAAATTGGTTAACCTTGCGCCATCAAGAGCGGAAGTAGACGATTTTTTTTAAATGTTAGAATCGAAACCGGAACCCAATTATAGTTGTTAATAAGGTGGACTTTGTAGCACAATCATTATTTGGAGTTTTTGGGATTTTCATCATCACAAAAGCATACTAAATATCATGCTGCTTTGAACGAACTGATTTGAAATTTCCTGTGAATGGATATTGAAGAGTAAACTATTTGTGGATAAAAAAATCAGCTTTCTAGACTTTAATTTAATGCCGTTATGTACAATTATTTACGTTTTCAGTTGTACGACAAAGGGCGCGAAATGGAGATTGGAATACAGACAGATATGATGTTGGAACGAGTCGAAACGCCTATTTATATTCCTGCAAAATCAGGTTGCGACGTAGAAACCCAAATAGTTCCTGGCGAGGTAGGTTTTTGTGCTTTTTTAAAAACATGGATATAAGATAAATGCGATGAAAGAATGATGGTATATTAATTTCAGTTATTTGATTTTGAGACGGAAGTGGAACCGGTTTTGGAAGTGCTGGTGGGAAAAACTATAGAGCAAGCACTCGCTGAGTGCTTGGAAGAAGAAGAATTGGCTCATCTGAGGAAACAAGCAACTGCTACGACCGAGCTACGCGCGCAGGCTGCAGCATCAGCTCGTCACAGGCAGAGACATTTGATGCGAATCCTCAACGACAAAGTAAGGCAATACATATAAGATATCAGAGTCGTAACGAGGGTAAAAAGCGCTTCTCTGGGGGAAAAACGCAAACTCTGGGGGAGTCTGATTCTTCGTTTACAATAGTTAAATGTTGGGTGGCAGACTTTAAGCGAAGCCGTACGAGCTGTTAAGACGAAAAGCGCAATTTTCTACCAAATAAGGTGACCACCCCAGAAATGATGAAGAAAATCCACACAATGACATTGGATGTCCATCGCAAAAAGTCCTATAAAAAGACGGAGTGACCACAAGGTCTGTGTGTTCAACCGGTCCGCTTTTTGGGTCGCTGATACATGACGAATGAGCGCCTTGCGATTGGCCGCCATACCCGAACATGTCTACATTACGATTACGATTTTTTTTAATTACAAAACGAAGTTGTCTGAAGAAGACTAATCAGATGGGTTGCTTAAATTTTACAATCGGTCGAAAATATTGTTTATGTCGGCACAGTGTTTATACAATGACGAATAAAAGAGGGATTAGACAACTTAGTATGTATTATAAAAACAGACAGAATCAATCAGTATTGATTCACGTAAAGTAGAATGGTCAAATGAAATAAAAAACCATGTTCAACTCTCGATTGGTATTCTGCGTTTTGCGCCCCAACCCAGTTGCGCCCGTGGGGGTTGCCTGCTTTGCCATCCTCTTGTTACGGCCCTGTAAAATATTGTTGTAATTTATGATTTAAAAACTGATTTTTTATTTAGGAGAGAAGGATAGAAGATGAAGATGAAACGAATGAACAATTGCAGTCGGAACAACGCACGGCAGCTCTGGCGCTAGTAAAAGCACATCTACCTCCATTATTACCGGCAGTTTTGGGTTCATTGCGAGATCAAGGCTACCTTGCGGACACTAATCCAGGTAATTCATCTGTTCCGCTATACTGTTGAACTGGTATACTGCATTTTCTATGCTATTGTGTGATTTTAGACATCGACGAGACGTTTCTACCGTGGTTGATGAGCGAAGTAACGCAGGAGGTCGAGAGTATGATCACTAACCGCGAAGTTCTGATGGGTATAAATTCAATATATCGTCGATGAAGTAGTAGCTAGAATGGAGATCGAAATTTGAAAGAAATATGTGCCTTCTGTTTAGATATCGTTAAAGAAGTTATAGAAACGAGGGCTGAATTGTATAGGGCGATGGGCGACGACGAGGCAGCTGAGATCAGCAGTAGCACCATGAGTACGCACACGAGCGACGTCTCGCAGAAGAATGACGATGGACAAACCGGTAAGGCTCAAATCCACGTCTCTAGAAGGCTAGGGATAGTTTGGGAGAAGACGGATATCCTTAAAAAGAAATAGCGAGATCCGTCTGAAGATTCTTCGAAATGGGATCGACGATTTTAGTACAAAATTAATAGAAACTGTGGTATCGATCGATGATGCACTGAGGAACAAATGGGTACTTAAAATAATTGCAGAGCTTAGTCCTCTATTAAAATGATCGTTTACGGGGAATAATCTCATGTTTTATTGATAACGTATATGTGCAATCGATTGATACTGTTAGAAATGGTAAGAATGCTTCCGAATAGCTATGTTCGCCAGAGTTCCAGCGATATCTAGAAATGTGACTACGGCGTTAGATAAGCTAATTGGAATGTCGCATGTAATGGTGTAATTTTCGACATCCGACTGCCATCTAGCGGCGTTGCGTGAAAACGCCAGATCGCACGCGGCTATTAAATCTTTCCAAAAGCATGTCGATATGTTAACGTTTTTATTCATTGTTTTTCAGATGACATTGAAAACCTGGAAGAGGTAGAATAGCGACGCAGCACCTACGGCCAGAGAGTTTTGTAATAATGCGCTAAAAGCACCGGAAATTCAGGGTTGCCACAAACATTTGAAATCAACTAACAACTAATTGTTTAGAGTTATTTTTTATGACTTGTTACGTTGAGAGTTCTGAACCAATTGTTTTTAGTTCGTATGTGTACATAGAGTTTTTATTTTTATTACAATGGATTGTTTTAAAAACAATGTTACGTTTGATTCATGTGTTATTGGAATGATCACATTAATCGCAACGAGATCGTGGACTGCACATTTTCAACAGTTGATCGTTTTTATTTATCTTGTTATTTTTGATTTTGATCATTCACCATAAGTTCGAGCGTTTTACGATAATATTACGATTGTCAAATGACAACCACAACACAAATAATATTTTTTATCGCACGAATTTATGAGCTGGTCAAAATGCTTATTGATAGTTTTCAAAATGTGTTCATGTTCACGGCTTTAATAATGTGTTTTTTAATGTTTAACAAAGCTTTTGTCGTTTAATTTCGTTGTAAAAACATCATCAACATCATACAATTGAATTATATATACTGTCACTTAAATTTGATCATTAAATATAATATTTGGATTATAAAACAATACACTGTTAATAAGTATTTCGTGACAATTTTTTATGTTTATATCATATGCAGATATTAATTGCTTTGTTATAATGCGCTAAAATCAATTTCAGGATTTCTCAGAAGTAATTAAATGAAGATATAAAATGTATTCTAGAAGAAGTTTTAAGATGTATGATTATATTTTGAGCGCTTGTATTTAAATAATTGTCGCCTGTATTTTTCATATAATCAATTAATCAAGTGCACTTATATTGATTAAAGCCAAATGGTTCTGGTGATAAATTGTTGCACGTTTAATGTTATGTTGTATTATTCGTTGGTCGTTTTTTACAGTTTTAAAAACTATTCTCATTAGTATGATTGTTTAACATTGTTATATAATTGAGTTTGGACATATGAAAGTTGTGTCGGTTTTTCAGTTAATTGAAGTGCAGGCAATGTACAAAGTCAAAAGCGGTCTTAGATTTATTAGAAGATGAAATAATAAAATTGTAATATTCCTAGTGTTTGTTTTATTTGTTATTATCTCATAATGAACGTTATGAATGTCTTCTGCAAAGGAATGGCTTAAATCAGACTCTAATTCAGGTTGGACTTGATTCAGAAAGTTCTTTCCAGGAAATTGGCATTGGTCATTTTGTTTATTACTAAATTATTCGAACTCAGTTGAAATATTTATATTTATGATATTTTAAGCTTTTTGATTAATAGTATAAAAATACGTATATTATTCATAATTGAAGGGTTCTTGAACATATTCAATTGCAATTTTTTTAGAAGAATTGATTTCAGATTAGTCAGGGCTGTCACTGTTTTATTTAGCGAGCGCCAAATAAAAATACATAAACCATAAACATTCAACACGAAAGGTCTACAAGTCGATACATTTTGTAGGTACTACTTCTACTGAACCTCGATTAACCTGGCTAATTGCGGATGAATGTAGACATCTAAACACTGAAAAGTTTCAGGATATGTAATCCCTTGCAAATCTCTTCGTCTTCTCGACCTTATTTCTGCAAATATTTCTTTAATCATTTCTTCATAATTCAAATTCTGGAATCCAGGATCATTTGCATCGCAATTCAACCATTCGGTTATATCCTTTTTGTCGCATTCAGCACACATAGAAATTTGTTCTATTGCTTCCAAAATGTTTCTTATATCAGGTTCTAACGCGTTACTAGAACTTACTAAAGGTCTTTTCAAAATTTTGTGTCATGATTTTCTTAAAGTTGACACATCTAAAGAATTCCAGCTATCGGCTGCAATGTAGCAATAATCTTTTAAATTTATTTTCTTGAGGTTCTGCTGTATTTCAAAAGCGTATATCCAAAAAATATTTAAAAATGCAATGATGTATTTATGAGATATATGTGATTGTTCTTTGACGCGCTGAGTGACAGCCCTAGCGCTCTTTATACATACACATTCAAATTTCTTGTATATAAATCTGAAAACATACCAGATTGAGCTATCATATTTTTCTGGATGTATCCAGAGATGTCAATGACGAATAAAATTTAAGAATATAGTAATCAGAATTTAAATATGAAGAGTGCGACTATAGACGCGTACGGCCTTTCAGCACTGATTATCGTCCACGTCCATAGTCCTTTATGATACTTAACTGATTAAATAATATATTTTTCTGCTCGTTCGTCGGTTGCTATTTGCATCCTTAGATTCATTTTTTAGTATGCTTTACCCTGAATTTTTGAATGAAGCAAACTTCAATCTGAATCCGCCACTGGTTCAATATGCACTATGAACGCGTAATTAAGCTCTCGTCAAAATCTGATAACTCTAAGCCAAATACTTGTTTAAGAGTTATATGTGATCAGATTTGACTGAAAATAGGGAGATTGCTTGCTCCAGCCGAGTTAACGCGTTGTTGACGCAGCTGTTGGAGTCTCGTGCTGGGGTGTGCCCCCATATTTAATACGAGATGATGTCATTTAAAGTCTCGGATATGCTTATAGATAAGATCAATAAAGAATACGATCGATATTTAAGCGACTTTCAAATATCCCAAAATGAGACACATGAGCATCATGAACTATTTGCTTTTTTTTCAAGAATCAAAATTTTCGCAGTATTTTTCACGCAAGCGCTGAATTACATTAGGATGTGTTGTACCAACATTAATACCTTGTTTAGGGTTGAGCGCGTTTTTAAGGATCCCTTAGGGGGTATCGAATGAATGGGGTGGTATTTTATAGGGGAGGAATGACAATCGCCCCGCTATTTAATTTTATTTACCGCCCGAGAATTAAAATAATATTTCGAACAATTTATAATAAACCGTGCCATTTTAATTTAATACGGTGGGGAAGCTTTATATAAAGGTACGATTAGTGTCAAGGCAACTTGTGGTCGAATGCACCAATAAGGGCGCATATACATTTTTAATTATTGAAATCAATAGAGGAGGAAAGGGATTATTGCTGGAATACAATGGGTTGAGAATATTAATCGAATTAATTAGTGATTTTGGGGATCATCCAATGCACGAATTGACCGCAGGCAGCATCTTGTTTATGTTCTTATCTGCTCAAAGGCAGGGCTATATCTTATGCCTTGTGATAACTTTTTGTTCATCAACAGCTGGTAACAGATAGAGTTTCGACTAATATCATTGGAGTTAAGGTAGAATGACTTTTCAGTGACAATAAATTTATAATTGATGAAAAACAATCGCTGTTTGAATATTAAAAATGTTGACATTTTGAATTCTATTCCTCAATGTCTAATGCCAAAGATTTTCAATTGTTGAAACCTAAAATTGTTGTATATGGCTCAAAAGTTGATTCAGAAATGCTGTGATCTTTACAAGTAGGATCAAAACGCAAACCATTTTATGAAATAAAGAATCTTCAGTTTTGACAAGAAAGCGACTCAAGATATCGCTTGCTTAAAATTAAAGAGATCGTCTTGAAAGGACAAATTCATTCCTACTTTTAAATTTGGTTTAACCATGTGAAAAGCTTGTTTGTTTGTATAGAAATTATATTTTAAAAATACATTCTATATTTATAAAAATGAATGTGTGTCGGTTGTCGTGCAGTCGGTTTGCTAAGTATACATTCCTACACCGTTCATCCGATTGCGATGAAACTTTGGAAAGTTGTTGTACGCACTTTCGTGAATGTTATAGGATTAGGTACACAAGCATTATTCGTGTGCAGAATTTATTTTGCGAGACGTTTAACGGATGTATCAAGTTGGCGCATATTGTTCTGGTGAAGTAAAGCGTGGCCGTGGAGCGGGGCGGGGGGACGGATGCGCGCAAAATGCGGCGGAGAGAGGGAGACAGTCGGCATCTGACAATCCGCTACTGAAAATTCAGATATTAAGATAACAAGTTGAAAAAACGATGATTTAACACATCACTCAATAAGTTTGTAGGATATTTTTTATCTTAAATTTTCTTCGTTTGGGGTCATTTCTTTGCAATTTCTTAAGAATTCCTACGAACTTATTGAGTGTTGTATTATTTATATTTTTGCCCGAAGAAATAGATATTTTTTACAGTACAGTCGACCCGCGGTAATCCGATAAGCGCTTTTCAAAACGGTGTCGGATTGTCCAATTTGTCGGACTATAGAGTACTGCTCTTGACCCCTTGTAGCCCGGAACTTTTTGGAAAGGAGTACTTGGTTGAGATATACATAGATAACACAAGGTTTCATATTATGGAATTAACTAATTAAATAAAAATGTTTTAACGTCTTTGAAGCGTTCCAATCATTCTTTGCCAGCTCTGCAAAGTCTTCCTTTTTTGTTGTCTCCTTGTAAAACAACTTTGTTTTCATAGTCAATATGAACCCAGAAATAGGCGTATGCCTGTTTCTTTCCTAAAGAAACAACTCTGGATCTCTGGATGTTTAGCTTTCTTGAAAGTTTGCTTGAAATCAATGATGGAGATGAACTTTTGAATGTTTTCGGCGATTGTATTTTTACAGTAAATATGTATTATACTTGTATTGGGATGTCGGACTACAGGAGGTGACGGATTAGACTGGGGCCGATACAACCACGGGTCTACTGTAATTTTAAAAATTATGTAACAAAAGACCCAAAATAAAATGAACATAACACAATTAGGGTAATTTATTGCGTAGGTAATTTATATTCATCCCTTGCTATTTTATGACATAAAGACGATAATGGCAATGGAAATGATTAAGAAGTTTCTTTTACCAACATAAACAAGTTGATGCATTTAGATTCAAAACCTTTCGAAGATGCAGTCGGAAACTTTTCGGATCCTGGCATGTGTCAATGACAAGGATCAGACTCTCCATGGTGTCAATTATTGCAAAATTAGCTCCAGAGCGCACGTGTCCATCCTGGACCTTAACTAAAAAGGACATTAAGTAAATTATCATTCCGATCAAAAAAGCTGTACGTACAAATGCAATTGAATGGAGATTATATCACCCTCGTCATCGCCATTATATTCGGTTTTAATTCAGCCACATTGTGATTCCTCTGGGTTACCTTATTGTTGCCCCCAAAACTTGGCTATTCGATCAAGTACCCACACCAATGCCGGATTAATTTAATAAAAACCGTGTCGAATTGAAATGCGTAACTGACGCGCTTTCGCGCAAGGTGCACTTCTTCTCATATTGGATGCACTTCTGACACATGGACATCTTCACGCCATCCTAAAAATATTTATTTTTTATAGAATTTATAGAAAAGTGACATTGGACAATCTCTCAAATAAAATCATCAAGCGAAATATGGACAACGATCATTTGATGAACCCAATAATGGACACACAATTACTGGATATTGAACATAGTTAAGTCAACTATGTTGTGTTTCAAAGATTCAAACTTGTATAATATATGTGCAAAAATATGATTAAAACGCATCATATTTTTGCACAGTCTATACTCAGTAGAATTTAATTATTTTATTAAACACTATGCCACGGAGCCATGGTCCAGGGGCGCACGTGCACATGACATAGTCACCGGAGGCTGCGCACTTGTTAGACAAACACTTTTATAATATTGTGGGACATTTAGCAGATGATTCGCGATGGGGTTTCCTCAGACGTTATTACATAGAGAGATCGATTCGTTTATTTAAAAATATGATAACAGTAAGTCAACAGGGTGTTCTACTACGAAAATCTTTTTTTTTAAGTTACAGTCTATCAAGCGTTCAACGTTGTGTATAAAGCTGATTTTTTATCTACAAGCAATTTATGTCAATTATTGTTAAATACACGCCGTCTACATTCGATACAAGGTGGTTAGAGCTAAGGCAGACGTGGCTAAAGTTGTAGTGCGGGAACATTTATTATAAGCAACTACAACATAATTTCAGTCTTGAGGGTACAAGTATAAACAATATAATAATACAGTACAACAACACAAGGGATAATACTAAACATAAGATTGGGTAGTTTACGTTTGAAGAACTTCATAAAAGGCCAATGGTTCTATAATGATAGCCCTTCTTCAATAGAAAATATTTGATGATCAAATAAGAAATACACTTAAACCTTTTTTTTGTGCGATTTTACACAAAAAAAGTTAAGATGCGTTCCATGGATTTTAAAAACCGCATAACTTTGAAACAGCTATATAAAATATATCCAAAATCGCACAAAAAAAAAACAGGAAAACAATAAGGCAATTAAAAAATAATATTTTGATAACATTATAGGATGTCTTGCATCATTGGTAAAATTTCAAGGATGTCTGACATCTGGCATTCTCAAATGCCAGACATCCACTTAGAGAAATACTAATTATTTTAATTACAAACTATCATCGCTGTATGATAATTTTCGTTGCGATTTTCGATGACTCAAAATTGCTTTCTTTTTCGGAAGAAAGACTATGATTTTGGAAGATGTCATTAAAGTCCCTAATTCAAAAAAAAAAAATCACACACTGTTTAAAAAAAATCAGTCAAGCCATTTTTGGCCTTATTTTGTCAAAGTTTTTTTTTTTAAATAGTTAAAAAAATTACAGTCCCAAATTTTAATTTTTCTCCAAATTTCGGTTAGTGTTGATGATTTAATTCCTATTTTATCCAAAATATCTCAATACGTACTCTTAATGGAATTAAAAAAAACGCGTAAATTCGAAATCGCACAAAAAAAGATTTGAGTGTACAAAATAAAATGGAGAGAGATAGAAGAGATATGGGTTTAAAATCTGGTTGATCTATTTCATAAACATTCAAGGGTTATAATATATTAGGTTATCCCGAAAGAAATTCATTTTTTTGCAAGCTTCTTATCCCTTTTTTTTTTACAGAAACTATATATTTTCGAAAGATTTTTGATCTCATTTACGTTTATATATTTACTCTTTTTAGCTCATCATTCGATTTAAAAAATAAACCGGTCGTTTATCATGCAGTTTTTGTCTGAGATTATCTAATTATCGACAATAAATTTTCTTAGTTCATAGCAAATAACTCCAGTTATATTCCATCAAACGCATATAATAATCATTCAAAGGATTAATTCTGGCTTGGGACTTGGATCGGAGAGTTGTTTCTTACAAATCTATTGGTTTTATTTTATATTATCGTATACGATCCATTTATCGTCTCCAATGATTCGGCGTAATATCAAAATTTGAGGATCGTCTCGATTTAGGGGTATTCTGTAGTCTTCTGCCGCTATTTAAATAAATTTAATGCGTATCTAGATATAAACTGAATTCAACAAGGGCGTGCAAAAATAGTGTATTTCTTTCGGGAGGACCTAATATATCGATCAATTTCTCTAAATTAAATCAAATTTGATTAATAAAAACAGTAATATCATCAAAATTAATTTGATTAAATGAAAAATTGCAGTGTGTGATTGTGCTGCTGCATTGCTTAACTGGGGCTCTGCCCCATGCACTTTTGCCAACCTCCCCTTTCATCCATTGCATTTCAATAACAATACCCTAATCACATTGTAAAGCGATATGTCCGCACTCTTAATTCAGTGGGCAAAGCATATTTCGAGTAGATTATAAATATGGGCGCCCTGCAGGTCTCGTGTTGCAGTTTTTAATTGAACCTGCAGCGATGCAGGTCACTGGAGCATCCAGCAGGTGATCCTCGGCAAGACAATCCGATCACAAGTTATACTATGTCATCCAAGATGATAGACAAGTCGATACACAGTCAAGATTTATCCAAAAGGAAAATGCTATTTTCCAAGTCCACGTGGAAGAAAACACTCAGTTCCGGGTACCGTTGCATCGCTGCGGAACGTCTAGTCAAAGGGACTCAAACAAAATCGTTCAGCATCGATCAATTTACTTCTGCTGAAAATCTAGAACCAGACGATGTAAGTAAATTCTGATTTTTAATAAAATAAATTAAATCATTTGCTAAATATATTTGGGTGATATTCAATGAAAAGTCTTTTAAAACGTGTATAAATTTTGAATGATAATGTGAATGCAAAATAATGCTATTTGTGCCGTTAATTATTTTAAGTTTTTATAAGTACCTATGCAATATGTTTGTGCAATATATGAAAGTATTTCAGATTGTAAATATCTGTAATCAAAAATAAAATACAATTTATAAATAATTTTAAGTAACGGTAAATATAATAATAAAAAGATATATTAAATAGTTTTTAAATTGATTGTAAAGTTATAATAGACTTTTATATTTGATGTATTTTCATGATTCTAGATACACATAGTAATCAATGAAAAAGGAAACATGGTAATGAATCAATCTAACGGTGAACATTGGTACAAGCATATAAATTTGGCTCCGGATGTACATAGCACTAATATCCATCTAAATATTACAACGATCAAGAAAGAAAGCAATTTTTCCCATGAAAAATTTCATTTAGAAATAACGAAACCCGTCGAAAAAGGAAACGAACTTCTATTATGGTTTTCAGAAGATGTCCTAGCGATGATAAATATGCCGTTCCTAACTCCAAGAAATATTACAGGTATGAAACATTGATGTATTTAATTTAATTCTGGGAATTGTTGTTGAAATAAGAATAAAATAATTTATTTGTTTTGTAGGTCATAAAAAATATCATTGTCATGTGTGCGAAGAAACGTTTGAATATCCTAATCCGTTGAAAATACACATATTATTAAATTGCGGAAGAGATTTAGCAGTTGCGTTATGGCAAAATATAGAAATGGCCGTCAATAAAAAATCTACAAGCATGCAAGAGCTTAATCTTAATTTACAAAATATTCCAAATTTAAAAACACCGTCACCACTCGCTTCACAAAACATCATACCGCCATCTTCAGCATTCTCACCGTACAAAAAACAAGTGTCCAAATCACCTGAATTGATAAGAAAAGACTACGGCATTCCAATTCCACCCCCGAACATTCTACCGATGCAGCCTTTAAATCTCACCGTGCCACCTCTCGACATCCAAAGCTTAGATCACACCCATCAACGTTGGATGAACAACGTCCTCGATCTAAAAATATCAAGATCCTTGGAAGAGTTATCCGGCAACTACGCTGCCGACGTTGAACTATTCGCCAGCAACTGGGGTAAATTAAAGCAGGGACATCTGTGCGTCTATTGCGGCAAAGTGTACTCGAGAAAATACGGACTAAAAATACACATCAGAACGCATACAGGATATAAACCCCTCAAATGTAAATACTGTTTACGGCCTTTCGGTGATCCAAGCAATCTAAATAAACACGTGAGACTACACGCTAATGGTTTGACTCAATATATGTGCTCTCTGTGCGGCAAGGTGCTTGTGAGGCGGCGTGATTTAGAAAGACATTTAAAATCGCAACACGGAAGCGAGGACGTTAGCTCGCTCAACGAATTGAGAGACGCAAATAGTGATTAATTAAATATAAGGATTAAAAATTTATATGTATATTTAAATAAATATTTATAAAGATTCTGTTATAGCATTCTGATCTAAGCACCCATTTAACAAGACGTAGACCAATTCAGAGCAAAACTGGCGTGGTTGCGATATTAAATTTTTGAACTTCAGCAGTTGTAGATTTATATGAGAAAGCGTGGAAATTAGCATCCAAATGTGACGACGTTATAGTTCACATTTTATTGAAAATAATTCTGATTTTAGAGACTTCATCTCCACAGAAGTTAAAATTTCCACAACTTTACCAATAATAAATTGTATATTTCCACATCATCATCATAGCGCAGCCACAATCAGTCTATGGCAGAACTATATGGGCCTCTTCAATATCCTATTCACAGGAAGGGGTTACATCCATCGCGTCTATATCATACATTCGCTTGATATTGAAGATAGCATTACCATCGAATTTTATTTCGAACACTCACCCAGTGGGTATTCTTAATGAACGTATTGACGAACGCTTTCGCGACATACTTGACGCTTAAGTGCGCCTCGAATTAGCTCCTACACCAACTGAGGGAGTCTCCCTGTCCTCGTACAACTTACCCGAGCGAATTCGAGACTGAGTGGTTTCCTATTTCAGGTTGCCCCACTCAGTTCGGCGATTTCAAAACGGTATAGAAGTTAACGGAAGACAATGCAGTTAAAGTTGCAAAGTGAAGTTCTTCATATGCCTCTATATTTCCACACAAGTGTACTGAAGTATTGCTAAAATAATTTTAAATACATTGTTGTACTCAAAACTGTTCAAATGTTTTCCAAACGTTTCTTTTCACTTTGTTTTTGTCGAATTACACCCATTCAGATTTTAAAAGATAGTATTTCTATTATATTTGATAATGTAAAAGTATGGATTTTATTGAAAAAAAAAGTAAGACAAAGAATAGAAAAAAGCATTTGAACAGTTTTGTTCAGTACTTTGTTAGGCCATCTTTTGTATCAATTATGACTTGCAATTGACTAGGCATTGAGGAAATGAACTTTTGAGATTGTTCCATTCCTTTTGGAATCGAGTCCAAAGCTTCGCACAAGAAGATTCAAGTCCGGAAACTAAGCAGGCCGAGAGAGGACTTCCTAATTATTTTCCTCCAATCATTTTTTGACGGAATAGGCAGTGTGCTTGGAGTTTTCATCGTGTTGGAATATAAATTTTTTTTGTTCAATTCATAAAATCAAAGAGTTTATTCCAAGTGGCTTTTCAGAATGCTTTTGTAGAGCTCTTGGTCCATGTTGTCCTCTAATAGAGTGCAGCAGCCGGGGCCAAGGGCCGTAAAAAATACTCAAACCATGATATGTCCGTTTCCGTGCTTTACAGTTGGTTGAGTTGATTTGCTCTCGGGACTTCTTCCGATCTTGAATCAGCCCCACTGCAAACCATCCGATAGGATATTGTTAATCTTCATTTCATCTGATCAGATAACCCATTTCCAATTCTCTATTAAGTCCAGTTGATGTAGTTTTTTACAAATTTAAGTCTCTTCCGGCAATAGCAGGGCGCAACTGGGCTTGGGGCGCAAAACGTAGATTACCAACCCAATCGAGAGTTGCATATGGTTTTATTTTACTTGACCTTTCTATTTCACATAAATCAATACTGATTGATTAAAATTTAAAAAACCCACCTGATCAGTCTTTTTTGGACAACTTCGTTTTGTAATGGGAGTTCATAATCGTTCCGTAGACATGTTTAGGTATGGCATCCGATTGCAAAGTGCTCATTCGTCATATCAGCGGTACAAAAAGTGGACCGATTGGACACATAGACCTCGTGGCTACTCCATCCTCTTTTAGGGCTTTTTGTGGCATTTTCTATGATCTGTACAATCACGGAAGCTCTTTCTGCTAATTTATGCTGCTATCTTAGCTACTTTTTTTTAGTTTTAAGTTACAAAATCTAGCTAATTTCTCCCCTGCGTTTAGAGCGCAAGTGGCCACTTGAAGTTAAAAATGAGCGTGTCCTTGCGGACATGGATATTGAGTTCAGGTGTTGCACCTTCCTGTGCTCTTTATTTGAGCAGACTGACATACTCCCAAATACCACCAATAAATGGCTCAGGTCAGTGGAGGACTATCTTCATATATTATTCTAAAATATACATTATAATAATATTTAATATATTGCATTTATAATAGAGATACTTGCCACGGGCGCTTCATACCCGTTACAGTTCTGGGCAATAGTGTGATGTTAGAAGTGGCTTTTTAACAGAAAACCAGCAGACTTGAGTGCCCATGCAACTGACATCTACTTGTAGAAATTCTTGAGCCGCTATTTGCACCGTATTATCAACTTTTGGAATAACATTGGACAGGTCCTTGCGAATAGTACTAATTCCGTGCGTTCATGACTCGGTAAGGCGTATTGGAACGCAGCATGGTCTCGAGTAGTAAATTCTTGCTGTCAAGCTTCATCGATCAGAAGGCTGGGAAAAAATGATTCTTAAATGTGTATCTTTCATTAAATATACAGCAATACTGACAAAAAAGGTCAGCTTTAGCTGGTGAATACCAACAGATAAGCCTGCGTGCACATAACTGTCCAAATGCTTTTCTTTCGTGAAATTCATACTTATACATTATAAAATATAATATAAACACTATTTTTTCAAGTCTAAATGGGTATTTGTCTGATCAATTATCATGCTATTTTGGACAATAAGGATGAAGGCTTTAAAAGGTTTACGACATCAAACAAAATGAGAGTTAGTGATTATTTTCTTTATTGTTGTAAAATATAAACATTTAGGTGGAGCTCTTAGCAGCCAGCCTCTTGTCACGCTCCTCTGCTACTGAAAGTTTGACACCCTTGCCTCTCGGTAAGGAGACGTATGCCTTCTTCCTCTTGCCGATGATGAATACATTGTTCAATCTAAAACGAAATATTTATATGAACACTCCATCGATTATAACTGTAATTCGTTATACGAATAGAGACGATAAATACCTAGTAGCGAATGTATGATCTTGCGAATCCTTAACGTGAACAATGTCGAATGATCCTGGATGTCTTTCGCGAGACACGATGGTACCAACACGACCCAAATTTCTACCTCCGGTGATCATGCACAAGTTTCCTTTAATTTAAAAAATTTGCCAGTTAATAATACGCTAACGTGAGAATGTTCGGATTTAATTTATTCAATCGTAATACCTGAATCGAACTTGATGAAGTCTAAGATTGTAGATGTAGCGATTTCTAATCTGATGGTATCGTTGACCTTAATGAGAGGATCAGGATAACGGATTGTGCGTCCATCGTGAGTCGTCAGGAATGGCACATTTTTGGGGCCCATCTGAACTTTCTTGACTTTGCAGAGCTTGTACTGTAAAAAAAAAAGGACGCATTAAAAATACGATTATTAGTTTTACGCCGTCGTTGCTCGTTTTATTTCAGCGTCAATAACATTTTTGTCATATGACATTTTCATATAGAATACCTTTGCTTCCTCGGGTGTAATACGATGAATGGTGAAACGACCTTTGACATCGTAAATGAGACGGAAGAGTTCTCCAGTTTTTTCAATGCTGACGACATCTAAAAAGAAAGGAGTCATAGTTAGAATCAGCAAAAACATGGTATGATTAAATGTGCTCGATATTAAAGACAGTACAACTCGAGTTGCGTTTAAAAGTGATTACCGAGTGGGTCGCGTGTACGAACATATCGATGGACATTTTTGTGATTATCTCAGTGTGTGGCAGGGATTGAACTTTATTAAAAACAAGAGTTTCCTTGGAAGGCAGTATGGAATTACTTCAGATAATACGATGATTTTAAATTGCTGGTTTACATTTTGAGAAGCTCTGCACATTACATGATTTTATGGTCTTGTCGAGTCGACATCTGGTGGCTAAATAAGAGTCAATCGGTTTGATAGATAATCAATAAACCATACGGCACCAAAATGCAAGATCGGCTTAAAACATCGGTGCTGTGCGTAAGCGTATGGGAATCCAAAGTAATCAATTTCTCGCCTTTTATAAGAACTTGGCTTTCTGCGATTTTTGAACTGAATTTTACCTTGGGACATGAGTTTGCACCTGTATAGAAGCCAACTGATCTAGGAGCTTAAGATAAATTATTATAAATAGCCCTGTGTGTTCACTGGGATTAAGTTCTGGAGCAATCGTATGTAGAACCAAATTCAAAGTCCATTTTTGAATGAATGAATGTGTAAACAAGCAAAATTGTCAGATTTGAGACGATATTAATCCACATGAGATACACCAGCAGTAAATGCGGCTCAAGAAAGTCAGTTTGGTGCAGATTTTGATTTGGCAGAATAATCGGTACGTATCGATGATAAGTGACTTCTTGTGGTCTTCTTCCTTTGGCGCTCTCTTATCGTATCTATGCGTATAAACCGCAAACAATTGATGCTTTCAAAGTCAATATAACGAACACCGTTGTGTAAATTCAGTGAGATTTAAGAAACGAAGCTGTCGAAAATTGTATCCCTCGAATATACACGACCAAAATTTAAAAAAATCACTTTCTCTTCCTTTAATGAAGCTCAAGTATAACACTGATTAATGAATTAGTGTAAATACGTAAAATCATATTTTTAACAATATTCACCATCTCAGCTGTACAATAAGCACAAATCTTTGTTGTATTAATTTAGGATATTCTAAGTGACGTATTTAATATGCTTACCCATGAATCCAGCAGGGTAGTTAGGGTCTGTTCGGACCTTGCCGTCAACTTTGATCAAACGCTGCTTAACAATTTTGGTGACTTCGCAATTGGTCAGTGCGTACTTGAGACGATTACGCAGGAAGATAACGAGAGGCAACGACTCTCGCAGCTTGTGGGGACCGGTGGACGGCCGGGGAGCGAACACGCCCCCGAGCTTGTCCAACATCCATGCCTTGGGGGCATTTAAACGCTTCAAATGCTTTTTAGGTCCTCGCGCCTGTAAAACAAATATATCCACATTAGAACATAATCAAAAAATAATTAGAATGATTAATATATTATATGAAGAATGATATTGATAGATAGCCCACGGCTTTGGGTTAAATTGAATATTTTAGGGAATAGCATCGACATTAATGTCACTTGCATGAATATTTCAATTACGGTTTTTTGTCATTGCAGAGCAATAAATATGCTTTGTTTGGAAACCACATAGCAATACATTTGACGATTGAGGATGACCAAATAACTGTTGTCGTCAAAAGTTATAGGTTATGTCAAATTTGGTTTCACATGAAAACACAGGTTATATACACTTTAAATAAAACTAACACTCCGTTTGCGGTTTCATGTCGGCTGGAATAACAGCTCAGACACTCAAGAACCAGCATTAAATCGTCCATTTGTATCACAGGGGAGAACTTTAATTTATTCGGCGAATGACATTTTGGTCGATCGTCACGACGCATGATGTCAATAGAAATTCGGCCGATTTACGACAAAAATGCGCCCTATTTGAGCAATCGAGGGTTTCGTCGGATCGAAGGAAGGTCTGTGAGGGCGGATGGGTTTAGAAATATGCCACTATGGCTTCGATGGCGACGGATTCTTCGGAGAGACACTCACCATGGTTCGGCTCTAGCTTGGAAAGGGCAGCCAACGCCGGAAACCGAATAGCGCTCGCGGTAAAAGTGTTGCCATATGAAGACACTCACTTTCATATAACGCAAATCGGGTCGACTTTGCCAATCGCATAAATTTAGAATTAATAATCGATAATTAATAAGTTTTTTATTTTGCTTATTGGACGAGCTAGATGAGTCACGAGTAAATGACAATAAAAAAATTATGAGAAAATTAAAAAAAAAACTATGCCGTGGTGACTGGACTGGATCAAATATGATAAAAGATGTGAATGAAGTTTTGTTGGTTGGAATAAAGGATATTCTTAGATGTTGGAGAAGATATTTTTAAAATTAAAAAAGAGTCAATGATCCTGGAAGAATCATCTTAGGTCAACATAAATGATATTGAGATTACTGCTCTGACTTTGAATGGGTCTGAGACCTGCTTATGGTGTTTTCCGGGAGGGAAGGCGGTGGAGGTGGATGGTATCCCGGCGGAATTTTTGAAATGGGGGGGACGCCCTCTACTCATGAGGTTAATTAAATATTGCACGACTTAATTAAATTTATATTTAAGCACAAAAATATTTTTATGCGAATAATCAAAATTGAATTTGTATTTATAATTTTCATTAAAGGCTTTATTTCAAAAATATTCTTGATTTAAATAAATTTGATTTTATATTTACACACTATGATGGTTTTCTTCGAATTTAAAAAAATCCATTGTTTAAATAAATATTTTATTTTTTAAAAGCGTAATATTTCATACATTCCAATTTATATAAAATTTTCTTAAGATGGCCATTTTATAATAAAAACATTCATATACATATGGTTGGATTTCAAATATTTATATTTAACTCCCTTTGTGTAATTTTAAAATTGAATATAAATCAATTTAAATTTATATGTTTTTATATTGCCATCTATGGTCGTAAAAGATAACAAATAAATGATGCGCCATATTTAATAATATTATAAAAGTTCACGATGATATTCATAGATGTCGATATAAATTTAAAAAAATATTTAATTATAAATTTGAAAATAAAAATATTTTGTATTATATTGTCGACGATTTAATTATTGGGGATTATGCCAAAATAAATCTGATTTTCATGATATTTTTTTCAAAAATCGATTTTTTTCCAGATTATGAAAATTTATCCAAGGAGCCGGATGTCCGCTGTTTTTGTGTTCCTCTTGTTCATTTTTCATGGTGACGACATTCGATACTGGAAACGTGAGTAAGACGATCATTTAAATTTAAAATTACGTCTGAAGCTTGGAAATATCCGGGTTCGTTTAAGCTTCATCACCAATGGCGGATTTACCTATAGGCGCAGAGGGCACGCGCCTCAGGCCTCAAAAATGCAAAAGGCTTCATACATTTTTGGGAAGCTCAAATAGTTTTTGACCCACCGCCTAATTCAAGAAATTCATTCATATCCTTTGAGATATACGATTTCACTTTTACGCAGCATGTAGAAATTGTGATTGAAATACTTATTTTCAATTGAAAAAGTAGGTCGTTTACCGCTTAGTTTTAGAATATTTCCCAGGTCAAAAAATCAAATGGTTTCAAGAGGCCCCAAACTAAAATTGCGCCAAGGGTCTCTCAAGTATTAAATCCGCCATTGTCCATTACATGCATTTTTTAAAATTATTTATTAGGATTATTACTGTTAATTTTGTAGCAATAATGAGTTGAAAAATAACATTACTGTGTACTATCAATGCCTTAAGTTTATAATGTTTTTATTTGATTAATTGAAACTAGAGTTTTACTTCCATTTACCTCTATAAATCCCTGCAAAGTAGATTTTTAAACCTTTTATATCTAATAAATGCAAGAATCAGACTTAAATGTTGATTTTCCGACAAATTATTTATTTCCTTCGCTGTAGATGAATACTTATATATTATAATACTTTGATGTGATTCGTAATTATATTATGGAAGAATACAAAAATTCTGAACCCCGTATCTATTATATTTCGTATCGATATTATCATTATTAGAGTCGTGGTGTAGTAAATACATCACCGGTAGGGAAAGGTTAATATAACAATTTAAAAAACATATATGTACTGTATATATGTATACATAGACTAGAAAATGACTGCCCTTAGGCGTCGCCTAAGCTCGCTAATTAGTAGTTACACCACTGTTTCCAAGCGTCCAGATTTCGGCGGGAATGCCTCGATTTAGTAGCCTTCGTTGTGCTGGTGAAGGTTTACGATTTCTGTTAGATAAAATTTTCAATCCTGAATTTTTCGGGATTACGTTTACTAATCCCGGGATTCATGAGCATCTAAAACTGTCCGGGATTCCGGGATCCGGGAAACTCAATTATAGTCAATAAAAGTAATAGTGGTGTACTAAATACATATCATCGGTATGTCTTTTTAGCACAGTAAGGGAAATGTTAATATTAAGACCAAGTTGAGTTAGCACCTCTATAATGTCTTTAAATGTAGATCACTAATCATTAGTTTCACAGACTACAGACTCCTGTTCCCGAACCTTCCAAAACAGAACAAACAAAACACATTCTTCCAGAGCAAAGAATGTCTATTTCTTCAAATCTTGATTATGACTTCCCATCACTAGTAGAACTAATTCGTGGAACTAAATATAGATCCATTTAAAATGTATTAGCAAGGTAAACAAAATGGGTGTTTGGATAACATATAAATAGTCCATGGTCAACTTAAAACAGCGCATTTTTTATCGTTAAGACAAAATAATCCATCAATTTCTTCATTATATTGCAACTGAGAATGAGACTTTGATAGTTTATCCTCAGTTAATTCAAATTAACATTAAAAATAGTGACGGTTTCAATGCACCGAATCATACCTATAAACCCGGTTTAACCATGAGAAAAGTTATTTTGTGTGCTTGATGGGTTATGCATTCACTTTGAATTGCTCAAACCAACTGAAACGGTCATGGCAAAAATATACTGGAATCAATTAGAAAGTCTCAGTTAAGAACTCGAAGAAAAACGCCTAATTTACATAT
Source organism: Stenopsyche tienmushanensis (assembly GCA_008973525.1). NCBI lineage: Eukaryota > Metazoa > Arthropoda > Insecta > Trichoptera > Stenopsychidae > Stenopsyche > Stenopsyche tienmushanensis. The sequence goes on from WACJ01000543.1 coordinate 1,160,626, forward strand.
ATCTCGTAAGAATCTTCAGGAATTTCATTGGAAAATTTAGTTGCATCCGACCTATTCAGCTGATATGTCACCATAAGATTATCATCTGTTCTGGCTTTTAGAACTTGAATAAAATATTAATGATTTTTATAGATATTGAAGGATTTTGGATTAATATTTGTTTTGTAAAATGGCGTACTTTTCGATGCTCTTAAATAATACAGATGCCCGTGTTACAATTAGGGTTGTCAAAATAATGAATCTCTCATTCGTTGTTCAATATTAATGTAAACACATTGTTGCAATGGTTGTAATTGTATTATCTTCTACTAAAGCAAAATGGCTTATTTTATTTGATAAAATATCATTTGTAAATATTATATAGTAATGATATCTAAGCGTTACATTTGGATGAAATTTGGCAAGTTTGGTTGCAATACAAGATTTATGAATAAAAAGCATAATCATTTCAGACAAAAGTGTGATGTATATCTATGGAGATGAACAGGTTGCAATTCTAAGCTTTGTTTACTCGTAAATTATCTTTGATGTATTTTTTCTTAGCAAGGAGCACACCGAGTCGTTAATGGAAAAACTTATATTGATATTTGATGGCACAACTTAAAGCTATGGGATATAGGTTACCTGTATATCAATCTCGGGGCCATAAATAAGTTCACACTCTTCTTGTAATTGGCTTTTGACGTGAACATACGTGTGATATACTGCCAGCGACTGTATCAATATGTGATGGGCAAGAAAAATAAACGCTGCTAGATTAACACAAAGGTGAGCAGTGTTAGTAAAAAAGAGGGTATTGGGGTGCCCGGCGACCCCCGCTGCGTGGGGCAGCCCCCGCCGATAAAAAAGGCAGTGATAAATGTATATTTGTAAAACAGGGCCATGATTAATTGAGCTACATTCCACAATTCAAACATTTTGACCCTTTGTGCGTTGGCAGCGATGCTGTGTTAAGCGGTGGGCTGATTAAAGCCTCTTCTAAAACGTTGCTCGTTGCTGAGTGTCTGTTTTCGATTGGCAGATTCTCCGATAAGTTGAGCCATCGACTTTGAATCCGCATATTCTGTATCACATACTGGATTGGCTATGAATCATTATTGGCAGCTTTTGCCATGGTCATTTTGCCAATTTACACAATGAATGTAAAGTCAAACTATCTGCATTCTATTGCGATATGGAAAATATTTCATAAAAGTACATACAAAAATGAACACAGGATTTAATTATATCGACGCAAAGCGCTCATGCCAATTTAAGTATGCAATCCTCTCACTTTGATTGATATATTCTACAATGATGTTTGGTAAATGTGGTAGTCACATCGTACTACGAATAATGATGAATATATTAGTAAAATAATGATATATATCGATGTATATAAATGTGCAGTTATTGCTTATGATACATGATAAATATCACATTAAATGTATCTATCAATGCTGAGGATCGAAAAGAGGCTTTCGTTGTATTATATAAGATCATTGATTGTGTTGTAAAATCATCATTATTTTCAGATTGCAATTGTATTATTGTTACACGTCAGGCGTGTATAAGTGACCTCAGTCGATTCGATCAATCATTTCAATACAAACTTATTTGAAATCAAGACATCAGGTCCAAGAACTCATCTATTTTTTATGGATGATAGTCGACATTTCTAAAGACTGCATTAGACATTGTCAAACGTCAATCATTCATTAAAATTCAACACGTAATGACCCAAAAATTTGAATACTATGATATTAACATAATATTACATATGATAAAATGTGCTATAATCGATTTAATTGCCTGTCATTGGACTTGTTTATAATAAGAATTGAGCTATAAGTCTGTTGAAATTAATTTGCAATTTAAATATCATGATTAAGTTTGAGTAATTTAAAAATAATACTCTTTATTAGTAAAAAATAGTGCAATAAATTAGTGTATTTAGTCAATATACATTGCAGTAGACTTTCGATTATCCGGGCTAATGTTGGAGAGGACGGATATGGATAACTGGAAAACACGGATAACGGATGCCCGTTTGTAGTTAGTACTAAGCATTATCAAAATATATACGAGTGTATTAAAAAAGCACTGGTATATTCTTAATTTGTAATATCACTCTCATTTTCTATCTCTTCAGAAATGAACTAATGGATATTTGCATCATCCATGCATTCAAAATCTGGATCATTTAAATCATAATCGAGCCACTCCTCGATGTTTTCCCCATCCACGTTTTCAAATCATTTTAAATTTTCCAATGATCCACATATTTCAGTTATATCATTTCATTGTCTTCAGAATGCATTAATCTGTTTCCAAGAATATTTCTCCATGATCGAACAAAGTGTTTCTGGATTTACTTTTGACCATGATTATGTTATTATGTGTATAGCATCCAATATCGTATATTTCCGCAGAAAATAATCAAGTTGTCATCTTCTTCGGCAAGAGTTTTAAGAAGACTGTGACGATAAAGACGTTCCATTGATGCAAATGATGGTCCATGAGTTGGATTAAAGATGTCACATTAGGAGGCAAAAATTTTGCAACCATAAGTCCATCGTTTATTTTTTAGCAGCTTTCATTCGGATGAGAATGGGCATAATAATACTGCTTTCTTTGTCAATCCCTTATTTTTTTAAATCTTGCACCTCTGGAACCCATTTATTTTTAAACCAATCTTCAAAAATCTTCCTGTCCATCCTTGCCCCTTTTTGGCTATAATAATCGACAGGAAGATTTATCATCGGAGTTCCCTTAAAAGATCGAGGTTTATTTGCTTTATCAATCGCTAAAAGCTTCATTTTATGAGTTCCTGATGCATCACCCCGGGTTCTTTTTCACAATCTTACACTCATTGTGTTCGTTTTATAATGTAGATGACATATTGAATACTATGTTATTAATAGGTTAAGATGTGATTTAATCGATTTTATTGCTTATCAACAAATTAACGTATTTAGTCAATATACATCAATTTAAATTGATTACTTCAAACAATCACTTAAGTCTTAGGATGATATCCATTATCTTAATTACAAACTATAATATTATTCATATGAAAATAGTCAAATTACAAATTTTATTCAGTAAAATAGAGACAAATAGGAAGTTTTGAGCAAACTTACAGTCGTTTGAATCTATAGTAGAAGCTTTAAAAAGTCGTTGTTTGACGACAATAAGCTGGCGAATTTGCCGGTCGCGTCCCATCGGAGATTCGGCAATTCGAAACCGAGAGCTGAAACAATCGCTCATAATTACAAATACAAAACGAGGGTGTTGATTCAATTGACCGGATGAGATAAGGAGACATTGTCGCTTGACAAATTTGTACAGCAGTGTCGGGCTCCCAAAAACTGTAGAGATCCCGAATCGTGTCCACGGTGGATCTGGTAATCTTCGATCTTATACCTGGAGAAAATTAATGTCTCCATACCTGATGTCTGTAAACACATGTTATCAGGTATTCTACATCGCCAGCGGTAGCCTCTCGTTTTAATCTTTCGCTTTGCCAGATTCGGCGACCATATTTATCTCTCACCAAAAAAAGACTGATGAACATTTCGCAATCTAATTCCTTAATTTTGAGTTTGTATTTATTAGATTGAAAGATATACGCATCTGATTGAATGAATGTGCAAGCTTTTTGAAAGGCTTTAGTGTGTGGATTTTGTTTTTAAGAATTTAAGTTTAACTTTGTATGAGAAGGTTTTCCATAGCTTTTCACATGTGATTATGTTAAGATAGGATTATTATCTAAGAGAGGATCTATGAGTGAGTCACAAAATTATAATCATTTTTTTAATTATATTTTATTGATTCCTTATTTTAATATTTAAGGATCGAGACAATCGGACGGAAATATCCTTTTAATTTTTTTCACAATCTGGATTTGTACCTGAGACTTAATAATAAGAGTTATGGAATTAATCCACTATACCAGCGCTTCTTAAACTTATGTAGTCCGCGTAACCCCTATTGAACATTTTTTTGCGGACCTATTTCCAAACTTAGACATTTAACGTCGTTCTTGAGACTTAAACTCTAGTTCAATAATCTCATATGCAAAGCATTGAATCGGAACGAAACCGATGATCGGTTAAACCGTTATTTTCTTGGAATGAAACCCCTTACTGAACCGATATAAATGTTATTATAAAAATATAAAAATCAAAATATAGGGTCTTACAATGACGAAACTCAAAGTTGTGTGTGATTTTTCTTCTATTTATTTTTAAAAATAATATTTTATGGCATTGAGTATGGAACTCTGGATTAAACTCATACAAACGTTTCTCACTTTCTCACTCATCACTTTTTTTTAACATGATTAACCCTATGAGTGCCGACTAAATATTGTAGCCATTATTTCGTAATTTGATAAGGCTTGAGAAAAAAAATCATTAAAAGAATTTAAAATTATCGTTTGGTCATAGTTGGATATAGAACATGTATAAGTAAAACTCAAAATGGTTTTTGTTTTATTGCTTGACCGTTTTTGGGGATTCGATGCACTTAGGCTGCTGCACTTTCAAGTCTAGTCAGAGACTAAAAATATTTGCGACGAACTGGGCGATATTTTAAGCGTTCGCAAATGTCAAAATTGGTTCCAGAAATTTTGCTGGAAGATGGACGCCGCGTAAGCTAAGCGAAGAGAACCTGGATCACAGCATTAATGCATGCGAACATCTTCTAAAAATGGAATCAGAAACGCCGTTTTTAGGCAATAATAACTGGAAATGACAAATGGGTTATTTACTCTAATTATGGACGCAAAAATCAATGGACTATCGAAAGGTCAAGTGGCCAAACCGATCCGTAAGGCCTGACAACATTTTTTTTTTTAAATCTGTTTAGTGTGTCTGCAAGGGTATCATTCATTCTAAAACACTTAAACCTGGATAAACAATAAATGCAATACTTTATTATAAATAATTAGATCGTTTAGCGACAGAAATACAAGAAAACCGACCCTCTCCCGTGCATCGAAGACAAATGTTTTTCAGCATGATAATGTATGTTTGCCCCATACTGGCAAAAATAACGCGGTAAAAAACAAATAGCCTTGGATAGAAGACAATTCGACATCCTTCTTATTTTCCAGACATTGATTCCGTCAGACGTTCGTATTTTTAGATCTTTGCAGCATTATTTGTATGGGAATATTACAAAGTAAATGATGAGGTCAAAAATGGACGTTGTAGAATATTTTCGTTTAAAGTCCTGTGATTATTTATGGCAGAGAGAGAAAAAATAAGAGCATTCAAATTTTTCATTTAAAAAACGAAAAATCTTTATGGGTACATCTTATAGTATCAAGCATTTTGATAATTTGTAACCAAATTAATGTCAAAAATGAAATCAATTATTACCATCATCCTTATCATATTGATCATCCTGATTTTTGTCTACTGGTAGATTTATTGTCTATATTACATTCCCTATTCAGTCGATTTATAGTTAATATATCGGCGTTGGCACTTTTTGCAAGTATTGACAACGAAGATATATCGTCGTCCGGCATTAACAGGGTTAAAATAGACAACACTATCCCGGTGAATGTACGTTTTATTTGCCTTCGTTATGATTTCTTCATTTTTGCTTAGCATTTGATATTTATAAAAAAGCTGAAAGACAGATTTATAAATTTATTTATTCTTCATTTAATGGACGCCAGGGACGAAATTCTCAGAGATGTCATGTTTCGTTTCGAGGCGATTCCCCACTCACAACAGTTACAAATGTAGTGTCATCTTAGGCTCATGAAATCAATCTGTTTTTTGGATATTTCCTGACGATGTTAAACATTATTTTACTCCGGTATCCCGCACGATGAATTATGTAAAAGCTGTCGATAAGTAAATCTATCCACATTCTGTTTACCGAATACAAATTTGTCTCTGTTAACATACATTAACTTTATCGCGCCTCATTCCCCCACAAATAGAATAAGTTTACATAAAAAATGTCCGCACAGTGATACCATTTTTTTAAAACTCGTAAATTATTCATGGCCGATTTCTTACGCTCTTACGTCTGAGGGGAATTTATAAGTAATTCGGAAAAAATATCGAACTAAAAAAATAAGTATAAAAGACCTTTTCCGCTATCGGACGATATGGCTTCTAATCTCGAGGCACGATCGTGAATGGTTTTCATGAAAATTGTTGAATATGCATTGATAATCCTAGATGCATATACAGGATGTTTCATCTGTAGTTTATCAATAATAAATTATAAATTTGGAGCAACAAGCGATCAAAAATGAGCGAAGATTGAGGATTTAAATCATACTTGTTAACGTCACATGATTTTTTAAATGGATTCAATTTGACACGATTGTAACCACCAGATCATTTGATCTGAATCCCAATTGCTTCCCCTATTTAAAGCGTTTTGGAAGTCAAAGATCAGAGATTGAAAGGTGAGTTCACAATAAGAATGAAATTGTATTTCAGGTAACCAAAGACGTTTTAAATTTTGTTGAACTTATAAATGCCCTTTGGTATCTTAAGCATTTATAATGCACACATAGAAAATCATTAAATTATATTAAATACTTATCTCTGCTTTGAATATCAAATTGTAGCATCCAAAGCTGAGTATGTATTTATTAAAAATTCAGAGTTTAAAATATTATGCAAAATGCCAGTACATGGAATTTGTATATGGAATATTTTAAAAATACAGCAATTGTCACTTTTGATTGCAAATTTGAATATAATTGGAAACGATTTAAGCAAAATATATTGATAAAAGGCTATATATATGGGAGATGCTTTGTTTTGTGTGATCTAGATCGACGAAATCCCTTCGGGAAGTCATCATCAGTTATGTGGACAAGAGACTTTGTGAGATCGACTATCTGACGCGTGTGATTTGTTAACAGCCATGAGACCTGTTGCATATTTATCACTCCTTGGATGCTGGATTTGAATTTTGATTTATTCAAAACGGCAGGCCATTATCTGGATGTGTTACGACAATGTGAGAGACGAGGGTCCAAAACACTAGCGGGACTTGTGATATGTGTCGTCCGGGTGCTGGGTGCATATATAAATCTCAATTCGATAATTGAAGAAACGGCAAAGAAGAAGTGCGAGAGGCTTCGAACGTCTATCAAATATCATTGCTTAATATGACCTCCTGGATTTGGTCATGGATGACGGGACCACATGTACGGAAGCTGAAAATGAATATTTGCGTAAACAAGATCTTCATCAGAAATCGATGATCTTCTGATTGAAACTTAATCGAAATCATGATGTCGATCCATCGATATTTGAAGGAATATATTGCAAATATTGTACGCTCTTACTGGAATGTATTAGGCGTGTCATGTGTACGATATAAACGATTTTGGATACGATTGTTGAAGATCGTTCTCGTCGTCATAAAACAGGTAGTTGGGTATTAAATTTACAAAAAAAGGATACGATTTAAAATGTGAATAAAAAAAATGCAATTAGATCGATTATAAGGGAAAAGCTTCGATGAGATTCCGATAAGACCGATGGAATGTAGTCCTGTATATCAAAAACGGAATGGGGTCTTCACATTCGAAACTCTCGATCTTGCGCGTAAAAATATCCTTTTAAATTGCGTATTAATATATTTTTTAAAATGCAAATTGGTTTAAACGAGCTAAATTCACATTGAATAAGCGCTCATTATTGCATCAAATTAAAAAAATATTATAACCTTATCATAGCAAATTTTAGGCGTGCTAAATTTGAAAAAAATAAAATTAAAAATTTGTATTTATTTAGTCTTAAAAATAAATATTATTCGAGTGAATGGCCATTTTTGAGTATGGTGGACACAGTAAGAAAAGAAAAATTATAAACGGTGATATGCCTAAGGCCAGGGTCCATCCATCGTAGAGAGGTTTCGACAAGAGAGAGGTAGCGATTAAGAAGGGAAGAAAGAAAGAGTTAAAGAAATGGATATGATGTTTCTTTGGACGGCAGTAGATTATAGTCTGCCACCTCCCGAATTAAATGGGGTGAACAACGTCCGAAGGAACGCCACTCTGGGACTCCGTAGCTTAATATCGCTCGAGTCTGATTAAATATTTCAAAATAAATTCATACCATGCAGAATAATTTTGAGAATCATTTATCCAATGATTTATACGATGTTTCCGTTGTGCATTGGCGCTTTGATGGCGTCAATAGATCGTCGAATGAAATCTGCACTCTATCATTAAAGTTGATGTAGAATCAAGTCATCGCCGAAAGACGAACTTAAAAATTTATTACGTATTGATTCAATTTACAAAATGAAATTTATGCACTTTGCGAGGAAAGGCGTAAGGATAACGAATGTATCTTGGGCAGGAGAGGGCGTGTTCCTTGAAACGCCGGTAGCAAAAGCATCCTTAGATTCATGCGTATTTTGTCCATGGGATTTTTATTATTATTTTGACAAAGCTCAGGTAAAATTTATGGTACGTTCGTAAGAAGCTCGATCAAAACAGTATTCGATTAACTCACAATATCGTCGAAGGCAATGAAATCAAATTCATTACTGGAAAGATGACGATTGTGACCATTAAGATAATTGAAATGCGTGAAGGGCGTTGTCGCAAGAATTTGCATTGAAAACATTGCAGAAGTGCTCATTCACATGCACATAGCAAAATTATTACAATATATGATACAAAATATCATCATCAGGAAATAATTTTGAACTAACAGCAGTGCGAATCATAATAAAGCTCGATTGAAACAAAGAAAAACTTACTCATAATGTTAAGGCCTTATTGAACACAAGATTCAAATTCAAGTTTGATCATTTGAAATGGCCAACGGCCATAATAAAATTAAGTCCTTCTCATATCATGATCTGCATCTTCCGATCATCAGAAATTGCTCTCAATTTATCGCTTTGAAGCAGGGGATGAAAATAAACATGTTTCAGCAGCTTTTCGACATTAAACTGTCATACGAAATTGACTATATTTTTATGCAAATCTGAAATTAGCTCCCAAAGAAGACTTAGGCTCTACGAATTATTGATCCAATATATTGATTTATTGCCGATTGATCACAAAAAAACGTTGATCGAAACAAAAATTACAGTCCACATCAAAAGCATGACATTACCTTGCGATCGCAGTCACGAAGAGGAGTCGCAAAGAAGTCGGATTCCTCGTCCCGAACAGATTAAATCTAATTTTTCTTTGCAAATTTGCGCTGTCATTTTTTTCCTCGCTTTTTTGCGATCGTTTTCGGTCCATCATCATGATGATCGGAGATTCACTGAGCCACCATCTTACGTCTCTTCCGAACATGTTATTGTAAATTAAAGTTGGCTTCTGTCTTACACAGGCCTATGATTTAAGAATATTAAACTACTACCTACATACAATATTAAATCGCTGTGCCTTTGTCCAGTGGCCGCTCGCGATAACGCATAAACACTATGTTTAAAACGCACTCGATAATAACACGTCCGAATTCTAGCATCGGCTCGTTTTATTTTCTTTGATTGTACGCTATTAATGGAAGTCACTCAACCTCTTCAAATTACGAGTCCTTTATTTGTATCTACGAGAAAGTGATCAAATTATGATCAATGCTACTGTGGGCAGCTACCGAGTGTATCGACATCGGATCCAATAACACATACGATCAAGCATTGATATGAAGATCACGTCTAAAACCCAAATGTGAACGTTTTACAGATCGCTTGCGAATCTTAAAGCGGTGTTTTGTTGATGGCCAAATAAATTCCAAATGTCCATCTAAATCGCATCCATTCGTCTTTAATACGATCCAATATTACCTATTAATTCAACAAATTTACTCTCCCATTTGGCTATAATTTGTTATCAAGTTTACTTATCAATAATTATGAGCACTGTTATAACAAAATCATAGTTGTAGCAAACAATCGCATGCGAAATGTACAGAAAAAGAGAGTTCAAATGCAAATATATCAAGTTCATAATAAGAAGCCTAAATTTTGATATAGATCATATAAATAATATTAACAAATATAACTTTGCACTAAGATTTAAATCTCAGTGGTTAGGTTACAATCAACGAAACTTGAACAAGGAATACTAATTATGTTGTTTATATTTAACACACGATCTTTACAATGCTCATTGTTTTTATACTGATAAACGTATCAGGGTCTCATTATCTGCTTTTAAATTTCTGCAAGATTTTCTTGAAATATTTCTTAAAATATAGCATGGACAAAAATTAATTATAACTACGAAATTTACGAAAGTCATAAATGCTTAATAAAAAAATTGCATCGTCCAGTAATAATCATAAAAGGAAGCATGGTAATCACGTTGACTATGAAATATCGTTTGGGCACATATGTTGTGTCATCGCTTATCAAAGCGTTAACGATCTTGGAAGAAATATGAGTTTGATTTTAAGAAAATTAAATATGCAAGATTCTAGCGTCAGAAAGCTATGCATTTGAATGCTCGTTATATCCGTGTTAAGGCGTATTCTTCCTTATAAAATACTGGCATAAATTATCCATTATAAAGTGTTACCACTGTATTATTTGAATCAATAACGGCGATCAAACATAATGAGAATTATGTTAATGGATTAGTATAATCTAATTGGAAATGCTAGCGAATAAAGCGTTTATGAATTCAAATGTGTAAGATAATTATGTATCATATATTCTTTTGGCGATATTATATAAATCAGTGTTCCCCAACCAGTGGTCCGCGCCCTCAGAAACTTTCCACTAGTCGCAAACAGTATGCCAAATTTCAATCAGTTTCCTTCTTAAATGAAAGATTTTGTAAAAGATACTCGGCTAAATAATTCATTCTAAAACGGTCTCACGATCCAACACAGCTTTACTAGATTTTTTGGACAGGGAATGGATGAGTAAGCTCGCATATATGGCGAATATATTTAGTCTACTTAATGACATTAACCTTTCTCTTCAGCGGTTTTGTACAAATATTTTTAAACTGAGATGTAAGGTCGATGCATTTAAAAAGAAGCTGGTTATTTGAGATTGTCGCGTACAATTTAGAAATGATTCCACTTTTGCAATATTTTTTTATTGCTGCTGACGTCGACAGAAAGGTGTTTAAATGGGGTTGTGTTCGGATGCCACTCTGATATCCAGATTCAAAACATTGCCTCAGTTTTGTATATCAGTGGAAGTTAAATATCTATCTTTAAGTTGTAAAACTATAAAATTATTAATGTCATTTTCAACAACCGTATGTTGTAGATTAAGGGCTGAACGTCTTGGTATTTGTTAATTCAGAAGCCGAAAATCGGGACAAGTCTGCTCTGAGACTACCGATTGGAAATTTTCGACTGAAAAGTCGAATTTCGAATTCATGGCATCGATATTTGATCGAATCTCCTCGAAGACACGCGTCGTCAATGCTTTCAATACAACGCCTATCCAATTTCTCATCACCGAGCCGGTAGAGGCGGCATATGTTGTCCATCCCTCACATATTTTTCATATAAATTTTTAATTATAATTGTTCATCTAACGATTGGTCCCGACAAATCATGGAATTCTACAACATGGCTTATGTAATTTTAAAAGATACGCCCTGGATATGACGCAACGATTTTAATTATCCAAGTTCTTGTCCGTGTGTGCCTCCGAAATATTGGCTACTCAATCATTGGAGACTTAGCACAAACCAGATACCAGCCGTCCGGTATTAGCCGTTATAATTGCGTCTAATGAATAAACATTACAACGATTGTTCCAGTACGTTAAAATTAATACATCATTGCACAAGAGATCGAAGCTTCGGAATAAATCGATCCTATTTGATCGTAAATATTTGCGACCGAAAGAATTGGAAGCGTTGAATTATTGCCGTTTCAAATTTATAGTATTTATCCAAATTAATACACTTGGGTCTCGTATAACACGGCCTTATACAACGCGTTTGATGGAAAAAATATGCATAATTTTAAAGTATTGATATTGGACAATGCATCAGCTCGATTTAAAACATCCTAATGTTGAAATATTATTTTTAGCGCGAAAGGATTTGATGACATGGATGAATACATGACATCCAAGAAATATTGGAGGATCATACGTTGAACGAAGATGAATTTATTGAAATATTAAATAAATCTACAACAATTAATAACTCAGAAAGCAGTTGCAGCAAAGTAGCTACAAGTTTCATAATAAAAACACTTAATGACGGCATAGAATTGGCTATTAAATTAGATTTTTTAAAAATAAAAAACGATTCTCAACAACAATTCAAGAGAGAATTGCAACAGATTTTGGAACCTTGTAATGAAATATGTAAAGATGTATGCAATAAATTCAGATAATCGCTTATTACCGAATTTTTGAAGACTAAAACCAGAAATATTCCAGAGTTCTCTAATGATGGAAATCCAAAACAACGATGATGAATAAATGGTATATTACATGTAGTTAAAGTTTATTTTTTCAATTAATTTCATAAATATCATCATCATCATCATAGTGTAGCCACAAAAAATTCACTGCAGAACTATGGACCTCTTCAAAATCCATTCACAGGAAGGGGTTACATCCATCTTATCTACCATAAATGTTTATTTAAAAAAATAAAGAACATACTTATATAAAATATCTTCGATATTTTTTTGGAACGCAAACTTTTTAATTTTGTATGAACTTCAAACCTTGTATAACACGGATTTGTATTACACGACGTTTTTGCGGAACCATATGACCGTATTATACAAAGACTGAGTGTATTTGATTGTTACAAATTTGAATGAACCTATTTAATATTAGCTTAAAGATTTAAATTGCACAACTAGCTGATAATATAATAGCTAATATTGCCAAAAAGGATTACAGAATCAAACTTCTCTAATTTATTTGTATTCGTTCCTATCCTGGATTAGCCCTCACTCTACAAATGATCTTTTTTGTACATTATGAATCTTTTAAAAAAATTCCTCTCCTTCAGATTTAAAATTTGATCAATAAACTTTTATTTAATTGGTTAATCAAAATTAAATATACAATCATGTAAATGATCGTAAGACTTTGTCTTTGTGGAATTTGATAGAATATTATGGATTTTTGCTTTTATTATCTAAATAAAAAAACCCACAGACTTTAAAATGTACTGAATACTGTAAAATTAAATGGGTTTTTACTGCAATTTTATCTATCCTGTTTTAAGTATTAATGTTCACTCAAATCCGTTAATTTATAGACACGACATTTTCGATTTCTGAAGTTATTGGTGAATAATAAAATAAATTTGAAATTAAAACATTCCTTACGTTCTTAAAAAGAGATAAGTTTTTTAACATAATTTGGTTGTACACTAAAATTAGTCCATTTTTTTACGTTGTTGAAATTGGAATGAAAATAGGGGATAGATTTTCATTAAGGGTTACATTTTGGTTACGCCTACATTATTTGACCGAAAATTCTTTGCATTCCAAGGGGACCGATATGATCCAGCAGATGCTAATTATGAAAGCTATTTTGGTGATTTGGTCGCTCCCCATTCTGGACATTCCGTCGATGATTGTTATAATTAAAATATTTTTGGAAATCATAAAAAAGCTCAACGTGTTTTTGTCCGTTTTAAATGGTTCGATTTATCATGCTTTCAATGCGAGGTGATAAATCTGCCGTTTCTTTGAGATTGTATCGGCGTTTTTGAATCTGAAGAATTGTCCATTGTTCGCCATTGTCTTTCGCGATTGTGAGATACCTCCGAGATGGATACGCCATCGTCGAAGATCGGTCAATGACAAATCATCCGATGACACAGGATCGTTACGGAAATCGTCAGCCTCCGACTTAATAGATCCTCATTTTTCACAGATCGTTATCGTCGTGGCTCATCTTGACCATCGCGAGAGTTTCGCGTCCTGCAAGATGCACGACCCAAATTGACGATCGGTATTTCGAAGCAGTGTACGGGCATTTGTTGAGCACCGACCTGGTGGATTCCAGAAGCCATGTAAGCCATCGGTGTTATGATTGGGCTCCACCCACTAATTATATTTTACGTTTTCGACGGACCAGCTCTGATACGGAGCTCATGTTGCTTGGCTTCGCTGGATGAAGTCGAGATGCGTAGAAGGAGCACACCCTTCATTTATATTTAATAAACAACCGATTCTTATGATTTTTTTGTTCTTAGTATGTATTTAAAGAAACTGGATAGCGATAAGTTTTTGTCGGGTCCGTGAACAACATCATCATCTACTTCGTAAATGAAGTGCTTCTGGTATATGCACAGCAGATGGTGATAAATATTTATAATGCTATAAGAAGTACAGCTATATGCTATGACGTAAATAATATCTTATTGATAGTTCTTGATAATAGATAATTATTATGTATCTAAAATCTGTGATCGAGAAATTTCGTTTGAAGAATTATCAATTTTGAATCGCAAGTATCGTTAATTCGATGATTGATTTACCTGTGAATCGACTGATTAAATGATTATCTGATATATTTAGTATGTCTATTGCATCAAAACGATTTATTCATATCTAATTTATGAGAATAAATGTATTTAAAAAGGACTTTCAAAGGGCATTTCAATGTAATATTAGGACCTCTTTTATATCATAATTGAATTTGAATTATCACTATCCACCTATGATATAATATTATAGAAAATTTAAATTATTTTCTAGAGTATGTAAGCCAATAATATCGTAGATGATATCAATATTAATAAAGTGACAATCTATAAAATAATGATGTATTTTTAAAAAAATATTTTATATTTTAATACAAATTTGTAAATCCATATAAAGTAGTCAACATATAGTTAATAATATTATAGATATAATGGGCTAACAATTCTCTAAAATAATAGACACAACAGCAAATATATCAAGGAAATGTCTAATAAATGATTCAATTCCATTTTTTGGGATTGAAGTTCAAAAATTATCCATCAAAAAATGCTGTGCATATATTGATGTATTATCTTGATTTTTCTAATTTTTATAAATTGCAAAATATTTGGACTTCATCAATGATTTGATGAAGAAATGAAAGTAGAGTGATTTAGCTTCCAAGGTTTGCTCAAATTGATTGATATTAGGTATTGATGTGTTACCTCTTTTGTTATAATATTTATAAGTTGTGAAACATTTGGAGAAATCTATAATACACCTTTTTTGTGAATTCTAAAAAAATCCCAAAAATGTACAACTTTGTTATAATCAAAAAGGGACTTTCGTTCATTTTAAAATTTGCTATAGTTCCTAGATCAAATTTCAGCCATAGTGTTATCTATTTCAAGCCATTTTTATACCATATGATTAATTATATTTAGACTTTTTTATGGTTTTGCAAAAACTGTATTCCAAAATCTAGAAAATAATCAAATTTTTCTACTGTTATACCTTAATTGAATGACGATCATTCAAATTTAATTATTATTGAGAGGAGTTTAACATATTAAATTAAGATATCCATTGAGGACCCTTTTTAAATACATATATTATAACAAATTAGTTTAAATTATTATCGCATAAATCGCGATTTGAAGAAACAGCTACTTATTCATACTAAAAATATTAGTAATACACCCAATCTTTATGGATCGATTTTAGTATTAGACTTAAAATTGTACGCACCTTGCCATCATTATTTTTTTTTTTTGCTATGGTTTTTGTTATTAAAATGAAATTCGATTGTGCTCATATTAAGGATGTTTTTGAGGATGCTTAATAAATAACATTAATATATTAAAAGAAATCCATATAATCAAATGTAAGACTGTAGCTAGGGATAATTTAAGTCATCTCCGGTAATTATGTCGTCTAATATTTTAAGATTGTCTATTACATTTATTAATGCATATCTTGTGCTTGAAACTGCAGATAATTTTATGCTATAGAAAGGCCTGCAAAAACCGTACTCGTCATACAATCGGGAGATTTTCATCTAAGCTTGAGTTTCCGTGATTAATAATTTAGAAGCAACGTCATTATATAAGTAAGATAAACTAATAAAGAATTTAGGATCCTCGTGAATTGTTACTAATTGTATTAGAATAGCAAATTATAATATTTGTCTTTATCTAGTCCAGGTGTAATTGATTCGCTTTTGAGGCAAACTGTGACTTGCAATAAAAACAGATTACTGTATAATAATGCTAAGCTTAAAATCAATAGGTTTCTTCGGGTCAGGTATCGGTTTTTACCCCTAAAGCATTATTAACAATGAAAAAGGTCATTCTCTGTATGCATTGAGATAACAATGTCATTTTGAATTGTTTGAACTAAGTCAGACAATGATAACAATAGTATATTATTAAAAATGAGAGGAAATGAAACCGAGTCAAATTGATCAATAGTGTTTACCATTTGTTGAAGATCTTTAAGAAAGTCATAACGAGATAATAATTATAATATTATTACTGGGATAGAAGCATCTTTATAAATTAAAATATTGAATTTGAGATTGAAAAATTGGTCAAACGGTGATAAAAATTATTTTAAATTAAGGAAATATTTCTACAGATTAGATTGCATGGACATGCAGTTTTTATTAAATATTTCGGCAATGAAAAATATGATACATTTTCGGTCGTTTAAATATATGCAAATTAAATGTACGATAAAATATTGAAATGTTCCAAGAAACGATTGTTTTTATATTAATATTTTAGAAATCCTTCATATTATTTGCGATAAAGTAGATTATGACTAATGATAGAATTCCGAAAACATGCACAATTTTACTTGCGTTTATTTATCGACTATGATATACTATTGTAATGTACAAGTTGAATGCACTAAAGAGAACTTAATTTATTCCATTGTGCACTTAAATTATCGCTTTGTTGTGAACACTTGGTAGGAATTCATAAAAACGGGAAAAATATTCAATGGCAATTTTAATGGGCTTTCGAGCTGAAATTCCCACTTTCGATATTTGTCAAAAATTCACTTGAATATTTAATTGTCTTCTTAATGGTTCTTGGAATCGTTTTTGTTAGGGCCATTTATAAAATCAATTTAGGTGCGATGCATTGTATTTGGAATCGTTATCATGTAATTATATCGCGTGCAATACAAAGAAACATTGCTTCATTCTATTGAATATATGATTTCTAGGGTTTTTGTATTATTTAAGTGCATTCTTAATTTTGGATTGATGTCTTATAGCGGCCATATCATTACAGCAAAATCTGTCAAATTTATTGCTAATTGTATATGGCAAATGTTCCGTTTGAGAAACGTATCGCCAAAAAATTAGCTTTAGCGACGAGGCCCATTTTTGAATGAATGGATATATGAACAAGCAAAATTGTCAGATTTGGGCCGATACCGATCTACATGAGATACACCAGCACCAAAAGCATCCCGAGAAAGTTACTGTTTGGTACGGATTTTGGTCTGGCGGAATCATCGGTCTGTAGTTGTTCCAAAACGAAACTGGCATTGCCATAATTGTCGAGGGCTACATATCAATGATAAGCAAACTTCTTGTGACCTAAACTAGATGATATTGATGCTGTTGACATGATGGACATTTTGCGTGTGTGATTTGAGGGGATGGTTATCTTGTGTGTCACCATAACATAGAGCCAAATATATGTAACAAATTCATTGAAAATTGGATCTCATCTTTATAATAGAAATTAGTAGAATTTAATATGAGATTTACTTTTGCTTTATTTAGCTTCTTGAATAATATTTCGATGATCGACGATTATGAATTTGATCTTTCGACGAATACAATCAAGCTTGAATGTTGTGATATTCTAAAAAAAATATCAATATACATAAATCAAATCTTTGGATAGCACTGCCAGCGGTCACAGTCAATTCTTATTAATTCGTAATGCTTTTTTTAAACGCGTGCTTTGCTCTACTGTACGCCCATACGATTTGATTGAAACAAAATTTCATAGTGTAATCACAGAAATTGATAACTCTGGTTTGTAATTACATAATAACTATGCTTTGACCCGGATGGGCCACTGTTTCTATAATATAGATGCTCACTTTTTGTCCTTACTAATTGCAGAATAATAAATCTGTAAAAAATGATCGTTAACCGTTCTCTGTTAATAATCAGCCACTTCAAATGTACGGCGTCTTCCATACTAAAAACCACACATTTGATACATTAAAAGGCCGTGTATGTATGGCATATATTGAACAAGTTGCATGTTTGAGAAAAACACGATAAGTCAACGCTAAAGCGGGATAATTGCGTATCGAATGTATGCAAGTCGCTTGCACCGGAGCAATAAATACGAACTAAAGAACAATTGCTTATTTAAGGACATCATTTTTATTAATTGAATAGAGTCTCGACGGTTACATTGTCATGTGATATATCATATAGTTGCAGGGGTTTCGGTGGAAAGATCGCGGTCCGTTGTGGGGCCGGCTGGAAAGGACCCGCCCGCGCGGCGTGCGGCCCGCAGCCCCTCGAGCTACTGGTCGAACCAGTTGCGGCACGGACGTGCGATCCTGCTAAAAAGGATATTCTTTGACCACATTTAAAGATCATACGAAATATATTTTTCGACGTGGTTAAATTTCTGACTTTTACTGAGACCCATTGAGGAATCATCACATACTGTTCTTATATCATCTGAATATGAACAACCGCAAAACTATCAATTCAATTCATTTTGACTCAATGAACGACAATATCAACTTATCTTAAATCTATATTTTGTATACTTACAATTGTATATTATTTTCTCATCAATTCGATGCATAATCATCCTGCAAACATTTCAGAGACATTTTCTCCGATTGCTCCTCATGCAAAATACATGTTAATCAATGTAAATGTTCGACGTCAACTAGAAGTCAATGAATTGAATCTTCATTAACATATAAAGTTATCTTGAAAGTAATCCATTATTATATTTGCAACTTAAATATTAAGATTTAATTTTTTAAAACAATCATAAAATAGAATCAACTAAAAATATGGGTTCAAATGATTTTTGACTCCAACCACATTTTTAATTTTTTTGCCTTTTAATGAATGGTCTAAAGATAGAAATGGGCAATAATCAGAAGGTGCTAAATCTGTTAAATATGAAGGATACGATAGAACTTCTCAGGGTGGTTGTTTTATTTTTTCACAAGCACGTTTGTCTTCCTTATTTAAGAAAATCTTAGGATTCATAGATTTAATTGATGATGTTTTTGGCTTTGGTCGCGTTCAATCCACGACCAAAGAAAACCAACATAAAATGTCGAATATGTTATTCGTTGGTTTCGTACTTTGCCATGTTTATCCTTAATGATAAAATAAGAATTATAACATACAAATAAAATTGACACACCATATGTGCTTAGATACAAACTGAATTCAAACGAGAGCGTGTGAAAATAATGCATTTCTTTAGGGAGGACCTAATATACATTTTATTTTATTTTTGAGGTGATTTTTAGCAATTTATTTTATGGGACTATTTCCAACCATTTTGATATGGTATAGCGAATATATATTTTAAAAATATGGTGGCCAGTCACATTTTCTGTAGATTTGAACCCATGACTCCGATCGCTTAATGCATATATGAGTTTTTATAATCGAAGCATTTTGCAATAATTTTTGTCGATGTATGACATGCATGCATATGTAAAATTATTGTCACTAATTATTAAATTCGATGCCACGAGCCACCTTTGGCAGGGCCTTCTTCGCGATCGAAGAGCCCTTAGACAGGGAGGCAGTGGCGGCTGTTCATGCGTGGCGCATTAATTTTATCGAGAAAATTATATATAATTATAACTTTATCATATGCCTTCGTATACGGTCGGCTCGATGACTTAAAGAGGATTAGCTGTCTAGCGGGAACGAGAACCAGAACGATAACGCAAATTGATTCTATAAACATAAAATTAATTATTTCATAGAATAAGTAGGATCTAACTTTGATGAAACATTAAAGAAACGCTTAAAATTGGGTCGCAGTGCTTAACGTATCGTCGATAGTCTTTCGGATTAGCCGTCGGTGAAAACTGAGGATGATCATCGTTTCAATATGTCGCTTTTGGCATAGGTTTTTGTCTTTATAAGAAATCGTAAAGCACACAACTGAAATTTGTATTCAATAGCATCGTTTGATCGTCGAAAACGTTCCGCGGTTGATCGACGGCCGACGAAGTGTCGGGCTCTCGACCTCGCCGCGACGAAGGATCTTCGTTCCGGCGAAACCCGTCGTTCGTTAGCTCGCTTCTGGATGCCCGGTCAGCTAATTTTCAATAAAATCGACGGCCGCGTAATAATAATTAATAATGGTTTTTATTATAATCGACGGCTGCGGGAAATCGACGCGCAGCCTTAACCATTAAAATAAGACAATGCAAACGCGACTCGTTTATTCTGCGCCGAGTACTATGATGAATGCGATGCAAAATCACGATGCAATATTTTATGCATTCGAATGCGACGCTATTGCCGAAAACGGGAGCTGGAAACCATGCGAACGAATCATCCGAACATAAATCGGGTCCACTTTGTCCGCAACCCGACCCCCGTCATTATCCGCTCTCGAATCCCATCCGAAGAAATTATTAAATATCCATTTCTCCCGGCAGTATTATAGAAAATCTGAAACAAAGATATTGTAACGCTTATCTCATTGTTTGCTGATTCCATCGTAATTTAGGACATTCAGCAATTTAAGAGCAATCATCGACGTCGATTAGGTTGGATTTTTTTGCCGTTCATCTATCATATCTAGCATATCCCGGAATTGATGAAATATACAAACGCGTCTGTTTATTCTGACGTCAGTCTCGAAGACTTTGTTCAAAAATAATTTTCCGGCATCGAACCCCTCCGGAGCAGTTCGGAAGTTTCCCGGAAAACTTTCGCGTTCGTCGAAACGCGACGTCGACGGGAAAAAAACGGTTCGCAGCTCCGCTTACGCGCAATAAAAATATTAGTGAGGCTGTCCGGTGCTGCCACCTATCGCACATCTGCGGCGACGCGGACCACTGCCGCGCCGGGGTCGCCCCGAGAGGGATGAAAGAGCCTCGAATTCGTCGACGTCGATCGAACAGAACTCTTCGTTTTATATTTTCTGGCGACGGGTGATTTGAGATCTACGGACGGTTTAAATTTGGTTTTATTTTTTGCAGAATAGAAAGAAAATATTTTGATTTTTCTCTAGCGGCAACGCTATCGAAGAAACAAAGCAGCTGTCAAATATATGCTATAAACTCACATCGTCGCAGTGTGTCAGATTATTTTTCAAATATACGTTTTAATTTTTTTTTGGCATAGAAGCTCTGCACGGTTGCTGAAATTGAAAAAAAAAACTCATACGACCGCGATCCGACGCGACGAGGCGTCGGCGCGATTCGAAACATATTTCGACGAAGAAGACGTGCTGAAAAGACTAGCCGCAGACGAACATTCATAGGTGACCCGACGTACGACGGCGCAGGCCGGGCGTTCGGCGAGAGGGAATTTCCGCAGCACCGAACGTTAGGTTTCGCGCGAGGATCGGACGTAAAATTTGGCGCTTCGCTTTTCGCCGTCGGGCCGCGAGGGTTTTCCGCGCGACGAGGAGTTCCGGCCGGGCGGAAGAGGCCTCGCGTCGTATCCGATCGGAGACGACGACGGCGGGCGACTGACGCCCCCGCCCCCCGGGCGCCGCGCGCCGGCCAATCGCGCGGCGGGCGCGTGACGTCGCGGCTCGCGCGGGCCAATCGCGGCCCGGCGCCCCCCTCCCCGGGCGGGAGGCGGCGCGGGCCCGGGGCCCGGCGGCCGGCGCGCCTCCAGTGCGGATCTGCGGCGCGACTCTGCCGCACGCGTCGCGCCTGTCCTCTCCCGAGCGTGCGCCTCGATCTCGGTCCGAACGCAGTCGTCTCCGAGCGATGAGCGGAGGCCCGGAGCGCGCCGCCCGCGACAGTTACGTTTCGTCCGTTCCGCCATATGGTGCGCCATGAGCGACTCCCGACGGAGCCTCCTGTGACCGGCGTTTTCGAAAGGCCCTATCATAGATTTTTCGCAGAGAGACGGAAGGCTTGCCAAAGCCTTCGAGGCGTACAAGACGCCTTCCCCGGCGGAGCTGCGCTACGGGGCGATGGCGGCCACGACGTACATGAGCCCGGCGGCGCCCGGCGAGCTCGACCTCGGGATGCTGCCGGGCGGATATCACCCGGTGGGCGCGGGCAGCCCGCGCTCGGCCGCCGACGCCACGGACATGAAGTACGCGCAGCACCACCACCTGCACGGCCACCACGCGCACGCCCACGGCCAGGGCTCGCCGACGCACGGGCACGCGGGCGCGCACGCCGCCGGCCACGCGCTCGGCCACTGGGCGGCCCTGCCGCCCGCGGATCCCTGGGGCGTGCACCACCATCACCACTCGCACTCGCACGCGCACGGCGACGTGAAGCCGCCGGCGGAGGCGCGCCACCACCACCAGCAGGCGGCGGCGGCGGCCGTGGGGCCCCACGCGTGGCACGCGCCCGTCGTCTCGCACTACGGCGGGGGCTCGCCGCTGCAGTACCACGTGAACGGAATGCTGCACGCGGCGCACCCGCAGCACGCGCACCCCTCGCCGCTGCACCCGTCGCTGCGCGAGCTGCAGCCCTCGCCGGCGCTGCACCACCACCTGCCGCCGGAGCGCGACCTCAGCGGCGAGGAGGACACGCCGACCTCCGACGACCTGGAGGCCTTCGCCAAGCAGTTCAAGCAGCGCCGCATCAAGCTCGGCTTCACGCAGGCCGACGTCGGCCTCGCGCTCGGCACGCTCTACGGCAACGTCTTCTCGCAGACGACCATCTGCCGCTTCGAGGCGCTGCAGCTCAGCTTCAAGAACATGTGCAAGCTGAAGCCCCTGCTGCAGAAGTGGCTCGAGGAGGCCGACTCGACGACCGGCTCGCCGACGAGCATCGACAAGATCGCGGCTCAGGGCCGCAAGCGCAAGAAGCGCACGAGCATCGAGGTGTCCGTGAAGGGCGCGCTCGAGCAGCACTTCCACAAGCAGCCGAAGCCGTCCGCGCAGGAGATCACCTCGCTGGCGGACAGCCTCCAGCTCGAGAAGGAAGTCGTCCGCGTCTGGTTCTGCAACCGGCGCCAGAAGGAGAAGAGGATGACGCCGCCGAACACGCTCGGCGGAGACATGATGGAGGGCATGGGGGCGCCGATGCACTACGGCCACCACGACCTCCACGGCAGCCCGCTCGGCCCCCATTCGCACTCGCACTCGCACTCGCCGCCGATGCTCTCCCCCCAGGCGATGGCCGGCCACCAGCTCGCCGCGCACTAACAGTTAGCCTGCTGGGCCCCGCTCGACAGACACTTCCTGTGCCCGGACGACGGCGCGCCCCAGCTCTAGCCGGGCGGCGTCGTCCGGCGGGTTCCAGGCTCGGGGGGCGCGAATCCGCCCCGCGGCGCTCCATAGACTCAGTCATAGCGAGTAAGGTGTAAATATTCAATCCCTGTACATACTAAGAATTCAAGTTATTGTAAAATTGTCAGATTTGCGTCTGCGAACGTAGGATACCGTCGACTCGTGTGACGTTCGAGACGAGGACGCCGGCGCGTCGAGCTCGTCGACGGACGGCCGACGGCGGACGGTCCTCCCGTCCTCCCGTCCTCCTCTGTAAATATCCCCTCGACGCGCTCCTTCCGAGGCTTCCGATCGCACCTAGTCATTCGATGCGACGTCACATTTCTTTCCCGTCGCGACCCGATTAATATCAGTGTCTGTGAACTCGTCCACTCTCGGATCGCGCGTGTGAAAATGCCTCCTCTTTTAAATCATTATTTGACAGTGTGAATTTAAAAAGTGGTGCACAGTTTCGACGTCCCTCTTCCCTTTCCGAAAAGATGAAAGTTTCGATCGTTCGAAGACGAACGGACTCATTTTATCGTCGCCGCATCACGAAATAGCGACGCAAAGACACAACAGTCAATCTCGCGAATCGTGAACGTGAGTACAATTTGATATTTTATTTTAACAGATAGGATATTGGACGTCGAGATCTATGTCGATTTTGTTGTTCGATCCGTCGCGACGAATTGTAGCTTTGTATTTTTAAACGTCTGTTGTGTCGAGTCGCGTCGCGGACAGCCGAGGGCCGATTTCGAGAAATCCAATAAGATTTTTCTAAAGCCATTTTTAGGCATGCGCGCGATTACGCATTTTTTGCACATAATTCGGTTATTATTTGAATCGTGTCGTATGAACTTGGTGAAAATAGATTCAAATCAACTGTCAGGTCGTAGATGGCGAACGGCCGAGATTTCAAAGCTGTCAAATCGCTCTCGATCCGCGGTCGTTTTAGGCGAAGGGCGTCGACGGTCAATATTCGGTACTTAAAAAATTGTAGGTAGGTAAATGAAAAAAATGTGACGTTGCATACGATAGTAGCTTAAAGATACCGTTAATATGTTATTGTCATTTTTGCGACGGTCGTCTCCTCGGACGACGACGACGAACGCGACGATCGTCCCCGTCGAGCGTCGTCGGTGACTCTTCAAATCTCAAGTCTGCGAAGGACGACGGTCTCGTCGAATGTCATCTCGGCAGCTCCCCCGGTGTAAATTAAACGCGAAGAACGATTATTATTTTTTTGTACATAATCGATAAGGACGGATTTAAATTTTAAATAAACTATGATAAAAACTAAAAATATTAAATTAAATGTTGAATGTTGATTGTTTTATATGTATATTTTGAACCGATCTATTTTTATTTCTTTTGTAAATTGTTGATTGTTTGACAGCATGTTGTGAAAAATATTGTCATTTTTTTAAATTTAAAACCCGTCGCCGTCGTCGTCGTCGAAGGAAAGTTTCATGTTTCTCGTTTCTTTATGGAAATATTTTTCATATCGACCTGCGCCTGAATCGCAAATTTTGGCACGGGTCGCGTTGTGAGCGAGAAGAGCCAAAAAACGAACGATTGTCAAATGATATGTTACCGTCAATCGAGGAAATGTCACGTCTATGTAATGAATTTGAAATTTGTAAATAAGATTTTTTCAGTTTTTATTAACAAAGTGAGAAATTGTGAGTGTATATAAGAAAAATCACCCCGCCGACGGCGGGTTGATAAATTAAGGGTAGCTCTTAGGACTGATTATTGAATTGTTTATTTTTTATTTTTTTATTTCTTTCATTTTTATTTTTGTTTATATAACTTCCTCTAACGGCAGTGTTTCTGATTGGTGCGTTGTATATGTGTTATTATATATATCATATAACTATACATATAATTAAATAAAAATACGAATTACAGTAATTATAAAAACTGAGAGAAAAAAATAAATGACACTCTTTTATTAAACATGACCGTTTTTTATTTATCGATTTTCGAATGGCACGCCCATTGGTCAATTGTCCCATGCAAAACCTACACGAACACACTACAGAAATATTCATAGTTTTCACGAGGACACACTCCACGACGTTTGTCACAAAAGTATGAGATAACGACGCTGTCTGTGCAAATAGAAAAAAATCTGTAATCATCGATGGTGAGTGAATGAACCTTATCAATTTTTAGATTTCCAAGAAATTGTTTTGCGTACATACGGCTTATTTACGCATGTTTATTTAATTTCTATAAATTTGTAACGATGGATAGATTGATAACGTAAATACGTGCGCCAAAATTATGATACGTGGATAAATCGGATGTTTTAAAAAAGAAAATGATATTAAATTCGCCATCGTTGGCGGTTTTATCTCGTTCGAAATTATATCGGCGATTGAATGCAATAAACATATTATAGTTTTATGTTGCGGATTATTAAAGGGGTTTATTGGTCTGCTTTATCTAATTGTAATCGCATTCGAATTGATCCATCCGATCGATCGTCTAATGAGCGTCTGCACGTATTATTTATGCATCTATTAGTAATTGTTTGTAAATAATTTGTACAGTCGGTATGTCTATGTGTGCAAAAACTGTTTATTTTAATTGTTTAACTTGATCGTTAATGTCATTCAGGTTGAGGCATTGTTTTATGCAAATCGTTGAACAGATTATTAAAAATTGACGTTGCAAAAAACGCTTAATAAATTTTTAAAGACGTTATTACACATAAAAAAAACCCAGCTGAATTTGATGAATATTTATTTTTATAATACTTTAGGGTTGATTATTTTGTTTGGTATCAGATTTTGATAAAAATTGCATCAAACGTGAATTTTTATTTGCATCGAATGTCAATAATTCAAGCAAAATAAAGTAGCATTTATTTAATTTCGATGATAGATTCGAATTGCAATTTATCAAATCAAATTGCCATAACAGATGCTTCCATCGTTGAAATCGCAAACTTAATTAAATGCTCTTATCTAAAACATACGATATTTCACAGGTTTGCGATCATTATCGACTGTTTATGAATGAAAATATTATCTATCAATTGATGTTTATGAATGACATTTTGATTTAGATAAATACACTGTAGTACTATTTTTAACAGACGAACGACAGACGTCATAACGATGTCAATTGAATAGATATGTCCGTATCTTAATGCTGGATCTATTTTCTTCGAATCGAACAAACGCCCTGCTGCACTATATCATATCGAATTTGTGGCTTAAATTACAATTAAAAATTACGTCTTATCCGATAACATTTACAATTTCGGAAGCACTTAAGTGCTTAAAAATACAGACACTTTCGTGTTATATAAATACATAATCTTATTACTTGTTTTGATGAATGAAACGAATCGCTATCGGATCGTAAAACAATATTAAAATGGATTACGATTTTATGAATGAACTTCGATAAATCATGATAAATATAGTACACAATTGCTGTAATTGGCTGCTATTCAAACATCTGCATTAAATTAATTTGTATATTAAAAGTGATACATTTGCATTGGACGATGCTAAAATCGTCGTTATGAAATTGAATCGCAATCTCGAAACATGATAAATGTGATATAAACGACGGATGCGATGATGTATGAAGAATGCAATATTAATGTTTTTGCTTCTTAAAATCCGAGCGTGCATAATTTAAATAGATAAGATATGTTTATAGATTGAATATTTCTTATAATCCATCGATAATTGATTATCGCTGATATTATATCCGATCTGTTTTTGTAAAAAACCCGGATGTAAACAATCAGTATTTATTTCCATCGTTGTATTTGTTTGTTTTGGTAATGTTGATTTGATTGAATGTTTAATAATTTGCGCTAATTATCGCTAAAATTATAAATATTGATTGAATATATTCAAATTCATTGTGAAATGTAGGCGTGTGTATTGTCAACTGAGCGTCCATCTTTGTCAGTAGCCATTTTGAAACGTTTGTTTCTATCGAATGACACAAAAATGGCGCTGCCGTGCTAATTACACATTAAGCACCGTCGATCTGGGCAATTATTTTTTTAATAAATATTTTAGCGCAAAAGTTTCGATTTTGCGATTCGTCACGCTCTCGTCTCGTAGCCGGATAAGTGAGCGATGATTATTCGCCGCCGGCATGTGCTTAGCCCGTAAAAGGGTGCAATTACGTATTCTCACTTTCCGATCATCCTTAATCCGCTGATGACATTTAATAGCGATATAATTGCATCGGATTGACCTTGCGCGCCGTTCTCGTGCACCTTGCACTCAGATGCACCGCTCTCCGCGCAAGCGCCAGAAAAATCATTGCAGCTCATCCCCTCGCTTAAAATTCGTCCAAAAATTATGTCATGGAATGGAGTGTGCAGATCGGCGAAATTTGCATTTGAAAACAGTGAAAAGCGGGCGGTCATTATAATATTTAAGTTATGCACGATTCACTCCTCGAACACTCGCGGCCTATTTTTTCACTGGCACTCACACCCGTGGTTGCTTTTTTTCTTCACGGTCGAAATTGAATCGAACTTGACCTTGAATTGAATTAACATTAATTAACATAAATGAAAAATGTGGGCCCAATTGAGCGGACGCTCCACTCCTTCCTATACAGTTGCTGCTTACGACCATAATGTTAGGCGGCATTTAACGGTGTACTTTAAGGGGAGATCCATCAATCTTTTTTAGTTTTAGATGCACTTCAAAAATGCACAATAACATCGATACAGATCGAACGATCTGCCATATATTATGCACGATAAGCATAAGCAAATCTGACGATGATTCAACATACATATGTCAATTTAATCGATCGAATACATTTAAATCGATTAAATTTACCATAAGATTGCGCCGCCAATGATATGCGTATTTACATGAAATTAAGCAATCGATTGTCATTATTTTTTGAATGAGATTTGAGAATATTTGCAATGCATCGATCGACACCAGCTCGATTCAATTAGTGGCGATAAAGACAAAATTAAGTCTCGTGCTTATCTGATGCGCGCAAAAGATTATCGCCCATTGAAAATATGCACAAACATAAAAGTTCATTGATCATTCTTAATCTGGACGATGGCAATCTATCTTTGAGCGATTCGATACATCAAACAACTGATTCGAAATTAATCCCCAAGCCGTTTTATAAAAGCTAATAATAGCGCATAGCAATAGTTATATAATATTTCTGTGTATTCCGTCCGATGACACCGCGAGCAATGCTCCAAAGTATGATTTGCTAATTTATGCAGGGCTTTCAAAAATACCGCCGATTTTATTCGACCGTCGGTTTCATTTCAAATCGACACTTCAAGCGCCTGTAAACTATGAATAAATTCGATGCAACAAAATCGTTCAGCTGAAATTGAGCGCCTCGATTTTGATATATCATCAATCTCTCAGCTCTGTTCACATGCGAATCTTATCACATGTGCATCTTATCGCGTGTTTTTTTGGGCAAATATTTTTTGTTGTTAATGCCTGAATGTTATCATGTCCTATGCGCGTTCGATCAATTCATTCATGTCTATATAAGTAGCGAAAAACGATCGATTGCGTGCATTCGCACCCGGTGGAAGGGCAGGTTGAAGTTTGAACTGATTAATCGCAGATCTGTGTGCGTTTTGATATGTGATGCGATGTGAGATGTTATGGCGAAATGCTTTTTTGTGCAATTCGAAGATTGGGCGTCCCTGTTTAGCGTCCACGAATGATGTGTCGTCCATCCAGCGTCTAATATAACCGGGTCAAAGGATGCTGTCACGGATTTGGACATTTGACCTATAAATTATATCACAAATAAGTGCTTGACATTGGCGAATTATTGGCATTGGCTTAGATCGTCGATTTTCAATATATAAATTCAATGATAATGATCGATGCACTTTTGTGTTATTATCAATAAAAAAAATAATTGTTGAACAACACAATAACAAAATTGTTTATAGATCCCTATTTTTTATACGATGCGTTCATACGCTAAAGTTATCATCTGTCTATTGGACGATACACTTGATTTTCAGCTGCTCTTGTAAACTTCTCCGGGGCAATATCGAGCCTTGAATCGCAAAACATCTGCCTACCTGTTGTTCCTATAATTAATTATTTTATCACTGATTATTGTCTGGTATGAAAAGGAAATAACATTTCAGTGATGATCGTCGATGCTTTGCTTCGGAAGGATCAGCCTTTTAGGATCGTTGATAATTTTTGACGATATAACTTCTGTTCATCGAATCGTTTTGGAACGTATCCAGTCGCTTATAAAGTAGCAGTATCTACGTGTCAACAGTGTTTCCGGTCGTATGTAAGAGTCGGTGGAGGAAGTATGCGACTGAAATGTCACGTTTCAAGCATCAGACGGCACATTGGCTTCATTACGGCGCGATTGACTTTATATATATATATATGCAGGGCCGCAGTTGAGTCGGATTCGGCGTCTGCATTGCGCTAGGGCGCCGATTTCTCGGAGGCGGTTCTGATACGCCTCAGCGATGTTGGGAAGTCCGAAGGAATTGAATTTATTCGACTTGCACCCTTTGAGGGCCATCTCTCGGCATATTTGACTTGCCACTGTACTACAATACCAAATGTATTAAATACTTCCGAGAATCGATGCCATTATTTTTAGCGAAAGTTAAACGATCCGTGCATATCAGCGATCGTAATCTTTATGATTTATATGGCGAGGGTGGTTTCTAAAACGATAACGGTTGTCAAATTACAAATCGTCCGTGTATGAATTTCTCGGAATTGAAGCGATCCAAATTCGCATTATGTTCAATAAATTTAAATAAAAAAATGTGCATGACGCGCTTTCATCAAGTGTCAAATCGATAATTAAAATGGCGTTTCAAATTATGAATAGGCGATATATTGCTGTCACTTTCGCACGCTTTATTTTTGATAATCGCTTCATATTTGTGATTACGCCCTCAATCAAATAGCACAGTATTATTGTTAATTTGTCATGCTTCGCCAACAAGTCACTTATATTAATTTATTTATAAAGGCAATATATTGCGAAATAAAATGAAAATAAATTAATGTCATTTGTGTTCCAATATTCATTGAAAATCATGCGAATAAAATGAATTTAAAATCATTAGACAAAAAGGGAGAAACCAATTTTATTTTTCAAACAATATTTGCAAATAGGAAGATTGATTGTTTGGTCATAGTTTGATATAAAACATGTAATATAAAGAATTTGTAACCAAATTTAAGTTGAAATTTGACCAAACTAAATGATAATCCCAACCTGTTACAAAACAATTGATTCTTGTATGTTACTTAATGTCAATATTCAGTATTATTATACTAATAACCAATCATTATTATCATCCTAATCATAAATTAATGTGAAGTTGAAATATTTTAATAAATGCTAAAAGCATCAACAAGTCATTGACAAATTCATTACCATTGATCTCTTTTAGCTACAATTGTTTGGATACAGTTGCAATTGTGCACTAAATTACTTCTTCGAAATAAACTTATCTATTAAATAAAAGTTTCATAAAACGTTCTATGAAGTTATTTTGAGACAAAATTCTCTTGCAATGCGAATATTAATAATACAGGGGACCTATAAGACTGAAATTATATTGTAGTTGCTTATAATAAATATTATATTTGCTTAAAATGCAATGCTTTGAAAGTTGCAATACTTCAATCAAGTTCCTGCTCTACAATTTTAGCCAAGTTTAACGAATCCTTAGCCATTTTGTGTCGAAAGTAAATGATGTTTATTTAGCAACAATTAGCTTAAAATACTGGTTATTAATTTCCGCAACGTTGAAAGCTTGGTAGACTGTAGTATTCATGATTTACATTGTATAAACACTGATTTAAACATAAATTAGTTTTATAAAAATGATTGCAAAATTTCGGTAGCAGCCTCCCGATGATAGTGAATCTTAAATGCATCCAAAAACTCGGTGGGACAATAGTAAACGTATGATATTCAAGCTTATCGCAGTGCTCGTCAATCAAATTAATTGGTACTCTCGCGAAGAATGCGTATCGTGTAAATCTAAGATGCGTGCTGCGAGCTTTGGGGCAGCTGATTTGACGTTTTTATGGAGCCGGCGTCAAAAATGTTGGTGACATCTGGCGTAAAATATCGAAACCGAAACGGGGCCGCGTAATTAGACAACAGGCATCCAAGGAAAGCCGTAAAACGTTAAAAATGATAGCCGTCCCGGTCACAGCAGGTACCGCTGATGGCGGAAAGAAACCGAAGAGAGATTATGGGCTTCTGATAAGCCACCTTCCACTTACTCCGCATTATTCCTTTTTATACCGTCAAATTTGCACAGTCCATCCAACAAGTGTCGGTCTGATGACAAATCGAGCCCCGAGGGGACGAAGACTTGGACTGTATTCACATATTAAGATTTAGATGTGATGGCTCAAGCGTATCATTGATCAATTTCTGAATTGAGACAATTTCATCCATTATATTAAACAGTTTTGGCTTTTCATCTTGTCAGTGTTCTTATCGATTGAATCATGTCTCGCATCTACAATTTTATGAACACACCTCAACTTTTACAGCATACATTGAATAGTTATTCGCTATTGTCTTGAACTTAAAACATTAATTCTCATGGAAGACAATCATAGAGTCATGTACAATCTTCTAAAGACACATCATAACAATTTTCAGATTTATTAACCATCGTTCAATGATGAATATAATGTATACTTTTATTCTTATCTATTCCTCTGGACTGGATTATATATATATTTTTCAACGTGCGCAACATCAAGTATCAATCCAAGTTATTTGCATTTCAACAACATAGAATTTTAATATTTATGTACGCTAAACGTTTGAAAGAACTTAGTAACAATTTTATCGGCAGGCATTACATATTTGTTTATTTATTTTATTGACACATTATAAATATTATCGCTTTATTATTGCAATATTAAGCCATAAATTTAATATTGCTATTAAATGCACTTATTTGATAAAGATACGACCTCGATTAGTTATAAATAATTGCATAATTGCACCACTAAACGTGATACAGCTCTGCTATCACGGCGTTGCTAAATTTGCTTTTTTCTCGACAAGATCCCGGAATAAATTAAATTTTAAACAAACTGTTGATCTGTTCATTTAATGAAATGTTGATCATGTCTATGATGATCAAAATCGATCAGGATTTAATTTATTTGAGGAACTGTACTGTGTTGAGTGAGACGGGATACCGTAGAAAGGTGTCCGTTACAAGTAGCTCTGGAGCAGGTGTCGCACAGGTAAACCTCACCTGACCCATCACCGGTCACCAGAGATGGATTAATAAAAAACTATTGAGTCCATACAATAAGCCTGAATTGGAGAACCTCCAAAGCGGCGTACGCTATCGATTACTTTGAATGCCCATTCTTCGGTTTTGCATTGTGCGAGGAACCACGAAAAAAGCGCCAATGAGACCCGACGAACGACGCAAAAGCGAAGCCGAATGCGAAAAGGCAAGGCGTCGATGTGTCGATTTTAGATTTTTTCGCCGTAGTTGACATTGTTAAGTCGGTCAATAATGAATTATAGCATTCGCGATAGATAATGGGCTCTCATACCTTGATATGTTCGTGCGTCACCTGGAGCTCGAACTTTTTTAACATGGAACCTATTCTAAATTGCCATGAAACAATACGCATTCATTCTATAATGATGGCTTTATTGGGTGATTTGTCTTCGAGCTTAATTTACCGCATCCAGCGTTTGACAGTAACCCGTGGCAGAAAAATGCTAAGCCTTCCTTTGCTCGAAGCGCATATTTAACAGTCTTATTGAAGGACGTTATGCTCAGAGCAAAGATTTAGAATCAATAAACATTAAATTATAACAATGATGTGGAAATGATCAACAATGCCTTCGATTTGGTTCCATTTTAGCCTTCAAATTGTCCACATTCTGGGACTTGGGTGTAAATTAAAGAGTTCAAAAGACTCAAGTGTAGTGAATATGATTCTCATTATTGCTTCAAATGAAAGCTTAATCATTCATCTCAAGGGAATCTTCATTTTTATGAGCTTTTTGCGATCATCTTATTAAAAACATTAAGATTTACAATTAAATTGTATTTAAATGGCTTTTTGCTTTTTTTATAGCAACTGACTTATTAACAATAGACAGATATCATTTACATACCGATATTTAATGCATTTGCGATTTAAATGGTAATTTGTTATACTTAATCATAATTGACACTTTTAAAAAATGGATTAGTTTACTGTGAGATATTTCGTTCAATTTGGATCTTCATCTTTTAAAATATTTCTGAGAAAGTTTTCGATCATTACTATTCATGTTACTGGTATCTAATGATGCTGCCAATACTATTATTGAATAATGCTATAATACGCAAACATACATTATTCGATAGCAATATCCAATTGGAATTTGTTAGCAATAGAAAATATATTTTAATTTTATATGGAACAATCTTCGTAGATTAAAATGAGTGATAAACCTAATATCAAACTGTATTAATAACACTTGACTTGCCTGACTTTATTTATCGAGTTTTGGGGCATTTTTAAATTCAATCCACAGTTTAAATTTCAAATTGTTTCGCCAATCAAAGCACCGATTTTTTTAACGAATCCCGAAATAAAAATCCCAGTTCGTCCCAGGCAAGAGTTTTACGGAGCAAACAGCTGACCGAGCAAAGAATGCCACGCTTAGATGTCATTTCGTATATTAAATATACAAATTAATGACCACAAGCAATGCCGGTGCTAAACCGACAAAAACACCGTGTCCCATCACATCCTTTTTATTACAAGATGTCCTGGATGATAAAGTGTAAACGATAATTCAGCAGGACGACCCTCTTTATGTAAGAGCTGTAAAAATGTGATCGGGAACGATAGCGCGTAATGTTCCAAGTAATGATGCATTTTCGTCATGGTGTATCACTTTTTTTAAAGTCACACAAAGACACATTGCAAAATTGGCGTAAAAACGTACTTTTTGCTAAGATTTCATTATTCGTCGCCACAAAAAAAATTATTTCGCAGACATCGCGTATGATGAATTCGAAGGAAAATCTGGTGATTTTCTTGTTCAAAACAACATGTGTGCCGTATTGTGTTGATATTCTATGATTGTATGGATCATAAATATCATCCGAACGAGCTTGGGTATCTCGGATTTTCCGATGTGTCGATATGTGACAGTTTTTCAAATCAACACATCAGGAACGGGCGTATTGTGTTCATATAATATGCAAGAGATGAACATTGTCTGATCTTGTGTCTTCCTTATCCGCTTTTGAGGTTTCCCAAGGTCCTTGTTATGACAGGCAAGGACACGTTGGCTTCTAATTACGTCCTTAGGTCACGAATACCACTGACTGTAAAAGGAATATTGCGAAACGTCGTTTGCACAATTGATTCTTCGACAATTACCCACGAGAACAAAGAAGATACTGTAAGTACATTTTTAATAAATACGCAATATAAGCGTCGTCATTAGATTTGGATGGATCGAATTAAATGCACGGTGGATGACACGTTTAATTATTGAGAATCCAAGTTAAGGATATCTTTGTGGAATGCTGCAATCTGGATGAATTGCATATTATTTTTGTTCGGAAATTTTTTCGCCCACTCATTTCCGGTTTTATATATGCCACTGCCTTTTGACAGATTTCACACCGTAATTAGACGTGATATCTTACAATTTTTACGCCATTTCTGACACATGAAGGTGAGATAATGCGGCTTCACGGTAGACTTGATCACAAATTGAAATGAGACTCTCGGTCACAGTAAAAAATATTACGCGATCTGAGCACCCGAATAGGCGTGATGATGTTTCGAAAGTCTGACAATCCTTTGATGATGAAATGTTGAGCTATTTTATTTAGTAAATGCACAAATTCCAGACGAGATCTTAAAATTCTGATGTAAAATAAATAATTCCAACAAAGTAATCGAGTCAATATTATTGCACGATAGGATTCATTGAGCTTGCATCTTCATATTTTATGATATATTTGAGCTTTTTATAAAGATGTTTATGAATATAATGGAGCTGGATTTTCCATTAGTAATATAGAAAAATAAGGATGTATACTTGAGATAAGTTTATTTGTGATCTAAGCTTAATTGTTTATTTAGTGGGCTAAGTATACGCAAAAATAAACGAGAAAGCACTCAAAACTATTTCAAAAATTACATAGAAGGTCACGCAATATGTCCAAGTGGGTGACCACATGTTATGCAGTAAATAATAGGAACATCACGACTTATTTGCGAAAAAGTTGTCCAACACCGCTCTCCGTAACGTTCCCAAGATTTATCCAAAGAATCTTTCGTGTCGAGCATATTTTTCTTTCAAAATTCTAGCATAAGAGTACAATCGAACAAAACGATCTCTCAGGAAAAAGTGGGTGGTTGAGCAAAAAAGAACTTGTAAGACATGTATGAAAAATGACACCAACGGCACAAGAGGTATTTTCGTGTGTAAATATTTAATATTACGTAGTATTTGCGCAAAACTACCGTCAATCTACTACAAAGGTCGTTCACTGCTTCAAGTCCATAGCTTTTTTTTGGGTGTATTTTTTCGACAGAGATCAAAGTAGTACCTCAGTGTCAAATTACAAACTGTCGATGGAATCATATGTTGCTGATGTTCAAATATACAAATAGAAATGTGCGCGTTCAGAAGCATTTCTTGTTGGAAGTCTCAAAATCGAATACACTGGATTCTGCCGGATTTAGAAGAAAACATAAATAAATTAGCATTTTGGCGACTCATACCGATGTACAGATATTTTGGTGCGAGCACATGCAGCAAATTGTTACAAATTCAAATAAATTCATGCGAAACGAGCTACATTTACATAATTATTGCAAATTTAATGTTAATCATCGTCGGATGCAGTGTGCAAGAATAAGACACATTCAATGTTTTTGCGACATTTCAAATCATCATTCACGTAAATGTTAATGTTGTTATTAAAATGGTAAAATATCGATTCGATTAAGAATTTATCTCATGTTATAAGTTCATGTCTCAGAATGAAATGCATCTAAAATGCGTTTGAATATTTGCTTTCATAATAGTACAACGATACATTTGAATATTCATTCAATTAAGCATTTCATTATGATATATGAATTTCTTTAATGTCGCAATACACAAAAGATGATCATAAGAAATTGATGTAAATCTATCTTTCATTGAGCATTTGAGCCAGAAAATATGTGTTTATTGCAGTCATTTTCAATGCACGATTGATTAAAGTCATTTATCGATCGATATATTGATGATGTGCTTTGTTTAGAATTAGGGGAGTTAAGATTTTTATCTGGTGTTGCATTGAGACGTAAAAAACGTACACTTGGGTCTGTTTTTATGCGATAGATACGTTCCATGGGAAGTTGCATATAAAAAAAATCAATAATATTTTTTTAAATCCGCATAACTTCAAATCGATGTGATAGATTGTACCAATGATCGCATAAAAAAATCTTTGACATGCAATTCAAACAATAAATAGATTTTCTAATTTATTGCAAAGTTGATTAGCTTCTTGTAATATGTTTATAGAAGTTTCTTTCACTGCAATATCGTCGTCTGTTTCGTCACTGTCATATAACATCAAAACAATAATATCATCATCATTTAAGGTAGTATCCTCAAGCAATTCATCGACATCCTCTTGAGAAAAAGCATCAAAGTCTTCTCCACCAAGTTGATTTTCCAAAGTAATGATTTCAGCTGATAAGTTTTTATTATTTCACCATCTGTAACGAATGCGGGCTAAAATGCTTTCCAACAAGAATTTAAAGTGTGTGGAGTTATCTGAGATACTGCACATGAAATACTATTTATACAGTTCAATATTGAAAACCAAACATTCTCTAGTTTATCCAGGATATGCTGATAAATGTTTTTAATACGATACTTTTTAAAAATGGAAATAATGCCCCAATCTAGTGGCTGAATTAAGCAACATTATTTTCATATTTGGGTGTTCTAAATAAGGATGACTTTAATGTTTATAATTTGCACCTGTGGCATTCGCATAAAAAATACTTCCTCTATAGAAAAATGAGGAATAGGTTTCATTATATTTGAAAATCGCATAACTTCAAAATTGCATAAAAACAGACCCAAGTGTAATTGTTATTTTCGAGGAGTATTCATAACAATGCAGCATTTTGCACTATTTACCAATTCAAATGTGTTTTCACTATGATTTATATAATTTCAGTCAGTTAGTAGTCATGATTCGTCATCATTTCAAAATGTATTCAAATTAACACTTTTTTTTTGAGGAACACTTCACTATCCGTTTCGTTGAAACCGGTATGCGTATTTAAATTAATCCATTTAACAGTTGCTGTGTTTACGTTAACGATGTCATTTATTTATGACCTTGACCCTGTTTATGGTAATAAAAATGAGATAAGTTCCACTCTGAGTCCATTTTATGTAAAGTGAATTGTATAACACCTTACGGTCTCGATTTACGATCTCCGCCGAGGGGAATTCGAATTACGCGAGGCACGCGAGAATCGATGACTTTGATTTTCATTTGCATACAATTAAATCGAATCAATTCATGGCTAATCAATTTTGTTCATTGAAAATTTGAAGAGACGATCCAGGTGCTCGTTTATGCGTACATGTCCACGGACATACGTTACTTGTTGTCTTATTTTCTGGTGTCAGTGTGTCACATGTCCTGTGTGTGCACCAGTAGAGACGAGCTAATGAAGTTGAACCCAATTGAAGAAGACGATGTGTGTAGGCCTTGTGATTACTATAAATTACGAGAGTAGGATCTTCAAGTTCGTCCCGAGCTCTGGGTCGAATTCATCTTTGACGTCTAGGAGCAACTTGTACGCGGAATGATGACTTCAGACCCACTGGATGGATCACACATCCTTCACTCGGGGACAAGGCGATGGTAAGTGAAAAAACAGAGAACAGCTACAAAATAGTTCACACAATGATATCGAATGGCTGTTTGATTTTATTTTTAAATTTTGGGCCATTAATGTGTTTACAAATTTACCTTTGAGCCATTCATCATCATAATAATTGGCTACAAAACACATTTGATTGAAAGTTTGATAATGTTGAAAAGCTTATTGGTATGTCTTAAAATGTCAATCAATTTAATAAAAACAAAGAATTAAGGTAAATTTACTTCAAAAAATATGGAAGCCTGATTATAAAAGAAACAAGTAGGTAAGTTAAACATCCAAAAATTATATTGTGTGAAGATTGTATGTCAGGATCCATTGATGAAACGTGGATAAAGTCAACATTGCTTAGCTTAAAAGATCCATTAATATGAGTCAATATAAAATAATATCCAGGCAATGCTCATTTCTGAACACTCTGTCTTTTTAAGTGCTTAAGTGATATTACATCAGTGACCCACTAACACAATCGCCATAGGACAGACGTCTGCAAGTACATCTCCGAAGTCTATATATAAACTCTATTTACATATCGCATCTTCAATGAAACCACATCTAAATATACTATGGCTTCCGTTTTTTTTTTCAAATTGGGATTTTCGTTCGAAAAATCAATTTTGGCCGCACCACGCGGTTGTCATAATTCACAGGGTTAATTTCACAGGTTGAAGAGGGTTAACCGTTTTGATATTTCATGTGATGCCTGGAACGAAACAATCATAGCAAATTGGGACCGGGACGACGAAGAATATTTTTTTTCGCTTTGGTCCAGTGGTGTGAGGGCAGATCACCGCGTGCTGTGACCATCATGGTCTTCGGTTCGAACCCCGCGGGGGGCACGCTTGTTTGTGCAGTGCATAATGCACCACGACCACGAAAAAGGATGCTCTGGTTTGTTGGGCCAATTGAAAATATTTATTGTCTATAATAAGAATGCATTTTTAGTATGTTGCAGTGTTTAGGCGAACCGAAAATGGATCAAAATCGAAGACTGCGGTATTGGCAATGGCGACGATGGTGAGTGACTTGAATATAATTTTAACACGATCGATTAGCCTATTATTTTACCATTTTGTATATTGTTGACTTGACTTAGATGTCTACTTTTTAAGGTACCATATC